>ML662439.1:5342073-5806217 GCA_007570785.1 Antilocapra americana
CATGCAATGGTGTAATAGGACATATGGGGTACCTAAGAAAACTTAGAAAGTTTACCAAATTTTGACTGCAAGACAAGAAATTTTACGATGCATGATTTAGGGGCTAGAGCAAAGCTCTGACATTTTACTACACTGCAAAATTACTAAGAGGGGAAAGACTCATATAATAATACAAGTAAGAGTTCACAAGTTTTTCTTTATGCCACCAACTGAACACTTCTTCTAAGGGAGAAAACATCTCCTAGAAATGACAACTCAACTTTGATTCTCCACTGGAAACTCCACCAGGCAGGGCTAATGTCTGCTTTTGCCCAACATTACATTGGCAACACTAACACAGTGCCGAGCACTTAGTAGATGCTTATTATGTATTGGTAGAACAAATAAATGAGTGAATATGATATTATAAAGGACTTCTAAAAGTAATGAAAACTGTAATATCAAACATGTATTAATTCTTACTATACTTAATTAAAAAAGTATCTAATTTACTCTCTTAAAAAACCCTAAGGGTAGTCATATATGCCTACTTTGCAAAGGAAGAGGTACAAAGATTATTTGCCCAAAGTTACAAAGGTATTATATAATTCCTAAGAAATAAGGAACCTACAGCAAATGTTGGCACAAAATAAGTCCTTAAAATACTTGTTGAATGAAGTAATGGAGTGAAGATTAAAACTCACATCTGACTCTACTGTCTTCTAGAAATCCAAAGTCTTATTTAGAAAATGGGAATTTGCAAAGAATGTTAAAGAGCTGTGTTGCTTTCACCCACCTGCTGTTGAAAGGCTCAGAGAAGACCTGTGTCACCAAAAGATAACGGAGGGAAAAAACCCGTTGGTTCTACTTGGATGCCAATGCACAAAAAAAAAAAAAAGGGAAACTTCCTAGAGCTCACTGCCAAAAGTTTATGTCTGTGACATCCTGCCTTCCAAGCTTGCAACACATGACAATGGCAGATAAAATATTAAAAGGGGAAACAAAGAAGGTATAGCCTTTCTCAAAATCGAAATTAAGAACAGGGTCTGCTGTGTAAAGATAGCTGAGAGTTTTCCTATCTTTAAAGAGAAAAATAATAATACAAGACAGAGGACAGGAGACAGATGGGAAGCAGTTTAGGATGAATCCTTAAACTGGTGTTAGCGGTGATGCTCCTCTTTCCAAGAAAAAAGCCTAACAACAGGTAAAATTAAAGACAGCTTATACAAAGCTGGCTACTTGGGGGAAACAGGCACCAGCCTCTTGGCTACAGCCTGGGGCCAGCTATGAGGTGACATATGAACAATAATATGACCGAAATTCTCAACCACATATATAGGCTCTGCTATTGGTCTGAAGCACTGAAAAGGGTCATGGTGGAAGAAACCACAACATCAGTAGTAGACAGAGGTAGTTTGGAAAGGAAAGCTATAATTCCATTCCAGATGAGTCTGCAAAGCAAAATTATAAAAGGACGGAAATGAGGGGATAAAAGAGTTAATGAAGAGTAATGACCATAAAACAAAAACTTGGGAAATTGGGACACAAAAACAGGCATAGAAACAGCAAAACAAAATTTTGGAAACCAGGAAGTGAAGTCATAGAAATTTCAACGTAAGAGGCAAACTCCAGATTACCTGGAGTCCAGGGTTCCAAATCGGTTCTGATGAATTAGAAAACCACCTCAAAATCTGATTCAGAGTTCAGACAGAAAAATAAAACGAAAAAATCGTATGTCTGAGCATTTAAAAAATGTGAGTAACAGATTGAGAGAAACAGCCCCAAAAGGTAACTGAAGGTAAATGTAGAACCTTCAGTACACTAATTTTTTTTAATCTAGAAAATAAGGTTACTATTAAATTTAAGAAACAGGAGACAGAGGAAATAGAGTAAGCCTGAAAAGATAAGAAAAATTTTAAACATGCATTGTGATTCCTAGGATTATTTTTATTTCCTTTCCATAAATACACACATGAATAAAAATTAGCAACAAATATATCCAAAACAATATAGAAAACAAGCTAAACCTGCCCATTAAGCTAAACTTGCAGGCTTCTCAGGTGGCACTAGTGGTTAAAAAAAAAAAAAAAAAACCCTGCCGGCAAATGCACCTGGGTTCCATCCCTGGGTCAGGAAGATTCCCTGGAGGAGTGCATGGCAACCCACTCCAGTATCCTTGCCTGGAGAATCCTCACACAGAGCAAACAGGGTCGCAAATTGTCAGACACAACTGAAGCGACTTGGCATGCAGGAACGCAAGCCAAACGTGCAGCCTTTAAGGCACAATTAAAAATCAGTGAAAACAAATTGCTCTCTTCATGAAATTGATTAATACTCTAGGAGAGAATATTTCTATCATCGGTGTTTTTCACTAGTTTCCTACGATGGTCAAAAGAGCAAGTGTTGATTGGCTCTAGACTGCGAAAATTTTAATATAACAAAGTACAGCAAAATTTTTACAACCCATGCACACCAGGGGGAGCTTTCGCCTTTCCCAAGTCCAAGTTAAATTTAATTTGCTTATCACTGCATACTATTTTTAAAAAGCTTATCAAATACACAGCAAGGTCATGAGCTTGTCAATATCATTATCACTGTTATTTTAAAAGTTATTTCCAATTAAGAAAAAGGAATGTAGTAAAAAAAAATTTTTTTTAAGCTTTGAATAGGCTAGATACATTGCTGGGAATGATGCAATGATCAAGCATCAAATGATGTTAGATTGAGATCCTTCCATTATTGCTTTCAACACACTTTGCAAAGACATGTTCCAACTCCTACTGCCTGTAACATACAGTAAGCATTTAACTATGCATTAATTTGTTCAGATTAACCTGTTAAGTAAAATATAAACACCATGGCAGAATTTGCATTCGACCCTCACATGCAGTGCTATTCACAGCACATTTTAATTCATTTTCCAGGTTCAACCAACTTTGTAGCAATTACAGAAATAATTGTCCCAAATTTACTTTACTTGAGCACTGGATTTTTTTAAACGTTTAGTTAGATATAGATTACCTGGTGGTCTTATGAAACTAACTATGGATAAAGATGACTAAGGCAACTTGGTGTGGGACAGATAAATTAAAAAATTGTATCTCCATTATCCTTGTATTTCCACTTCTTAGCAAAACTCCTGGCAGTGAGAACACACATGATGAGTGTGACTGGCCAAAAGTTTAAAAACAAAAAAATTCATGGCTTTATTGATTGGGTTAAAGTCTTAATTTATAACAGAGCCTCCCTTCCAGAAACATCCAAAGCAAAGTCGAAATAACCGCAGAACGTATTTAAATGACCCAACGGTGGTAAAGAAAAAAATGCCTTTTTTAAAACGTGCGGGCCAGATTTGCAATGACTCGGTTCAGCTGTGAGGTCCCTTAGGCAGAAGCCTGGACCATGACGGGGAAAGGCGGAGGATTTATTACAAAAAAGGGAGAAATATGCCGTTGCTATCCTCTGTGTATCTCTATAAAAATTCCTGAATTTTAACACCAAATGTTTCAGGGAAATTCAGTAACACCTTGGACTTCTTAAGATAGTCCTCAGCTCACCACGGTGAGGCCTAACGGCACCTGCAGCAACTTTCCCCTGGCCTCTCCCCACATTTCACAGCGCTCAGAGATATCAGCCCTCGTAGGAAAAATGAGGTTTAAAGACGAAAAGCGACTTGCCCACGGTCTCTTGCCAACATGTGGCAGAACCACAACTCGTTTTCCGGCCCTTCAGAGTCCAGATTTCCCTCTCCCTTCATTCTTGGGAAGCGAACACACTTCACATACTAGGACCCGTATCCCGACCCCCAAAGGTCGACAGCAAAAGGACCTATACTAGCGGGCAGAGCTGAGCCCGACTCTCGCCTCCATGTCACCCACGCGCGGACGCAATCCAGGGGCGGGGTTAACTTGCAGCCGACGAATCAGAAAGCTGTTTGGCGACCCGAAGGGGCGCGCGCTCTGACGTCACTTCCTTCCGGAGCTGGGTCTTGGCTACCATTTTCCATTATCCTACTTCCCTCTCCCCCGGAAGCCCTATTGCTAATGGAAGGCTGGCGCGGCATGCGCTCCTTTTGCTCCCGGATTATATGAAAGAGCAGACGAGCGCTAGCCTCTACACCGAGAGACTTACCGAACAGAGGAGTTGTCGGGGAATCTGAGAATCTCTCGGAAAGCTTTTTGTAGTGGTCTTTAGTACTCTAGAAGGTCCTCTTTCGGAAACTTCAACTCCCAGAGGCAGAGCCGGTAGCTACACGTAGGAGGCTACGAAGGTTACGTCTTTCGTCAGCCCACTGCGCCAACTCCGAACCCGCAGTGGGGGAAAGGGGCGGGGTTTGTGTGGGGCGGGGTCTGGGGTTAGGGTTTCTGGAGTGGGAGGTGTTTGCGTAATACCTGTTTTTCCGATTCGAGGCAGGCGTACACCTGCAGGCGTTTAGTCTTATATCCTCATGGGGATGGCGAGGGACGTTAAGACATTCCTACACTTAAAAATGACCAACACTAATAAAGGGCTTATGATTCTTCCGTGTTTGAAATGAGAGCATCTTTTGCCTAAATTATTTGTATTTGTAATACAGGAGGTTTTCAGTATCACATAATTTTACACAACTCAAGTGGAAAATTAGATTTTAAAAGTGAATCTAGCTCCCAATAAGATGTAATTAAATCTAGAATGTTTACGCCTTTTCTTCCTTACAACCATAAGTCTTACTCCTCATTCATTCCTTGAGCTGTTTTTCATAAAACTGTTTTGTAAAACATCGGGTGATGTTTTATAAACATCATTGTTTATAATGCCTGACTTTACTATGTAACCTTTTTGCTATATATAGATCAAGTCACCTGAAGGAGAGCTGTAACATAATCCGGTTGATGGTCATTTTCTATTTAGTTTTTAATTTGGTCCTACTTCTAATAAATGATTATTGCAGAATTTGAAGATAAGAATGATGTTTGAATCAGTGAATAGAAGATTGCCTTCTCAGTATGGAAAGTACTATGGAGTGATTTATACTTGATATTTGAAAACATTCTAACATGTTTAAAGGTTTCTGTGAATAGGAAATTAAATTCCAGATTTGACTTTTCTGAAAGAATTGAAATTTCTGTAAATTTAGTTACAAAACTGAAGTCATTCTTGATTTAAACCGTGGAGTTTTACTTGAAAAACTCACTGCAACATGGTTGTAGGCCACTCTCTTGTTTCCTCATTATGTCAAGTCTGAAAGCTCTTTTAACTAAGAATTGGCAAGGAAGTCTGGATCCATTTCTGATCTGTTAGTAGGGCATCTTTTTTCAGCTACCTCCATTTCAGGCCAAAGAGTAGCTGAGGGAGGATTAGTAATTGGATATCTAGCCCTTCACATGTAGGTCATTAAGCTCAGGCTGGTATAGTGATGTGCCAGAACTTTCAACAGCTGTTCAGTTGCCCCTCAGGGATCTGTTTTATGAATAATTATATATTTTTCAGTGCTAATACCTGATACTCTTATTAAAACAAAAATTTTAAGTTACTTAAAAAAACCCTCATATGTTTTATTTTGACAGAGCCATTTAACTTTATAGTCATAGGGTGTGAAATTTAAAATGATTCTACTATCATCCAAAGCAAGCACTAGGAAAAAATGGACAATTTAACCAAAGATATAGAAAGCATATAGAAAATACAGGAAGGCAAAAACCATAATATGAAACAGTATTATTTTCATTAATTTGTAAAACTCATGTATTTATTTGACATGCTTATTGAGTCCCATTTTTTTTGTCTTAGTATTGTTGATACAAAGATAACTAAATTGTGATCTTTGTTCTTGAGGAATTCTTAGTCTAGTGGGAGAGCTGGTGTTAAATATACAACGTAATGTACTTGAGATGCCTGTACATGGAAAGGAGCAACTAAATATTCCTGGAGGTGAGTGACATAGTTTCAGAAATTCAATAATTTGTTCTATCTTGGAAAGTAGAAGTTCTCCAGATATCAAGAAGGAAAAGTATTTTAAATATTGAAAATAGTGAAAGCAAAGTCATGTCAAAGTTTGGGACATGACTGATAAGCTGTGGGTAGGATGAGAAAGGAGGAGTAAAGACTGACCCTAAGGGTTTTTCTGATTTGGACAACGGTGTTAGCCACTCAGTCATGTCTGACTCTTTGTGACCCCAGGGACTGCAGCCTGCCAAGATCCTCTGCCCTTGCAATTTTCCAGGAAAGAATACTGGTAGGTTGCCATTTCCTTTTTCAGGAGATCTTCCCATTGCAGGGATTGAACCTGGGTCTCCTGCATTGCAGGCAGATTCTTTACCATCTGAGTTCTAATTTGGACAACTGTAGGAATGAGTTCTGTTAACTGGATCAGTTGGCAAATAGTAGAAGAAATTTAGGTTTTGAAAAAATTAGTTTGGTTTCGAATATGTGGGTTTTGGGGAGTCTGCAGAACATCTAAGTAGAAACAGATCTAGAAATTACCAGCACATATTTGGTATTTTAAGCCAACATCAGAGGTTGAAATCAGAGGTGCTAGACCTTAGGTTACAAATCTATAATGTCTATTATGACTGGAAGGTAAATGGCACAAGATATCTAGAAGAAAAGTGCCACAAACCTGAGAGCATATTCTCTGTTTAATCAGGGAACAAGTCCCAAGTAATGGGCCTAATGCCATCAGAGCTCAATTTTTTAAAAGCAGCCAGAGATCTGGTTTTCTATGTGAAATCTGATTTTTAAGTGTTGGCAACTAAGCAAAGCATGTCTTGGACCACATTTAGACAGCAGCCAGTTTGTTAAATTGGACTATAGATCACGGGTCCCCAACCTTCAGGGCCATGGGCCAGTTAGGAACCAGGCTGCAGAGCAGGAGGTGAGCTGTGGTAGCAAGTAAACTTCACATATGCCCAATGGCTAACATTAACACCTGAACCAATTCCCCGTTGGCCCCCCTCCCACCACCACCATCTGTGGAAAAATGGTCTTCCCCGAAACTGGTCTTTGGTGCCAAATAGGTTGGAGACTTCTGCTATAAATTGTAGAGAAGAGGGCTACAGATAAAATCAAGGACACAAATATGGTAATAGATAAAGTGATGAGCTCCTCCAAGATGCTTCGCCTGAAAACATAGGGCAGTCATCACAAATTGTTTTAAGCCTAGTTCTGATGTTTTATGAGAGTACTCTTCAGCAGGTTGGGGAGGTATGGGAATAGAGTTATACTTGTAGGTATATTAATTTGAGGCTAAGCAAAAAAAAAAAAAAGCTAATTTATTTTAAATGACATGAAAGGTATCTGAAAGGCAGAATCAACCTATCATCTGTAATCATTTCAACTTGCATTTGGATTGCCTTCAAAAATATAGAAAAAGCTTGTAAAAATGTTTTTAAAAATACCTTGTCCCCCACAGTCCTGAGTAATATGTGAATACTGAAGACTCTAGGAAGATGACTGTGGAGACTGTGTAGTGTGAATCTCTTCATAAAAGAGAGAGAGCATCTAGGATAGTAAAATGACAGTAATTACAAGAACAAATCATGACTACAACAAGAAAGAATCCTTTTAAAGTTCAAAATGTGAACAGGTAGGAGCAAACCTCCAACTTAATATCAGAATCTGCATAACAGAAAATAGTGGGAAGACAACAGAGCAGCTAAACGCCTTGAGAACCTCTGACTGCCAACATGTATTCACTGAAAAGAAAGGGAGATCAATATGAAATTAGCAGCAGACTGACAGACTCAAATTTCAGAGTGAATACAGATGGATGAGTGGGAAGGTCTGAAGGTGTTCATGGGGTGTGTTTGGGGGGGTCTATGAATTCTCAAAACTTAATAAATCTGAGCTCCCTTCTTGGAAAAGAGCCCGACACTAAGGGGAAACTTCTGGGAGTAGAACTCCAAATTAGACAGAGACAATAGAAGCAGAGAAAAAAAGGTCCAGATAAAAGTGGGAGAAGAGAAGACAGCTCAGAAATGACCATGATATAAAAGCGTCATTTTATGAAAACATAAGAAAAGGAAGCTCTGGAAGCTAGAAAATCTATTCTACATATGTCTGTCTCTTATGTGAATAGCTTATTTAAACTAAAAACATGCCATGAAAAGAATATGATTGAATTCTATGTAAAGCTGTTATAATAAAAATATGAAACAGCAAAAAAGATGACAACTGTAACCCAATATTTCAAAACAAGGGAAATTTTTTAAATGCTTGAAGATAGGACAACATAAACCAGAAAAATTCAGAAATAACGTGATTGGAGAAAAGGTTTGAAGAGGAGTAACAACTCAGAAAATATGGAATATGAAAAGTACATAACATACTGAAACTGTGAACAAATATAATAAGAAGAAAAGGAAATAGAAGTAAAACCGTTCTCCGATGACATAAAAAACATCCTAAGAAAACAAAAACTACTCATGGAATTAATAATTGATTATAGCAAGGCCACAAATGATGAGGTTAATTTAGGAAAGTTCTGTCTACCAGCGATGAACAATTGGAACTTAAAATTCAAGAAAACATTAGCACCAAAAACAAAGGTATGAATCTAACAAAATATACAAGAACTATATGAGTGAAACTACAAAACTCTGATGAAAGAAACATCTAAATAAATATAAGATTCTGAGTACATGGATTGAAAGACAGTATTGTAGGAACAAGCTCAGGTCTTGCTTTCCCATACAATTTTTCAATAAAAGGTACCAGAGCTCCTTGAAGAAAGGGCTGACTTAAGGATTGGGGTAAAAACATACAAGATGAGCCTGGAGCATTTTGTAGGACCGGAAATGAAGGAAATGCTTGAACACACACACACACATACAAAGATGGGATGTGTCAAAGGAACATCAGAGCCAACTGAATGAGCTCCCGATGGCTAAAGCTGGAACAATTGTAGAAATAAATTTAAAACTCATAGTGGGTTATAACCCCAAATATAAAATAAATAGTTGTGCTTATGCTGCTATAAATCATAAATAGGGAAGAAGAGATAAATCTCTCAGGCAGAGAAACTCCAAATAGTTTATATAGATGCTCCATCCTCAAAGAGGAGGATTATAACTCCCTAATCTTTAGTATGAGCTGCCCATGGCACTTCTTCCAGAGAGTGCAGTATGGAAGAGAAAGTTTAAAAAAAGGTAACTTTACAGTGGAGAAGTCTGACAACATTTGTCAGCCAGGTGATCAAGGACAACATCAACAGTGATAAATCATACTTTTGATATAGTGTGATGAAAATGGCACCTCTGTAGTTTTCCTCCAAACCTACAAGCCCGCCCATCGTAAGAAAAAATATTCCATAAAACTAATAAAGGAGCATTTTATAAAACACCTGGCCTCCTCCTGCAAACACATCAAAGCTGTCAATGCCATCAGAAACAGGGAAAATCATTATATGTGGAATCTAAAAAAGGAAAGGGACAAAGGAACTCACCTATAAAATAGAAATAGATACAGAAAACAAATGTATGATTACTAGGGTTTGAGGGGGACAGGGATAAACTGGAGGATTGGGATTGAGATACACACTACTATATATAAAATAGATAGCTAACAAGGACCAGCTGTGTAGCACAGGGAACTCAACTTAGTACAGATAATGGTCTGTTTGGGAAGAGAATCTGAAAAAGAGTGGATATATGTGTAACAGACTCACTTTGCTATGCACTGGAAACTAACACAACATTGTAAATACTATAATCCAATGATTTTTTTTAACTGAAGAAAATTAGAGAAACTCATAGCTAAGAAATGCCTAAAGGTACATGACAACTAATTTTAATGTAACCTGGATAGAATCTTGGAATAAAAAAAGGCATTAGGTTAAAACTAAGGAAAACTAAATAGAGTATGGATTTTAGTTACTATGTCAATTATTAATAAATATACCACATTAGTATAAGATATTAATAATAGCAACTGAGTACAGTGTATATGAGAAATCTCAGGAATGTCTTAGTAAATAAAATGATTGTGATCAAAATTTAAGCTTTGTTTTCTTTACAATAGCTCATTGAAAGAAAGCCATCAGTTTTTGTTCTAAATGCTAGAAATTCAGTTTTTTGCACCAAAAATAAAATTAGACTCCCCTTAGGGTGAGTATTATTGACCCACAAGGAGTTTTTGGTTGTTTTCAAATACATGTGTGTGGAGGTGTGGGAGGTGGAGGTAAAGTTCAGTCGCTCAGTCGTGTCTGACTCTTCACGACCCCATGAATCGCAGCATGCCAGGCCTCCCTGTCCATCACCAACTCCGAGTCTACAAAAACCCTTGTTCATTGAGTCGGTGATGCCATCCAACCATCTCATCCTCTGTTGTCCCCTTCTTCTCCTGCCCCCAATCCTTCCCAGCATTAGGGTCTTTTCCAATGAGTCACCTCTTCACAACACCACAGTTCAAAAGCATCAATTCTCCAGCGCTCAGCTTTCTTCACCGTCCAACTCTCACATCCATACATGACTACTGGAAAAGCCATAATCTTGACTAGATGGACCTTTGTTGGCAAAGTAATGTCTCTGCTTTTCAATATGCTATCTAGGTTGGCCATAACTTTCCTTCCAAGGAGTAAGCATCTTTTAATTTCATGGATGCAATCACCATTTGCAGTGATTTTGGAGCCCCCCAAAATAACGTCTGCCACTGTTTCCACTGTCTCCCCATCTTTTTACCATGAAGTGATGGGACCAGATGCCATGATCTTAGTTTTCTGAATGTTGAGCTTTAAGCCAATTTTTTCACTCTCCTCTTTCACTTTCATCAAGAGGCTTTTTAGTTCCTCTTCACTTTCTTCCATAAAGGTGATGTCATCTGCATACCTGAGGTTATTGATATTTCTCCTGGCAATCTTGATTCCAGCTTGTGCTTCCTCCAGCTCAGCATTTCTCATGATGTACTCTGCATATAAGTTAAATAAGCAGGCTGACAATATACAGCCTTGGTTCCTTTCCCTATTTGGAACCAGTCTGTTGTTCGATGTCCAGTTCTAACTGTTGCTTCCTGACCTGCATACAGGTTCTCAAGAGACAGGTCAGGTGGTCTGGTATTCCCATCTCTTTCAGAATTTTCCACAGTTTATTGTAATCCACACAGTCAAAGGCTTTGGCATAGTCATTAAAGCAGAAGTAGATGTTTTTCTGGAACTCTCTTGCTTTTTTTGATGACCCAGCAGATGTTGACAATTTGCTCTCTGGTTCCTCTGCCTTTTCTAAAACCAGTTTGAACGTCTGGAAGTTCACGGTTCAGTACTGCTAAGCTTGGCTTGGAGAATTTTGAACATCACCTTACTAGTGTGTGAGATGAGTGCAATTGTGTGGTAGTTCGAGCATTCTTTGGCATTGCCTTTCTTTGGGATTGGAATGAAAACTGACCTTTTCCAGTCCTATGGTCATTGCTGAGTTTTCCAAATTTGCTGGCATATTGAGTGCAGCACTTTCACAGCATCATCTTTCAGGATTTGAAATAGCTCAATTGGAATCCCATCACCTCCACTAGCTTTGTTCATAGTGATGCTTTCTAAGCCCCACTTGACTCCACATTACAGGATGTCTGGCTCTAGGTGAATGGTCACACCATCATGATTATCTGAGTCGTGAAGATCTTTTTCATACAGTTCTGTCTATTCTTGCCACCTCTCCTTAATATCTTCTGCTTCTGTTAGGTCCATACCATTTCTGTCCTTTATCAAGTTCATCTTTGAATGAAATGTTCCCTTGGTATGTCTAATTTTCTTGAAGAGATCTCTAATCTTTCCCATTCTGTTGTTTTCCCTCTATTTCTTTGCATTGATCAGTGAGGAAGTCTTTCTTATCTCTCCTTGCTATTCTTTGGAACTCTGCATTCAGATGGGAATATCTTTCCTTTTCTCCTTTGCTTTTAACTTCTCTTCTTTTCACAGCTATTTGTAAGGCCTCCTCAAACAGCTATTTTGCTTTTTTGCATTTCTTTTCCATGGGAATGGTCTTAATCTCTGTCTCCTGTACAATGTCAGAAACCTCTGTCCATAGTTCATCAGGCACTCTATCTATCAGATCTAGTCAAAGTTTGATTAATAACTCCATTATGGGAAAATGATTATCCTTTTTGGCGAGTCTTAGATTCCATATATTTCAAACCTAAGTCTCAATTATCCTCTTTAAGGGAAAGCATTTGCTTTAGTGCATTTTGCTTTTTTCAAAGAGAATTCTTAAACAGTACCTTTAAAAATAATATATGTATTCTCATATAATTTTTGCTTAGTATAGAAGAGAGCATCACTTTATGAGAACACAGTCCCTAGATTAAGACTGGAATTGACATATACACATTACTATATATAAAATAGTTAGCTAATAAGGACCTACTGTATAGAACAGAGAATTCTACTCAATAATCTGTAATGGTCTATATGGGAGAAAGATCTAAAAAAGAGTAGATATGTGTTTATGTGTAACTGATTCACTTTGATGTACATTTGAAATTAACACAACATTGTAAATCAACTCTACTCCAATAAAAATTTAAAAACAGACAAGTTGAGAAAGTGTTAACTGACAAAAGGCAAAGACAAAAACTATAGTCCTCTCTCAGTATCTGTGTGGGATTGGTTCCAGGATCCCCATGGTCAGCAAACACTGTACATGTTCAAGTCCCTCACAGTTGTCCCTCCTGGGTAAGCCATGGTTCCTCATCTGCTGATGCCAAGGGTGGACTGTATTCCTTACCTACCAAAAATATTTTTTGCAGGATTCCTTGAGAATGCTAATTCCCTCATTGAATTGAAAATACTAGTAGAATTTATTATGACCACTTGGGGATAACTTGAAGAGTCCCTCTAAAAAGTTTTTTTCATTAGTGTCTTGCTTCTTTCTAGGATAAAGTGTTCTGACATCATAATGCCTTTCTTCCCTCCATAGATAGCTATTATACATTTTGACTTAGCTATATCTGGAAGGGTAATACATTTCCTTCCAGCCTTTAGTGGGGTGAAGTTCATTCATCTTCTAATCTAGGAAATGAGTTAACTCCTAACAACCTCTGATACTTAACAGAAACACAGTTGTACTTTGGAATTAGTTAGCTGTCTTTATTTCATAGTCTCTTATTATCACCTCCAAATAGAAGAGCAGATATTCCACAGTGGCATGTACTTACCAATGGATTTCATTGCAATAGCATTGTTTTAAAATCTATTACTTGATTGTGACCTGACTAACACAGATCAGTTTCTTCCCTGAAACAATCTGTTCAGCCTGGAATATCTAACCGCAGCAATTAAGCTACCTGTTAGCCTCCACACAAAAGTGTGATGGACTTATTAAAAGATAGTCCGAGTTGATAATTCTATGTCATACCTGAAAAATCAATTTTTCTACCTCCTATCTCTAATATTGTTTACATAAAGGAGAATATTGGATATAGGTTTCAATGTTTGTTTTTGTATGATCCTCAAATCATTTTACTAAATTAATCTGAATGTCATTTTGCTAACACGTGAAATAATGGCTGTTAGGCTATACTACAAAATGTTCAGTGCTTGGCATAGTGTATTAACCTGGTGATTGTACCATAGATGGCAAGCTCTTATTTTTGTATCATGCTGTGCTCCTGTATTGCTTCACATGCTGTGTAAATAGCTGATTTACACATGATAAGATTTGGAGATATCTCCCACATTATTGTAAAATGTCACTTTGCTTGGTCAACAGAGTAACCAAGGAGAATGCCTCTCCTTTGGTACACAGAATTCACTGGATATGAAAAGGCTTTGGCATTCTTATTTCATCTCTGAAACTATCTTAAGAAGCCTTTCAAATACCTTTGTAAGAAGTTAGGGGTGATGGTTTTTATTACCAATAGAAGTAGCCTTATTTGAACATCCTATATTTAAATGACTCCTTACTACAGTGACTCATAGGTGCTTGCTAGTGGAAAGCAAATGCTCAAATGAGATAGATTTTATTAGGCAATAGTGATATGCTTTTTATTAGTTAGACTCTGGTAAACACCTGACAATGAATAGTATTTTAACTGAATAGACACATACCATGCACCACATAGTCGAACCACAAGCATGTAGCTGTAAACCTCAAATGAAAACAAAAGGTGGTTCTCACAAAATTTAAAATAGTCCTTAATCTAAACGAAAGAGTGTGTTAAGTTTAAGTGACTATAGTGGCTTCATATCACTATGTATGCAATGCAGAAACTGTGGGACTACATTGAAATCCATTCAAATGTAAAGCAATAAAGCACTTTCACGTTATCTTCTATTTATAATACCTACCATTCATAAAACTTTATATTTCTTCAACAGTTATTTTTCTAAGAGGACAACTTATTATTTTCTATTTACCCCAGAACAACTTATTATTTATAACTTTAAAGTGAAAACAATAACTTTAAAGTGAATAACTTTAAAGTGAAAGTGAAAGTAATAACCAAATATTTTTGTACAGGTACTTTAGCCATGATTTATATATAAAACATGATGGCAAATGAAGTTCTGATCTCAATAGATGATAAAGGCAAACAATTTTCACATTTCAGTTCTTCATAAAAATATACATATTTCAAAAGGAAGTATTCATAACTTTGAGATTTTTTTATTTTAGATTTCATCTTGTGTCTATCAAGTTGACTATCTTTTACCTGTGTTGTCTAGAAGATTTAAGCTTAAGGTTGCTGCTGCTGCTGCTGCTAAGTCACTTCAGTCATGTCCGACTGTGCAACCCTGTAGACGGCAGCCCAGCAGGCTCCCCCCTCCCTGGGATTCTCCAAGCAAGAACACTGGAGTGGTTGCCATTTCCTTCTCCAATGCGTGAAAGTGAAAAATGAAAGTGAAGTGGCTCAGTTGTGTCAGACTCTTGACCATCCCATGGACTGCAGCCTACCAGGCTCCTCTGTCCATGGGATTTTCCAGACAAGAGTACTGGAGTGAAGCTTAAGGTTAGGATTCTAGAAAAGGGTTTGGAGAGAGATGAGGTTAGATTTAAGAACCCGTTATACTTAAACATGGCCATACTGCTACTGTTTAGTCGCTAAGTCACGTCTGATTCTGTGACCCCATAGACTGTAGCCCATCAGGCTCCTCTGTCCATGAAATTTCCCAAGCAAGAATACTGGAATGGGCTGCCATTTCCTTCTCCAAGGGATCTTTCTGACCCAGGGATCGAACCCAGGTCTCTGGCTTGGCCAAGAAGTGAATTCTTTACCATTAAACCAGCAGAGAAGCCCCAAACATGGTCATAAGTGTTTTCAATTTTATTTGAAAAATCCCTTTACCAACACATTATTCCTTCCTTTGCCAAAGCATCCCCACATGGTTTGCAAATCACCTTATTTTAGTAGGTTTTATTCATAGCAAGTTTCTCTTGCAGAAGTTTACAAGGGTAGAACTGGTTTAGTTGGTGTGGTCTTAGCCATTCTAGGGTATTCACTTTAATTCTAAAGAAGTGTCCTAATTAATTTTCTGTGGCAAACGTAGTAAGGACTGCAAAAGTAGTAAGGACTGAATTTCTGCCTAGAACTGGGATTCAGAAACCACAGGGAACTCCAGCCATCCAGTCTGAGGATCCAGACAATTGTTTATTGTCATAGCTATAGCTAGAAGTCTATTATGATAAACTCAGTTGCGTGCTAGTGTGTTAATGGTAGACAATGCTGATTCACACATAAGAAGAATCATCTAGTTTTCAGAAATGAATCTTCTATCTATTCTAACATTATTTTGAAGTGATTGATGGTGATACAAGTTAAAATTTTAAAATTCAAATTCTAAAATTCAGAGTGATTTTTTAATAATAGCATACACGTGGTATAAAAAATTTCAGATGACCATACAAGAGAATAAAATTCCATCAAGTTTACCTGAGTTTGCAAATCCTTACCACCTTCCCACATCAAATGGTAAATGTGAAGACAGGCATTTAATGTTATAGGCATGTTGATGATTATGTGCTGAGCAGAAAAGTATCACCCCCAGTTTTCCTTGATTGCCCCTCTGTACTTCTAAATTTACAGGATGGTAACTGGTGTAGTTTAGCTCTCAAAAGTGAAAACTTTCTTGATTTTTCTTACTGAGTAAAAAAGTAAAAGAGTGAGAGACTGAAAACTATAGCCCACCTAAGTTTAATCATTAATAGTGAGCCCTTCTGTGAACTTAGGTCCTGATTTTGGAGTTTGGAATCTGACCTTTCTCCCAAAGATAAACATTGTTGCAGGTTCTGAGAAGGGTCACTCCCTTGCTGCCACTCAAAGAGTCCACTTCTCAGTGACTTCTGGCTGGGAACTGGATGCATTACAGGGTAGCTTAATCAATATGATTCTTCTCGCTGTGCTTTTTCTCTGCTTCATTTCCTCATATTCAGCTTCTGTTAAAGGTAAGTTTGTGTTGCCTTCTGCTAAACTTTAATTTTAATTGTTGAGGGGGAAAAAGTGTGTGTATATGTGTAATGAAAGAATTCTTAAGCTAAGTGATCTGCAAACCCATGTAACTTTAGAATGCTGGTGAAGGCATGACTGGGTTGGAATGAAAACTAAATTCGAGTTCCTACATACATTAAGAAAACAGAGGTTCCTTTTAGTTTCAGTCCTTCAGACTAGCATGCTTCTTGCTTCATTCTCTCATTCATGGTTTATTTTTAAAAGGGAGAAGAAAGATGCCAGCTATTGTTACCTGCTGCTGCTGGTCACTCAATGAATGCAGCTCCTTCATTTGAATTGTAAAAGTAGATTTAAAAAAAACAGTTCTTAAATGTCCTTCTAGTTGCCTAGCAATGTGACATCAAAAAGAATTAGACTCAAAGAAACAGGCATTTGACTTACTAAAGGATTATGAATGAAATGGTAAAGCCTATATTTAATTCTATCACCATTCAAAAAAGATAAGATTATCATAGTTGGTGGATTATAGAAAATAAAACTACATGACATAGATTTAAGAGATAACATTTATCTTTGGAAAACTAGTGTTGCTCATTATGATTTCTAGTTTAAGATAATATTGATTTAAAAACATACGAATTGATAACTTTCAGAGCAGACAAACTTGAGTAATGATTTCAAAAAGCTGTATGAAATATATTAATATGTAATCTTGTTTTAAATCAGCTAATTTATGCATGCCTTGAATTTCTAAATATTGCACCTGTAAAATGATCGCTTTTTAGAGTCTCTTAAGAGGGCTCGCTGTCAAAGTCAGTTGCCCTATTATGAAACAGCATGATAGGGTACAATTTTAATAACTGTGTACTCTAAGCAACTGATATAAAACAATTCACTTGTAAGCTTCTAAAATCCTCTTGGGATAAAAGTGGCTTTTTTTTTAATAAGGTAAAGTTTGTCTCAAAATTTTTGGCATGGAAAATTTCCACATGAGGAAAAGAGACAATTTCTGCTATTGGAACAATAAATGGGGGGAACTAAATTATTTCACCTAAGCAAATTACACTTCGGATTCTTGAACTAAAGATTATACCTATCTATCTATCTATATATACATATTACCATTTATGTATTATATATATTACCATTTTCTAAAATGTTTGGTAAAGATACAGCCCTTACTTCAATGAAAGAACATTTTAATGAGAAAAAATAAAGGTCTGTAAATTATATCTGACAGAGAATTGTGAAATAGCTTGCATTTTATCTGTCTGCTGCTGCTGCTGCTAAGTCGCTTCAGTTGTGTCCGACTCTGTGCAACCCCATAAACGGCACCCCACCAGGCGTCCCCGTCCCTGGGATTCTCCAGGCAAGAACAATGGAGTGGGTTGCCATTTCCTTCTCCAATTTTATCTGTCAAATACTGCTAAATATTCATAATATGACCGATTTATACACCATGAGATCAAACCTAATACCATGATTATTTTGAGAAAAATAATTTTGATATTGTGGGCTTGTCTCTTTTTTCCCTTTATTACATAGAATATTGGATAACTTGATATTTTCAAATACATGCATTTTTAAAGATTTAAATGCACATATATACACACAGAGAAATGACATACAAGGAAATATGACTGAGAACATAATAGATAGCTACAAATTGTTGTAAGTTCAGTGACAAATCCAGAATTTTAGAAACTGAAGCTTATACAATTTAGGCTCCATTTTTGAGAAAAAAAAATCTAAAATTTCACAAAAAGTATCTTACTTTTGCAAATATTACTGAAAAAAAGATATGACATGTAGGCATAACACTAGGATCCTCTTCTAAGATCTTGGAAAAGACCTGGACAAGTGGGGGCTTCAAAGCTTAAGTGTTATTAGTGTTGTGATATAAGCTGCTTGTGCCAAATATCATGAATAAAAAATATAGGACTTGACAACTTTCTCTTACCTAGATGGGGCAACTTCTTATATTATGGTGCTTTGTTTACTCAGTTGTGTCCGATTTTTTGCAACCCATAGACTGTAGCCCATCAGGCACCTCTGTCCATGGGATTTCCCAGGCAAGGATGCTGAAGGTGGGGTGCCATTACCTTTTCCAGGAGATCTTCCCAACCTAGGAATTGAACTCTAGTCTCTTGTGTCTCCTGCACTGGCAGGTGGATTTTTTACCACTAGTGCCACCTGAGAAGCCGTGTATTACAATATCATGGTTTAATCATAGATTCCTTGTCCTTTGAATGACTGACATTTAATAAGCAAACTAGTCGTGACGAGTTTACTTTAAAATCAGGCCATTATAAATTTGAGATATTATTCATCACTTCAAAACTCATCTCAAAGTTAATTATCACTGCAATTATTTAGCAAATCTCCAGATCTGGGTGGATGTTGAGAGCAGATTGGACTGTAAAGAAAGTGGAGGAGGAGTTAGTATAGAGAAGAGATATGCTGACTCAATGTTTGGGAGACTCAGGTTTCCTCTACTTTTTCTAAATCAGATTTTTTAATAGTGAGTCTTTGCTCAGTGCCTTCTTTGGGTTTTCTTCATAATGCTTTTCCTTTCACTAATCCACCCATACGTACACTTTCTACTTAATCTTGTTACCTCTAAACCTGGACTGTTCCTTCATAAAAGTCTTTCCTTTCCTGGCCCGACTGTATTTCTCAGTCCATTCACAGCAAGCATCTTCCATTTTTTTCCTCGCTTACTCTTCATCCTGCTCTTTTCCTCCTGGCCTTCTGGGTTTCTGTTGAATCCCTAAGTCCCCTTATCTTTCATCCTTATCATCACTGCAGGTCCCTTCAAGCCTCATTTTTACTAGCTTATTTCTATTTTGTCTTTTTGCTTAACTCAATTAACTATTATATTGATCTGAGTTTAATAAGAATATTTTAAGATTTTTTTAAAAAAAATTCAAAATTAAAGTTTTTTTCCTTTTGTGGTAGTAATAAAAGTTCCCTCAAAGGAACACATTGAACAGGTACAGACTCCTTTGGGGGCTAAAATTGATTTGCTCACTTAAGCTACCATCAATTCCTGTTGCCCTTCTGCATACTCTGCAGAGCAACACCCGAAGACAGAAATGTAGTCGAGATATGTAAATGGAACATGCCCCCACTTGCCAGTATTGCCGAATCTCTGAGTAACATAAACAGAGAAATACTTATCAAAGAGGAAAGGACAGCAGGGACAACACTTGGGCATCATCCACTTATTTAAAGGATGTATCTTTAAATCCTTTTTAGGATGTATCTCCTATTGAAAGAGGTAGGAAAAGGTGTAGCAGAAACCCATTCTTTCCTCTACTTTATCACTTCCAAGTCGTCATCAGGAACTGAAATATATTGTCCCTTTTCACATTCTTTTGACCAGTCAAGTAAAAACAAACAAACAAACAAAACCCCCAACATGATAGTTTGGAAGGCTGTGGCATTAAAGAGAAATTTTTCATAGTTATTTTAATCAGAAGCCACTTCAGGTTGTCCACAAAACTTGAATTTTAGTATATTCCAACATCAAATTCTGCATTGTATCTACTACGTTGAATTAAATGTGGAGTCAGCTTTTCTCAACTGCGCTATACTGCTTACCTATCTGAATTGCTGTGAGGGTTAGATAAGGCAACAAGTATTTCTTTTTTGCCCTTTGTGGAATTTGATAGGTGTCATAAAAAAGAAGGCCTCTTGGACCAAAATATCTTCCTGGTCAGAAAGCAGGTGTTTGAACCTGCAGCAGTATCCCAGTTTGGGGAGGCTGGAGGGACTCACAGACTTTATCTCCTTCAGGGTTTTTCCTGCCTTTGCCTGCCTTCCTTATCTCATACCTGAGGTTCTGCCTGACTTGATGTTTGGACACAATCTGTTTTCATGTACACATTTCCATTACTTCCTTCTGGCTTTTCTGTTAAAAATTTTCCTGTTAAAATCCTCATCCCCTTTCCTTGAAGTTTTGTCAGATCATGTAATTTCACCACCCAAAACTTTTCAATGATTTTACATCTCACTCAGTCGAATTCTAAGTCTATGCAAATACCTTCCCCCCCACCATCTCCCAGCCACTCATGGATGCCTATTTGACCTCATCTTTTTCAGCTTTGTCTTTTACCCAATCCGAGTCTTTGGCCTCTCTGTTGTTCCTCCATTACCTCTCCTCAGGGTCTTTGAACTTGTTCTCCCTTCGGTGGAGGGACGGAGTGGGGTGTGGTGGTGAGAAATGGGAGGAAGGAGGGGTGGGGATTGCTCTCCCCGCAGATATCCAAAGGACTAGCCTAAAGTCCTTGCCCAGAATATTACCTTCTCAATAAAGATTTTCCCCTCAGCATCCCCATTTCCCTTCCTATTTCATTTTTATTCATTAGCACTTCTAATATTCTTTATAATTTACTTAGGTACTTGCTTTTTTATAGCCCATCCCCCTTCATTTAAATGTAAATGCCACAAAGGTAGACATGTTGTCTGCTTGTTAACTGGTATAGCCCCAGAACCTAGAAAAGTGCTGGCTATCCAGTAGTTGCTCACTACATCCTTGTTGAACGAATGAATGAATTCCTAGCTCACTCCTCAGGAATGGAAGAGGTTAATCTAAAGGTTTATATGTGTATAGTGCAGGTAAGAACATGGTCTCTGGATCCAGACAGGTGTTAGGGGCTTCACCACTAATTTCCTGAGTGACCTGGGTAAATTGTATAATCTCTGTGTCTCTTGATTTCCTCATCTATAAAATCAGGCTAATAATAGTACCTGTCCCATTAGATTTTTGTGAGGATTAAATAAGTTAATATGTATGAAAGACTTAGAACGGATAGTAAGGAGGTTTTCTTAATTTTTGACTTTGCAAGTAATTTTACTTCCTTTCTCAGCTGCCTCACTTCTCTCCTAGTCATCTCAGCCTCCTTTTCTGTCTCTTCCTCATATTCATATTTCCTGTGGAGGAAAAAGAAGATGTGGTTGCCTGTTATAGTTAACTAGGCAATTCTGCCCTGTTAGCCCTGAGGAAAAGTGCATACTGAAATCTTTTTTACTCTCTCCTGAGAGCTATGAATAGATGATATATCAAAAAACTTTGTATGACTTCAGTTCATCTTTGGGAAAGACTGGATGCTACTCTTTTATGTTTTCTTTGGGTTAAAATATATTGACTGGAAAGTGTATGAACTCCTCCATATATCTTTTTTTTTTTTTGGTTATGATGCTGACTTGTATACTGTTTGACATTAAACATTAAATTGTCCCTTCCAAATCAAAACCTGTCCTGGATTTTATGTAAGAAAACATCATTTTATTTAGGAACAGCTAATTTAAATTTACGTACGTGTTGCCTTGAAATGTACTTTCATACTGAAAGTTTGCTAATTAATAGGATAAATTACCTTGAAGGGATACTGTTTAAATGTTCAAAATATCCAATGTAAGGGACTACCATCTAACTGCTAAAATTTCTTCGGCTTTGACCTGTTGTATTTTAAATATGTTAATTGCAAATTATCAAGCAATCTCTGGCTGAACTTCTACTTGAAATCAAATTTTATTATTTGATTTAAAGAAAGCTGAGCAGGGAGAGGGGAGGAAATAATATACATATAAGTTAAAACAATACAATGATATTTATTTAAAAATATTCTATCGTTCAACCAAGGCAATATTTAGTTAACTGGATTATTATTTAAAGATACAAACCAAGTTTTCTGAAATGGAAGCTTATTTCTTTGTTAGTTGTTGTCTTTGTTGTTTCAATCAATAATTTCAGCAGATGAAGAAGTAGAACCATGTTTCACTTAGCAAAGATTTACTCTTGTTGACGAGTATAAGCGCCCACTGGGTACCACTGTGCTGGAGAAGGAATGCATTGATGGCAAGATAGCATAGTCCCTGGCCTGCTGGGTGCCTTACAACTAAGACTTGACTTGTATCACTGTCTTTTTACAGGTCACACAACTGGTCTCTCATTAAATAATGACCGACTATACAAGCTCACATACTCCACTGAAGTTTTTCTTGATCGGGGCAAAGGAAACCTCCAAGACAGTGTGGGCTACCGAATTTCATCCAATGTGGATGTCGCCTTACTGTGGAGGAGTCCTGATGGCGATGATAACCAACTGATCCAAATTACGGTGGGTATTTCCTCCCAGAGAGATACAAAGATTAGATGTTAGCAAAGTCTTTGAGAAGTATACCATTCAATAGCACTTGTTTGTGCTGTTGGTCATATGTTCATTGAATGTTATCCATCACTAAAATAAGTAGATACACAGTTTTGAAGTTTTTGCTAATTAAAAATTATCTGATCTTTCCAAATTATTGAAGCAGGCAAATGAAGGTGTCTACTGGTAATTGAAGTATTATGTTCAGTTCTATATATCATATTTTGTTGTTGTTCAGTAGCTCAATTGTGTCCAACTGTGATCCCATGGAATGCAGAATGCCAGGCTATTAATATGTCATGTTAATAGATACAGTAAACTAAAGTCCATTTGAAATGTTCTGCATGTAAGGAGTGTAGAATCCATGTCATATGAAAAACAATTGAGACCACTCCAAGTGAAGGAGGAGATAAATTGTGACCTTCTAGCTTTCCTGAGTTCCTTGATCTGACAGGTGGAATCACCGATGAGGGAGTAACCTATTCTGCATTCTTCCTGAGGACAGAACCAGGTACTTCCCTGAATGGTAGTGTTTGGTCAATTATGATGCTTTAGATTTATGTGTTGACAAAGAAGCTCAAATTAGATGGCCTTTGGGGCTTCTTCCAACTTGAATATATGATTCCACATTTGCTTTTCGAGGACTTAACAGCAATAGATTTCTTTAGTAAAGTCAGTTCCCCTACATGTCAGTGTGAAACAGGTACCAGGACCGAAATTTTCCTCGTTGTAACTGGTAAGTAGCTGGTAATATACTTTATAATGAGGTATCATTGTAATACATTTATCAAGTGATCTTTACTTACTTAGTTGTCTCTAATACCTGTGTGTGTTTTCCAAGTTGTATGAAAACTTTATCATCCACCTCCCCATCTCTCAGCAGAACAGTATTCTGTAGAAAACATTCTGTACCTCTTTGTTTAGTAATCAGATTGTTAATCCTTAATTTTGTATGTATAGATGAGGTACAATGGGACAGGATACCTTTCAAACAAATGGTACAGAAAGTGAAGAGAGCAGGCAGACAGCAAGCCTTCAAAACAAATGAAGAATGTGAAAACGAAATTAAAGAGCCATATTCCAGACACAGTTACTATAAACCTGAAGTCATAGATTCCTCTAATGTCAGTATTTTTGCCTAATTCAAAAATCTAATTTTTAATACCTTCTCCTTTCTTTTAAAGATGATGGCTAGATACTGTGAATCAGGTATTGAATGACAGAAGCAATTATGGCCAACCTTGTTTATTACTTTACCATTTTATTTTCTAGGAAACTCTGATGGAAACAGGTATAGGAAGTTTTTCTAATAGGTTTCTTTCCATGATTCCAGATGAAAGATGTGAATGTTGAAAATGTGAATCAACAGAGAGGAGAGAAGAGCATTTTCAAAGGAAAAAAGGCATCTCAAATCATAAGAAAGGAAAACTTGGAAGCAATGCAAAGACCTGTGCTCCTTCATCTAATTCATGGAAAGGTAAGAGAGATTTTTGGAGTTCCATGTCTTTTTTCTCCTCCAACTTCATATTTTTCTTCCTTAGGTAGATATTAATATTATTTTAGGTGATCATGGTGTCACTACTTTTGTGAAAAATAGAGGTTTTTTCCCTAAAGAACTAATAAATAGAAGTCACAAATTAAATGTTTCAGAAGTAAATCAAGGCATTGGATTCACTTATACTACCTAGCCATTTATGTTCCCTATTGTTATGAAAAATCTTTATAGTAGAATCAAGTATTTGTTTATTGATGAGAGGCAGTATTAAAAGGTACATTCCTTATTAAGTTAGAAAAGATTAAAAAGCTCCTGTAACATAATAGGTCATCAGAGATGAATGGATAAATTCAGGAAAGTAGACAAATTATAAGAATGAAATGATCTAAATTAAATAAGTGATATAAACTTGTCATAAGAGTATCAATAACTGGCTCAAGTACAAAACTGAAGCTTGTGAAGGGACATGGCATTTCTAAAATAGAGTTGATTTAAAAAATTAGAGATTATTTTAAAGTTATGACTTTGAAAAGCATTTTATATACTAAAGTGGTGAATGAGCACTATATGTTGGAAATTTGCTCTGAAAATTCTGTAAATGTGATTACTTACAACTTGAGTCTCATCTCTTAAAATGACCTTAGTATGTTTGGAATTGAAACACAACTGTGATCTGTGAATTTTCAGGCATTAAATATATGAGTTTATGAAGAGTACAGATGTTATATGACATGTAAAAACATACTGTATTAGTAAAGATGAAAGCTTACTTTCAAGAATTAATGTAGAAAAACAGAAAGGGATTATTAAAACTTCAAATCTCTAAAATTTCTCTAAATGAAAAATTTCCAGATTCAAACTAAAAATGAAAACAAATTCTTTAAAATATAAATTTAAGACATGTAATAGGTTGCTATTCCTGAGGCCCATTTTTAGTATAGTACTCAAAAGGGATTCTCAAGAAGGATTATTGTATCATCACTCTCTTACAACCAAATATGAATCACCATTTCAGGAATGCTTCTCTCCCTTCTCTACTTGTGAAAATATTAATACTTACTATGCTTCAAGCTTTGCTTACAGGCCTTTTCTTTGTTCACACCCTTTTAACCAGCTGGAAATAACTATCCCTCTTTAGAACCTTCTTAGCACATTATAGCTCCTTTATAGCCCTTATCACTTTCCTGTTGGTCATTTGTGTTCATTGCTAGATGATGGGTTTCGGTGGAGAAAATTGTTCTTTCTCCTTATATTCTAGCCCTTCTACTCTCTTCCTGTGCAAAGCAGTCAGAACCAAGTCTTGCACGGACTGATTTGGTATTCTGGAAGCCTTTCCCAAACCCCAGGCTCCCCTGAGCCTACCCAGGTATTGCTAGTGGTAAAGAACCTGCCTGTCAATGCAGGAGACACAAGAGATGTGGGTTTGATCCCTGAGTTGGGAAGATTCCCTGGAGGACAGCATGGCAACCCACTCCAGTATTCTTGCCTGGGTAATTTCATGGACAGAGGAGCCTGACAGGCTATAGTCCATGGGGTCACAAAGCGTCAGTTACCATTTAGCTAAAACATACTTATCGCTTAATACCTGCACTGACTGAAGGTATTACATGAATTCTCTCTTTTATCTCCTTAACAGCCCTGGGAAGCAGGTGCTGCTTTTTCATCCTCTTGTAATAGATGAGGAAATCAAAGTTAGAGAAGGAAAGAAACTTGCCTCAGTTCAGTTCAGTTGAGTTCAGTTGCTCAGTCGTGTCCGACTCTTTGTGACCCCATGAACCGCAGCACGCCAGGCAGCACTCCTGTCCATCACCAACGCCCGGAGTCTACCAAAACCCATGTCCATCGAGTTGGTGATGCCATCCAGCCATCTCATCCTCTGTTGTCCCCTTCTCCTACTGCCCCCAATCCTTCCCAGCGTTAGGGTCTTTTCCAATGAGTCAACTCATCACATGCGGTGGCCAAAGTATTGGAGTTTCAGCTTCAACATCAGTCCTTCCAATGAACACCCAGGACTGATCTCCTTTAGGATGGACTGGTTGGATCTCCTTGCAGTCCAAGGGACTCTCTAGAGTCTTCTCCAACACCACAGTTCAAAAGCATCAATTCTTCAGCGCTCAGCCTTTTTCACTGTCCGACTCTCACATCCATACATGACTACTGGAAAAGCCATAGCCTTGACTAGATGGACCTTTGTTGGCAAAGTAATGTCTGTGCTTTTCAATATGCTACCCAGGTTGGCCATAACTTTCCTTCCAAGGAGTAAGCGTCTTTTAATTTTGTGGCTGCTATCACCATCTGCAGTGATTTTGGAGCCCCCCCAAAATAAAGTCTGACACTGTTTCCACTGTTTCCCCATCTATTCTCCATGAAATGATGGGACCAGATGCCATGATCTTAGTTTTCTGAATGTTGAGCTTTAAGCCAATTTTTTTCACTCTCCTCTTTTACTTTCAGTAAGAGGCTTTTTAGTTCCTCTTCACTTTCTGCCATAAGGGTGGTGTCATCTGCATATCTGAGGTTATTGATATTTCTCCTGGCAATCTTGATTCCAGCTTCTGCTTCTTCCAGCCCAACGTTTCTCATGATGTTCTCTGCATATAAGTTAAATAAGCAGGGTGACAATATACAGCCTTGGTTCCTTTTCCTATTTGGAACCAGTCTGTTGTTCGATGTCCAGTTCTAACTGTTGCTTCCTGACCTGCATACAGGTTTCTCAAGAGACAGATCATATGGTCTGGTATTCTCATCTCTTTCAGAATTTTCCACAGTTTATTGTGATTCACACAGTCAAAGGCTTTGGCATAATCAATAAAGCAGAAGTAGATGTTTTTCTGGAACTCTTTTTTGATAATCCAACAGATGTTGGCAATTTGATCTCTGGTTCCTCTGCCTTTTCTAAAACCAGCTTGAACATCACACAATTAGCAAGTGATAGAGCTGGGACTTAAAAGAGAGGGTCTGTGTGGAAACCTCTGTGATTTTACTGTTTTTTTATAGCTGGAAAGTATTTGGGGGAAAAAACCATGTCTCTGGTTGCCTTGTAGTCTTCTTGTCATTCTTCACTGTATCTATTAACTCAGTTGATTTTCATATGGCCCGACTTTGTAAACAACAGGAAATACTGTTATTTTTTTCTTTGGCATTCCATTGTGGCAACATGCTTAAGCCATAACATATTAATTGCATTTATAATATAAATATGAAATGTTAGTCACTCAGTTGTGTCCAATTCTTTGTGACCCCATGGATTGTAGCCCACCAGGCTCCTCTGTCAATGGAATTCTCCAGGCAAGAATCCTGGAGTGGGTAGCCATTCCCTTCTCAAGGGGTTCTTCTCAACCCACAGCTCAAACCCAAGTGTCCCACTTTGCAGATGATTCTTCACCATCTGAGCCACCAAGGAAGCCCAAACCAGTCACTGCTAAAGGAAATCAACTTTTCCTTTCATTGAAAGGACTGATGCTGAAGCTGAAGCTCTAATACTTTGGCTAAGCCACAACCAATCATTTTATAGCCCTGTGGGTGGCAGTTGAGTACAAAGTCTTCGGTTACACATACAGAAGGACTCACTGCCCTCCCTGTACAAAGGCTGGGATGGAGCTGCCACATCATTAGTTCAGTGACCCCAAGGTGTCGTTTCTGCAGGAGCTGTTTCCTGTGATAATTTACTGTAGTCACAAGTTAAAGTACATTGTGGTATCTTTCATTTATATGATAAAGTACTTGTTGGAAAACACATGACCCTGGAGATAAAGAAGCCACGTGGAATTTTTAGCCACTTCAGTGTCAGAAATATCATTATTTTAACTATCACATCATCTTACTATGGGTGAAATTATGAAAGGAAAGTCTATATTGCTGATGGGCAGTTTTCTCAGAGAGTATTTTCTATCCCAGACTCAATTTAAGTTTTACTCCCTGAAATTTCTGTGATCACAAGGATAAATACTCACCCAGCATGTATTTTTGTCTTCTCAGAGTCAAAATTTACATTATAAAAGATATCCTATGAAAATACATAGATGCATGCTTATTGCACGTATTTTTTTCATCTTCCGCTACTTAAATGTTTGGGTATGTCTCTAATTTATTTACAGATTTACAAATTAAGTTGGAAACATGACAGTTTTCTACTTAAGACTGACATGCAAAAGATGCCTCATTACCACATGGATTCTTTTCTGGCCTGAAATGCTAATCCAATTAACTGGAATATTACCAGATTTCTATTTCTGGTTTTCACTCAGTATTGATTGAATTAATCATGTGGCTGCTGAGTCTGCCCTTTAATTTTGTTGTCCCTAGGCACTGATTTTCTCTCTGAATCTGGCAGCATGGCTCCCGTACCCACACCCTACCTCCAAAAGAAAAGTGACACCTTGAAAGCCTCCTAATTCTTTGTGTATTTCTTCACTTGTCTGTTTTATAAGGTACCATTTCCTAGCTATGCTCTTTCTTAGGTACATATGAAAGAGACATACATAGCTTCAGAAAAGAAAGTGACTAATCTCTGTTTGCTGTGATCCTTTTTGTTTAGTTTTGCTTTTTGGCCAGTTAATGAAATTTTGCTTTCTCTTTTTCGTAATGAACATGTAAATTGAAGGAATGTATAGGGAGCATTTTTTTCTTTAAAAAATATGAATAATCCCTACTGATTTCTAGGGGAAATTAGCCCTCAAAATGTGGCCAGAAGAGGCACTGCAGCTCCTTCGTCACAACCCACTGTTATCCCTCTGTGTCTAGTTTCCTTAGGTTGATGGCTTACTTTGCCACTAGGCTATGCCCCTCTTTGGAAGCTTCAGGGACTGTGAATTTAGATAAGAGTTCTGTGTTCTTGGATATTCAGAGCTCATTTCAGAACTGAATGAAGTAATCAGATTTATGGCCTGAATATAATAAAACTTACTCAGTTCCTGTTGTGAAATAATGAATTTAAGATTGTGTCAACCACATGGATTAAACTTCAAAGTTCTGACTTTATTATTTTTTTAATTATCGAAAGTCTACTTTATTCTAACAGTTTTGACATTTAGCTAGTGTGGACACAGTGCTGTCTTCCCTCTGGGTCTCAGCGGTCTGCAGCTAAAGGGAGGGAATTTAGGCCCCAAAGGTTAGCAGGCATACAAAAGGAAAAAGAGACTTGTCTGCTTTTCCAATTCTATGGAGACAATAACAACTAATAGGAGGACTGAAAAAGAATTTTCTATCTTACAGTTTGTGTTGTTCAGCCTGTCAGGAAAAAAAAAAAAAATCTGTCACACCATTTTCTTAGGGATATAGCAGTCAAGATCAGAAGAAGGAGTAAGAGGAGAGTATTTAACCTTATAATGAAGATTAAATCTGTCACCTGGATTTCTGAAATTCTAGGTAAAACTTTATAAGCAATTCAGGCAGATTTTATAGCTTGGGAACAAAGTAAGGGTACTGATCTGATGGTAGTACAAGTATTTTTTCCTTCTTAATGGATCCTCTCACTTTCTGAGGTATTTAAGGCTCAGGCCAAGAATGTCCCAGACCATAGGCATGTGGGTACTGCTACCAGTGAGCCCTTCTGACTGTGTATGGGCTCAACAAATCCAGTTAGAGCCTTTAATAGTCCTGATATTTGGAGATTAAGTTCTCCCAAATATTTGCAAGGAAAGTTACACTCTAATTCCTCAAAGGTAAGAAGACCTAGTTTACAAAATAGAACATCAGAAACTCAACCTTGGTTCTGAGAAATTGTCAGTGATTTGTTTGAGAATATGATACTGTGGATTTTCAGACGTTGAGGTCACTATTCCAGTTCCCTTTTAACCTGGACAAACACAATCCCAACATTTATAGGTTCATCCAGTGTAACGACTAAAATTGATTGCCAGATAAAGTACCCAGTAAATATGTCCCTAGGCAGAATATGTGTAGAAAATAAAAATAGAAAATTTGAGGCACTTGTTTGAATTATCAAAGTATTTTCGTCTAAGGTATGAGGGAGTTTTTGTATACACTAAATTGTTCAGATTGGTATTAATTGAATTTATTGCATAGTGACTGAGCTTTCAGTTTTACTTAAGAAGTCAGGGTTCATTTTAAAGAGAAATAGGAAGGCATTCAGGATATTTCTGGTAGACATGCATCTATAATTACCATAAACCTTGGGAATTTTTATAGGGAAGCTATATCCATCTTCTCCATTTCTAAATCATGTGATGTGTTTGAAGTCAATACAGGGTAAGAAATGACAGCCTGCTTTCCAGAAAATTCTTTGTATTTTTATCCTTGTTTCTTAAACATGAGCTAAATGGTCAAAATGGGATGAGACATAGTTATCATCTCTGTGTCTGTAAATGTCAAGGATGAAACAAAACTAAGCCGTTTACTATTGCAGCCAAATTCACAGTCCCCGTCGTCATTCTTTCTAGCCTTTTACCTGCTTTCCGAAGAGAAACTCAAAGCAGTGCCTGTGGCAGGCCATGCAGTTAGTACCCTAAACCTCAAATCTTCCAACCTTCCGTGTCTCCTCATACCCAAGGCCAACAGGAATGCTCTGGAGGGCCAAAGAACATCAGTCTTGTGGAATTTTGTCCATGGGCATTTTGGCCGTGTGTGGGCCCTTATCGTAGCCCTTAGTGGCCGTGCTGTCTCAGGATTCTCAAGCATGGTGATTCCATTGTCTACAAGAATCTATTTCTGTGATGTTACTTTGAAACTTGGTTAGTTTTTTAAAATTCTATTTAAGTATTTTTGACTGTGATGAAGACTTGATTTTTGTCTTCGCTGCTGTGTGCGGGAATTCTCTAGTTGCAGGGGCTACTCTTCCTTTAGGTGCAGGCTGCTCATTGTGGTGGCTTCTCTTGGTGTGGAGCACGGGCTTTAGGCGCCAGATTTCAATAGTTATAGCATGTGGGCTCAGCAGTTGTGGCACTCCAGCTTAGTTATTCTGTGGCATGTTCCAAGCAGAATTACAGGTAGGGAATATGTTGACATGCTTGAAGAGAATGTTCCTGATTTCTCTTTCTTGGGCAATCCTTGTTTTCACAGAAACCCCATTCTGTGTCAGTGCTCTTTTTCCTTTCCTATGTTATTCCCATCATATCCAAAGCCTTCATTATCAGCCTCCTGAAATGTCATATTTTGGTGGTCTAGCTTTTTGAAATGTTAATGGCTTCTTTTCACAAAAAAAGAAGTTCCAGCTTTGAATTAACAGATCTCTTTCTCCCAGGATTGATAGGGGTGAGAATCTAACCTTTCCTGCTATTTATTTAACCAAGTCTTGTAAATGATCTATTTCTGCTCTATTTATGTTTGTTCTTTTTTCACCTAGATCAAAGAGTTCTACTCATATCAAAATGAACCAGCAGCCATAGAAAATCTCAAGAGAGGCCTGGCTAGCCTATTTCAGATGCAGTTAAGCTCTGGAACTACCAATGAGGTACTTAGTAATATTATTAAGCATCTAGAATCTTATTTGTTAATATAGTTACTAAAATTGTTTATATGGGTTTCTATTTGAAGAGATTCAGTAAAAAAAAAAAAATTTACTCCTATGGTAATGGTTAGAAAAGGTGAGTGGGGTAGTTGTCTTATTTACATATGAAACAAATTGTCCTTTACCCCAATTTGTATTTGAATACAGGGGAAAGGAAATTAGAATCAGTTATACTAAGGAGACCTATAGAATGACTGAATAGGTCATAGCGACAGTTCAGTTCAGTCGCTCAGTCGTGTCTGACTCTTTGCGACCCCATGGACTGTAGCACACCAGGCTGCCCTGTCCATCACCAATTCCTGGAGGTTACTCAGACTCATGTCCATTGAATTGGTGATGCCATCCAACCATCTCATCCTGTCATCCCCTTCTCCCGCCTTCAATCTTTCCCAGCATCAGGGTCTTTTCTTCGCATCAGGTGGCCAAAATATTGCAGTTTCAGGTTCAGCATGAGTCCTTCCAATGAATATTCAGGACTGATCTCCTTTAGGATGGACTGGTTGGATATCCTTGCAGTCCAAGGGACTCTCAAGAGTCTTCTCCAACACCACAGTTCAAAAGCATCAATTCTTCGGCCCTCAGTTTTCTTTATAGTCCAACTCTTATATCCATACATGACAACTGGAAAAGTCTTAGCTTTGAGTAGACAGACCTTTGTTGGCAAAATAATGTCTCTGCTTTTTAATATGCTGTCTGGGTTAGTCATAACTTTTCTTCCATGGAGCAAGAGTCTTTTAATTTCATTACTGAATGATAGAGACTCAAAAAGCCTTGGAGAATAGTCCAGTGACCTCACTGTGCATCCCTATGCCAGAGGGAGGTTATAAAAATAAAGATTTCCCTGGATTCACTGCAGAGATTCTGGTTCAGTAGATTAGCATCTGTATTTTAATAGTTTTCTCAGCTAATGTAGGTGCATTGTCAGTTTGAGGAACCACTGGTCTATATGAACCCTTCCACTTAATGGATGAAAGCTAAGGTTAAATGACAGAGTTTAGTGGCTTCCCAAGTATTATATCTAAAGCAGAGCTGAGTCCAAGTTTTCTTGTCAATTCATCCAGTTGATGAGCTGGTAAGAAAATCTGATGGCAAGGCTTGGCCAAGAGAATGCCGGTTAGCTTGCTGGAAAGACTGAGGGTAGAAAGACTGGTTTGTAGAGGCCAGAGGGACGCCTCAGAGAAGCTATTCAGAGTCGGTATTGAGGTGTATTTGCCTGCATTCAAATTATTGATGTCCCATATGGTGAGTTGGATTAATCCCACAGGTTTTAAAGGACTTAACTCATCAAAGCATGTGTGTGTTTGCATGTACACACCACACACACACAGCCTACGCTAAGTATTAAAAGCCAACTCCCCTCACCCCATAATTATCCATTTGAGAGATTTGGATTATGACTAGGTCATTTTTGGGGGTTCCAAAATCACTGCAGATGGTGACTGCAACCATGAAATTAAAAGACACTTGCTCCTTGGAAAAAAGTTATGACCAACCTAGACAGCATATGAAAGAGCAGAGATATCACTTTGCCAATAAGGTATGTCTAGTCAAAGCTATGATGTTTTCCAGTAGTCATGTATGGAGAGTTGGGATATAAAGAAAGCTGAGCATTGAAGAATTGATGCTTTTGAACTGTGGTGTAGGAAAAGACTCCTGAAAGTCCCTTGGACAGCAAGGAGACCCAACCAGTCCATCCTGGATATTCATTGGAAGGACTGATGCTGTAGCTGAAACTCCAATACTTTGGCTACCTAATGTGAAGAACTGACTCATTTGAAAAGACCCTGATGCTGGGAAAGATTGAAGGCGGGAGGAGAAGGGGACGACAGAGGAAGAGATGGTTGGATGGCATCACCAACACAATGGACATGAGTTTGAGTAAACCCCAGGAGTTGGTGATGGACAGGAAAGCCTGATGTACTGTAGTCCATGGGGTTGCAAAGAGTCAAACATGACTGAGCAACTGAACTGAACTGAACTGAGACCATTTGTCCAATTCCTATTAGACATTAGAGAGAAGTGGGAAATCCCTTATTATTCCTGGGCAATAAGAACGTGCTCATAAGACTCAAAGAGGGTGGAAAGGAACCCACATGCTGCAGGAAACACTGAATTCTTCTGTCTTCCTATCTTGTCAGAGAAAGGAGTCCTGCGTGATGTATTAGAACACCAATTTTTAAGCTACTTGCCACTGGAATTCAAATGGTTCATGTGAGAATCCCATCTGAAACATTGTATTTTGGCTTTTCTTTTTAGGTAGACGTCTCTGGAGATTGTAAAGTGACCTACCAGGCTCATCAAGACAAAGTGACCAAAATTAAGGCTTTGGATTCATGCAAAATAGCGAGGGCTGGATTCACAACCCCACATCAGGTATGCTCACTATCCCTTTCTTTGAGGCAACCCAGTTCTTTCTGTAGAGATGATTCAAAAGTAATAGGTGAATAAAGTAGCAATATAATTTAGGAACACTTGTGATTTTTAGTTTAGGGTATAGTGTTATATAATATCAAATGAATGGATTTATTTTAATGTATTGTAGGTTTGTGTGTTGAAGCAATATGAAGGGGGTGTTCTTGTGAAGATGAATCAAGCCAAAAATTGATTTGGCTTGATTCAAAGATAGAAAGCTGATTGCTTGTTACAACCACATTTATTTATTTAGGTCTTGGGTGTCACTTCAAAAGCCACATCTGTCACTACCTATAAGATAGAAGACAGCTTTGTTGTAGCTGTGCTCTCAGAAGAGATACATGCTCTGAGGCTGAATTTTCTACAATCAATAGCAGGCAAAATAATATCGAGGTAAGATAATGCTTAAAGTTTCTTTACTGTTCTTTAATGTATTATTAAAATTTAAAAATATATATGCATATATATATACATGCACATGAATTAAATTTATTGCTTCCTCATTTTGACTGTGATCTCCTTTAGAACAATGATTATGTCTTGTTCATCTTTATTTTTCATATTATTTATAATAATATGTGGCATGAAATAAATACTTAATGTTTTAAAATAGGACTTCATTAAAAACAGTTTATTGAATAGAATTTAAATTTTAAAAAGGCAAACACCTTGATTCATTCTTATTTATTTTCTGATTTCTCTATCAAATGCTTTTAATGTTAAGATAAAAAAAGTGGCACTTGTGTGTTCTCTCAAGATTATTTTTTTTATCATTGTTGTTAATAAACACAAAAATGTTCCATAATTGAGTGATATGACAGAATTTTTGCTGTGATTTATAGTACTTACATATTCCAGACTGTTATTTCAATTTGAGAAAATTTCTCTGGTCAGAATAGTTCTCACAGGCTAACGGACTAGAATTTCAAATCTAAGAGTATGTCTTATTTTCAGATTTTAATTTAGAATAACACATCCTAGCATTAAATGTAAGTTATATCTTCTGCTATTATTTCTCAAATATTGTTTCTGAAGTAACCCTAATGTCAGAGGTAAATGGTTGCAAAATCTTGGTAGAAATGCCTCAAACCACAAATGCTTGAAGTTTTATTGAAGTCTCCTCTGGATTAGAACCTTGCATTCTACTTGTAGTCCTACAGATGTACTACATCTGTCTTGTTTTCATATAAAATTAGTATTTTAAATTTAGGTTTATCAGGATTCCATTGTTCTATAACACACCACTCCAAACTTAGTAGTATAAAAAGCAGCAATCACTTTATTGTTTTCTCTCATAACTGTGATACTTGCTTTGATCCTGCTAGGCATGCCTTGCTAGGTGTGTTGTGCAGAGCTGGTTCACAGGCTGCTCCCTCACCTATCTAGTATCTGGGTTGGAGATTCACAGTACTTAGACTCCTCATGCATCTCTCTTTATCTCCATGTGGCCTCTCAACATGATAGCTTCAGTAGCCAGACTTCTTACATGGTAAGAAGCTACATGCTGCTAGCATGCCAGATGAAAGTTAAATTCCCTTTTGTGACTTAACCTTGTTGTTGTTCAGTCACCCAGTTGTGTCTGACTCTTTGTGACCCCATTGACTACAGTGAACCAGGCCTCTCTGTCCCTCACCATCTCCTGAAGTTTGCCCAAATTCATGTCCCTTGCATCAGTGATGCCATCCAGCCATCTCATCCTCTGACGCCCTCTCCTCCTTCTGCCTTCAATCTTTCCCAGCATCAGGGGCTTTAGCGATGAGTCAGCTGTTCACACAGATGACCAAAATACTGGAGTTTCAGCTTCAGCATCTATCTTTCCAATGAGTATTCAGAGTTGATTTCCCTTAAGATTGACTGATTTGATCTTGCAATCCAAGGGACTCTCAGGAGTCTTCTCCAACATAAAAGAACTTAGCCTTACAAGCCATATATTGAAACTTCCACTATTCTCTGCAAGTCCTGGCAGTCACAGAGTCCTGCCCAGGTTTAAGGAGAGGGATGTAGACTCCACCTTTTGAAGGGAGAGAGGCAAGCTACTGAAAGAGCATATCAGATTATTGCGGCCATATTTGGAAAACAAGATTTCCTAATTGTCTTAGTAAGTGACATGTGGTTGTCCTGAAAACATCATTTTTCAGAGAGCTGGGCTAAAGCCCAAAGAGGTGACATCATATATCTTGCTCAGGATCCAGGCAAATTTTCTTTCCTGCAATCTCTTGTCATAATATTTTGAAATCCCAGGCTTGAACTTTCAAGCCTTTGAATAAAATTATTGCTCCAGAAATTTTTCATAATTATCTTGATGTTTTGGATACTGCTGGAGATCTCTCAGTTTGAAAGACATGGCCTTTTTTTTTTTTTTTTTGTATCCCCACTGAGGTTTTCAATCAGCCTGAAAAATTAGAAAGCCATGTGAAAATTCCCTTTTTATGACAAAAATAAAGCTGATTTACTTTAAAAAAAAAGAAAAAAAAACATGGCCTTACGGAATATAAATATATTAATTTCTTGTTTGCCAAAAGAGTGCCAATTAATCGCTTTTTCACTCAAAAGAAGGCCACTGATGTGGTATTTCTCTTCCTTGGTTATGCAGGCAGAAATTGGAGCTGAAAACCACGGAAGCAGACCTGAGACTGAAGCCGGGAAAGGAGGTTGCAGCCATCATTAAAGCAGTCGATTCAAAGTACACGGCCAGTCCCGTTGTGGGCCAGGTCTTCCAGAGCAAGTGCAAAGGATGCCCTTCCGTAAGTGTGTGTTTGGCCAGCATTGTGTGGCCAAATCATGGAATAATCATGGCCTACAATTCTGTTTTCCTTTTGTCTCCAATGGAAGCTTCAGTTAATTTATAAGGAAAGTTTACAGAGAACTTCCAGCCACCACTGAGTTATAATGGCAGTAGGCTAATAATATGCTATAATAATTAACAAATGACTACCGCATCCACGTATTTCAAATAAAACATGTTATGACTTGAAGGCAGCTTCCTCAAAGCAGACCTCAGAATGCAGTGGGGATAAGGGCCTGATGAAGTTAGGGGAAGCATACAGCATTGAGAGCACAGACAGCGGCCTGAATCCTAAAAGTTCTGCCTCTTGGGAGTAATATGTCCAGACTTCCCAGGTGGCTCAGTGGGTAAAGAATCCACCTGCAGTACAGAAGATGCAAGAGATATGAGTTGGATCACTGGGTCTGGAGGATCCCCTGGAGGAAGATATGGCAACCCACTCCAGTATTCATGCCTGGGAAATCCCATGGACAGAGAAGCCTGGTGGACAGAAGTCCATGGGGTTGCAAAGAGTAGGACACAACTGAAACAACTGAGCACACACACAGTAATATGTCCACAGGTGAAATGTTTTACTGAGCTCAGTGTTCTGAGAGCTGCTAGGAGGACTAGAAATGGACACCAAGCTCTTCACCTAAATCAGGAACACTTACGTACCACACCCCAACCTCCCCTACTGTTACAGCCAGAAATGAGCACAACCCCAAGGCTTAAGTGTATGAGTGTGTATCTGTGTGTGTGTGCATGTGTGAGTGTATCTGTATGTATTTGTGAGTGTGTAATATTTTTAATAGAATAAAGAATAATTTCTTTTGTTGTGTAAATCAGTTGTGATGTATGGCCACAGATATGACTCTGGGTTCCAGCATTTCCTAGTACTTAACCCTTGGCTTCAGGCTCTGTTTGTAGCTACCAGAAGATGCCCTTCCCTTGGCCATTATTAGTGTTCAGAAAAGTGGAATCATCAAGAACTAATACCAGAATTTGCTTTAAGTGCAAGGCACTAATTCCTTTTTAGTTTCTCAAACATGTCAAAATTGAGTGAAGAGGAAAACAAAATGAGACAAAAATAATTGTTCTCCAACCTTGTTTCTTATTTATCCCCCATAAATTATCTAATGTTCCAGTGTCATTTTCTAATGTCATATGAGATAGAAATTATTTAGAAAGGTGACTAATGAAACCAATGATCTTTTCTTGTTCTGTTAATTTCTCTCCCCATAGTTATCAAATATTATGAGCCATCTAAGACTTCTCAAAACTATTTCTTCATTATTATAGGAAAGGTTTATGTCTTTGGAATTTGTTTATTCAAGGTCGGTATAATGTCACCATTGCAACTCTTTAAAGAAAAAATTCTGACTTAACACTGATGTGATTTCTGCCCTCAGAAATGACCCAGTAAGTCTTTAGCTAAGTACAACTGGAATATTTTTTTCAAACTATCCTCTTAAGATTAGATAACCAAAGGGATTTGAAGAAGAGCAAAATATGTATCTGTTGTTATTGGAAGGAATGAATAATTTAAAAACTGGTAGCATACAGATTATGCAGCATTAAGAGAGAGGTCGCTAATGGGATTTAACACATTTTTTTACAACTAGAGAAGAAGTGGTAAACTATGAAAAATAAGGTTTTGAACTTTTTTCTAAGCCTAAATATGTTATTGATTAGAACTATTTACTATTTTTAAAACCACAACAGCATAACAGTAGTGTATATGAGGATTACCTTTATCTAAATGCCACTCTACTTAACACAGATATATGAAATGAACAGTTCAGATCTCAGCAAGATGTTTTACTATTACTAGTACTTCATACAAACCATAAAACAAAGAGAATAGGGAGATCAAATTATTATAAAAACTGGTTTTCAATAAGGTTTCAGTTCATAAGAAACATGACACAATTCTTCAGCAGTTCTGATGATTTTCCCCTTCCAGAATATCCTGTTGTTAATGAAAATTAGATATAATTTCACTACGGTAGTCAAAGCCTGGCCTCAGATGTAATTCCCTTGTGTAACCATGGAATGACCTATATGCCCAGAATCTTGAGGTCATTTGAGCTAAGTACTAATCGACAAAAACTGTCCTCTTGAGGAGGACTTGTGCCCTGGTCAGCAGGCCTCTGTATTTGCCTCCGAGAGTCACAGGAATGTGATAGGGGCAGGGGCAATCAGATTTATTGGGGTAAGATACAGAGAGCTTCTTTTGCTTGTCAGATACAAGGAAAAATTTATTTCTGGACAAAACATACTTTATAAACACAAATGTTGGTAATTATGAGTGTGGTCTCGGCCCTTGGCTGTGTTTTGCAGCTCTCAGAGCACTGGCAGTCCATCAGAAAACACTTGCAGCCTGACAAACTCTCCAAGGCTGAGGCTGTCAGAGGCTTCCTGGCCTTCATCAAGCACCTCAGGACTGCAAAGAAAGAAGAGATCCTCCAGGTTCTAAAGACAGAAAACAAGGAAATACTGTAAGTTCCCTGAACATTTCCTGGGGTTGTCTATAAGAAAGTGTTTCTGGGTTGCTGTTTATTAAGCAGGTAAGATCCCTTTTTAATCAACTGCCTAACCTTCAAATCAGTTGTTTTGCTGTTTCGCATTTGCATTGAACAGTTATACCTCAGAGCAGTAACTCAATGGTTAATTGGCCAGAACTGCAAGTTTTCAGCAGTGATTCAGGGTGAACATTTTATTTTGAACATTGTGTTCGTGAGTGTATATCAAGTCTAGATTGGCGCACAGATAGCGGGAGGTTAGGACTTTGATGTGATACCACAGTGCGGGCGCTGCCACGCTCTGGTGAAATTGTGTTCCCAGAGCTATTAATTTCCACTCAAAAGGAGTTCAGAATTGATTATAAAAACAAACAAACAAAAATACCAGTACGATTTTTTCTATTGAAAATGAACTTTCAGTAAAGATACAGTGATGATCCTCACTGAAGCCTTTTTTTGAAAAGAAAATTGAGAACTAAGATAAACAGCCAAAAGAATCTAGAGAAAAGAAATAATTACATCATTTGGGTATTCAGTGGAAGAGTGCCTTATTTTATATCCACAGTAAAGAGAGTTAACAATTCTCAAACTTACTTTGTAAATACCAATACAAATACACTTTTTAAATAGAAGTGTTTTGGTCTGTAAAACAAAATTTATCTGCAACTACAAATTCACCTATTTAACACTAATTATCCTAATTGATGATATAGAACATGGCTCAACTAGTTTGACAAACAGTGGAAACTAGCCATTAAGATAGTCAAAAGTATAAAATGGCCAAGTTACACCCCTTCCCACACACACAGCAAAAGTGGTCACTGAGTTCAAAGGACTTGATTACTCAAGAATAAGAGAATTTAGCTTTTTTCCTGAGAAGATTGTTTATTCTTGATTGTATTCTTATTGACTTCACTTAGGGCATTAAAAAGTTGAGATGAATTCCATATGATTAACTACAAGTTAGTTGGATACTTTCTTGAAAAATAAATATTTAAATTGAGTTAAATATATGCAAAATTATAAATTCTCAGACTCTGGTTTGATCATAGAACTTAAGGGTATATTTTAGAATGACTTATCTTTTTGTAAAAAATTACCAACAAAAACAGTGTGAAATTTGGCTGTTAACTTAGAACAGAGATTACACTACCTTAGCCTTATTTGTATCCTGAAAATCTTATGGTGGCAAAAATTTGTATGACTGCATGATGTATTTTCTAAATCAGGTTATTTACCTGATAATATTTTCAATATTGTATCATATCATAGGAAATAGACATGTAACATAGTATAGTAGAAAAGATATTAGGATGAACTAAAATCAGAAGTCCTAGTTTTAAATTCTGACTTCCAACATCATATAACCTTTAAGATTTAGTCTCCCTGAGCCTCATTTTCAACATTCATAAAATACAGAGAATTCCTTCTGTGTATTGTAGTATAGTGAAAGTCAGGATGGTGGAATGTAACATTTCCCAGTTCTATTATGTGTATATTATGGCATTCAGGTAATTAACAAATATGTCAAGAGGAAAGTCTTCTGTGAGCAATTGAGTTTGAAAAACACTGGGAAAAACCAAGTCAAATAGTTCTCTTTATTGCAGAAATATCTGGCATCTTTAATCTAATAATATTACATATAAGTTTCCTTAAATATATTCCAAACTTACAAGACCTTGAAAATCCCTCTTCTTAAAGCATTTTGTAGAATTAGTATTACATGAAAACACTGTAATTAAGACCCAGGTATTCCAGAGTCAGAAAAAACTGAGTTCCAATCCTAGCTCTATTTTTACCAGCAATGGGACCTTGAACAAATGATTTGATATTTCTGAGTCTGTTTCCTTATGTATAGGGAGAATATTAGTATTAAACTGACAGAGATGTTCAGTGAGCTGATGGTATTAATAACAGCATGTATTTATTGAGCATTTACAAAGTGCCAAGCACTATTCGTAGTGTTTTACATAGATCATGTGATTTAATCCTCCTGACAACCCTAAAATAACTGCTCTTTATATCCCCACATTACAGATGAAGAAGTTAAAGCAAAAAGAGATTCAGTCCAATTCAGTCGCTCAGTCGTGTCCGACTCTGAAACCCCATGGACTGCTGCATGCCAGGCTTCCCTGTCCTTTGCCAACTACCAGAGTTTGCTCAAACTCATGTCCATTGAGTTGGTGATGCCATCCGCCATCCAACCATCTCATCCTCTGTCATCCCCTTCTCTTCCTGCCTTCAATCTTTCCCAGCATTAGGGTCTTTTCCAGTGAGTCAATTCTTCTTATCAGATGGCCAAGGTAATGGAGTTTCAGCTTCAGCATCAGTCCTTCCAGTGAATATTCAAGAGTGATTTCCTTTAGGATGGACTGGTTGGATCTCCTTGCAGTCCAAGGGACTCTCAAGAATCTTTTCCAATGCATTCTCCAATTGATGTTCAAAAGCATCAATTCTTCGGCATCCAGTTTTCTTTATGGTCCAACTCTCACATCCATACACGACTACTGGAAAAGCCATAGCTTTGACTACATGGACCTTTGTTGGCAAAGTAATGTCTCTGCTTTTTAATATGCTATTTAGGTTGGTCATAGCTTTTCTTTCAAGGAGCAAGCGTCTTTTAATTTCCTGATTGCAGTCACCATTTGCAATGATTTTCAAGCCCAAGAAATATAAAGTCTGTCACTGTTTCCACTGTTTCCCCATCTATTTGCCATGAAGTGATGGGACCAGATGCCATGATCACAGTTTTTTGAATGTCAAGTTTTAAGCCAACTTTTTCACTCTCCTCTTTCACTTTCATTAAGAGGCTCTTTCGTTTTTCTTTGCTGTCTGCCATAAGGGTGGTGTCATCTGGATATTTGAGGTTTTTGATATTTCTCCCAGTAATCTTGATTCCAGCTTGTGCTTCCTCCAGCCCAGCATTTCTCATGATGTACTCTGCATATACGTTAAATAAGCTGGCTGACAATATACAGCCTTGATGTACTCCTTTCCCAATTTGGAAAAGAGGTTTCTAGTGCAATGTTTGCAATAATAACACTTAATAAATATTCTCTCTCTCTCAGTCTGCTTCATTCCAAAATGGTATAGTACAAGAATATCTTTTTTTAAAATAGGTATATATATATAATGCATTAAATACATATATGGTATGTTATGTAGATATGAAATGAAATATATACAGACATCTTATGTTCAATTAGCATGGCAACTAGTTTCAGAAATATTATCATCCCAAGACTCAACCAGTCAGAGATTCTTGATGAGTAGAATATATAACTAGCACTTTCCTGCAGGAGTTTCACTCTGCTCACAACTAATTGCTGTGATTGAACTTGAACTATGCTTGTATGCATGCTAAGTCGCTTGTTGTATCTGATGCTTTGTGATTCTGTGGCCCGTAGACCACCAGGCTCCTCTGTCCGTGCGATTCTCCAGGCAGGAATGGTGGGGTGGGTTGCCATGCCCTCCTCCAAGGGATCTTCGTGACCCAAGGGTTGAACCCGCCTCTCTTACCTTGCCTGCATTGGCAGGCAGCTTCTTTACCACTAGCACCACCTGGGAAGTCCAAACTTGAACTGTACCATGGCGCTTTTTATTTTTTTTAAAAATGAGCTGAAATTTCTTTCTTGGATATAAATGAAAGTTAAAAGAATGTCTCATCTTTCCACTGAATGACACTACCTTAGTTATGCATTTAAGAAGTGTATATAGTTGCAAAGCTAATGAGAAAAATAATTGATTTGGGAGACCATGGCTTTTTTATATTACTTATGGAGAAAGGAATTTGAACCTAATTTGTAATATTGTTTATATAATTTTATTTACAAACCTCCAAATTATATTTGGCTTAGGGTAATACAGTAAAATTAATCTGTATATTCTGAGGGTACACTGAGTGAGAAAGAAGGGAGTTAAGAGAGAGGCTTAAAATAAAATGGGGTAGTGTCTTTCAGAGAAAGCCATCGCTTTTCTTTTGTTTAAATAAAAAATGTTCGCTTCTTTAGGAAACTCAATCCAATGGGGTCTATGAATGGTAGAAATTCAAAATAATTTACTAAGCACCCTAAACATTGATATCTATGACTGTGTTTTCTGTTGTAGACCCCAGCTAGTGGATGCTGTCACCTCTGCTCAGACACCAGACTCATTAGATGCCATTTTGGACTTTTTGGATTTCAAAAGCGCCGAGAGCGTTATCCTCCAGGAAAGGTTTCTCTATGCCTGTGCATTTGCTTCACATCCCGATGAAGAGCTCCTGAGAGCCCTCATTGTAAGTCAGATGGACACTGCCAAAATTAAAGCCCTCCGCTGGTCTTGGGAATGCAAGCAGTAATTAACAGGTGCCAGCATCAGAATGAAGGCTGTTGGAGCCTTCTGATCATTCATGTTCAAATTCTGTTAGGCTGTTTTCTTTCCACTAATCATTAATTGTACAGTAGATTATTTCACAAAGTAGAACATTTCACATAGTGTCTTCTTTGCAATACCTCTAGATAACTGAAGCCATGTTTTAGGGAAATTTAAAGACTCTATTCACCTATCGTGTAATGTGACATAGGACAAATATTCAATTTCAATCTTCGTTATGCTTCACAATTTGACTTTAAAAGATTTATTTTGACTTCAAAAATCTTCATGCTGGTTAATGTAGAGTACATTGTATAACATATAATCATTATATGTTATGCATTGGGTTGGCCAAAAAGTTCCTTTGGGATTTTCAATACATTGTTACTGAGAAACCCTAATGAACTGTTTCACCAACCCAATACATATAATTCTTCTGATACTGAAAAATTATATTGGAAGCAAAAGCTAGAGTTCTCTTGGAACCAAGGTTTAAAAACAGAAAGTACATTTATTTATTCACTTATGATTTAGGGGAATAACTCATAATCTTTTTGGAAAATGGGCTTGTTTGGAAATCTGATAGCATCAGTGAAGCCCCTCATTACCTACACACAATTTTACAGACCATTTTTTGGATTCACTGACACAGTGAATATAATCCATAAACCTCTCAGAAATTCACAGATCTATGTTAAAAATACCTAGAAAGACACTACCAACTCTTCAGTTCAAAGCTGGATAGTGAGTTTATGTGTCCCCAAAGCAAAATTCAGACGTTGCAATCTAGAAATATGGAAACAGTTTCTTTAGGCTTTGGCTACTTTGTTTCTTACTGAAAAATGTTCCATGGAAATGTTTAAATGTTTTGGTAACCTATTTTATCCCTGTTTGGCTAATAGAGTAAGTTCAAAGGTTCTTTTGGAAGCAATGACATCAGAGAATCTGTTATGATCATCATCGGGGCGCTTGTCAGGAAGTTGTGTCAGAACGAAGGCTGCAAACTGAAAGTAAGTGCAAATCTCATCTCAGTCACTGCTTGCATAGCTCCAAGCCATCCTGTTGAACACTCACGTGCTGTCCACGACTGGTGTTCCTAATTTCCCTCACCCTACTCTATTTTCACTACTTGCATGGCAGTTATTGCTGTTGAACATACTTAATAATTCAGTTATTTATTACATAGATTATTTATCTGTCTCCCATAAGTTCACTGCAGAAGTGGATTTCTGTTTATTCCACACCAATTGCTTAAAATGGTGCCTGGTACCTAGGTAATGTTCAGTAAATGCTTGCTGAAAGTGAATAGTCCAAGAATCCCCCATCAAGATATATTTATTGAGTACCCACTATGTACTGTACTCAACTTTGAATGATGTATATATGTACATATGATAAAGTTCTTGTTATTCAACATTAGATTCTAGGGCTACCTCCTAGAGCAGACTATTATCTATAGTAAGTATGGTTTGCTGTTTCTGAGTTTTTGTGGTAGAAATTTAGTTACTTCTAACTACTTTAGAACTTTACATTTTATTTTTAATTTCAGTTCCTTAAAGCTTCTCCACTTGCCTGAGTGGACTATCAATTTTAACATCTTTCTCATTAAATTATGACAAAACACTCACTTTTAAGCACAACTAAATATGGAAAATCTAAATGAATTAATATCCAACATAACTCATCTTTCTATAAGGCAAATAGGTTAAAGATGTTAAATATATACAAATATAGTCTTTTCTCCATCCATGTTTATTGTATAACCAGCTTTCAGTCAGCATTTTACTTCTATTTCTGTTTCCTATTAATATTTGTTTTTGCTTACATTTTGATCTCACCACATCCTAATATTTTTTATCCCCCAAATTTATATTTGGAAAAAAATTCAGACTGATGGAAAAGTTGTGAGAATAGCATGATTCCATGAATATTTGTATACTTGATTCATCTAGATTTGACAGTTGTTAATGTATTGTCCTATTTGCATTATCTTATTTCATTTTATATTATTTTGGTTGAACCCTTTGAGAGTAAGTTGCATGCATCTGACATTTTACCCCTAAAGACTTTTACTTCTCATAACTTGAAGGCCATTGCATCTAGGCTCTTACAATGGACAAAATACATGTATTTATATTTATTAAATTGTGAGTTCATACTGCTACCTCTAATTCTAATCCAGTTCTACAGGATTCTTTCTCTCCTTCCATCATTCCATAATTATATCTTCCTTCTCCCACAGTGAGAACCTTGGTTCTCAAGAACATTAATACTGTGATTCATTTGCGCAATCCTAAAACATGCACAAAATAGCTTTGGAACTGTCACACGAATATCACTACAAAAAACAAACTATCATAATTAAAGTTCAAGACTTCACAATCTTTTTGTCTTTAGAATATATTACAGAAAAGGTGTACAGAGTACTATGCTCAAACATTACTTGGATTAATTCTTTTTTATTCTCTTTAGTTACGTTATTAATCTGATACTTATTCATGTTCATTAGATTTTGTTTGAATTCAGTTTTAGCATCCTTTCATCCTTGTTAACTTCATTTTATTTCTTGAATATATGAAATAGGGACATGATTTGAAAGTCAAAACTTAATTTTAAAAATATTCTCAAAGAGGTCTCATTCCCTTTCCTACCCTCCCACCCATTCTTACCAACTTTTTTTATGTAAGCAGTATCATTAGTTTTGGGTTGTCTTTCTTGTTTCTTTTTGCAACAGTAAGCAGGTGTACACACACATTCTTATTCCTTGTTTCTTACACAAACGATAAACTTCTGCATACATTCCCTTATATCTTATTTTTCCCGCTTAACAACATATTCTGGAAATCAGCCCATACTGGTTCACAGAGACCTTTCTCCTTCCTTTTACAGCTGCCTGTTACCCCACTGGGTGTTAAACTGGGGCACCACCGTTTATTCTCCCATGTATGGTCATTAGGTGATGTCCACAGTTTTTGCTCTTACAAATAATATTTAAATGGATAATCTTGGGCACATTTTCTCTTATTTTTGGAACTATAGCTTCAGGGCTAGGGTACTGGATCAAAATGCAGACCTGTTAGCTTTTGCCAAATTACCTTCCATGGGAATTGTAACATTTTAGGCTCCCACTAGGATGCCTATTTCCTAATAGACTCAATAACAATGTATGTTATCAAACTTTTGGATTTTTAGAGTTCAGTCTGATAGTTGAATTCTTTATTACAATTGAACTTTAGCATCTTCATTCTATTTGGGGGTCTTTTATGTCTTCACTACCCCCCATCTCTGCCACTGTGTGTGTATATCTGTGTGTCTGTGTGTACCTGATGCCTACAGATGACACTGAAGCCCGTAAAACATACCTAGTAACAAAGGTAAAATAGAACCTATTTCTAATTTACTTTTCCATTAAACTATAGTTAATAGTTTCTCATCCAGAAAACAAAAGGCCTTTCCTGGTTAAAGAATATGTTTGCAAAGTACCTGCTACACAGAAGACATTCAAGAAAAGTTTTTTGAACAGTGTGTCAGCATTAACGAAATTTGGAATTGAGTGGAAATGAGCACTCTTTAAACACTTAGAACAAGACCTTACAGTTGAGTCCTAAGTGCTTTCACCATAATTATTACAAAAAAAAAAAGGTAAGTGCCACCAGTTAGGCACCTTCTAACAATTATTTTAGAATTTCAATGAATGAGTAATTCTAGGAATAATCTATCAGAAGGGAATTTTTTAAATGACTTTATACATTCAGTTCAGTTCAATTCAGTCACTCAGTCGTGTCTGACTCTTTGTGATCCCATGAACCATAGCACTCCAGGCTTCCCTGTCCATCACCAACTTTCGGAGTCCACCCAAACCCATGGCCCTCAAGTCAATGATGCCATTCAGCCATCTTATCCTCTATCGTCCCCTTCTCCTCCTGCCCTCAATCTTTCCCAGCATCAGGGTCTTTTCCAGTGAGTCAGCTCTTTGCATCAGGTGGCCAAAATATTGGAGTTTGAGCTTCAGCATCAGTCCTTCCAGTGAACACCCAGGACTGATCTCCTTTAGGATGGACTTGTTGGATCTCCTTGCAGTCCAGGGGACTCTCAAGTGTTCTTCAACACCACAGTTCAAAAGCATCAGTTCTTCAGTGCTCAGCTTTCTTTATTGTCCAACTCTCACATCCATACATGACCACTGGAAAAACCATAGCCTTGACTAGATGGACCTTTGTTGGCAAAGAAATGTCTCTGCTTTTCAATATGCTGTCTAGGTTGGTCATAACTTTTCTTCCAAGGAGTAAGCGTCTTTTAATTTCATGGCTGCAATCACCATCTGCAGTGATTTTGGAGCCCAGAAAAATAAAGTCAGCCACTGTTTCCCCATCTATTTGCCATGAAATGATGGGACCAGATGCCATGATCCTAGTTTTCTGAATGTTGAGCTTTAAGCCAACTTTTTCACTCTCCTCTTTGACTTTCATCAAGAGGCTCTTTAGTTCTTCACTTTCTGCCATAAGGGTGGTGTCATCTGCATATCTTAGGTTACTGATATTTCTCCTGGCAATTTTGATTCCAGCTTGTGCTTCTTCCAGCCCAGCATTTCTCATGATGTTCTCTGCATATAAGTTAAATAAACAGGGTGACAATATACAGCCTTGATGTACTCCTTTTCCTATTTGAAACCAGTCTGTTGTTTGATGTCCAGTCCTAACTGTTGCTTCCTGACCTGCATACAGGTTTCTCAAGAGGCAGGTCAGGTAGTCTGGTATGCCCATCTCTTTCAGAATTTTCCACAGTTTACTGTGATCCACACAGTCAGGATGTGTGCAAAAGTAAATATGCCCATTGTTAATTATACTTATTGCTTCTTGCAGATATGATAATGTATGTATTTAAAAAATAACAATACCTTTATCAAGCTTTGCTTTTTCATTTTCATTGTGTACATCAGTCAAGCAACCAGTCAAAAAGTTGTAAAATTTTAGGCTCTTGTCTTGGAGATAAGAGTGAAGCCAATCTTACCCAAGCTTTGTTTCATGTATGGTTACACATATGTCTGATGTAGAATGTGTTCTTTTAGGGAGTGATAGAAGCCAAGAAGTTAATTTTGGGAGGACTTGAAAAAGCAGAGAAAAAAGAGGACATCACGATGTACCTGTTGGCTCTGAAGAATGCCCGGCTCCCAGAAGGCATCCCGCTCCTTCTGAAGTACACAGAGACCGGAGAGGGGCCCATCAGCCACCTCGCTGCCACCACACTGCAGAGATATGATGTCCCTTTCATAACTGATGAGGTAAGTTCTCTAAGAATATTCACAACCTTCATAAAAGGGAAAAAAAAGCATGCCCAATCATGAGTCAAATGCAGACTTCTCTGAAGTCACCCTGTTTCCACCCCCCAAACTAAGAATCTCTTTTTCCTGTATAGAAATAACTTCAGTTGGATTTAAGGCTGTTCTGAAGTAGCCTCACATTTTGAGTAGATAATGTCCTATATCCTGAAGCATAAATATTGAAGCACCTTCTCTTACTTTAAGAAACAAATTCGTCTCTGAAATATCTTTATTTCCCTGGTGGCTCAGACAGTAAAAAATCTTCCTGCAATGCAGGACACCCAGGTTTGATCCCTGGGTAGGGAAGATCCCCCTGGAGAAGGGAATGGCTACCCACTCCTGTCTTCTTGCCTGGGAAATCTCGCAGACAGAGGAACCTGATGGGCTACAGTCCATGTGGTCGCAGAATCAGACATGACTGAGAGATTAACATACACCCCCTGCTCCACCACCACCACAAGTTTTAAGATTCCTTTAAATTGTTTGACATGGGAATAATTGTGGCTTAAGTGTGACCATTCAGGAAGCCATCCAAATTAAAAATTTTTTTAGGACAGAGAATGTTTACAAAGTATAAGATAAACTGCCTGCCAAGAATGATGTTTTCAGTTTGCAGCTACATTTTCTATCAAAGTTGATAGGCTGTGAAGTGTGATAATTAGGGTCATGAATTTTGAGACTTAGAGTTTTGACAGACTTAGAGATAGATTCTTTAGATTCTGGCTCAGTCTCTTCTTAGCTGTTTTTGTTTTGGTGAGTTTCTTAATTCCTATATACCTAAGAACAAGGTCAACATTTGAGAGAGAGAACAAGGCAGAGGGAAGTAGAATTGAAAGAAATATCTATAAATACCTAGTTTAGAACCCCAAACAGGGCCCATTGTTAGGCAATGCTAGTGACTAATAAATTAGTTGCTGCCATGGAATGTAATTATTTTGATAAATTTTCTTCAGTATTAACATTTTGTGAAAAAAAAAAAAAAAGAAAATCCTGTAATATAACCTATGGACTTTGGGTGATAATGATGTATCAGTATAGGTTCATCAAATGTAATACACAACCACTGAGATGCAGGATATTGATAGAGGGGAGGTTGTGTGGGAGGAGGAGTGGGAGGGGCAGTGGGAAGGAGGTATATAGGAACGCTGTACTTGCAGCTCAATTTTTCTGTGAACCTAAAATTTCTCTAAAAAATAGTCTATTAATTTTATGGAAAATTCTGAGGCACTTCATCGTAAGAAATATAGATTCATATAGCCATCTCTCTCCAGAGGCCCTTTGCTGTGTAGCAGTAGTAACTTTGAAAAATCTGTGTTTGTTAGGTAATATTATGATATGCTGCATAACAGTCAAGACTCAAAAATCTCAATTTCTCACATCTCATCTTCTCATCCATGCTATGGCTAATCCGTGCTAAGGGAAAATGTGGCCATGAACTCACTATAGTAGTAGACGAAAGAGAGGGACAAGATATATCAGCTCTTAGCTGCCTCAGCCCAGAAGTCACCCACAGAAATTCTGCTTACGGTCTGTTAGCCAGAACTGCGGCCCCACCCTAAGTGCAAAGAAATGTGGGAAATATAGTGGCACATATCTATTTTTATGAGCATGAACTCTTCCTGCCATGGTATCAATTCATGAAACGAGATGTGCGCTAACCAACCTTGAACATCTTGTGTACAGGTAAAGAAGACTATGAACAGGATATACCACCAGAATCGAAAAATACATGAAAAAACTGTGCGCACTACTGCAGCTGCTATCATTTTAAAAAACAATCCATCCTACATGGAAGTAAAAAACATCCTGCTCTCTATCGGGGAACTTCCCAAAGAAATGAATAAGTACATGCTCTCCATTGTCCAAGACATCCTACATTTTGAAATGCCTGCAAGGTAGGAAATGGCGCCCCTCTCTCTGCTTATCTGAGCTTGTTTGTATAATGATGTGATACACATGTGGCTAATAATAATTGTGTGGTCTTTATGCTGGGTTATGTTGTATAAAACCAAAGAGTTTGCCAAATTTCCCTTCAGTATCAGTATCAGTTCAGTTGCTCAGTTGTGTCCGACTCTTTGCTACCCCATGAACCACAGCACGCCAGGCTTCCCTGTTCATCACCAACTCCCAGAGTCCACCCAAACCCATGTGCATCTAGTCGGTGATGCCATCCAGCCATCTCATCCTCTGTCGTCCCCTTCTCCTCCTGCCCTCAATCCTTCCCAGCATCAGGGTCTTTTCCAATGAGTTAACTCTTCACATCAGGTGGCTAAAGTATTGGAGTTTCAGCTTCAACAATCAGCCCTTCCAATGAACACCCAGGACTGATCTCCTTTAGGATGGACTGGTTGGATCTCCTTGTAGTCTAAGGGACTCTCAAGAGTCTTCTCCAACACCACAGCTCAAAAGCATCAATTCTTCAGTGCTCAGCTTTTTTCACTATACAACTCTCACATCCATACATGACTACTGGAAAAAACATAGCCTTGACTAGATGAACCTTTGTTGGCAAAGTAATGTCTCTGCTTTTCAATATGCTATGCAGGTTGGCCATAACTTTCCTTCCAAGGAGTAGACATCTTTTGATTTCATGGCTGCAATCACCATCTGCAGTGATTTTGGAGCCCCCCAAAATAAAGTCTGACACTGTTTTCACTGTTTCCCCATCTATTTGCCATGAAGTGATGGGACCAGATGCCATAATCTTAGTTTTCTTAATGTTGAGCCTTAAGCCAACATTTTTACTCTTCTCTTTCACTTTCAGCAAGAGGCTGTTTAGTTCCTCTTAGGGAACTATTTAGCAGGCCAGATTAAACTTCACCTTGGCACTATGATTCAGAACTCTGGATGTGTTTTTTTTTTCACTCTTCTTCTCCTGTTCAATATGGTAATATCATATTGCCAAATGTTAGTAATGTTTTCAAGTCCAACTACATTTTCAATAGGACTATTTTTATAATTAGTATCATAAAATTAGGTAAGTTTCCACCAAATGGTATTTCATCTTAACTTTCCAAATGCTAGAGATCTTTAAAGCTCATTTATCACAGATCAAATGAATTTATCCTTTGAGTTTAAAACCTTAGACATGACCATGCTTTAGGATTATTCAAAGCATAAAGAATGGGATCATTGCCTTCATTGCTCTCAGTTACTTAATGGATTCATCTTCTTTCAAGTTCCCAAGCCTCTTCTCCCAAATTCACTGATGTCCCTTCTCCTCACCAAAATCAGAGGGCCAGGGAAGGAATCTGCATTTCCCCTGAGTTACATGCTGAGTACTGCCTTCAGGAAAGGTTATGTTTGAGTGTTCCCAGTTGAAAAGGTAAACAGACATGGGGAGGAAGGATGGGAAATAGATAAGGAGAAAGGAAATGAAGAAAAAGGCAGTAAGATATTGAAAGGAACAGAATCAAAGAGTAAAACTGAAGGGAAAAGAAATAGGAGGAACAAGTAGAGACAAAAGAACAAGGCAGATAAAGGAGGAAAGAACAGATGAGCAGTGGAGAAAGAAACAACTTCTCTCTGCAGCCATGTTTTCCTTGTCAAATGGCTTTGATTGCTCCTTCCTTCTATTCCTTTGCTTTTGTGAGACTTTGTGGAAGAGGTCCCGGATGTATTTGCTGCCCTTGTCTTGTGAACCTAGTGATTCAGGGGCACTTATGAGGAAGCGGTGGGGTGGAGAGCAGCCTGGGAAACATGAGGAAGCCATGGCAAACACTGAGCATCACACTCTCAGAACCGAAAACATCAGAGTTGGAAGAGACATGAAAAGCCCCTCGCTGGCTATCTCTCTCCAATGTGGGGGTTTAGTCTCCTGGCAGGTGGTGTCCAGACTTTGCTTGTGCCTCTCCAGGGGCAGAAAGTTCACCACTTTTGAGGAAACTTGTCCCTTCATTCAGAGCCTCTCATCATTATTGCTCTGCATAACTGAAATCTTCTCTCGGCCTGACTTCATCTCTGGAGCAAAGCAGAAGAGAGCTAATCACTCACTCACATGGAGTCCCTGTGAATATTTGAGGACTGCTCTTTACCTTTTCTTCTCCAGGCTAAAATCACATCACCTAGTGATACTGGGGTGAACCCTGTAAGACAACATTCTTCTTCTCCTTCTCAATAATGTTCTACATCAGACCTAGGTACAGATTTCTTTGGTGGATTATTTTAATTTCTTTTTTGCTGTGCTGTTTAAATTTTATTATTACTGATGGGGTTAATATTAAGTAGTCAGGAATGGCAATATCTCAACACTAGTTAGATAAATAAGTAAGACAGAGAAAAAAAAACGTGAAAGTCTCTTGATCGTGTCCAACTCTTTGGGACCCCATGGACTATACAGCCCATGGAATTCTCCAGGCCAGAAAAGTGGAATGAGTAGCCTTTCCCTTCTCCAGAGGATCTTCCCAACCCAGGGATCGAACCCATGTCTCCCGCAATACAGGCAGATTCTTTACCAGCTGAGCCACAGGGAAGCCCAAGAAGATTGAAGTTCATAGCCTATCCCTTAGAAGGATGAGGTTTAAGACTCTCAGGTTTCCCAGGGGGCACTAGTGGTAAAGAACCTGCCTGCTAATGCAGGAGATGGAAGAGATATGATTTCAATCCCTGGTTTGAGAAAATCCCTTGGAGAAGGGCATGGCAATCCACTCCAGTGTTCTGGCCTGGAGAATTCCATGGACAGAGGAGCCTGGTGGGCTATAGTCCATAGGGTTGCAAAGAGTTAGACACGACTGAAGTAATGTAGCACGCATGTTGGGTTTTACTGAGATGTTTTTTTTCTTTTTTATGGCCATGCTGAGTGGTTTGTGAGATCTTAGTTTCCTGACCAGGGTTTGAACCCATGTCCCTTATGGTGGAAGCTTGTGAAGTCCTAACTGTCGCACCACCAGGGAAGTCCCTTGTGAAGTGTCCCTTTAATTGAACATTAGACAATGCTAGAGAGTATAGGAAAACATTTAAAGAAAGATTGGGCAGCCTCTCCAGTTTGGTACAATGTTCCTTAAAAGTATATACTATTTGACAATAGAACCACAGTGACTCAAAGAATGTGTTGTTTTCCACTCCTGAGTTGTGTCCATCACTCAGCTTCAACCATGTCATAACTGGGTGTCCTCACCTTGCTGTCATTTTGATACCAAACTAACCTTCAGATATCTGAGGAATGAAGGGGAAAACCCTCATCCTGATGCTGGCACTCCAGCTGGCACCTCCCTAGTCTTGGAGTGGCACGAGGAAAATTTGGCCCCTTCTTTTTTCCACTGAGGAGTTGGGTTCCTTCCAAATCTGACTTGGGAAACAGCCATCACAATGCAGCTTTTTCCTTTTTTGTATTATAGCAAAATGGTCCGTCGAGTTCTGAAGGAAATGGTTGCTCATAATTATGATCGTTTCTCCAAGAGTGGATCCTCCTCTGCATATACTGGCTACGTAGAACGTACGTAACCCAGAAGGGGGTTCTCCCTCCCTGCCCCATGCCCTGCTCAGTGTTGCTGTGACTGTTGTTAAATTCAGGGATTTTTTTGTTGGTGTCATTAGGGACTTCCCATTCGGCATCTACTTACAGCCTTGACATTCTTTACTCTGGTTCTGGCATTCTAAGGAGAAGTAACCTGAACATCTTTCAGTACATTGAGAAAACTCCTCTTCATGGTATCCAGGTATCTCATTTTTCATTAATTTTGCTTATTTGACTATGTGTAAGCATAGTGTGAAGTAGGGTAAAATATACCCTAGTGATGACACTATAGAATATGTAAATTAATCATGGTTCTATCATGTCACCCTGATTCCATCATCTGCAAGAGGCTGTGTGGTTTTTGGTCCCAGAGAGTTTCAAATATGCAAACATCCATATTTTTTCAATAGTACACATGTTCACAAAATTGAAATCATGCCAGTATTTCTCATGTATGTTTTGTAAAAATATTTTATTTTCACTCATAGATATATTCCTTGGAGCTCCAGATATTTAATTCTAGAATGTATTTCCTTCTCTCGGTGTAGGCATTTGGCAACTGGCTGACTTCCATCCCTTTAGTTTCACCCCAAATTTGGTGACAATCTTTAAAAGCTTCCTAATTTCAAAATATACTCTCTTTTTAGTTTTTATGCATATTAAAACTATAACCTTCTAAATAAGCTCATTTTTATCTTTAGAAATGATCTAGTGTTCTATAAACTTGAGTTCTTATCAATATTGTATTACTACACCATTTGACAGGACTCCAGTCGGAAACCATGCCTCTGTCCTGAGGAATCACCATCTGTTTTCTGATATGCACTCTGAAATGCCAAACGCCCATGGCTAGGGCCCTGGGTGTGGAGGACAGAGAATATGTAGCATTCCTGTGTGTGGTAGAGCTCGGGCTGTAAGCCTGCTCTTGATGTTCAACATCTCTTCTTTTACTGGAAAAGGTTTTGTGTGTAAGGGTGTGAGTCATGGCTTAGAGAGTTGCACACCCTCTCATAGCACAGACTTGGGCCAACTGTGCCAACATCTCTCCACCTCGTTTTTAGGGGCGCCCTGAGACAGGCAATCCACTATGTATGACAATTCTGCAGAGACTGTGTCTCCAGGATGATGCCATTAGACGGAAAGTTCATGGTCTTTGCAGTCGGACAGAAGGGATTTGAGACCTATCTCTACCATCTGAGTTTTTTTTCAGGCTTCATCTACAAAATGATACAATCACATGTACCTCCAAGTGTGGCTGTGAGAATTAAATGAAGAAAACAAACTCATATTCAGGCACAGAGCTGTTTTTCTTTTATTTTTTGCCTATTTTTTTTGTAGTTGTGGGCAACTTTTGGAACCCCAGGAAAGTTGTAGGCATAGCCCATCCTCTCATACAGAAAAGGCAGGAAACTAATGTCATGAATACTATATCCATTTTCCCTAGGTGGTCATTGAAGCCCAAGGACTGGAGGCATTAATTGCAGCCACTCCTGATGAGGGGGAAGAGAACCTTGACTCCTATGCTGGCTTGTCAGCTCTTCTCTTTGATGTTCAGCTCAGACCTGTCACTTTTTTCAACGGATACAGTGATTTGATGTCCAAAATGCTGTCAGCATCTAGCGACCCTATGAGTGTGGTGAAAGGACTTCTTCTGCTAATAGATCATTCCCAGGTAATTCAGTCTTCACGTGAATACTGAGTATACTAGTCACGTTTTATACACATGGAGGATACGAGATAAAGTTCCACTCACCTTGGAGCTCACATGCTAAGCACTTGACCCTCTTGGCATTATTGCCTTTTCTCCTTCCCTACAGGAAAATGGGCTTTCTTTTGCCTGTATTATCTGATTAAGACCTCTTCTCACTGTTGAGGCAAAAGGGGGATTACTCAACATGAGTATAATATAATGTCATTTATATCTCAGTAAAACTAAAAGTGGGGGAAGGAAACTGATGTGAACAGAAAAAAGAAACTATGGAGAAATAACTTAGGATTCAGCAGAGGAGAGATGGCCTTATTTCTTTCACTTGGCTTTCTTGGGTACTTAGATGATATTTTTTTCTGAACACAAGCACTGAGCTATAAGGCTTCATAAGTTACTGATGACATTTAACATGACAGCAGTGGTAAAGATTCAAGTAGTGCATCATCCCTACCATATCAGTAGAGGAACAAGCAATCACTGACAGCAAGCACATGCTTAATAGACACTCTTTGCCCCACATTCTCATGTTCACAGAACCTTACAAAAGGTCCATTCATTGTTAAAGAATAAGAGTACTTTCATTCACTTGACCTGCATTCTTCAGAATAGTTTTCAATTTTTTTCACTCCTAAATCTTATATTACTGTACTAAAATATGGCAATAGTATATTCTGTGTGGTAAGATTTAGGTGACCAGGTTACTGTAGGGTGGGAATGGCTTGCTTCATGGAATTTTCTCAGAAACAGAAGAGGATTAATCTTAATAACCTTTGAGTTTGAGTGTGTTTGATGCTTAATTTTTTTCTTTAATGACTTGACATTTCCTGTGTTACTAAGCATAGCAATATAAAAATGGAATATTTGCTAAAAAGAGGATCTTATGAAAAATCCTTAAAATTATCACTTGCATTCTAAGTTGTATTTTTGATGTTGAAGATGTATGAGGAGATTGGATTAAAATGTACAGACTATAGGACTTTCTGGGGAAGTTTGCTTTTGTGGTTTATTCAGAAGTAATATCCTAGGTTTGACTTTTGCCTCCACTAGTTACCTTCTGGAATGGGCAAATTTAACTCAGATAACCATTATATCTACTACTCTGGGCAAGAATCCCTTAGAAAACATGGAGTAGCCATTATAGTCAACAAGAGTCCAAAATGCAGTACTTGGATGCAATCTCAAAAACAACAGAATGATCTCTGTTCATTTCCAAGGCAAACCATTCAATATCATTCAATTCAAACAATCCAGGTCTATGCCCCAACCAATACTGCTGAAGAAGTTAAAGTTGAATGGTTCTATGAAGACCTACAAGACCTTCTAGAGCTAATACCCCCCAAAAGATGCCCTTTTCATTATAGGTGACTGGAATGCAAAACTAGGAAGTCAAGAAATACCTGGAGTAACAGGCAAATTTGGCCTTGGAGTACAGAATGAAACAGGGCAAAGACTAATAGAGTTTTACCAAGAGAACACACTGGTCATAGCAAACACCCTCTTCCAACAACACAAGAGAAGACTACACATGGACATCACCAGATGGTCAATACCCAAAACAGATTTATTATATTCTTTGCAGCCAAAGATAGAGAAACTCTATACAGTCAGCAAAAATAAGATTGGAAACTGACTGTGGCTCAGATCATGAACTTCTTATTGCCAAATTCAAAGTTAAATTGAAGAAAGTAAGGAAAACCACTAGATCATTCAGGTATGACTTAAATCAAATCCCTTACAATTATACAGTGTAAGTGAGAAATAGATTCAAGGGATTAGGTCTGATAGAGTACCTGAAGAATTATGGATGGAGGTTTGTGAAATTATACAGAAGGCAGTGATCAAGACCATCCCTAAGGAAAAAAAAAGGCAAAAAGGCAAAATGGTTGTCTGAGGAGGCCTTACAAATAGCTGTGAAAAGAAGAGAAGTGAAAAGCAAAGGAGAAAAGGAAATATACACCCATCTGAATGCAGAGTTCCAAAGAAGAGCAAGGAGGGATAAGAAAACCTTCCTCAGTGATCAATGCAAAGAAATGGAGGGAAACAACAGAATGGGAAAGACTAGAGAGCTCTTCAAGAAAATTAGAGATACCAAGGGAGCATTTCATGTGAAGATGGGCACAATAAAGGACAGAAACGGTATGGACCTAACAGAAGCAGAAGATATTAAGAAGAGGTGGCAAGAATACACAAAAGAGCTGTACAAAAAAGATCTTCATGACCCAGATAATCACAATGGTGTGATCACTAACCTAGAGCCAGATATCCTGGAATGCAAAGTCAAGTGGGCCTTCAGAGGCATCACTATGAACAAAGCTAGTAGAAGTGATGGAATTCCAGTTGAGCTCATTCAAATCGTAAAAGGTGATGCTGTGAATGTTCTGCACTCAATATGCCAGAAAATTTGAAAAACTCATCTGTGGCCATAGGACTGGAAGAGGTCCATTTTCATTCCAATCCCAAAGAAAGGCAATGTCAAAGAATGCTCAAAATCTTGCATGATTGCACTGATCTCACATGCTAGCAAAGTAATGCTCAAAATTCTTCAAGCTAGGTTTCAACAGTATGTGAACCGTGAACTTCCAGATGTTCAAGCTGGTTTTATTTATTTATTTTTTCAAGCTGGTTTTAAAAAATACAGAGGAACCAGAGATCAAATTGCCAACATCCATTGGATTATCAAAAAAGCTAGAGAGTTCCAGAAAAACATCTACTTCTGCTTTATTGACTATGCCAAAGCCTTTGACTGTATGGATCACAATAAACTGTGGAAAATTCTGAAAGAGATGGGCATACCAGACCACCTGACCTGCCTCTTGAGAAGCCTGTGTGTAGGTCAGGAAGCAACAGTTAGAACTGGACATGGAACAACAGACTGGTTCCAAATAGGAAAAGGAGTACGTCAAGGCTGTATATTGTTACCCTGCTTATTTAACTTATACGCAGAGTACATCATGAGAAACACTGGGCTGGAGGAAGCACAAGCTGGAATCAAGATTGCTGGGAGAAATATCAATAATCTCAGATGTACAGATGACACCACCCTTACAGCAGACAGCAAAGAAGAGCTAAATAACCTCTTGATGAAAGTGAAAGAGGAGAATGAAAAAGTTGGCTTAAAACTCAGCATTCAGAAAACTAAGATCATGGCATCTTGTCCCATCACTTTATGGCAAATAGATGAAGAAACAGTGGAAATAGTGACAGACTTTAATTTTTTGGGTGAAAAAGTCACTGCAAAATAAAGTCAAAATCACTGCAGATGATGACTGCAGCCATGAAATTCAAAGATGCTTGCTCCTTGGAAGGAAAGCTATGACCAACCTAGACAGCATATTAAAAAGCAGAGACATTACTTTGCCAACAAAGGTCCATGTAGTCAAAGCTATGGTTTTTCCAGTAGTCATGTATGGGTGTGAGAGTTGGAGTATAAAGAAAGCTGAGTGCTGAAGAATTGATGCTTTTGAACTGTGGTGTTGGAGAAGACTTTTGAGAATCCTTTGGACAGCAAGGAGATCCAACCAGTCCATCCTAAAGGAAATCAGTCCTTAATATTCATTGGAAGGACTAATGCTAAAGCTGAAACTCCGACTCTTTGGCTACCCGATGTGAAGAACTGACTCATTTGAAAAGACCCTGATGCTGGGAAAGATTGAAGGCAGAAGGAGAGGGGATGACAGAGGATGAGATGGTTGGATGGCATCACCGACTCAATGGACATGAGTTTGAGTAAACTCCAGGAGATGGAGATGGAGAGGGAAGCCTGGTGTGTTGCAGTTCATGGGGTCACAAAGAGTCGAACACTGAGCTACTGAACTGAGCTGAGTTGAACTGAGTTACCTCCTGTGTACTCTTGGGCAGTTACTTCATAGCTTTATACGAGGAATTCCTACACATAAAGTGAGGCATTTGGAACAGATGATTCAAAGTTTTTATTAACTTTGTTCTTTGCTGGATAACTCAAGAATTTTAATTTGTTGTGTTTTGCTTATGTAATCAAAGGTTTTAAGATCTGTAAGTGACCTGAAGTATCAGATTTACTAAAAAACCACCCAAACATCATTGGTTGCAACTAGAAATTAATTCCCTTTCTTTATTATTCTTCATAACAGTTCAGGATAGCTATATATAACAACAGCAAAAAAGTTAATTTAGGGTAGTTTAACCAAATAGTTTGATTTTTATCATGTAAAAGATATTTAGAAGTAGATAGTCCAGGGTTAATATGGCAACCCTAGGTACTATTAGGAGTCAGGCTCTTTTTCTATCTTTACTTGTGGCTTTTAACCTCATCTTGCCACCTCATGATTATCAGATGGTTGTTGTACTTCCAGCACTAATTTCTCATTCCAGCAAGGAAGAGGGAAGGATAAGGGGCAGCAGAGACTGACTCTTTTCAAGAACTATTCTACAAGCCCTATTTATTTCTAAAAAAGAAAAGCATCTGCAAATGGAAGTTCTTTGTTGTGACCAAAACTGTGTCATATGGCTCTCTCTAGCTGCAAGAGAAGCTGGTCAATATAGTTTTTTGATGGTTGTACCGACACTCTGAACAAAACTGTGTTTCTATTACTATACATAAGAAGAAGGACCACACATGAAAAATTGTTCTCAAATTAATCACAGAACTGCACATCACTACACTGCACATTTCCATTAGAGTATTACCTCTGGGAGATGCATCTTTTTTTTTTTTTTTTTTTAGTCAGGGGGCTGTGGAGGGTCTTTGTTGCTGCACATGGGCTTTCTCTAAGTGTGCAGGCTTCTCACTGTGGTGGCTTCTCTTGTTGCGGAGTGCAGCAAGACCAGGCACACAGACTTCAACAGTTGCAGCACGTGGGCTCAGTAGCTGTGGCTCATGGGCTTAGTTGCTCCACAGTGTGTGGTTTGTTCCCAGACCAGAGATCAAACCAATGTCCTCGGCATTGCAAGGTGGATTCTTAACCACTGGACCACTAGGGAAGTCCTGGGGAAATGCATTCTTAATGAAAGAATCTCTGAAGAAGTCCCAAGAGTGCTGAGAAAGTAGTCCACAATTTAAGATACAGGAATAATAACAGTTCAATATCATCTGTATGTACTCACCTTACCATCAGCAATGCTTAATGTCTGAATCTGATATTAAACTTGATGCAAACATAAATAGTTATCTAGGCCAGAGTTGGAAAACAATTTATGTAAAGGGAAAAAAGTAAATAGCTCAGGCTCTGTGAGACATATGGTCTCTGCCAATGTAGAGTGACAATAGCTATAAATGATATATTAACATATGAGTGCGGCAGTGTTCCAATAAAATTTTATTTACAAAAGTAGTCAGTGGACCAAGTCGGCCTGCAGTCCATTGTTTGCCAACCCCTGATCTAGATTATCTTTATGGTTTTTCCTTTTTTAAAACAAATTTTTTGTTGAAGTATAGTTGATTTAAAATGTTGTATAAGTTTCTACCATACAGCAAAGTGATTAAGTTATTGTATATTTTTTTATTAATTAAGCTAGGGCACCACAGGCATAATCTAAGAGAAAGATCTTCATTTAGCTATTAAACACAGCCCAGTGGCAGTGTATTTAAGTATTTGGCAGATCTCAATCTATTATAGAAATGAGCTGTTTGAGTCTCCCTGGCTCTGCAGAGTGCTCCAGTAATGCAATTCCAGCTTGAGAGGCACATACCACTCTAGGTCAAGTGCTGACATTGAAGGAAATTTTGGCAGTTGAGGGACTGTCACAGCCACCAGGGCAGATGGAATTACCCTGCTAATTCCGGCTAATTGGATTACTCTTCAGAGAAGGATGTTTGATAAAGTCAGATTAATAGGGGGATCCTCTTTAGCCAGAAAGAACAAACTCTCCTGAATGGAATCAATGGGATGAGTTGTCAACATATGGGTGTCTGAGCTAAAAGTAAAAGATCAAAAGGGTCCCATTAGCTACAAATACAAAGCTCCAGTATCTTGTTCTTCTAGTTCATGGACAAGAATTAAATGTGCACTCTGAGTCAAACAGGACATAAACCTATTGCTGTTTTAGTCGCTAGATCGTGTCTGACTCTTTTGTGATGCCATGGTCTGTAGCCCACCAGCTCCTCAGTCCATGGGGTTCCCCAGGCAAGAATACTGGAGTGGGTTGCCATTTCCTACTCCAAGGGGTCTTCCTGACTCAGAGATTGAACCCGAGTCTCCTGCCTTAGCAGGCGGGTACTTTACTGCTGAGCCACCGGGGAAACCCATAAGCCTGTACTTTATCTTTTTTTGCAATATTTCTTAGAACAGGCCTCCTTGCACAGTAGGAGACAAGTGAGAGTTATGATTTTGTGATAGCCATGTGTGGTAGTAGAAAAGTCTACTCACTAGAGACCGTCTGGATCTTCAGTCTAGCTCCACAGGTAGCCTCCCAGCCTCATTTTTCTTTTCAATCTTCAGATATAATGCCAACCATGGAAGATTTGTATGGAAGTTAAGTGAGATACAAAAATATAGAGTTTCAAGGGACACAGTAGATACTCAAAACCCATTAGATCTACTTATTTTATATCCCTCAAAAATCAGAACCACTGCGCTGTGTGATTTAGTCCCTTTCATGAAGGAAAGAGTGGTTTGTCCTTCTACTGGGGTCAGGGGTCTATCCTGAACATATTCGTCTGTGATTATAAGTGAGAATTCTTTCATCCCTTTGCACGAGAGATGGAATCTTCCCAGAAAGCCAAGGCTCTCCTCAAAACCCACACTGCAGTGGAAATGCTCTCTCCCCACAAAAGGCACATTGTCCAACAGCCATGAAATGTCCTTTTCCATGGCACTTCGTATGTTCTGACATCCATGTAATGTATGGTCAGTGGGAAAATCAAAGTCTTCATCATAGACCTATGCTGAGTTGAGTGGACTAACAAGATTATAGCTTTCAAATTTGGAACATAGACTATGATCCAAAGAAAAAAATACTTCTGAGGCAGGGCACACAGTAGGGGCCATTTGGAAGCAGTCACCATCACGGTACAAATGCAGAATTTGTATCTTGGTTCTGTAGTTCATAAGCATGGATTACAATTTGAACATGATTTTTTTTTTTTTCAGGATAGTTTGTGTTCCTTCATACTAGTTATGATGCCCAAGACAACCCCTGCATCCTCCCACATTTTGTTCTAGACTTAATGTAGCAGTATATATTGTTAGGGCTGTCTCCTAATGTGTCCCAAGCTCTGTCAAGAATCTCATGTTTTCATCTGAATGTCTTTCAGACCAAAGGTGGTTTCATGCCACAATCAAACTTTTTTTAGTAAACCAAGTTCTATGACTGAGATTCTTGCCACTCTTTTTGGAAAGTTGGAGAAAATCCAGGGAGATCAATGACCAACACAATCCTCTCTAGAAATTAAAATTGCAACATTAATAGTTGATGAAAGCATGGTTTGTTTGGTCTGAGTAGGGTAGTTACATAAAGAAGTTAGTCATGCTGCCAGTTGCCATGAACCTAAGATCTTTGGAGGAATATAAAAGTTAAGGGTACTGAGCCTTTTTCGCAGAACTGTTGTATTTCCAACACTGTCCCCGGGCAATCTGATTCCAACCCAGCTGAAGAAGTTTTCAGCCAACATCACCCGGTCTAGTGTACACTGAAATTGCAAGACTTTAAAGGTATATGCTGGTAATCAGTATAAAACAATGGGCTTTGGACAACTACAGAGTTGCTGAGGATGGACTATGTTTGTACATGATTACTGTTGCTCTGGAATATGCTGTGGGGTTCATGTTGATCTTTTTTGTTATTTTGATGTCGTTCCAAGTGTCAAACAATAGGGTATTAAGGCTTAGTTAAGTTACCCTGCCTTTCTTTTCCAGCTTTCATTTCCTAGGCAATTCATAGAATTTGCATACTGCACCAGCAGTTTTTATCTTTCCTTACATTTGCCAGCGATGAAGTTTACTTTATTTGACACAGCACATAACTACAGAAGTGCTAAAGGACTTCTGGAAATCATTTATCCCAGCCCTCATCTCCACCCCAAAGCCAGTGCTGGGTTTCCTATGGAGATGGCTTCATTTTTCCTAGTCTGGTGGCTCTCAAATTTGGGTGCATCAGAATCACATGAGGGCTTGTTAAAACACAGATTCCTGGGCACCACCCTCAGAGTTTCTAATTCAGTAGATAGGGAGCTTGCATTCCTAACAAGTTCCGTGGATGCTCCTGTTACTCATCAGAGAACCACACTTTGAGAACCATATTCCTCCCAAAGTGAGGCAAAGATTGAAAGAAAGCACCCTTCTCAACTGACACTTTACTTCTTTAGTATTTTAATTGATTAAATAATGTAGCATATCAATAATCTACTTCCAGTGATCAAGATTAGCATGTGTTTCCCAGCCTGAAGAAAGACTTCAACATTAACACAGCTCAAATGGTATTACAGCAGGAATGTGCTATTAGAAAGGGGCTGGCTAAATTGTGCTGCTGCTTCTCCTCTCCCTCTCCCTTCACCTTCCCCTTTCCCCTCTTTCTCCCTCTAACTAATATTACAAATTTTTGTTTCTAGGAGCTTCAGCTGCAATCTGGACTTAAGGCCAATATGGATGTTCAGGGTGGTCTAGCTATTGATATTACAGGTGCCATGGAGTTTAGTCTGTGGTATCGTGAATCTAAAACCCGAGTGAAAAATAGGTAAGCATATGTACAGTAATCTATGAAAAGAACCACAGAGATTTCTTTTTTTATTTTATTGAAGTATAGTTGATTTACAATGTTGTGTTAATTTCTGCTGTATAGCAAAATGATTCAGTTTTACTGATACATATATATGTTCTTTTTCATATTCTTTTCCATTATGGTTTATCATAGAATATTGAATATAGTTCCCTGTGCTATACAGTAGGACCTTGTTATGTATCCATTCTATATGTAATAGTTTGCAACTTCTAATAGCAGAGTCCCAATCCTTCCCTTCTTCACCCCACTCTCCCTTGGCAACCACAAGTCTGTTCTCCATATGCAGAGATATGGTTTTGAAATTCTTTAACCTTCAAACCCCTCAAAATCTATGCTTTCTATTTGTAATCATTAAATCATAGAAGAGGGAGTAACCATAGGAAGTCATTCTTACCATAGATCCTTATGAGCAGGTAGGTATCTAATACAACTTAGAGAAGGATCTTTTTGCTTTTAAAGACATCCATGGAAAGCAAGCCCACCGAGTGAGATATCCATCTTCTCTTGGTATTCCACTTTTAGTTCAGTTCAGTTGCTCAGTCGTGTCCAACTCTTTGTGACCTCATGGACTGCAGCATGCCAGGCTTCCCTGTCCATCACCAACCCCTGGAGCTTGCTCAAACTCATGTCCATCGAGTCGGTGATGTCATCCAACCATCTCATTTTCTGTCATCCCCTTCTCCTGCCTTCAGTCTTTCCCAGAATCAGGGTCTTTTCCAATGAGTCAGTTCTTCAATAAGGGGGACAAAATACTGGAGCTTCAGCATCAGTCTTTCCAGTGAATATTCAGGACTGATTTCCTTTAGGATTGACTGGTTGGATCTTCTTGCAGTCCAAGGGACTCTCAAGAGTCTTCTCCAACACCACAGTTCAAAAGCATCAATTCTTCAGTGCTCAGCTCTCTTTATGGCCCAACTCTCACATCCATACATGACTACTGGAAAACCCATAGCTATAACTAGACAGACTTTTGTTTTGCTTTTTATTATGCTGTTCAGGTTGGTCATAGCTTTTCTTCCAAGGAGCAAGTGTCTTTTAATTTCATGGCTACAGTCATGAAATAAGCAGGGTGACAAAATATTCCACTTTAGTAGCTGACAATGCTGTCAGGAAACTACTTTTAAGCAAATTATTTTAGCTTATCCCTCTTGTTGAAATTTAAAATCTTTCTTCTTTTGCTGTCTTCAGTGGAGAAAAATAAAAAGATGATCACTTTTGTGCAGAATCAAAGTCTTAAATATTGAGTCCTTTAAGTATATTTATCAATATTCATTTTTCTAACAGAATTTTCTCAGATCCTTTAGCTTTTTAAATTGACCCATCAGATCAAATGAAAGCACTTTATTTTGACCTTAAAACATCTTTGAACCAGTATTATAATCAAAAGAATTATTTTTCTTTTTGTTATAATAGTGAAGAAAAGAAATTGAAATTGATTTTTGCATTTTTGGATATTTAAAAATACAGTGGGGCAGAAGTGAGATAGGAGTGCTTAAATTAGATTTTTTTAAATGTATTTTGAACAGTGGATGAAAGAATTGAGAAAATCAAAAGGTAGCACACTTAACATGAAAGGTGACCCTCAGGGTTACTAAAAGGAACCAAAGAATGAGAAATGGGAGAAGCTTTCAGAGGGATAAACAATATAATTTAGGGCTTCCCACCAAATCAGTCATCTTTCTCCTCTTTCTGATTTATTTTATGGATAGAAGTTTTCCCAAATTAAACTGAATTGAATTATTTGCAGAAGGAAGTCAACAACAGCAATGCCAAAGAAATCTGGCTTTTTAAAAGGGACACAGTATCCCTAAGTGTCTGCCAGTGCCCACATTATAGCCAATTCATCTTCAACTTTCCATTTGCTCATTTAAAGATGATCTAAGCCTTTGTTGAGTGTAAGATATGGGAAGGTATGATAAAGGATTCGGGGACTTAAATGATACCACCTCTGACCTACCATGGCAGCAAGTGTGCTGTGAGTAGAACTGAAAACCTTAGTAGGTCTATCAAAAGAGCCTCACATACAACTCAGATTTCATCTGAAGTCTACAATTAAGTTAGAGTGGTCCTAAAGGTAAGTCTTCTGCTAGAATTGTTTATCCTCCTCATTTTCCTCCAAGCCTCTATCCTACTCAGTCCAGTCTGTCTAGGTGATCACTGGAGAACCTATGATATCTGTCCTTTCTGAGGCATGCAAGGTACATGCTGTAGGAATTGTTCTTCATGATACTGTGTTTTTAAAAATATCTTTGCAACCACAGACTTCTGTCACCAAAGACCTTTTAGAGAAAGTAATGAAATGAATTAAAACGGCTACCTTGAAGCCAAGAGAGAGATCGTTACCAAGAAAATTGTTGTAAACATCAGCTGTCTTCTGGGTGAGCTTGGATTTTAAGATAATCAGGTATTTCTGACTTTCTGAAAGGACCAGATCCCAGGCAGCTTTTCCTCTTGGCTCTTGATATGCCCATATCAAACATTAATGCCAGATAGACATTTCATTCCCACATTTAGAGCTAAAGGCTGGGAGAGGACTGAGAGGTAAGGCAAATTTTCACTGCCAATTTCTAGAACTATCCAGGCCCTGGTACCATCAGAATTCTAAGCAAATTTAGGTCACCTCTTAGTCCCTTTCCAGTTATCAATGTCAGAAATTCAGACCCCGTGGTCTGTTAGTTCAGCTCAGTTAAATGTGATTCATGGATTATTTTGCTCAATTTTTAGGGTAAGTGTGTTAATAACTGGTGACATCACGGTGGACTCCTCTTTTGTGAAAGCCGGCTTGGAAATTGGTGCAGAAACAGAAGCAGGCTTGGAGTTTATCTCCACGGTGCAGTTTTCTCAGTACCCATTTTTAGTTTGTCTGCAGATGGACAAGGAAGATGTTCCATACAGGTAAGAAACATGACTTATGGAATGTTCCAGGGCCATCAACAGTTCACCAGGAACTTGCACCCAATTTTGAGCATTCCACAGAAATTAAAGGAAAATGGTAAAACCCAGTGAGACATGAATTTTCTTTAAATGAGTAAAGAATAATTGATAAGACTAAAAAAAATGTCAGTTTCTAGCATGCCAAGAAACTATAATGACAAGTTCATTTGATTCTGGAGATAATATCATATTCTAGCCCAGAAATAATTTATCAAGGCAACAAAGAGATTTGATTTAGTGTAAGTTTCCACATAGTTTCAGCAAAAACACTAGATGCATGCTTACTATCAGCTGTTTTCACAGTTTTCTCTTGGATAGAAAGCTCAAAACAGAACATCTGACAATCATTTAACATGGCTTAAAAGCCCAAATGAATTCACAAGTTTTATGTAATCCATATAACAGCAACTTGACCTGGTTTAAGTTTTGGCTCAAGCTTAAGTGTTGGGGATTTTGAATTTTAAAAAATATGCTTTTATTAGAGTACTTGTGTGTGCATGCTCAGTCTCTCAGTGGCGTTCAACTCTTTGCGACCCCATTATAGCCTTTCAGGGTCCTCTGTCCGCAGAATTCTCCAGGCAAGAACACTGGAATGGGTTGACATTGCCTTCTCCTGGGGATCTTCCCAACCCAGGGATCAAACCAAGGTCTTTTGCATTACAGGCAGATTCTTTACCATCTGAGCCACCAGGGAAGCTTCCCTGAGACTATTAAGCAGTTGCTAATTTATATTAACTTATGTCTAGAATGGACTTCCTTGGTGGCTCAGGCGATAAAAAATCTGCCTGCCAATGCAGTAGACCTGGATTCAATCCCTGGGTCAGGAAGATCCCCTGGAGAAGGGAAAGGCTAACCTCTCTAGTATTCTTGCCTGAAAAATCCAATGGACAGAGGAGCCTGGTGGGCTACAGTCTGTGGGATCATGAAGAATTGGACATGAATGAGCGACTAACACACACACACACACACACACACATACACACACACACACACACACACACACACACACACACACGTCTAGAATAAACCTCCATTAAAACATTAAAAAGAAAATCAACCTTCCAGTGGTCAAAATGCAGTGACCAGCAGCCTAGGCACAAGGCTAACTGATCTGGTTCCACATTTCACTTGGCCCAGAGCTCTGGGAGTGTTTCCCTGTTAGCACTGTTGTCTTAAACCCAGATGGACTTGCTCCATACTGAAAGGAGAGTACCCCAAAGACAGGGCCCCTGGAATGAGGGATGGGGGACATAACAAGACCTACAAAGCTTAGCAGCATCTCCAAAAATCTGAGAGGTATTTGGTCTTTCGTTCCAGAAAAATGAGTGACAGGACTCTCATATCGCAGGCCTGTGAAATGTATCTATTAGTGGAAAAAGAAATGGGAAGAAAAAAAATCACCCCATTCATGAGAATGAAAGCTTTGGTACTGATGGCTTTGACTCAGAAGCTTGAAGTCTTTTTTCAATAACTGGGCTCTGATGGGTGTGGTGTGACTTTAATATGTGTGTGATTTTGTTATTGTTGTTGTTATGCAGGCAATTTGAGACAAAATATGAAAGGCTGTCCACAGGCAGAGGTTATGTTTCTCGGAAGAGAAAAGAAAGCCTAATAGGAGGATGTGAATTCCCGCTGCACCACGAGAACTCTGACATGTGCAAGGCGGTGTTTGCTCCTCAACCAGAGAGTAGTTCCAGTGGCTGGTTTTGAAACTGAAGGGGGCTGTTCCACTGGACTCCATCTCACCGGAAGGGATATGATGTCACATGCCTAAGTATTGCTTTCTGAGAGCACAGTGTTTACATATTTACCTGTTTTTAAGAGTTTTGTAAAATGTGATGAAAAACCTCACATAATTAAGTTTAGGCCTGAATCGTTTGATACTACCTACAGTGTCATTCTGAGCCAATCTATGTGATACTTTTAGTAGCATTCTTAGTTTTCCTGCACCTCTCTCAAATCACATTTACTACTGTGAAACTAATTCTGCCCTAAGAAGAAACTTGTTTTTTAAAAACAGACATACGCACATTTCAAAAATGTTCAATCTCTGTATGAAGTCCTTGGTAAAATCTTACATGGCTTGGCTTTACCAAATATGCCCAATCAGGAAAGTAGAGCTTTTTGTTGCTGTTTGTAGGGGGCATGAGGGAAAAGGGGACATGACTTTTAAAGGCTTCTGTCAGCTATGTCTAAGAATTAATATTTCTATTGTTAGTTTTATTGAGCATTGAGGTAGGAGGCACACAAAATTGACACGTACCATCTCGTCTCTCTGCTGGCCACATAGATTGCTAGAAGAAAGCCTGTTGGTCCTCTGCCTTCTGCCTTACAAAAATGTCAGATTGAGTATATCAGAACCAGAAATACTAACTTCAGGAACTCCATTTGACTTTTCTTCTGCTGTGTCTCTTTGAGACTTCAGTGCAGTCCACTGTCCTTTATAAGGAAGATCCTCAAATATTCGTCATTTTTTACCTTTCAATCAGTTGTTTTGTGGTGGAAGTTCCAGTCTGTTGGACTACAATCTACAAAAGCTGGGAGAACTTAATAATACTTTGAGAAACTGATGGATTTGGATTCTAAAATATGAGCTCAAGAAAAGAATGTCTCTATTTGTACAAATTAAAAGAGGCATCTCTCAACGTCTCCTGTATTGGCAGGTGGGTTCTTTACTACTAGCGATCAGTACTTTACTCTTTTTACGGTTGAATAATATCCCATTATATAAATATACCATCTAACAGTTGATGGACATTTGGATACTTTTCACATTTTCATATGTTAACCATTTTCAAGTACGTACTAATAAGACAGACACGTGTGTTAATAGTGACAGGGCCCAAACAGATAACAGGTGTTCACTTGTCCATGAAACACACACACACACACAATGGAAGTTTAAGTAGCCCACCATTAGTTGTAAATTTAAGATGATGTGTGATGAAATAAATATGTGGAATTCCTACTGAATTGCTTTTGTCTTCTATTACTCAGTTGTTGTCATTCAGTCACTAAGTCATGTCCAGCTCTTTGCAATCCCGTGGACTGCAGCACGCCAGACTCCCCTGTCTTTACTATCTCCAGGAGTTTGTTCAGACCAGTGTCTATTGAGTCAGTGATGCCATCCAGCCATCCATTACTTTGAGCACCATATTTGTCTGTTCCCATCACTTTCGGAGCACAGACACATATACAACTGAGCCCCTGCGGCTCTACAGAATAGGCCAGGTGCTCTGATAAGTGGTCAGAATCCTTTGGAAAATACACTGCTGAAAACAGCAGCAGTCAGAAGCTCTTAAAAACAACCTCTAAGCCCAGTTTTTCAAAGCTCTGGACCAGCACACTTTTTGTGTTATTGAGAAAAGAAAAAGGACTAAAAAGCAGGAGGGTTTAGGGGGGTACTGGTAGTGGTGGTGGCGTTGGCCTTGGAGGAAACATTTTACAGAGATACTGTTGTTACAGCAAAAGCAAGCTAATGCAGAGCACTGAGCTCAAGATGTTGTGAGCTAAGAAACCGCGGCCATGTGACTCTTAGCAAATCCCAGCTACTTCTGTGATAACAGCCTGTGGTGTGTGTGTGTATGCATGCTCAGTTGTGTCCAACTCTTTGCGATCCTATGGACTGTAGCCCGCCAGGCTCCTCTGTCCATGGGATTTTTCAGGCAAGAATACTGGAGTGGGTTGCCATGCCCTCCTCCAGGGCATATTCCCAATCCTGGGATCAAACCCACGTCTCTTACATCTCCTACATTGGCAAGTGGGTTCTTTACCACTAGTGATCAGTACTTTACTCTTTTTATGGTTGAATAATATTCCATTATATAAATATACCATTTAACAGTTGATGAACATTTGGGTAGATTCACCTTTGGTTATTATGAGTAATTCTGTTATGAACTTTTGTGTGCAAATTTTTGTGTGAATATATGTTTTTATTTCTCTTGGGCATACGCCTCATAGTAGAATTGCTGGGTCAAACAGCAATTCTATGTTTAGACTTTTAAGAATTGTCAAATTGTTTTTCAAGTGACTCCACCATTTTACATTTCCACCAGCGGTGTATAAGGTTTCTGATATCTCCCTATCTTCAACAACAATCTTACTGCCCTTTTTAAATTATAGCCATCCTAGTGGATGTGAGGTGATACCTCACTATTGTTCTGTTTTGTGTTTCCCTAATGACTAATGATGTTGAGCATTCTTCAATGTACTTATTAGCCACTGCATATTATTACATCTTCTTTGGAGAAATGTTTATTCAGATCTTTCGCCCTTTAAAAAATTGGATTATTTGTCTTTATTATTGAGTGGTAAGAATTCCTTGTATATTTGGAGTATAAGTCCCTTGTCAGATAAATAAGTTCTGAATATTTTTTCTGTTCTGTGTGATGTCTTTTCACTCTCTTGATAATGTTTTTTGAAACACAAGAGTTTTTAATTGTAGTGAAACCCAAGTAATCTATTTTTTCTTTTGTTGCTTGTACTTTTGGTCACATCCAAGAAACCACTGGAAATCCAAGGTCACAAAAATTTACCCCTATGTTTTCTTCTAAGAGTTTCATAGTGAACTCTAAGTTAAATATTTGATCTAGTTTGAATTAATCTTTATATATGATGTGCAGTAGGGGGTCCAAATTCACTCTTTTGTATGTGGACACCTGGTTGTCCCAACAGCATTTGTTGAAAGATGGTTTTTTTTCCCCCCCACTAAATTGTCTTGACATCTTTGTTGAAAATCAGTTGACTATAAGTGTAAAGGCTCACTTCTGGATTGTCAGTTTTATTCCATTAATCTGCATGTTATCTTTATTCCAGTAGGATACTCTTTTGATTGTTGTTGCTTTATGGTAAGTTTTGAAATTGAGACCTGTGAGTCCACCTACTTTGTTCTTTCTCAAGATTGTTGTGGCTATCCTGAGTCCCTTGAGTTTCCATAGGAATTTTAGGAGTTAGCTTGTCAATTTCCACAAACACAGCTGGGATTCTGATAAGGATTACATTGACTCTGTGCATCAGTTCGAGGAGTATTACCATCTTAACAATATTAGATCTCCTGATCCATGAATGTAAGACACCTTTCTACTGGAATCTTTTAGAATTTCTTTCAATGATAGTTTGTAATTTTCAGAGTATAAGTTTTACACTTCTTTTGTCAAATTTATTCCAAGTGTTATATTATTTTTGATGCTATTGTGAATGGAATTGTTTTCTTACTTTCATTTTCTAATTTTTCATTGCAAGTGTATAGAAATGCATTTTTTTTGTATTCGATCATGTATCCTGCAACCCTGCTGAACTCACTTATTAGTTCTAATATCTTATGATAGATTCCTAAAGATTTTCTATGAGGGGGAGCATATGTATACCCATGGCGGATTCATGTCGATGTATGGCAAAACCAACACAATAAAGTAAAGAAAATTAAAAAAAAAAAGAAATAACATTTTGAAAAAAAAAAAGATGATATCATCTGTAAATAAAGACTGTTTTACTTCTTCCTTTCCAATATAAACCACTCTAATTTCCTTATTGTTTAAATGCCCTGGCTAGAACTTGGGAGGCTGAACATTGAATGGAAGTAGTGACTGGGGACATAGCAAAGATGGTGGTGCTAGCGACAATGGTGGTGGGGGTGAGAGCAGTGAGGGGTGATAATAACCCCAGAACATGGAAGGAAGGCTCAAATCACTGGGGAATGCTCCAGTTCTATTTTCACTAATTAATTTACTTTAAAATTCATAAAAACTTATTTGAAAGCTTAAAACATATTAAAAATAGTCTAAATGTGCTCCTGTATAGGGAGGAGGGACATTGTCTATGTGACCATGTCTATCCTGTCATTGGGCTTCCCACATGTTTCAGCTGGCTCCTGACATTAAGAGTCTGGACTCAGGTTGATCAAATCTTCACTGTACTTTCTTCATTTAGTTGTCAATTGAGACAGTGGGGACAGCAGATGTGTGGAACCGGCAGGTTGTGGCTTGAAATTCCAGGTCTACAATCTGTTGGTTGAATGATTTGTGGCATATGACTCTATTTGCCCTCTTTAGATTAGGTATGATGATCCTATTTCACTGGGTTGTTTGAAGAATTCCTTGAGATAATGAATATATATAGTGCTGAGCGCACAGTGCTGTGCTTAGTCACTCAGTCGTGTCTGACTCTTTGTGACCCCATGGACTGTAGCCCACCAGGCTCCTCTGTCCATTTCCCAGGCAGAAATACTGCAGTGGATTGCCATTTCCTTCTCCAGGGGATCTTCTCAACCCAGGAATCAAACCCAGGTCTCCCACATTGCGGCAGATTGTTTACTGACTGTGCCACCAGAGCATACAGTAGTATCTGATAAATGTTATTTTCCACTTTAATTAATGTTGTTTTTAGTATTAGAGATGTCGTGAGCAATGTTCTTAGTCATCAATGATCAGTTTCAACAAAATGATATTTGTTTATGCTTTCTACCTCTACCTTCCGACTAGTGAGATAGCCCAGTGGTCATGCTTCTCTAACTCTTGAGGTTTGCTGCAGTACAGCCAGGATATCTGAGCCTCTCACATGCAGCATCCAGGAGAGCGGGAAGCAGGGGAGGACAGTAGTGAGGGCAATTTGGAGTAAGACCACATGATTTCTTTCTTCAGCTACTACTTAGCCAGGATTGGCTTCTCTTGTGTATCAGATTCCTCTCCTATCCAGGATATCTAAAACCCCCAGATGGAGTCAGGTCTGTTTGCAGCTTGAGTGTGCAGACAAGCAGTTCACACTCACAGAGCCTATTGCATGATTGCATATTCTATTTGATGGGTTAGAGAAGAGCATGAAAGTCAATATCAATAAAAAAGTCTGTCATTGGAGGTACATTAACTAGTCATTTACCTTCCATAGTAGGATTAACATTAATGGAGAATGAGTTAGTAATCCTTTGCTATCCTCCTATTAATAAAAGTCTAATTTATTCACAGTTGGCTTGGAATGTCACATAAACCTGTATGCTATTTTCATCCTTCTATTTTTATTTTTTTTTTCTTCTTGAATATTTATTCACTTGGCACAAGTGACAGTAGCAGTAGACTATACGTAACATATGTTTTGTATTCAGAAGATTTCTGTGCTTCTTCATCCTGGTGCTGAGCTAATCAAAGTGAACATCTGTGTCCTGGAGGTGCTTTCTTAACAAGTCTAGACTCAGACTCAGAATTCAAAGCATAGAGAGGGGCTGGTATGTGACTCGTTGCTATCAGAGTACTAGGACTTGAACTTGCCAACCTAGTCAGAGCAAATGAAAGTCCATTCTCAGGTTTGTTCATCTCTTTACACCAGGTACTCGCTCCCTCCTTATTAAAATTCTACCTATAGTTGGCTATCTTTCCCCAAAGGCTTTTTTTTTTTATTTTTATTTTTATTATTGTTTTTGCCATACATTGTCATGATATCACCATGGGTTTACATATGCTTCCCCTCCGGGTCCCCCCTCCCTCCTCCCTCCCCCCCGGGAAATCTCGCTGCACCAGCCCCCAGCATCAATCCTGGGCTGGCGATTGATTAGACACATGACGATTAACATGCTTCAATGCCCTTCTCCCATATCATCCCACCCTTACCCTCATCCACAAAGTCCACAAGTCTATTCTATACATCTGCGTTCCTTTTGTTGTCTCCCATGTTGGGTTCTCATTACTGTCTTTCTAAATTCCATATATATGTGTTAATATACTGTATTGTTGTTTTTGCTTCTGGCTTACTTCACTCTGGATAATGGGCTCCAGTTTCGTCCATCTGAGTAGAATTGCTTCAAATGAATTTTTTTTTAATGCTGAGTAATATTCCATTGTGTATATGTACCACAGCTTTCTTATCCATTCATCAGTTGATGGGCATCTAGGTTGTTTCCATGTCTTAGCTATTGTAAACAATGCAGCAATGAACATTGGGGTGCACGTGGTAAAGGAACAGGATAAATACCCCCTAGACCAAACAAAAGACGAAGAGATAGGAAGTCTACCTGACAAAGAATTCCGAATAATGATAGTGAAAATGATCCAAAACCTGGAAAATAAGTTGGAGTTACAGCTCAATAACCTGCAGGCAAGGATTGAGAAGATGCAGGTAAGCTTTAACAAGGACTTAGAAGAAATGAAAAAGAGACAAAATACAATGAATAATGCAATAAATGAGATCAAAAACACTCTGGAGGGAACCAACAGTAGAATAACAGAGATAGAAGACAGAATAAGTGAGATAGAAGACAGAATGACAGAAATAAATGAAACAGAAAGGAAAAATGAAAAAAGAATTAAAAGAAATGAAGACAACCTTAGAGACCTCTGGGACAATATTAAACGCACCAATATTCGAATCATAGGAGTCCCAGAAGAAGAAGACAAAAAGAAAGACCATCAGAAAATTCTTGAAGAGATAATTGTAGAAAACTTCCCTAAATTGAGGAAGCAAATAGCCACTCAGGTCCAAGAAACACAGAGAATCCCAAATAGAATGAACCCCAAGCGGGACACCCCAAGACACATATTAATCAAATTGGCAAATATCAAATACAAAGACCAAATATTAAAAGCAGCAAGGGAGAAGCAAAAGATAACTCACAAGGGGAATCCCATAAGGATAACAGCTGATCTCTCAACAGAAACGCTTCAGGCCAGAAGGGAATGGCAAAACATACTTAAAGTCATGGAAGAAAACAATCTACAACCCCGACTACTGTACCCAGCAAGGATCTCATTCAAATTTGAAGGAGAATTCAAAATTTTCTCAGACAAGCAGAAACTGAGAGAATTCAGCAACACCAAACCAGCCCTCCAACGAATGCTAAAGGATCTTTCCTAGATAGGAAACACCGATGGGATAGATAATCTGGAACCCAAAACAATAAAATAAATGGCAGCGGGATCATACTTATCAATAATCATCCTTCTATTTTTACTAAAAAGATTCCTGCCATAATCTTCTAGGATTACATGTAAAAGTTTGGACCTTCTCTTTAGATTATATTACCCGATTCCTTTGTTGGTGAAAGTGAGTCACCTCCATTCTGTTTTGGGTTACCTATCCCCATGTTTTTAAACTTCTCCCACTAAATTTGCTTGAAGACCAACCATGTAAACACAATCGTAAGTAAGGTTTCCGTGTGAGATGAATTAAATTATTGAGATATGAAGAGATGTTTATGAATGAAGGTGTTTTAATATATTCCCCAATTAGGGAAGAAGACATCAGCTTTTCAATAAAATCTGAGAGGACCTTGGTGAATCCAAAGCACTTATGTGATGATCAGACAGTTCCTAAGACTTAATTATTTGCACTTCACCAAAGTCTTTCAGTCTCCCAGTTACCCTTATGATTCATCATTTTATCCTGAACCTCTGAGGTACCATGTAATGCTCTAGGCACTTCATAGTTCAGTTCAGTTCAGTCGCTCAGTCGTGTCCGACTCTTTGTGACCCCATGAACTGCAGCACGCCAGGCCTCCCTGTCCATCACCAACTCCCAGAGTCCACCCAAACCCATGTCCATTGAGTCGGTGATGTCATCCAATCATCTCATCCTCTGTTGTCCCCTTCTCCTCCTGCCCTCAATCTTTCCCAGCATCAGGATCTTTTTAAATGAGTCAGCTCTTCACATCAGGTGGCCAGAGTATTGGAGTTTCAGCTTCAACATCAGTCCCTCCAATGAACACCCAGGACTGATCTTCTTTAGGATGGATTGGTTGGAACTCCTTGCAGTCCAAGGGACTCCCAAGAGTCTTCTCCAACACCACATTTCAAAAGCATCAATTCTTTGGCACTCAGCTTCCTTTATAGTCCAACTCTCACATCCATACATGACTACTGGCAAAACCATAGCCTTGACTAGACGAACCTTTGTTGACAAATGTCTCTGCTTTTTAATATGCTGTCTAGGTTGATCATAACTTTCCTTCCAGGGAGTAAGCATCTTTTAATTTCTGTGGAAAATTCTTAAAGAGATGGGAATACCAGACCATCTGACCTGTCTCTTGAGAAACCTCTATACAGGTCAGGAAGCAACAGTTAGAACTGGGCACGGAACAACAGACTGGTTCCAAATAGGAAAAGGAGTACGTCAAGGCCGTATATCGTCACCCTGCTTATTTAACTTATATGCAGAGTACATCATGAGAAATGCTGGGCTGGAGGAAGCACAAGCTGGAATCAAGATTGCTGGGAGAAATATCAATAACCTTAGATATGCAGATGATACCACCCTTATGGTAGAAAGTGAAGAGGAACTAAAGAGCCTCTTGATGAAAGTGAAAGAAAAGTGTGAAAAAGTTGGCTTAAAGCTCAACATTCAGAAAACTAAGATCATGGCATCTGGTCCCATCACTTCATGGGAAATCAACAGGGAAACAGTGGAAATAGTGTCAGATCTTATTTTGGGGGCTCCAATATCACTGCAGATGGTGATTGCAGCCATGAAATCAAAAGACTCTTACTCCTTGGAAGGAAAGTTATGACCAACCTAGATAGCATATTGAAAAGCAGAGACATTACTTTGCCAACAAAGGTCCATCTAGTCAAGGCTATGGTTTTTCCAGTGGTCATGTATGGATGTGAGAGTTGGGCAGTGAAAAATGCTGAGCACCGAAGAATTGATGCTTTTGAAATGTGGTGTTGGAGAAGACTCTTGATAATCCCTTGGACTACAAGGAGATCCAACAAGTCCATCCTAAAGGAGGTCAGTCCTGGTTGTTCATTGGAAGGTCTGATGTTGAAGCTGAACTCCATATTTTGGCCACTTCATGTGAAGTGTTGATTCATTGGAAAAGACCCTGATGCTGGGAAAGATTGAGGGCAGGAGGAGAAGGGGACAACAGAGGATGAGATGATTGGATGACATCACCGACTCAATGGACATGGGTTTGGGTGGACTCTGGGAATTGGTGATGGACAGGGAGGCCTGGCGTGCTGCAGTTCATGGGGTCACAAAGAGTCGGACGTGACTGATCGACTTAACTGAACTGAACTGAACTGAATTTCATGGCTGTAATCACCATCTGCAGTGATTTTGGAGCCCCTCAAAATAAAGTAAGCCACTGTTTCCACTGTTTCCCCATCTATTTGCCTTCACAGGTGGCCTATAATTCCATTCTCAAAATAATCCTATAAGGTAGAAACTGTAATTATACACATTTGCTGTTTGCAGAACTGCAGCACAGAGAGACTTGGGGCCTTGTGTAAGATCTCATAACCAGTAGAGAACACAGGATTAATCCAGGAGTCTACCTCTAGCATTCAAGCACATAATCATCGTCCTCTGCTACCTACCCAGGATTCAGCCTGAGCTCCTAAATCTGGAAGTTAGTTTCCTCTCCACACTCAAATTCAACATTTCCTTCCAGCTTCAGCCACATGACTCTTTACAAACAGCACCCCTCGTGTTCCTGCCACATATACTCTCCAAACACCCCAACATTCGGCTGTCCAGTTCCTCATCTCTCCCCCTTCCTTCTGCCCAAATGAATCGCCCCAAGCACAGCTTCCATCATATTTCCTGTGCATAGAAGCTGCCAATGACTGAGCCACCTGCTTGCAGGTGCACTTAGTATGTCTGCCACCCACTTGGGAATTATAGAGGGTGAGCTTCTCAAGCTTAGATCCACACTTGGAGAGCCTTGCCCTAGAGAAAAAGAAGATACTTAAAGTCATAAGAAGATTCCCAGTCTCTTCTAAAGTTTGCAAACTGTGTATGTGTGTGTGTGTTTAGAAAGTGGGGTTGTTGGGTGGGGGTATTGAAAGCAAATGTTTGTATTTTAGCAGTGAATATGTATTTCAGCAAATCACAAGGTGTTTCTCATCCCTCAGGATAATTTTATACAAGTGAAGTGCTAAAATATGAAGTTTCTAAATAAGGTGTTTGCATGTTTTGGAGTGGATGGTTGTGAAGTATCTGTGTCAAAATTTTAAGATTGTTCATGACCTTTTATTAGAGGACTTTGTCTCAAGGAAATCATCAGAGATGCTTGGAAAGATTTGTGTTCAAAGATGTTCATGGCAGCATTATTTTCACCGTTCCAAACCATAAGAACTAAGTGCTTAAAATATGAGATTAAGTAAACATGAAATAAGAAATAAGATAAAGATGTTAAAAAACATTCCTTTAAAAATATTGGAAGTTAAGGGAGTAGGTTTATAAATTTATGGAAAAAATAGACTACAAAATAGCATGCAAAGTATCAAATACACTTGCAAGTAATATTTGTTTCTGGAGGTATTTTGCTTAGTGATTAAGAATTTTTGCTTTTAGACTATTTTTATATTTCTAAATTTCCTTCAAAGAACATGTACTATTTTTATAAACAGAAGCTATCCCAGTAAGTGGTTGGAGCATTTTTAAGCAAACTGTATAGGAGTGACCTTGAATTTTTCAGTAGCAAATGTGCTATAATGGAGAGGTATATTGTAGTAGTTTACATTTTTTTTTTTTGTTAGTGGTTCATATTTCTTGAATGCAACTACAAGCTAGGGGTAATATCCATTATCTCACAATTTTCTCTTTATAATAATATATAATATGCCACATATTATATGTTATCCTATAACACTCTATCTAGTGTTTGTTTGTGTGGCATATACATACATGTATAATAAAACCTGTTTTCACTCTCTATCCAGTAGTACTGAAGGTATATAAGCCTTCAGGGATGATTATACTCAAGGGGTAATCTGTTGATTGGGGCAGAAAAAATATATGTAAGTTCTTGCTGTGTCTTTGATGACTGTCTTTCCACACCACTTCTGTTGGATAAGCTTCCTGTAGAGGGCGTGGGCCATGCTACTGCCTGACACGCTCCTCTCCTTACTGCCCTTCGACAGCTCCCTGCCCTCTGCACAACTAAACAGCTGCTTCCCTTTCAGTCTCTTGCTATTGCACCGATTTTCTGCTTCTCTTCACGCCTAGCCCTGTTTGCTCCGTGCCTGCCCCATGCTGGGTCGCGGGCATGGATTTCCTCTTCGCTGCCGTTGGCCAGTTTCCTCTTTCAATCTTCATGCCTTCGACAAGGCTTAGACTAAAGAGCTTCATCAGCGTATCAGGCATTCTCACCATGTTTAAAGGCTTCCTGAAATCCTAACCCCTTCATGAATCAGAATGCCTGGCATATAGCAGAGATTCATTCATTCCTAAAGAACATTAATTCCCTCCATGCTAGAGATACACCAGTGAGATTCTGCCCTCTGAGATTCCAGCATACGTCCAACAAACACATAAAGCACACCCAACAAATCCTTTTTTTTAAAAAATTTGAATATAATTGCTTTCCAATGCTGTGTTAGTTTCTGCTGTACAACTGTGTGAATCAGCTATACGTATACACATATCCCTCTTGCTCCTCCCTCCCCTCCACATCCTACCCCTCTAGGTCATCACAGAGTTCTGACCCAAGCTCCTGGTACTACACAGCAGCTTCCCACTAGCTATCTATTTTACACACGATACTGTATAGTGTATACATGTCAATGAACCAATCTTGTATAGACCATTCTCATTCTAGATTTTTTCCAGAATCTTTGACTTAACATACACTAGTCTAAGAACTAACTTTAAACTTCCTTCTTTAAAAAGTATCTGTTTAAAAGCAGTCCTTAATTAGGATGGTGGTTAAAACAAGTCCCCAAATTATTTGACACTCTTTCCATTGAGAGGTGGGACTATGTTTCTGCCCACTGAAATCTAGGCTCTGTGAATGCTTGTCAGATAGAGGAAAAGTGATGCTGTGTCACTCTGAACTAGGCCTTGAGAAATGGGCAGTGTCTGTTCCTATCTGTTGGATGCTCATTTTTGGAACCCAGCCACCATGTTTTGAGGAAGCCCAAGCAGTTCAGGGTTCGATCCCTGGGTTGGGAAGATCCCCTGGAGAAGGGAAAGGCTACCCACACCAATATTATGGCCTGGAGAATTCCATGGACTCTATGGTCCATGGGGTCACAGAGAGTCAGACATGACTGAGCCACTTTCACTTTCACTTTCCGATCACTTTTCAATCTGTCCATGAAGAGGCCCAGCTGAAGAGGAACTGTGGCTCCAACTGAACTCCCAGGTGACAGCTATTATCAACCTTCTAGTCATAGGAATGGGCCATTGTGGAAGCAGATTCTCCCTAGAAGTTGAACTGCTATGAAAAGCAGAGTCAACGAATGGATAAGAAAGCTGTGGTACATATACACAATGGAATATTACTCAGCATTAAAAAAAAATTCATTTGAATCAGTTCTACTCAGGTGGATGGAACTGGAGCCCATTATCCAGAGTGAAATAAGCCAGAAAGAAAAACAATACAGTATACTAACGCATATATATGGAATTTAGAAAGACGGCAGTGAGAACCCTGCATGCGAGACAGCAAAAGGAACGCAGATGTACAGAACAGACTCATGGACTCTGTGGATGAGGGCAAGGGTGGGATGATAAGGGAGAATGGCATGGAAACATGTTAATTATCATATGTGTAATCAATCGCCAGCCCAGGACTGATGCTCGGGGCTGGTGCATGGAGATTTCCTGGGGGGAGGGAGGAGGGAGGGAGGTTCTGCAAGGGGAGTATATGTAAACCCATGGCGATAACATGTCATTGTATGGCAAAACTAATTAAAAAAAAAAAAGCAGAGTCAAACCTTCCATGCTAAGCTCTGCCCAAACTGTAGACTAACAAGTTAAACACATGAGTCTTGTATTTTTTAAGCCACTGAGTTTTAGGGTGGATTGTTACTTGGCAATACAAAATGAGAACAATGGTTCTGGACATACTGCAGTGGATCTGCTTTAGTAGGGCTTTGTTAGGTGGTTAAATTGCTCTGTATAAGAAATAATAGGAAAATAAGAGGATTCTGAGCCACAAGCTAAGGAGCAAAGGATGAAGAGAGGGAGAGGGCTCCAGCCACACAGAGGATGAAAAAAGCATAAATGAACTCAACAGCCAGCAAAATGATCTAGCGCTAGAGATTGCGGGGGGCTATTCAGAACAGGGGTGTTAGTGCTCAGGTTAAAGATGTTTGCTGACACAGCTGGCTGCAGGGATGGGGCACCTACTAATCTCTGTGCCATTACCGTAAGCATTCAACATAACCCTGCCACATGTATACAGTCTTGAGTCTGGAATACTCAGGACAGGATGGGTATACTGCAGTGAAACTTGCTGGAATAACACAATGCAATCATGAAGGTTTATAGTAACTTCATTGTTAGAGCTGATCCTTACTATCCTGTCTCCAAATGTGCGCCTCATTTATTTTGGTTTTGAAGGGGATGACAACAGATACTTTCCTGGGCCTCAGTGTGGACCCTTGGGGACATTCATTGTCTGGGTGGCTCTTTGGTGTCAGCAGAGCATCCTATACCTTAGTAGGTGCCCCTCACAATGCTCTTTAATAATGCAAGCAGGTAAATGCCCTAGATACCTTGATTAAGTGAAATACTCTAGGTCCAAGGAAAGACCATATCTGACTCTGACGTCAAGAACCATCAAATAATAAATTCATGTTGTCTGAAGCCACTATTTCCAGTGGCTTAAGCCACTAAGTTTGTGATTACCACAAGAGAAAACGAACACAACCTGGATGTGAAGCATTATAATAGAGTGTTTTAAGTTAAAGGAAAGAATTGTTAGAAGACAGAAAAAAAGGAAAATGTCCAAAGCTTGTTTCTTGAGTTAAAAGAAAGACAAAACAATGCACATTTTTTTTGCGTTTACTTTTACTGGAAAAAAAAGAAAAAACAACAACAAAACATTTTTTTTTCAAGAGATTCAAAAGACCATTACACAACATCGCACAATCACTTACAAATGCTGTCAATTAAAGGTAAGTAGGCTAGCGTCACAGAGTCCTTGTCTAAGTAGTTTTCTCCGTATGCAGTACACTGACAAAGTAATTCTCAGAGCTGTTAGGCTGGATTCACAGTACCACTGGGCATGCTCACTGCATTCCATAACTGAATCACATCAGATCTCAAGTAGGAACTCTTCCACCAAGATTTCTATCATGAGAGCAGTTTAAATAGTCACCTTCTTTCCATTTCCCACTGGCTTTTTTCATAGTCAGGGATACAGTTTAGCGTTATCCAATGTCTTTCTCCATTTACCACTCAATTTACTCTCCTTTGTTTGGGACCTAACTTCCTCAGTCTTCACATTCTTTTCAACCACCACTGTCTTGACCGTACAATAAGATGAGTTCAGTGTAAATATAGAAACCAACATCTTCAAAGGGGGAGAAAAAGAAAGGACCACCTGCTAGAAAAAGGATACAGGGATGATAGGTAATTTCAGGAAGCCCTGGAAAGGACTTTTTGCCATTAACATTAGCTTGTAAAAAGCAAGTGTGAAACTTAAAAAAAGAAATCAAATTTGATGTGTTGTGTGTGTTTTATTTTGCACCATTATGAATCAAATACGGATACAACTAATCATATGCTCTAAGTTGCAACATGAAACAAGAACGGTAACAGCTTACAAACGCTGTGAAGGTTCAGTTCTCTTCTGAGACATGGGGTTTATCAATACTCCAGTTCTCAGAATCCTCCCCTGGGCCTTGTAATTACACATGCCACAGATGGACCTGTGTTTCTATTTTTCCCCCCAGAGGACCAGAGTCTGCAATTCTCATTAGATTCAAACTCAAGGTACAACTTAGCAAATGCAACATGCTTTATTAATGATTTTATGCACCTGTGAGGTCTACTTAGGACCCAGAAATTAGTTAAGAATATAGAAACAGTCTCTTGAAAATATATATCATATCTCTACATATACCTCTTTAAGAATTATGTAAAAGCCTAACATATTCTGTGAATTTGATTTTTATAAGTAGTTTTCTAAAACAAACCTACACAAAATTTTTCCCCTCAACAGTACTGATAAAATACAGGGCACCTTTTTCTTTCAAGTATTTGGGTAAAACAGCATACCCTGAGAATTTGGGGTGCAAACCTACACCTTGTAAACTGTAGAATGAAACTCCTCAAGCACCACATAGGAAAATGTGTATCGTGATGGTTTTAAAACACAGAGACTATTACTGAATGTGTCTTCTCATGCACATATAATATATACTTATCATGAGATTATAGTCAGTCTACTTAAGAATCAACACTGTCCTGCAGTCCAAAGTATTATTTCAGGTAGCATGAGCATTCAATTTGTAACAAACACAGACTTTAATTTCTATGAAATATGAAAATAATTAAATCTTTTTAAGAGGTAAGAATGATGAAATCAAATCTGAAATTAAGAAAAAGATTTATATAGCTACATCTCTGAGTGACATAAGGATGGTTTTGAAGTGCATGTTAACATTTCATATTCATCATAAACTTGTCAAAATGTAATTCATTTTAGCTTATTTTCTCAATGATATCCAGAGAGCCATACACACAGATATAACATAAATGCAGACATACATACAGAGAGCCAATATGTTAAGTCATTAACTCCACATTTGGGCTTCATTTCATCCTGAGGGTAATTTCAGAGAGTGTTTTTAAAGAAAATATATTCTGGTGAGTTAAATTTTTGTACTGGCTACGAATTTGTTCAGTTTTCCAAAAACAATTCAAAAGGTGCATGTTTCAACCTGATCATTTGACCAACAGGGAAAAAGGGGAAATGGGTCAGGATTTCAACACAAAATGCCCTGTGGTTCATCTGGAAAAGTGCATTTCACATGTAACTCCAAGAAGAGATGGCAAAAGCCAGACTGCAATTCTAATTAGAGTCAAGCTCCAGGCACCCTAGAGGAAATGTTACATGCTTTATTAATGGTTTCGTGTATTTAAACCATAAAAAGCTAGCTTGGTAGCTGAAAGGACACTGTTAGGGTGATGGTTTTATGGGCCAGAAGGTTTCATATACTCTTGGCTTTTTTCACTTAGCTTTGGTTGAATAAGGAAGGACACAACTACTTCATTCAAATATCAATGCAACCTCAAGAAATAAAATAATGAAAAGTGAGGATTTAGATTTACCTCATGTTTTTAAAAATGTTCCCCTCTATCATTTGAGGTGGTAAATGTCCTGGCAGCTTTGCTTTTTATGGCTTGATGAAATAGAGAACCATGAAATTATCACAGATGATATGGTATTCATAGAACACTACTTTAAAATCACTTTTTTAACCACTTGGACATTTACTACAACCAAAGCAGCTTCTCAGAGGGTGTGGCCTCTCTGGTAGGGCCAACAAATGAAAACTTCTTTCTTTCCTAGTTTACCTCAATGTGAAAATTAGAGGCTCAGATCTGTTAGGGAAAAATAATGATAAATAGTGATAAGTAGCTTATAGGATCCCCAGGCCCTTGGTAGGTAAGACTCCACCACATTCCCTAGGAAAGGAGACTTCTCTCCTTTTGGAGACCTGGAAGTAGTTGACTACTTAACACCAGCCCTGGGTTTTCCTAAAAGTCACATGTAGTTTTGAAACAGTCTTGTCAATTCTGGTTCTAGCTATGAAATTCTATCTGAGTTTCATAGGATGTGTTCCGTACTTGAGAATTCAGTGTTCTGAAACCATTATAAGTTATTTGAGCATTATGTTTGGGATCTTTAACTGATTCTACATTCTTGTTTCACCATTAAGTGACCCAGATGCAGCACATCTCTACTGAATATAAGGAAGGGCTGATGCTGTGAGAGACACTTCCTGGTAATGAAAAATTAAGTACTGGGGTGAATCTGTTGATGGAGTAGAGTGAGATGACTTCTATAACAAAGGAATAGTACTTCCCCCAATTATTGTACAAGGGCATCTTCATAGTTCATGCTCCATATCTCATAGAGGCAGTCTCCTCATTTCATAGCTCATCAGCCCAATGATTGGTTGAATTGTCACCAGAGCTGACTATTCCTGTCTACAACCCTTCCTTTTACCCCAAAGAACTTCTTTTCAGAGTAAGATCCCTTTAAGGAAGGCCCTGAATACGAAATTGAGTTTTTTTTTTAAAGAGGACAACTGAGATGGAAACATAATACATATCTTCAGTCATGAACAGTATAAAGTTCTGTGGTTTCAAGATGCAATTTTAAGCAAAAACCAATATTGATCATTAAAATAAAAAGAAGGCTTAAAAAATACCAGAATACTTTATCTTTGAAAAAATAAGTAAATAATAGGAGATTCCTTTTTGAAAAGCCCAGGAGAACCTTCCAGTGATTTTTTTTAAAAGTAAGAAACCCATGGCGATTTCATGTCATTGTATGGCAAAACCAATAAAAAATAAAATAAAATTAAAAAAAAGAAATGTTCCAATGTAACATTTGTTGAATATATAATATATTGACTCACTTATAAATTATGATGAACTAAATATTTATCTGTTCAATCAGCTCTTCAAAACTTACCATGAACACTCACTAAAATAACCTTCAGAAGTGGGCTACAACTGAGGCAGTACTGAACGTCAATGATAAATTCTATGATTTGGATTCTCGACATCTCTTAAAACCATAAGGGGCAACTGATATAAACCTAGATTACTGCTATTGATATGGTGAGGGCTGGAGAGAATCAGAGCCACCAAATCAGAGTTCACTTTCTGCTCCTCCACCCCAAACAGGTCACACTTCAGACTCCAAACAATCTGCGAGAGAGAGGAGTATGCAACTATGGAGGGAATCATTAAAGAAGAATATAATCCTCCACACTCATAGCAAAGCTTGGATTCTCGAGGGAAATAGATATTTTATACCTTTCTAACTAAGACCTTAATCTTGAATACCACCACTGGCTCTCCAGTCTTTCAGACCATTCTATTTTAAGGCAACAAATAGTGTCATAGCATTGTATCAGTGGGAAAGTTAAAACAAAGCACAAAAGTTAAAACCACTGTTTTTCACAATCACATCTGAAATCATGCTAAACCCAATAAAAGGACATGTAAAACATAACCGAGAAAATGACTAGGCTTGGCTGGTCTATGACTCAAAATGCAGACCCATCATATTTAAACCCAGACAAATGCTACAGCTCTACCAGCCAGTCCTGATGTATTTCAAGAATCTGTAGGGAGATGTGTGATCCAAATGACTGATTTGCTAGTTTGGTTTACAACAAAACCAATCTTATTCTGTTGTATGCTTTGACTAAACTATAAGAACATGTAAGAGATGGTTTGCCTAGTCACAAATGCAGGAAGGAAAGATGAAGGAAAGCTTATATTAAAGTACAAAAGGAAATAGTTTTACACAGGAAAAATCGCAACCATTCAATCAGCAATAACAATAAAGTGTTATTAACAGGGTTATCCAGAAAAATATAGAAACTTACACACTTGTTTATAAGAAGCAAAATCTAAGAATAACATATCTAGAGGAAGTTTTTCAGGTGATTCTTAGTGTTGTTACAATGAAGCCTTCAGATTTAAGAAGGTTTGTCCATCTTTCTGTCTTGCTCCTATAAACAAACATAGTCAAAGAAAAGACTGTTAGTTTTAAAAGTAAATCTCACTCTTAAAGAAGCAAGAAAAATGCCAAGATACATTTTATTTAACTATTTGGCTAACTCCATTGTGAATAACCCTGAAGTTACCATTTTAAAATTGGAGAATGTGTTTCTGAACCTACTAGACATCCTACTGATTTCAAGAAATAGCCCCAAATGGGACATATTTTTGAAACTTGAATTAAATACAGTCAATCCATTCAAAAATTATTTTAGAGTTAAATATTTGTTTTACTGAAATCATCTATAACAGAAAATAGTATAACAGATATGTTCTTAAAACATGCAAAAATGATATTTAAACTAAATTGAAATATTTGAAATTTATCATGAATTATTAATTTGGTTAAATGAATAAACTCTATACTCTAAAGTGAATGGTCACCACCTTAATTATGTGGAATTTCATACTGTGCATTTTGTTTGAAATGAAATATACTGGTTAGAGTCTATAACTTCTTTCAATCCATTCTAAGACAAGCATTGACATGTTCAAAATCTTACTGAAAATTAGCCCTTTCTTTCCGTCAATCTCTCTATATATTGTATATCTAATAGAACTTTGCTTAAAAAACTTTTTAAAATTAACCATTGGGAGTTGAAATTTGAACATAATATTATGAAGACAGAAATAGAGTGGCCTACAGGTAATATTTTTTTAGGGATTAGACGACTCTATCATGTGAAAAACAACCTTCAAGAAGTATCAAATAACAGCTATCTAATCAATTTATATGCAATCAGAGTAGTGTGGCAAAGGATATTTTAATCCTACCATCTAGAAACTGACCTGTGTTAAATATATGCTAAAGGAAAAAGAAGTCTATAAGATTAATTATAGGTTTATAGCTCACATGTATATATTTCAAGTTTGTTGATTTTACTCTTTTGTGCTTTATATCAAGAAATGACTTTCAAGGGAAAAGGGACTGTTGTGGGTCTGGAAATCTTCTCATTTGCTAAAGATTTTCTACCTTAGGGCACAGAACAGGAAAAGAAAACATAATTACCAGGGGAGGAAAAGAAAATAGGAGACCAAGAAGAAAAATGTCAGTGTGGATCTAAGGACAACTCAGGCTGAGTCCCATCATGAAGCAAAGTTTGACAGAGAGAAACCATGAGAAAGAGAGAGAGAGCAGGAACACCCCAGGAAGGGGAGAGCAAGCTGAGGAATGGAGGAGAAATCTGTTTCTACCAATTGCTGGGATCATTTTCAGGGACTTGTAGTCTAGATGACGTCTTTTCACTCATTTGTGGGATATTGCTTCTGCTCATATATATTAACTTTAGAGGAACTGTGTTTAAAATCTTGAAAGTAATCAGATTGCTCCAAGGCTGAAATAATGATTGCCAGTTGAACCTGGCAGAGGGTCATGATGAAGTCAGGGAAGGGAGGGGGTGATTGTACTGTCACCAGGCAGTCTGGCCTGGATGACTTCCCATGATTTTAGGACAGAAGACATGACAGAGTTCAGCAGGGATCTTGGGTCAGAGTCTCCCTTGCTCCACACAGGCCTGCTCCCAGAAAGAGGGGAAAGTCACCACACGCAGCTGGCACCCTATGCCCAGAGCTGTATAACATGCTGTATCACATGCTGACCACAGCCAACTCCTGCCCTAGGGGCTCAGGCAGCCCAAAGGGGACTGCAGAGCTGTGAGCATGACCTCCAGTTTGGAGAAATATCAAGAAATCCAGTGTATAGGCCCTGGTGCCACCCTGAGAATATGTGGGGGAAAAGGGCTGACTTTCTGCCTAGGTGGAGGCCTCAGAGAGATGAGGGGCTTCTGAGGCATTAATGAGCTTCTAGTCTCCAAGGAAGATTGAACTCTTATGACAGGGCATGGACTGTGTGCCATGTCCTTTGCAGTGATTTTATGATTCAATCTTCACAATGCTCCTGCAAGGTATCCCCACTTTACCCTGGAAGAAACTGAGGTCCTTGAGCCAAGGCTGCCTGACTTCAAGGCACACAACCTGGGTTTTAGTCAAAGCTAACCAGCTTCCTTTGGACTGAAATGCATGTACCCATCGGCATTTAGCAAACCCTGCTTTCATGTGACATCCCACACCTGCCCGCCACCCGTGAGTTACCTGTCCCTCCCCACGCACACACAGATTACCCCCACTCAACCCACCCACACAAACACTGGCAGTCACAGCCCCTAGAAGTGCTGAAACTACTTCTCTTTGGGACGTACAGTGTTCTAATGACTAACGAGAGTTAATTTTTTAATCAAAAGAGAAAAGCACATGGAGGCTTAATATATGCTAGGCATTGCCAGATTCAGGATCAGTTTCTTATCTTATTCTCTCCTCTTTTCCCAGTTAAGAAAGAGGGACAATTCATAAGGAACTGAGATGTGCAGGGCAGAGAGAGAGAAAGTGGGCAACCCATGGCCACTGAGCCCAGAGGCCTGGATTTCAGCTGGTCTCTTGGTCTGGGACAACTTATTTTTTCAATTGTCAAATGGGAATAAGAAAGTACCTACCCATGGGCTTAAAGATTCAAGCAGCATGATGTTAAATCTTGGTATATAAAAAATGAATACACATTAGCTATTAATTTTCCTTTCTTATTAATTTTATAGAGGTTTGAGAAAAATACAATGCCAAAAAAAAACACCTGTAGAGAAAAGCATAAAATAATAAGAATGAGGAAAGCTACAATCCAAGGAAAGAGAAAGGGAGAAAAGAAATGGCAAAAAAAAAAAAAGACAAGAGGAAGATAATACAATAGCAGCTATATATAATCATCAAGAGAGGAAGCCACAATCAAGGTAGGGAAAAACAGATGTAAATGAATTGATTCAGGAATGTGATCATGGGATGAGCTGAAAATGAAATGTCGAGCGTGCTGCCTGCAGCCCGCCATCTGGCCTCGTTTGCAAGGCTGTTGAGAACACATGTGAGGGAGCCACCACTTCAAGCCCGCCCTTGAAGTGGTCTAGTCTGTGATGACAACAGACTCCAAACAGAAAAGGAAGGAGAAGGGAAGAAGCATGGTGGGGCTTTGAACTAAATCAACTTCAAGGGAATGGGAAAGAAGAAACAACAATAAGGAATAAAGAAGAAATGATCAAAACTAGAAAGCCAAATTCTCAAACAAATGGAAAGGGAAGAAAAGAGGGAAAGTAAGGTGTGGGCCCAACCCCAGGATGGAGGAGCAGAAAGAAAAGTGGGAGAAAAAGAGAAGGGGACTGGGCAGCATTAGGAAAGAAGCAAATAGAAATAGACTCTGGTCTGGGATAATTCAGTTTTGAGTCCCAATTCTGCCCTCGATGGACACTGTGACTTAAGAAGGGTTAGCCTCAATTTTCTCCCACAATTTTTACATAAGGGGACAGGGTTTGATGATCTAAGGACCCCATGGGGCCCCTTTAGAGAACCCTATGAAAATAGTTTCCCCTGAATCCGCTCCCTTTCTCTTTCCTCTTCAGTTGCTCATGTTTAGGGCTCTGCTCAGGAGGTAGAAATAACTCTGAAGAAGTGAGGAGAAAAAAAAAGAACAGTGTTACAAGAACAGTGTAAGGCACACTCAGACATGAAGAAGCAAATGGGTCAAGTATTAAAAAAAGAAAAGACACTCAAAGGAAACAAAGTAATTGCAGTCCCGACTGGGTGGCAGGCATGGTGCCAATGAAAGTTTTCTTTTGTTATTATTACATATTTATCTTTATGCCCTTGTAAATGGTATTTAGTATCAAGTCTCAGATACGATTTTAAAGCAAAAATATAGCATGTAAGTGGGTGAGCAGGAGAAAGCACGAGACTGACTATGTTAGGGAAGGAAAAATGTAGCTACATGCCTCAAATGACAGAAAACTAAAACAAAAATAATCTCATCAGAAAAAGGCATCAAAGATACTGGGGAGAAGGGACTTCCAAAACAAAACTCAACGAACAACAAAGGCCTAAAACAGAAAAAGCCTAACCAAAGAGAGAGCTGGGAAGTTTTGAACTGGTACGCCCAGTACACTGGTGTGTTTTCAGTGGGTTTCTGTTGTAACTCTCTGGCCACCAGCTGGGAACAATTTGGTCCATTTATCACATTGTGTGATGTCATTACTAAATACAAATAAAATACATAATATTACTACTTAGCTTCTGAGATGGGTTGTGACCTGGCAAAGATTGAGGAGCACTGCAATCTTGTTCACAGGAAGAAGAGACACAGTAAAGACACATCTATAAAAACGAAACTAGAGGAAACTTCATAACAGAATAATCAGAGAAGAGCAGCTGGGTATACTCAAATCTATATGGGGCAGAAAGTAAGGCTCCTGGTTACAACGTGCAGCTAAAAATAGATGATGAAATACTTATTATTTGAGCTGGAAGGAATCTTAAAGGTTAAGACAGGATTTGAACACTGGTTTTGCAGTTCTGTGTGTACGGCTTGTGTCTTCCAGCTGGAGTTCAGGCTCCTGGCTTGGATTAATAGGATGGGTCACATGTGGGTTCATAGCCTCACCAAAAAGTTCACCGTGGCTGATGGAGTGTAAACATGTAATTCATGCTTGTGGAATGAATGAAGGAGTTAGTGCTTTTTATTAAACATTCATTTTACAAAAGTCAAGAGACTCAGAGCAGTTCTAAGGTGTCCTGGCTGCCAGTCCCAGGCTCATTAGGCTCCTCTGCCACCCTTGTTTTGTTTCATGACTCCTACCAACAAACAAACACTGTCAGGTCCAGGAGCCAGGAGCCAGCCCCATGGGTCCTGGTTCTCTCCCTCTCTGGGGACCTCAGCAAAACCACTTCTTTCTAAAGCCCCAGTTTTCTTCTCTATGAAATGCTGTGTTTGGATCAAGTCATTTATGTGACTTCTTAGTTGAGAGGGGCACATAAAACCCTACTCTACCTCAAGAAAAAAACTCTGGAATAAGTCTGGTTTTCAGAGGATATCTTAAATTGAAACTAGCATCCAGGCCTTCTCACACTGACTGTCTGTATAAACACCAACAGATGAACGGGGGTATACCATGTAATTTTTGCTATATCTGAACCATGTTTAAATTTTTTCACACAAGGAAAAGAACTATACATCTCCTTTTTTTTTAATCTGACTTTTCTTTGGCAAGTGGCATAGAACTTTCGGGATGCCAAGTCTTGAAGGATTTTAGTTATTATCTGAATTTGGGCAATTAGATTTTCACCTGTACATAGAAAGCTAATGATTAACTCCTCTGTGTGTGTATGTATTTGTGTATGTATGTGTATTAATTGCTCAGTTGTGTCTGACTCTCTGAAATCCCATGGACTGTAGCCCGCCAGGCTCCTCTGTTGATGGAGTTCTCCAGGCAAGAATCCTGGAGTCAGTTCCCATTCCCTTCTCTAGGGGATCTTCCTGACCCAGGGATTGAATCTGGTCTCTGCATTGCAGGCAGATTCTTTATCTTCTGAGCCACCAGGGAAGCCCCAGTTATTTCCTTGTCTAGCCCTAAATCTTGAAGCCAGCTTTTGCCTTTCTATCTTTAGGGTTGTGGAGTAAAATAAATGTTAAAGAAGGGAAAAGCTTTCAGAGAAATAACTGTTCAAATCTCTAGTGCAAAAAACTCGGGTTTGTATTTGTGTCTGATGGAAACCACTCCAGCCTAATCTCTCCAGACTCAGCTGACGGGGAGAAGGGCCAGAGGCAGCTGCTGCAGGACACGAAGCTAGCCTGTGCTGCTTCCTCCCTCCTCAGGGCCCTGTCCTCCTTTCCCCTTGCCCTGCGCCTCCATAACTCACACAAAGGCCTCCCAGGATTAGCTGCTCCCAAACAGCCTTAGGTAAACATCCCACCTGTCCAGAAGTTTTGTCTAGAGGCTACTCCTTTCCTTCTTCAAAGCTATCTCTAAATTGGGACCTCTTTCACATGCATATTTCTTTATTTTCTACATTGAACAACAGTTGCATTATTTATCTTTAATCTTTCCCTCCCTTCTTTATTTGTATTCATTACATACGTCCCGTTGCAAATTCTTGGAAAGGAAGAATTCTAATCATCTATTTCTAGATTAGAAGTGAAATGAAGGTTGTGCTTTTACCTGAATTTTTAGAGGAAGATTCAAGGAAATAGAACAGTGGCCTATTTTTTTTTTTTTTTTTGCAGCTTAGTAAATATAACACATAGTAAAATCCCTTAATTTGGAAAGTTTTTATATTTTGCAACAACTGTTACATGATCTGACATGCACACAAATGTTGAGCAATAGAAATCACTGACACACAGTTGTCATGGGTCCTAGAGAGTTTGCATGCCCCAGAACACAACTGGTGAGAAGACGCTGGCACTCTGATCCTACCTCCTAATTTAAGGCTTTTTCATTGCAGAAAGAAACAACGTTCCTCTCTTTCTTTTCAGTACAGAGAAGACAGGAATGGTTTGTTTTTTTCATGTAAGCCTAGAAAGGGTTCCTCCCCTCTTCCTCTCCTTTCTCAGTTCAGGATGCTCTTACCAAGATATGAAACCCCTTAGAAGCATTTATGCTGTCAACCCTTCCACATGTGAAGACAACAGGAGAAGGTGAGGGCAAATCTGTCCCCTCAGTGCTGGCAGCTTCCTGCTGTATTTGAAGGGTGTGTGTGTGTGTCTTTAGTTGCTCAGTCGTGTCCAACTCTTACGACCCCATGGACTATAGCCCGCTAGGCTCCTCTGTCCATGGAATTCTCCAGGCAAGAATATTGCAGTGGGTTGCCATTTCCTTCTGCAGGGGATCTTTGCAACCCAGGGATTGAACCTGTATCTCCCTTTCACCACTGAGCCACCAGGGAAGCCTGTCTGAAGGTTGCCCCTGCCTTATGTGCTTGACCTAAAGTATCCTGGTTCAGAAAAGCCTGGCTCCCCTTCTTATCAAGTTCCATGGACTATAGTTACAGTAAGGATTCCCACCGATGAATTTGGATGGACTCCAGGGTCACAATCCACATCTACTTCATTTAGAGAGGGGAACAAGGGGGAGTTGATTTTTTTCTGATGGGAGAGAATGCAGATAGGAAAGGGTGCCTTGTTCCCAGCAGAGCATAGTGGATTCACTCTGAACAGACTGGATCAAACACAGCAGTTTCATCCCAGGAGCCACTGCAGCTTGGGAATCTCCCACCCCATAGGGGTCAAGCTGTGTGTGTGTGTGTGTGTGTGTGTGTGTGTGTGTGTAAAATACCTTAAAGACTTTGTAAAGACTTTGGACTTGCCTAAACAAAGTATTCTGATTGTCTGAAAGCAAAATCAAGAGTTTAAAAATAGTCTCTTTTTATAAGAAACTTCAAGAGAAAGATGTGGCGGATGAACAGAAGCCATTCTGCAGATTTTAGAAAACCTCTTAACAAGAAGATGGCAGTCTTTGGCTCTCCTTACTCTGAGGGGCAGCCAGAGTCATGGTGTTTCCAAAGATGTTCTGTGCCTCTGTCACTGGGGCTGCGAGGAGTAGAACTCACTCCACAAAATCCAGACCAGGTTTTCATTTCTTCCCCCTGCCAATCTTTACCCAAGGCTAACCCTGGTAGATCCCTCCTACTCACTGTGGGAAAAACACTCAGGCAATTTGAAAAGGTCAAAGGGAAAAGGCCAGCAGTGGGGCCGAGGAGTGGGGAAGGCTGGCAGGAAAGTCAGCTCCTTAGTAATTTGAATGGGGTTCTATTCTTACGAAGATACTCCCTCTGCTATAAACCTGCCACTTCAAACACAAAGCATTAGTTCTGCTCTTAACCCCTTAAACCTGATTATCAAAGTGATGGTCACTCACCAGCAGCTGCTCCCTTGGGCTTTCTGGTGACCACCCATCATCTGTGTTCCACCACGAAGCTCATGGTGGTGCCGTCAAAGGAGGGGGGTGCGATGATCCGCGGCCCCAGGGGCTGTGAGGTGATGCTGATGACAGGCTTGCCGTGCAGCTGGGCAAAGCCCTTGGCCCCCACGAGCTGGGAGGTGGCTGCCGGGACAGAGGAGGAAGAGGAGGCGGGAGACGGACCGGAGGCCATGAAGTAGGGGGCCTCAGTGAATGCTGCAGTTGCCTCTTTGCTGGGGGGCTCCGCTGTCAGCGGGGAGAGCTCACCGCCCCCTGGAGTGCGAGCAATTGGTGTGGGCTGCAGGGCGTTGGCGGGCAGCACCGTGGGCAGAAACCCAGGGTAGATCATGTAGGTGGGTCCATAGGCCCCAGGACTCAGGGCCAGGGGAGGCACAGGGAGGGACATGGGAGCCACTGCCTGCTGCTGGGACGTCATAGGCACATCCACATACTGGCCCGTCTCGGGGTCAAACAGTCTCCGGGTCATGGGCTGTACTGGTGTGTCCACCAGATAGTACTGGCCGGTGGTCACATCCAGGAGCATCTTGCGCTGGGTCTGCTGAGGTGGGGGCTGCTGGAAGGGGTCTGTGGGGACGGGAGCTGGGCCGGCAGGTGCCGGGGCCGGCATGCCTGGCGGGGAGAAGCAGAGGACCTGGGGCTGGGCACTCTGTAGGGTGAAGGGCAGTGGCTGCTGGTGGTAGATGGCTGTGGGAGGATGCTCAGGGCTCTGGGGCCCCGCGGGGGCAGCTACTGTCTCCCGGGGGTGGTCAGGTTTAGTGCGCCAGGCGGGCCGGCTGGTTCCACTGACCTGAGAGCCCTTGGGACTAGTGGGGACCTGACTGCGGGCACTCAAGGGGGGCAAGCTGCAGAGAGTGGCCGCGGCTGAAGAAGCTGGGGGTCCCTCCCTCCCTGCCCCAGGCCTGCCTGGAAGCTCTCCAGCTGCAGAGCTTCCTTTAAGAGGGATGGTCAGGTAATTCTCACAGTCACTATTGCTCTTTTCCAAATTGCTGCCGATTTTCCTGTTGGTCACCTCTTCCAGAGGTGCTCGGGTGGCCGGAGAGATCTTGAGGGACCGCAGTCCCTGCGATTTGATGCCCTTGGCGGCCGCCGAGGGACTCTCCGGAGAAGGGCCTTGTGGGAACTTGCCGGCGACTCCCCCAGTTTTCTGGGTGCTGCTGGCACTCACTGTGAAGACATTCCGTTGGCTGGGGAGCGGGGGCAGGGGCTGGGTTCTGTCCACATCCTTGTGCACCGGGGGAATATAGAGGGACCGGGGCCGCTCCCTGGCCAGGTTCTCAAAGGCGGCCGCCCGGGCGGACACGCTCTCGGTGCTGGGGTTGGAGTTTCTCCGCTGCAGACGCTCTGGGCCCCCTCGCAGGACCACCCCGCCTTTGTTCCCAATGCCCCGCGGCTCCTCCACCTCACCCAGCCGTCTGGTCAACTTGTCTGGGTCAGAGCCCCCGGCCCCTTCCCTCTCCTCGCTGGCGATGAGAGACAGGACATGGCTGTCGGTCATCAGAGGCAAGGGGTCGCTTTTCCGCTTCCACTCGTTCCTGTTGAAGCTGTACAGTTCTTCCATGGACCTCACGGCCGCCGTCAGCTTCTCCAGGGCATTCCGGGATGTCTTGGGGCCTTTCCCTTCCTCCTTGACCTCCTCCTCCTTGACCTTCTCTGGGGTCTTCTGGGCCTTGGAGACAATCTTGAGCACAGGCAGGTAGGAGCCCTGTTCAGGCTTATTGGGGGCGATGGTGGCCACCGGCAGCCTGCCAGATGCCCTGTGCACCAAGACTGTCCCTTCTGGCGAGGAGTTCAAGACCCTGCCACCTCCCTTGCCCGCGTTCTCCCTGGGCTCTCGGTCGGTGCTCTCCTCCCTGGGGTTCACCACGGCCTGGCACGTGATCACCATGGGGGACAGGGATCCGGATCCCCCAGCGGCAGGAGCCAGCTGCCTGGGTTTGGGCCCAGTCAGCCCCTGCTCTGGGGTAACGCTACCCTTGTCACTGCTGTCCCCTGACCCCTTGATTAGTTTCCGGACATCTCTCACCTGATGGAGGGGGCCTTGGGCCTTGGACTTGTCCCTGACGTCTCTCACCTGGAACTGGGGCACTTTTTCCAGGTTGTCCCCCCGGAAGAGCTTCTGCTGGGCCCTGCTGTTGTCCTCAACGGTCTTGAAGAGGTTCGAGGCGCTGCCGCTGGCCAGTTTGGGCGTGAGCAGCTTGGCGATGTTGAAGTCCGAGCTCGGCTGTTGCACGCTCCCCAGGCGGATCTTGATTTCGGGAGCCTTGGGTCGGATCACCGCCGTGGAGGTGGCCTGAGCAGCAGGGTACTTGGTGGCCTGCTTCCCCGGCTGCTTATCCTTGGGTGTCTGCTGGATGTTGGGGACAAAGAGGCGAGACATGATGGTGGACTTGCTGGCAGAGATCTCCCCCAGGTCTGCCCTCCAGTCGCCCCCCTTGGGGAGTTTCAGCTTCCCAACGGGGGCTCTTTCTTCTCGCTTCTCAGCCTCTTTCTCCTTCCAGGACCGGAATGCACTGTTCTGACTGCGGAGGAAGATGCCCTTGACAGTCTCTGAGGCACTCTTTTTAATTTCACACACTTCTGGGAGTCCATCGGCAAAATGACGGCCGGAGCCTGCGTTGGTCTCCCGAGGGGCGCTGGCTTTGAAGATGGGGGATTTAGACCCAGCTACGGCCCCCTCCCCACCGGCATCAGACACCACCGTGTACTCGGAGCCGGCCTCCGAGTGGCGCGAACTCTGCCTCTGCAGGCCCCTCTCGCGCTGCTTCTCAGCCCCGGGGGGAGGGCCCTCCATCTCCTTGGAGGTGCTGGAGAGGTGATGGTGGGATGTGTCGCTGAGTTCTCCCCTCTCCATTTTGAACTCGTGTTCCCGCTGCATCTTCTTGGAGATGACATTTTTGAGCAGGCTGGAAGCAAACTTGGACTTCTGGGGGCCATCAGCGCGGGAGGCAGGCTTGCCGCTCTCGGAGGTCTCTGAGCCATCATCCGTGTACACTGACCCGGGGCCCTTGCTGGGGCCTTTGGTGGCCTTGGAGGGCCCAGCGGCCGAGCTGGCCTTGCTCTCACTGCGTAAATTCAGAGGCTCCAGAAGGGTGACCACGCGTGGACCCGACTGCACCTGCTTTTGGAAACACAGAGGTGTCTCCACGTGTTTGATCTCGCCCTCGACTTTGCTGACCACGAACTCCAAGGCCTTGGTCTGGGACTTCTTGGATTGGATGTAGAGCTGGTCTGCTGTGGTTCTGGCCCCACCGCCCTTCCTCAGCCCTGCAGCCACTGAGGCCGCGCTGCTCCTCAGGAGACTCTGCTCCACCCTGGCTCCAACACCTCCACATTTTAAGTCCAGGAAGGTCGACCAGCGCCCAAAGCCGACTTCGGAGAGCGCGGAGGACTCCCGGGAGCTGATGTTCAGAGCCTCAAAGTAGGGGTAAGCAAGGCTCCGGAAGGCGCGGGAGGTCAGGTTACGCACCTCTTTGTCCGCGTCGTCCAGCTCGCTCACGGCACTGGAGGCGCCACTGGAGTAGTCCACCAGCTCCTTTGCCCGGATGGCTCCGCACCGGGTCTGCAGGCGAGCAGGGACGGCGATGAATTTCTTTGCATGGTCCTGAGCCACGGCTGCAGCCGGGTCTTGCTTCAGCGAACTGGAATTGTGTTCAGCAGCTGTGGAGACGCGGAGGCTCATGTCGCCTTCATGCTTGGCAGCATAAATAATGTTTTGCTTTGCACACACGTTGCTAGGCTCATTTATAGCCCGGGAGGTCGGTTTGATTGATAGGAGGATCTGGCTTGCTGCGTTCCCACAGCTGCTGGCCGCGGTGGCTGCTGCTGCCCCTGAAGCCGCCTCCGGGGGCTCGGGCAAGGGCTCCCGCGGGGTGGCCGTGCCAGGCCCCGTGGGTGGGGGAGTGGGGTCACCGTCCGAGGGGCCGCTGCCCACTTCCGTGCTGCTGGTCTCGCCGCTGCCGCTGCCCGCGCCGGGCCGGGCGGGGTCGCTGCTGGCGGGGCTGGGTGTCCGGGTGGCAGCGGTGCTGGGAGTGGTGCTGAGGTAGCAGCTGTGGTCGTCGTCCTCTTCGGTCAGGGTGGTGACGTCCTCTGGGGTCTCGTCGCTGCCACCGAACGAAGCGTAGTCCGCAAATGAGTAGATCACGTTGTTGTCCTCGAAATCCCAGCGGGCGGCCAGGCCCACGTCGAAGTCCATGTCCTGCTCCACCTCGCTCAGCTGGATCTCGTGGGTGGTGATGTAATGGGCCTCCTGATTTCTGGGGGGGTCCCGGCTGCCCTGAGACTTGGCAATAATGTCTCTGCACTCTGTGGCATCTCCTTCCCCACATCTCCCTCTTCCTCCTCTTCCCCTTCCTGGTCCTCCTGCTTTTGCCCCTTCTTCTCCCTTGGGCTGGCAGCTCACCGCGTTCTCACCACTGTCACTCTCGAAGCCTAAGGATGAGGACGAGGTGGCTAGAGCCCCTGTGGATGTGGTGGTGCCATCCATCTTGGACAGGCCACCTTCTTCTGCCCCGTCCACCAGGGAGGAGGAAGAGGAGGAAGAGGAGGGGTTGCTGCCCTCATCGGTACCGGAGAGCTGGGATCTGGAGAGTTCCGAGGGGACAGAATTCTTCAGGGGGTCTGGAGCTTCCCACTCTTGACTGCTGACTTCGTCTTGGGCTTTCTCCTGGGGACTCTTCGAGCCCCTCTGGTTCCCCTGGCACAGCTCCCGAGTGAGTCTCATGGTCCGGGGACTGTCTCTCGGGACTCCAGCTGAAGCGCACATCTCCACATATTTTGCTTCTAGCAGGGAGGAGGCTGATGGCTTGGGAAGCGGCTGCAGCTGCTGCTTTAGCTCCTGGCTATCTTGAGCTCTGCTCACCCCGTCCCCCACCTCCTTGGATCTGGCCTGCAGATTCAGTTCAGGAGAGGTGCCTTCCATTCTGAGCCCTCGCCTAGGTGTCAGCGACAGGAGGAGACAGTGGTGAGCAATGGGTCTGTCCTTGGTCCCTCCCTGGCCCTGGAGGGGCTGCAGAGTAGCCCGAAGCAGGGTCCCCCGTGCCTGGACTGGCCCCAAGGCTGCAGGCACCCTCGCCACTGCCGCCACCACCTCCCAGTTCCTCAGCCCCTGTGGCGGGGCCCAGGCCAACCTGAGGGAGGTAGGAAGGCTCCCGGCTGGGGTGGCAGAGGTGGTCTGTGGCCAGGGGGCTGCTGCTCTGGCCGAGACCGTGGCCAGCTTCCAGCCGCCAAGCTGTTCTGTCCAGCTGTTGGCCCGACACTGTCGGCAGCTAGGAGTCTGAATGCCATCGACCACGGAAGAAGCAGCATCTGTAGGTCGACTGCGGGACTTCCAGAAATGAAAGGAAAGCATGTGCTGTTTCTTGTGGAGCCTTGTCCCTTTCCTGGATGGGGTAAGAGTGGGTCACGTCATTCCAGAAATATTTTTAGTGTCTATTCCCTAGTCATACTGAAACCACACTTGAGGGTAGAGAGAAGAGGCTCTGAGATGAAGAGAGAATGTGGGAGGTAGAGAAGATGTGTGGGTTCTAATTGAAATCAACCAAATGTCCTATGTAATCTATTACGGGGGTGTCTAGCAAGTATAAAATTATTCTTTACTCACTGCTGTCTTTCATTCCCAAGTCTGATTAAATGTGTCCCCCCACCAACCCCTGTTCTTAAATAAATCTGAATTCAGCAGTGCATTTCAAATCAATTAAGGACAGCCCAGAAAGACTTCAGAATCTCCCTTGGACATATGGCAGCTTTATGGTTGTCTGAAAATCTATGCCATTTCTTTCTCTTTCATCTTAAATCAGTTGAGTTCTGATAATACTACCTTTCGTAGGAATAAAACACTCTATCCCCCCTTCCCCAAAGTTCCCCTTTATGAAACATAATCTGTTTGTTTAAAAATAGGAAGAACTCCTCCAGCCCTTACTGTTGACTAAAGTGTAAAAGGGCAATTTTCAGAGACTTGAAACTTAACACTTGAAATAAACTTTTAATCAGAGTCACTAAAAAGCACCATGTGGTTCCAAACTGACAGTACGTCAAATCCCTACAATCTCAAGAAGTTCCCTAAACTTCCCAAACCATGGCAAGACAATAAACCTCCAATTATATATAGCCTGAGCTGCAGCCTCCTGATTCAGTTACACTGGCTGGATTCCAGACCTGCAGGGCACCGAGTCAGAAGCCACGGAAGAACAACGAATACACTTACCCTTCATGAGTACAGTGCGGCTTGGAGGAAGGTTCAGAGAGGAAATGTGACCCACTGGCATGCCCCACGGCACTGAGGCCAGAATCCTAGTCCCTGGCTCTGAGATCCTTTCATTTCAAACAATTCAGGATTTGTGCAAGTGTATTTGCCAGGCAACCCCAGATGGGGGTTCTGTGCCAGCCGTCCTCAGAGTAGATCCCTTGGGTCTATCAGTGGAGAATCACACCTCTTGGTTTGGTGAGATCTGGCTCCCATCGCCGGCCAGGCCCAGTTCCACCACTATACATAGTCTATGTGTCACTTATGCCGATTGAATAAAGCACTATTTTAAACATTCACATTTGTGGGAAACAAAAATAACACCATCAACCACCCCTTTCCAACATGAAGGCCACCCCCGCACTGAAAAATGTTCCTTCCTCTGGCTGAGTGTGGGGGGAGGTATGGAGTGGGAGCCCCTAGCAACTGAGGCATCCACCTTCTCATCCTTGGGATGTGGACAGTGCAGCCCTGCTGTTCTCCCAGGACCAGTCTCTCCTGCCCACATCACTGCCACTGAAAACATGACATAGGGAAGGCTGGAAATATCAAGTATCACAATGTGGATAGAGAGCCAGAGCGCTGGAGGCAGAGTAAAAGACAAAAGGAAGCAGAAACAGAGAGGGAGAGAATGAAAGAACAAGAAAGTGAGATAGAAAGAGAAGACTTGCTAAATTTGTGATCAAATTTTTGATTATGGAGAACCAGGTGTAGTGGCACAAAATCCTAGATTCTTAATGATAATAAAAAAAAAACACTGTGAATCGCTATAGTTACAACTAAGAGTTACACAGTGTTGACTATGTATGAGGCATTATCTGAGGCACTTTCAGATGTGTCTGTATTTATTTATTTAATTCTCATCAAAGCTTGGTTAGTTAGGTATAATAATTGTAGTGAATTTACAGATGGAAAAGCTGAAGCTCAGAGGTGTTAAGAAATTATAGAGCAGAATTCAAACCCAGGCTGTCTGGTTCTAGAGCTTGCCCCTTGACCATGTCGCCACACTGCTTTGCTGACCTCCATGCTCAAATGCTCTCTGCTACACCCAGATGCCCAGTTAGGCTGGAGCAGTAATTCCTAGGCTATTTCGTCTGAATGACCACAAATAAGACATGTAACCATTTCTTGGTTTTGTTTTGTTTATATCATCAGCCTGCGTTCACATTATGTATTTGGAGATTAAGGAACATGAGCCTATATATAAAACGAAATAAAATACATTTTTCTCCTTCAGGCAAGCAGAACACTTCCAAAGCCCCATTTTAATTTTGCTTCAAAGCCTTGGGTGAGAAACCTTGAATACTTCCTCAAACACTGTGGGCCATACACACTCCTCAGCTGATTAGAAAACAGAGTTTCTGCCCATCAATGCAATTATACTCTGAGAAAAAACGTTTCCAGCACTTTCCATATGGCCCTGTCTGTCATGACAACTCAACAGATTTTTGCAGTTTTCCTTGCAGTTGGCAAAGCACAGAATTGGAAGGTCAGATGCCCTGGATGTAGGTTAAGCATAATTATTTAATGTCCTGAGTCCTAGAAGCTTACTTCCAGAGTTCTGCATCTTCCAGAGAGTACAACCCTAGCCCAAACTTCCCACAAAGATAAAAGGCTAACCTAAAATAGGCACTTACCTCCAAAATATCTGTGTAGCTCCTTTTCTCTCTTCTAAGTCAATGCCAGCATAGGAAAAAATTTGTAGAAAAAAAAATTGATCCTTTTCAAGTGAGGTCAATTTCCAAAAAGTGGTTTAATTCAAACCACAAGTTCTATTTAAAAATCAAAAAAGCAGAAAATTTGGAGTAGGAAGACTCTATTAAAATATTTTTTTTAAAAAAGAAACTCATAAATGGAAAACCAAGGACCAATCATGGAATAAAGTAAGACAAAAGCACCAAACTTCTGCTTTCCGGCATTTCCAGAGCTCTAGATTAGTATATGCTACTGTGAAATAATTTTAATTTTGATGAGATAATTTTTTGTCATTCATTAGCCATAGAGCCATTTATTCCTAAGATGACTACAGTCATTTTTTTTTAACAGATGAACTCAGTGATTGCCTACCTGATCTCAGCTCTTGAGCAATTAACAGTGACTAATATTGCCAGCATTAACGCATGCTAAGCAGGCATACTTGCTAGACTAGGCAAGGTATACTCAGTAGATCACTTTATATGGGAATTCAAAGAGCAACAAAGGAAATGACTCATGTTATTATATTTATCTCTGAAGAGAAAGTTTCTTAACATTCCCTGAAAGTCTTAAGCTATGTATCGCAGTGAAGAAAACTTTAACATGACTAAAGAATGATGGCCAGGCTATCCACCAACCAGTGAAAGGGGCTGGTTATATTTCAGGCCTCTGACAGTGGCATAGTATGATAGACAAATACCTCATTCAAAACCAAAACAGTTATCCAATGTAGACTACAAGACCAGAAATGAAGAGATGGGTTTAAACTCTGACTCAAACTAGACAAAGGATTTTTCAAACACAGGCAATTTCAGGATTCTCTGAGGTGCAATAGGGGAGAGTCAGTTTCTGATTACTTTAAATTTGGAGTAAGGCTTCCCATTGCTTTTAAATTGTGGTGCTGGAGAAGACTCTTGAGAGTCCCTTGGACTGCAAGGAGATCAAACCAGTCAATCCTAAATGGAATCAACCCTGAATATTCATTGGAAGGACCCATGCTGAAGCTGAAGCTCCAATATTTTGGCCACCAGATGTGAAGGGTTGATTCACTGGAAAAGATCGTGATGCTGGGAAAGATTGAGGGAAGGAGGAGAAGGGGGCGACAAAAGATGGGATGGTTGGATACATCACATTCATTCAACTCAATGACTATGAATTTGAGCAAACTCTAGGAGATAGTAGAGGATGGAGGAGCCTGGCGTGCGGCAGTCCATGGAGTTGCAAAGAGTCAGCCACAACCTAGTGACTGAACAGTAACGAAGGCTTCGCATAAACACCTGAACACCTATTTGCACACACTGATGTGAAAGAGGCTTTTCTGTTGGCCACTGCTTAATGTCCAGAGTGTGGCCAGCAGTTTCTTCCTCCTAGCCGAGGTTGACACACCTGAGAATTACGTCTAAAAGAAAAGCATCATTTTTGTTTGTTTGGTTGGTTGTTTGGTTTTTTGGCTGGTGGTGCCAAAGAGCGAAGGCAGGCAACCTGGGTGACTTTTTATAACTACTAAGTGCTGGAGCCCTGGCTACCTGGCTCTGAGAGACTCAAACCCACACTCAGTTGATGACTGAGCTTCCAGCTCATGAGGTGGAGGTCACAGGCTCTTTCCCAGTGCGGGCCAGTAGGCTGTTGCACAGCTTCCACCAGCTGCCTGCACGTGGGAGCAGCTGGTCTCCATGGAGTCCAAGGAAACGGAGCGGCGGGATTAGTGTAAAACTATCTCTGTGAATAGAAAACAGCGTGCCCCATGAGGATGAATAAGTAGCACTCTCTTCTTGTGCAAAGAAAAGCACGTTATCGTCGAAGTGAGCCATGCACATCAGAGATGCAACCTCTTAGCTATGCCCTTAAAACTTGGAAGGACATAAAGGGGCAGTTCATCACCAGAAATAAAATATTCACAGATACTCAAGCCTGTATACAGAGGGCAGAGCTGGTGCAAAAATCCCTTCGCTTATCCCCCTGAGTCAGGCTGTGCATCTGGGGTTGCTCCTCGTGTGTCCATCCCCACCCACCACTCCTCTGGGTTTCCTAGACATTTTGCACCTTCCCCCTTGCTCCAGACCTATGCCCCTTCTTCTTCCTTTTGGCCCCTGACAATAGTTTCTATCTTGTTATCTCTTGAGGGACTAGTGGAGTTTTTGGTCTTTCAGATCTTACAGGATAAAGAAAAATTGTCCCTTCTACATCAACCTCAAAGTGTGACGTTGACAGGACATATAAGTCTTCCTCTATGGAATACAGACCACTTTGAAGAGCCTAACTGTGAATGTTTGTCCATCTCACCCAAGTCTGTCTGTTATCCTAGACTGTAGGGGCGAAAGCCTCCTTGGTCTGAGAAAGCAGGTCAAGGAAGAGGCCTCCTGAGGGTTTCACAAGTTAAAGTAAGTTTCTTCCAGTTGGTAATGAAACAGAATTTACATCATCAGTCAGCTCAGCTGTCTATGGAATAACATGAATGACTTATTTCTAAGACTTTAGAAAGGAATCCTTTTTTTGCCTTTTAATTCTTGGTATTGCATTGGGAGAGCTAAAAATCATGTTCCTGTTTTGTATTACTTTGGTAAATATTTTTTCTCCCCACATTTCTGATTTCAGACTGTGGTGATTTTAAACAGGAGCCTCTATAGATACACTCAGTATTTTATTTTTTCAGCTTTCTGTTTTCTATGAATCATTATGAAAATTGTGATCTCATTCCCTACTTCACTTCTAATCTGTTCAAAACTCAAGTACTGAGATGCAAATTAAGAAACTTTTGAGAAAATAATGTGACAGCTTCTGTCTATCATATGTAATACAGCCATTAGGGTTCAATAGTATATATACAGAAATGTTTATTGCAGTGTGTTTTGATAGCAAAATAAATTGGAAATCACATAAATATCAACCAGTAGAGGACGACTGATTGATTGCAGAGCACGCATACTCTGACTCATTGTGCAGACACTAAATAAACAGAAACATACATTCCAATCTTTGAAGAATTGCCATGAAAAGACAATTACAGAATAAAAATGTACTACTATGACTCTGTTTCAAAACCAACAATAAGTTCATAGTTGACTCAACAAAGAATAGGTAGAAGCATAACACCAAACTATCACTGTTTTTGTGTATGTAGGAAGGTAATGACCAATTATGATTAAATTTTCCTTCATGCAACTCAGTATTGTTTGAACTGGTACAACAAGTCTGTTTTTCTTGTATAATAAAAAAAAATTATTTTGGAAAAATTTCACTTCTCTAGAAACATTCCTTGAGCCCAAGCAGCTCAGGATGGAAACAAAGACAACTCAGGCTGCAGTAGACCAAAGAGACTTTTCAGTTTTACTTCCTTATTTGACTTAACTAATTAATTTATTTAAATTTTGGTTGTGCTGGGTCTTCATTGCTGTGCGTCAGCTTTCTCTAGTTGCGGTGGACGGGAGCTGCTCCTCGTGGCCGCGCGCAGGCTCCTCTGCGGTGGGCTCTCTTGTCATGGAGCCTGGGCTGTAGGCACGTGGGTTTCAGTAGCTGCGTCACAAGGCTGCAGCGAGCAGGCACTGGGGTGTGAAGGCTCCAGCAGTGGAGGCACATAGGCTGTCATTGCTCCACACCGCGTGGAATCCTCCCCAACCAGGGATCAAATGCATGTCCCCTGCACTAGCAGGCAGATTCTTATTCACTGAACCACCAGCAAAGCCCTTACTTTCTTATTTTATTAATGTAGGAAATGAAGTTCAGAGACTGTAAGAAACACACCCAAGCTCACACAGTGATGAGTAGCAGAGAAAGAGTGGAATCCATTTCTCCTGACTCCAAATTCAGAGCTTGTTCCTGTGTTGCTTAAACTTTGTCCTCAAAGTGACCAAAGGGAATAGGAAACCAAATCGCATTCTCAAACAATTGGAGTGAGTTCCCTAAGAACAAACAGTTTTATTGTGGAGTTATGTTTTACCTTCAAAATCGGTGTTGGTTAAATAAACAAACCATAGCCACATGCAACAATATAGATGTACCTCACACATGTAATGTTAGGAAAAGAAGCTAGATGTAAAGAGAATATACTAGATGATTCTATTTATTTAAAAATATTATCCAGAGTGAAGTAAGCCAGAAGGAAAAACAACAATACAGTATACTAATGCATATATATGGAATTTAGAAGGATGGCAGCGAGAATCCTGCATGCGAGACAGCAAAAGGAACGCAGACGTATAGAACAGACTCGTGGACTCTGTGGATGAGGGCAGGGGTGGGATGATATGGGAGAATGGCATTGAAACATGTTAATTATCATATGTGAAATCAATCGCCAGCCCAGGATTGATGCTCTGGGCTGGTGCACCGGGATGTCCCGGGGGGAGGGAATCGGGAGGGGGGAGGGAGGGGGCTTCTGGAGGGGGAGCATATGTAAACCCATGGCGATTTCATGTCATTGTATGGCAAAACCAATAAAATAAAATAAAAATAAATAAATAAACGAAATAAAAATCTGAAACAAGCCAAATGGAATCACTGGTGTTGGAAGTCAGTCTGGATGGTTGTGACCTTTGGGGACAGTGTCAGAGAAAGGCCAGTGAGGGTCTGGAGTGCTGTAACTTCTATTTTTCAATCCACATGCTGATCACATGGAGGTGTTTACTTTGTGAAAGTATATTGAGCTGTATGCTTATGATGGTTCACTTTTCTATACACATTTTATACAATATATTCATTAAACTTTTTTGAAAATTATTTTACTTTAATTTTGGGGCCATACCCTTGGCAGGTAGGATCTTAGTTTGCTGACCAAAGATTGAACATACACCCCTTCACTGGAAGTGCAGTCTTTACCACTGGACCACCAGGGAAGTCCTATGTTCATCAAAAAATTGATGTGATGCTTACAACCGTAGTATACTCATATATAATTTCATAGATATATTTTTAAATCTTGAAAAAACTGTGATAGTTTGTCAAGTCATGCACTGTTTGTGCCTTCACACACCCTTTGTCAAACTCCAGGGCGTCTCCAGAGGTGTGGGCACCCGAGTATTGACAAGGAGTGAGGCATCGTGTCCGTCTCTGGCTGCAGGAGGGAGTCAGGATACTTTAGGCCAAGCGACAGAGTGCCCAAAGCTTGGGTACTGGTGTTACACTGCCCGAGTTTGAGTAATGGCTCTACCTCTCCTAGCGGTACAACTGAAGGGCAAGTAATTTAACTTCCCTTTACCCCACCAGGGTACATGTCAATAGAGCTGTGAGAATCAAATCGGATAATCCACTTAAAGCACTTAGCACAGGGCCTGGTCTGTTGAAGGCACAGGATAAATGTTAATTATTGCCAACTCTTGTTATACTGTGTGGAAATTTTAACCCTTCCCTACCTGCATGTGTATCTCTCATGTCCACCTCCCAACCAGAACACCACATACTGCTTTATACATATCAGATGCTCAATATTCCTGAATTGAATCCAATGCTTCCCCTTGGTCTATAGGAGAAAGTCCAATATCCTACTTTTCATTTAAGATTGTTCCTCATGTCATCCCCATCTATTTTCCAGCTGTGATTTCTTCACTCTTCATATTAATCCTCTGCCCTAATCATACCAGTCTACAACCATTCCCAGCTATGCCTTACACTTTTGTATATCAGCATGTTTCATTGCTTATGTAAACTTGTACTGTCCCCACTTCCCAAAACATCCTTCCTGCTCCTCTGTACCTTCTATAATTTAGCCAGCTTTTTAATACTTAAAAAAAGTATTGCTAGTACTATAGCAATACTTTTGATCTTTTCTGTTTTACAAAACTCTTTGAGAATTTGACAATTTGCAATTTGACAGTTTCTCTCTTTTAGGAAAAAAAAAATATGTACATACATACAAACAATCTGATTCTGGGAGTTTGTGATCCCCCTGAACCCTGGTCCAGCCTCCAACCTGTGGTCCTTGGACTCTTAACACCATTACAAGTGACTCTTATTCTGAATACCCACAGAAATCCCTATTTGAACTAATAAATGGTCCCTTCTTTTGATGTTTATTTTCACTTTCTTGCATGTTTTTTCTCATACTCAGAATGTAATTTTTTTGAGGAGAAAGGACTTGTCTCACACATCTGTTTGCCCACAATGACTAGGCAATATGCTTTATATATAGTGAGTCCACAGTAAAAATGTGTTGACTACCTGTTCGCTTATCATCTGCTATTATTAGCCTCTTCTTAGGTGATCTCATCCTGGCCCATGGCCTTAAATGCTTTACATTTGGGATTTCCCTTGTGGTCCAGTGGTTAAGAATCTGCCCTCCAATGCAAGGGATGCAGGTTTGATCCTACATGCCATGGGGCAACTAGGCCCATGTGCCTTAACTAGAGAATCCAGTCCACATGCTGTAACTAAGACCTGAGGCAGCCAAAAATAAAAACAAATAAATGCGTTACATTTGTTGGTGACCATCAGTATTATGCCTTCAGCCTAGACATCATCCCTAAATTCCAGATTCATATACCCTGAAGGCTCCTCGAATGTCCAGTAGGCATCGCAGATGTAAAATGTCAAGAAGGGAACTCGTGGTTGTTCACACCACCCTTCCCTTTCCCCAGATATTTCCATCCCAGGATTTTCCATCTCAATAGTGGTACTTCCATCAGCTGAGAGCTGGGCCCTCCCTTTTACTCTGTTCATCTCTACCCATTCTTATAATATTAGTCACTCAGTCTTGTCTGACTCTTTGTGACCCCGTGGACTGTAGCTATCAGGCTCCTCTGACCATGGGATTCTCTAGGCAAGAATACTGGAGTGGGTTGCCATTTCCTTCTCCACTACCCATTCTTAAGTCCTCTTAAATCAATCTCCAAAACATATGCCAAAGCCATTCCCTACCCTCAGTCTCTGGAGCCGCCACCATGGCCCAGCCCTTCACCATTCTTACATGGCTCCCAAACTGCTCTCCTTGCTCCCTCTTGGCCCTCTGAAATTCATTCTCAAGCTGCCAGAATGACTTTTTGCAAATACAAATCAGTGCTGCCGTTCCCTCTCTTAAAACCTTTCCGTTGTTCTTAGAATAAAGTCTAACGTACCACCTGTGTTTCCAGGGCCGCTCCCTCAGTGCTCCTCTATAAGCAAACTAACTCTTTCCTGCTTTGGGCTGTCATTTTGTCTGATGAATCCTTTTTCCTTCATCCTGGAGCTTGACTACCTCGCTTCTCCTTATCCCTTATTTCAGCTCAGTCTTCATTTTCTTATGAAATCTTCTCTGACCATCACATTTAAAGTGAGCATCCGCAGCCTGGATGGGAGGGAAGTCTGGGGGAGAATGGGTATACATATATGTATGGGTGAGTCTCTCGGCTGTGTATCTGAAACTATTTACAACATTATTAATCAACTATGTGCTGTGCTGTGCTCAGTCGCTCAGTTGTGTCCAACTCTTTGCCACGCCATGGACTGTAGCCTGCCAGGCTCCTCTGTCTATGGGACTTTCCAGGAAAGAATACTGGAGTGGGTTGCCATTTCCTCCTCCAGGTGATCCTCCTGACCTAGGAGTTGAACCCATGTCTATTCATGTCTCCTGCATTGAAGGCAGATTCTTTACTGCTGAGCCACCAGGGAAGCCCATTAATCAGCTATATTCCAATATCAAATAAAAATCAAAAACATGAAGTGGGCCTCAGAATGACCATGGATCTCATCACTTTGTATATTCCATTTTACTCCAATCCAGTTACCTTTATAAAATGTATGTCTGTATTTATGGCTCATCTTTCCCATCAGAATTTAAACACTCCACAGGCAGGAGTCATGTCTGACTTGTTTGTTGCTTCAAACCCAACATCTTGGAAAATATAAGCTCCACAGTGCAGTTCAGTTCAGTCATTCAGTCGTGTCTGACTCTTTGAAACCTCATGAACTGCAGCACGCCAGGCCTCCCTGTCCATCACCAGCTCCCGGAGTCTACCCAAACCCATGGCCATTGAGTTGGTGAGGCCATCCAATCATCTCATCCTCTGTCGTCCCCTTCTCCTCCTGCCCCCAATCTTTCCCAGCATCAGGGTCTTTTCAAATGAGTCAGCTCTCTGCATCAGGTGGCCAAAGGATTGGAGTTTCAGCTTCAGCATTGGTCCCTCCGATGAACACCCAGGACTGATCTCCTTTAGGATGGACTGGTTGGATCTTCTTGCAGTCCAAGGGACTCTCAAGAGTATTCTCCAACATCACAGTTCAAAAGCATCAATTCTTCGGTGCTCAGCTTTCTTTATAGTCCAACTCTCACATCCATACATGACTACTGGAAAAACCATAGCCTTGACTAGACAGAACTTTGGGCATAGATTTTCTTTTCATTTTTACTCTTTTGTTCTCTGATATTGTCCCTGGTACCTGAAAAAGTCCTGCCATGTAGTATACACACAACAAACCTTTGTTGACTGCCGAATGAAGAGTAGGGACTCAGTAAATGCTGTTTAGTCTACATTATTGAATCAATCAATCAATGGATGAATTATTACTTCAGGGTAATTGGAGAAAAGCTAGCAACATTTTTGAGGAAAAAATCCTCTTTAAATTAATAGCTAAAAATGATTTATAAGAGCACTATGATCTCTGGGTATTATTAATACATTGTTTATAAACAGTTGCATCCAAAGTCCTTAGAAACACTCAGTACTCAAAAGCAAGTAAACAATTCCCTCATTATCTTGTTTGCCTTACAACTTTTCATCGTAAAAAAATGTTACTAAATAAAGCAACATAGATTTCTAAATAGAAGTTTATCAAAAATACATATTTATAATGAATATTTAGAATGAATTGATCCTAACATAATGACTTTTGTATATAACTCAGCTCAACAGCTGATCGGGTAAATCCAGAAGAGGCTTCTATGGAGTACTTCATAGCGCTTCATTAAATCAGTCACTGCCTCCAGCAAAATTCTCTGCTCTCTGTAGATTGGCCCTTTATATCATGCAGGAGCCTCCTGGGTCAAAAGAGATCTCTGAATGCATCCTCTTTAAAAGGTCAGGGGTCATTCATCAAGAAGGACTGTTTACTTTAAGCTCAGAAAGCTGACCATCTTCTGCCAGCAGCCATGGGTGATGAAGAGTGCAAGGAGATCTTTCACTGCTGAGCATCTAGGCTTAGTAGGATTACAAAGGAAGGAGAAATCAGCCAGATACATTTCAGGCCTGCAGACCCTTCTTATATTTATAACAACATGTTTTCCTAGTAACAGTTTATTTTGCTGAAAACATTTAATAAAAACTTTCAGAGCCTCTTATGAGAAGATGGTTTCACATTCCCTAGTCAAGCACCTGCCTGACTTTAATGTGCTACTATTTTAGGTCCTGGAAACATATACCCCCTTCCATAAGACTCAAGCTGGTCTCTTTATAATTACCAAGCTCACAGTCCCTAAGAATAGAAATAGGTGCAGAGGCTTTTTCTGGATAACTCTAGTGAACTGTCCTCTCTCAAGCCCTTAGCAGCTGGGGAAGCAAACTCATGGGAAAGAATACCACTTCTAACACAACACACTTAAAAAAAATTATTTTATTTAAGTATAGTTGAGTTACAATGTTGTGTTAATTTCTATTGTGTGATACAGATATATATATATTATTTTTCATATTCTTTCCCATTATAGTTTATCACAGGATATTAAATGTAGTTCCCTGTACTATATGGTTGGACCTTGTTTATCCATTCTGTATATAATAGTTTGCATCTGCTAATCCCAAACTTCCGATCCATCCCTTCTACCTCCTCAAACTCAGCAATCACAAGTCTGTTCTCTGTATCTGTGAGTCTGTTTCTGTTTCATATATAAAATTCATTTGTCAACACAACACAATTTCAATACAACAGTTCACAAAACATTTTTTCACTGATTTTGACACATGTCCTCCTGGTTTTGAAAGTTCTTCTCACCTGAGTTTTCTCCCAGCTACCTTAAAGCAACCATCTGGGCAGTTCTGGATAAGATCTAACAGACTGATCAAACATACAGAGAGGTTTGGAATGGAACCTGGGACCAAGGGACATCCATCCCTTGGGCTTTCTCATTCTCTAGATTGCCATTTAATTCACACTAGAGTCACAGGCTGGTTGGGCTTCTGAGATTGTGTTTAAGGTAAAAAGATACACATGGTGGTCAATCACTCAGTCGTGCCTAACTCTGTGCGACCCCAGGGGTTGTGGCCTGCCAGGCTCCTCTGTCCATGGAATTCCCCAGGCAAGAATACTGGAGTGGGTAACCATTTCCTTCTTCAGGGAATTTTCTCTACCCAGGGATTGAACCTACATCTCCTGCGTCTCCTGCATTGGCAGGCAAATCCTCTAAGTTGAGCCACCTGGGAAACCCCAAGGTAAAAAGACATATAAGTTAAAAATTACCCTTGGAAATCCCTTAAATTGCCCATAAATTCTGATTTCGGGTTATGAGTATACAACCTTGTGTAACATAATACGTGAATCTGCATGATTATGTACAATAGATAATTTATAAGTGCACATGCTTATTCAGTAGGTAATAAGAACATATATGCAGAATAACATTTGACAACATTTTTATTTTCCAGCCTCCAACCCCCACAAACAGAGTGGTTGAATTTGCATAAATTAAATTTACTTGAATTGAAGATAGATCTTTACTGCAGCAATCAGAGGTACTACTTGCCCTCTGAGTTCTAACCTGAAGCCTTGATTTCTGTTCTGTGCTTGAAACAAGCCCATTTGGAACCAACTATGTACCTGAGATAATTTTCCCAAGGGAAGATTTCAGGAATATCAATGACCTTACTTAGATAAACAGAATAGTCACAAGTAACTCGTACTTGGGCCATCTGATTATCTAGAAAGGCAGGCAGCTTTTCTTTCTCAGCCGGAGCCATGATCTTTCCAAATTCCTATCCTGCCTTTCTTCCATAAAATGATTCATTCATTTGATGGACTTTAGATGTAGTACTTGAATTTTTTAAAAAGCCATTAAATGTAAAACATGCTCCATTTCTAATATTGTAATGTGTAATCAAATTTAAATTATTTGAAATGGCTGAAGTGAGTGCTTTGAGGTTTTGTATATCTGTGTGTGTGGGTAAGTGGAGGATGGGGAGGACTGGATTGCACAACCTCTAAGCACAGTTATACCTCTCAGAATATACTTCTAGACCACACATTTACCCTTTTGCTGAGAATGGATGTGTTTCCTCACTTCTCAGTTTGCAGAGCTGCACTTCCTAAAGTTGAACTCTCATTGCTATTGCCGTAAAGACCAGGCTGAGGACTCCACAGAGAAGATAAGAATGCTCTCCTCTACCCGGTGCTGAGGAGTGGAGAGTGCAGAATCCTCATAATGAAACAACAGGTAACTCAGAAAAACTGGGATAACCATAGCTAACATGCCGAGGAAGAGGATCAGAGGAGGTAAATCACGAGTGTGTGAAGTACTTAAAAATCTTGCCTGCAGACAGGGAGTCCTGCATTGTCGTTAGCATCGCCTCTATTGCTCTCTCATGACAGTAGACATCCTGGGAGTGAGTTTGAATTTTTGGAACCATCTAGTGAAGTTTTATCATTCACTGATCCAAGATACTCCAGACATATAAAGGGCTAGTAGAGTTCACTTTTAATGCTAGATATCCATTTGCAACAAAGACTCGGCCAAGCCTTTCATCTTTTATAGCCTTTGGCGGGAAGTAGAAGTAGGGTGTGATTTCTTGGAGAATGAGTAGAAACCTGGAGGAACAGTGACTCTATAAGTTATTTAGTTCAACCTACTTAGGGTAAAACTGATAAAATTGAGAATAAGAGAAGCATCAATAAAAACGACTCTTGTCACTATGAGCGTCTATCCTGTAAGTGGATCTTCTTTCTTCATTCGTACAATTCCAAGGGAAAAGGAGAGCCAAAATCACATTTAACCATGAGATTAAAACACTGCTCAATCTTCTTTAAAGAGTGTGAACTCCACATGTCTTTTTCAATTAGTCCTACTATGAAGATTTAGCTAAACCCACAAGGTTCTCAGACACGTGACCAAAGCCACAGTTTCACATCTCTATAAAGAGTTGAATGGTAGTTTAGTCACTAACTCGTGTCCAACTCTTGCAGCCCCATGAACTGTATCCCACTGGGTTCTTCGGTCCATGGGATTCTCCAGACAAGAATACTGGATTGGGTTGCCGTTTCCTTTTCCAGGGGATCTTCCTGACCCAGGAATTGAACCTGGGTCTCCTGCATTGCAGGCAGATTTTTTACTGACTGAGCTACAAGAGAAGCCCAAAGAGTTGAATAGTTAAACAATGCATGCATTTTCATTATCTATAATAATAGGCAACCTATCTGTAAAAAGAGCAATCAATATAAATATAAATAAACACCAAAATTAGATTTATTGCTAAAATTTTGTCTTAGTTGACTTACTAATATGATGCTTCTATCATGAGAATACCTGCAAAATGCTTGCTATATTGTGGGTTATAGAAAAGGTTGTGAAAAAACTAGAAAAATAGGCAAGTTGTAAAATTAAATAATGGTTATTATAGATGTTACTACACATGGGCAAGAAGAAGTATAGTGTAATAACTGAGATGACTATAATACAGAAATGAAAAAGTTCTATCTTTTAGCTTGTAAGGAGTTTACCTGCAAGTTGAAAACAAGGACATTTTTGCCTTCTGCATCGTCCTCTTCATCACATTGTCACCACCACGACTGTCATCATCCACATCATTAGCAGCAGCATCAATGCCATTTACTGAGCAGTTTTTAGGAGCCAGCAATGTGCTAAGTGTTTTATATGTGTTATCTAATTAATTCTTACATCAGTCTTCTGGGTTAAGTTCTTTTTATAATCATGATGCTGAAGAAAAACTGATGCACATCTTTCCTGAGGTCATAATGCTAGTAAATGGTATCAGAACAGTGATTTAACTGAACTCTGTTAATTCCAAAGCCTAATTTCTGAATCACTAAGCTCTACTGCTAAACTCTGGTAAATCTCAAGGTAAAGGGGTAAAAAGTCCAGAACTCAGAAAATATTTCCAAATGAGAATTCAATTGTACATGAGAGATCAGACAAATAAAGTTGATGACTCAATGGTGCTCTAGGATTCAAGGGAGGATTGTACCTTGAAGTTCTAGGTGACCTTGTGTTCATTATCGATTGTGGAATGCCATATTCTGCAACAACGTAAGGACTTACAGCAATACATGGCTATTATCCCACACCATTTCTGTGTGTTAGGAATTTGGAAGTTGCTGAGTCCAAGTGTTCTGGCTGAGGATTGCTCATGAGGTTGCAGTGAAGATGTAGGAGAGAGCTGAAGATGTACGAGGTGGGGCTGGAGAATCCACTTCCAAATGGCTTACTCACCCATTGGGAAAGAAATCTAGCTTCTCCCTGGTGGTTGGTAGGAGGCCTTCGTACCTGACCATGTGGACCGCTCCTTAGGGCTGCTTGAGCATCTTCCTAACATGGCACATGGCTACCCCAGAGCAAGTGGTCCAAGAGTGAGAGAACAAGGCAGAAGCCAGGATGTCTTGTATGACCTGGCTTTGGAAATCACATACTGTCATTTCTACCTCATTCTATTGATTACAGTGCGGGAGAGGACTTCTCAAGAGTGTGAATTCTAGGAGAGAGGGATGGCTGGGGACCACAGACTTCTTCCAAAGTTCCTCATCACTGTAAACTTAAGCAAATAGTGAATTTTACACACAGTTTCTATTAAGATGTTTAACCTAAACACCATGACCATTCTCAGGTATTATCGTGTTTACTTTTAGGAAGCTTTCTAAAATATTTGGACTAAAGATCATGAACAAAGAGAACTCATCTGAATGTCTTCTCTGGATATCCTTTATCAGTCATTATTCAATATCCTTCCATTCTTAATGCATTATTCCCTTATTTTTCAAGGATGTTTAGATCCTGAGATCTGCTGCCAGCATTATCATTATGGTCTTATCTTGGTATTGAATGAAACTGTAATAAACATAAAGGCCAACATAAGACATCAGGAATTACTCCTTATCATGCTTTTTTGGATGACAAATGTCTATGAGGACTCTTCTTGACATTCTTTTCATGTCTGTGTCCCTGGCATTATAGTATAGTCTGCCACATACTGATACAAATAAGATATAAGATAAGAGCTAATCTTGGTGACAAGAACTTTATGGATATTCTTATATGAGATAATCTTTGAAAGAGCAAGTTCCAAATTAGCTTCAAAGATATTCACAGCAAGATAGTCTACTAAGGGTATAGAACCCTCCATGGAAGTCACATGACTATGAAGAGAAAGAAGCTAGGCCTTGTGCCACCTCAAGTTGGGAAGGGTTCCAACTTCATGGAAAGGTCAGGCCAACTATTACCTCTGGGTTGATGAGTCTCAGGAAAAATGGAACAGACTGAGTTGAAGAAAAAAAAAAAAAAGAAATGTAATATGATTCGTTTATCAGGGAAGCTTTGCCAACAGTCCAGTCTATGGTAAGCTCTTTCATGCTTGTAAAAACACAAGGACAATTCCAGAAGTAATAAATTGTGAGGATAATGTCAGAGTGGAAAGGGTCAGGGTTAGAGAGCTGGGAGAGATTTGTATTTGAGGCTTCTAAAGGCAATGTCCTGGAGGAGGAAATGGCAATCCACTCCAGTATGCTTGCCTAGAAAATTCCATGGACAGGAGTCTGGCAGGCTATAGTCCATGGAGTCACAAAGCATTGGACACTACTGAGAGACTGAGCACAGAGGCAATGTGGCAGGGACACACAGTCATTGTTTAAAGGAGTCAAAATTGTAACCATGGAAATGGAGCCAAGCACAAAGCCCAAACTTGATATGAAGACAGAAATGAGAGAACAGCAAGGTAGACCAGCAGAAGAATAAGATGCAAGGCGGAAACAGGAATAGTTTGGGGAACTTGGTTCTGAAACAGAGACTGCAGATGATTTACTCCAATCAAACTTTATGGTCACCACTCCATCAAAACTGCTCTTGTAAGAGTCAGCAATGAGTTCTTGGCTTTAACATTAAGCCTCACATGGTTAAATACAAAGATCAGCTCTCTACTCTTTTCAGCCACATTGGACAGAGTTGACTATCTTTTCTCCATTGATTATATTGATAACTTTCTTCACTTGACCTCCAGGAAACTGTGTTACTTGGCATACCTCCTACCTCATTGATCACTCCTTCTAAGTGCTTGTTACATTTTTTTGTCTCAGTACTTGGTCTTTTCTTCTCCACATATACACATTCACTTGTGATTTCGCCCAGTACCATTCAGGACTTTCAGTATGATTTATATACCAATGATTTCCAAATTAATATCTCCATCCTAACTTCTCTTGTGAACTCAGATTCAGGTCTCTGTTGAGGTGTCTAATAGACATCTCAAACTTCATACATCCCAAATGGAGCTCCTTATCTTATCCTCAAAACTGTTTTACGTGCAACCTTTCCCATTTCAGCTGATGGGAACTCCATCCTTCCAGATGCTCAGGTCAAAATCCTTAGCATCATCTTGGAATCTTCTCATTCTCTGACCTTATGGCCAAATCCACCAGCAAATTCTATGGCTCTTCCCTCAAAGTATACCCAGAACCCTACCTCTCTCAACACTTTTCTTGCTTATTCCCTTCCTCTTGGCCTCCATCATCTCCTCCCTGGATGACTGAGGCAGTCTCCTAAGCATTCATCCTGTTTCAGTCTCCCCACTCCCCACCTTTGTCTGCAATCTATCCCCAACACAGCAACCAAATGGTTTCTTCTAAGTCAGAGCAGGTCATTCCTTTGGTCAAAACCCATTTCCCAAAAGAGTAAAAGCCAGATTCCTTATAATACCCAAATAGACCCTGATGAGCTGACCTCTCCCTGATTTTTCTGACTTATCTTTATTTCTCTCTCCCTTACTCTCTGTTCCAGCGTAATGGTCTCTTTCTTGTTCTTTAAAAATGTGAGGAACTTTGCACTATTGTGGATCACATTGGCTGTTCCCTCTGCCTGTCACCCTCTTCCCCAACATGGTTAGTTCCCTCTCCTTCTTCAAGTTCTCACTAAAGTGTCAGTTTCTCAAGGTCTGACACTTGATGTCTGCCCTGGCCATCCTAGTCAAAATGTAAACCTGCTCCAAACTCTTTCACCCCTGATGAACTTTCACTGTTCACATTACTAAATAGTACTTACTACTTTCTAATACACTATGAAATTTACTCATTTATACTTTTTTATTGTGTTCTTCATTGTCTGACTCTCTCCATAGCTAGATGGAGAGAGAGCAGGGGGTGTCTGGCTGTTTAGCTCACCCACATTCCCAAGCATTTAGCAGAGCATCTGATGTCAAGTAGGTACTCTGTAAATGTGTTAAGGAAGTAAGTGATTTTACATATTAAAGGGATGAGTTTTGATGCACTGTGGAGGGGAGACTTCTGAAGAAGAGTGGGAGTGAAGAAGACCAAGTAGGAGCCTAGCATTCCAATTCAGGTGAGAGGTGACAGCAGTTGAGTAATCCAGTTTCTGGCCCAGTCATCTTGTCTGAACAGAGCTGGCCTCACTGGGAGTGATTGCTGTACACTGTGTCCTCATTTGGTCCTGGCCTTACTCTTAAATCTTGATGGATAGTATCTCTTTAAAGCCTGGCTTAAATGTTAATATCTATGTGAAACCACAATTAACTTCTGCCCCATCCCATGCCAAATTCATTACAGCTTCACTTGTTTTCACAACATTATGCCCATCCCTTTTATATAACACTAGCTGCACTATATGAAAATTAGAATACATGCCTTTACATACATATGTGACTGTATGCTTTTCCTGCCAGACTGTGAGGCTCTAGAGAAAAAGTGATTACTTTTTTATTTTTTGGTCTTTATCTTTGTAACTAACCTGAGATTAATACCTGACCATTGTAAATTGTCAGGAAATAAATAGTTATTTTCAACCCAGCTGAATTAATTTCATTTTAAAGACGAATATCTTTTTGTCTTAAATAGTATTAGTGTAATCAAGTAGTAGCAATAGATGCAAAATGATTCTGAAAGAAGTTATGCAGTTTTACAATTTTTAAAATAATTTTTTAAGTGAATGAGAGGGACTACAATTAAAAAAAATTTTTCTTGATATATAATAGTTCAAGCATAATAGTTTGTGTTTTGGTTTTGTTATTTTGCCAGGGGAAAAATATTAAGAATTTCAGGTGATCACTCATTAAGTCCCAAGTTTCTGGTCTGGAAGGTGAAGCATGTCTTCAGCTACAAAGAAGCAGATTAAACCAGTTGTGCTGTCAGCTTGAAGCATTTGGAAGCTGGCCAGAACTGCCTAAGATTTTTTTTTCCTGCTTATTCTCTTCCTTTCTGCCAGGCTCAGTCAGTGAATCCATTTGCAGAATCAAATGAAAATCAATCCCTTTTATGCAAACCTTCCTGAAGCAATAGGGCTATGTTTGGTCACAAGAGTGGAGGTTCGTGCAGTGAAAGCCCTTGTGGTGATTTCTCCCCACCCAGGGCTTGCCAAGGTCCACTCCACCACGTAGTGATGAAAGGGAGGATCAAGCAGCTTTCTCAAAGCCCAGCTCTATCAGACAGGCCTTTTCTAAATATAGCAGACTTCAGTAAACACCGCTGTGAGTGAGCAGTGTGCTTGCTGGAGAATAAATCTACCTCCATCAAAATTTTATGCATGCATGTACATATCTAGATCTTGTTAGGTCCTTTTTTATCAATTAAAATACTAAGTAAATTCTCTTTTTGTTTTAAAAATTGACATTTAATCAGTTTCTGCTCAGTGGTTTAGATCACTTAACTCGAGGGAAAGGGCTCTGAATGAGGGAAGATTGACTAAATGAAGCTTAACCACAGACAAAGCTGAGGTCTCTGAGATTCTTGAAAGCATCACCATAGACCAGCTTACTGTGTCCAGGATATGAGACTTCCACCAGTCAAAAGAGGACTAGGTTAATCAAATTAAGACATTGCATTGCTATAGACAGATTCTCCTGAGCAGTGACTTTGACATAGTTATAAAAATGTGTTCTATTTTATTGTTTGAAGCCCCCAGTGGTGAAGGTGCCGTTCTTATTTTTGGTTGATGTTCACCTTTGATCCTGATGGAAATTACAGGTCTTTGTTCTGGAGCCAGCACCTGATCCTTGGGCTTCAGTTCATTCTCACCTTCAGAAAGATCAGGAGAGAAAGCAAACCAAATGTGCAGAGCTCAACCATGGTTTAGGACAGGCAGCAAGAACATGATCTCTGAGGGGTCCCTGGGGATCACCACCAGAGGATGTGAAGGTTCAAACTGACTTTGGCCCATGAAGCCCGCATGCAGGTGGGAGAGATCCGGAAATCTGAGAGGTGACACTCTCTTATATCAGCTTCCCTCACCACTGAGCTCAATCACTTTAGTTTTTACATAAAAGAAAGTTCAAAACCTCAGTGATTCATGACTCCTTCCATCTCCTGTTTGTAATACTTGTGATTTGGGGGTGGGAGGTTTTTCATATACACCAGTTTCTACTTTATTCATCTATCAAGTCAACCCAGCAAATTAGGATCCCAGTTTTAGAAAACAAATCTTTCAGTTTTGAACTAGATAGAGAAGGAAATAAAACATTAGATAGTGCTACCAAATATGAGAGAGGTAGATTCTGATAGACAGGACAAAAGAGGAAAAGTTGAGAGATTTAATTTTTTTTTCTTGTACTCTGCTTTTATCTTTTTTTTTCCTTTTTGTGCCTACCAACTATTTGTGTAAACTTTATGTGCTTCAGTTACTCCATCTTCAAAAAGAGTGCAAAGTAGAGATTTATGCATTTACAAGATGAGAGGTCCATTCTAGGAAAACCCAAAATAACACCTAAAAAATTAACTGACAATATATACATTAATTGTGGTTTTCTTCTTTACAAAAGGATTCCTCAGTAGGTTTCTTTAAATCAGAATTATACAGACCAGAGCTTTTACGCACAGCTGTTAGCAGTGGAAAGAATCAAGAGACCTCAGTTAGAGTCCCAGCTACACCATTGATTAGCTGTGTGACCTTGAGCACTTAAGCCAGTTAACCTTTTTGAGCTTCTGTTTTCTCTTCTGTAAGCGGAGATAACAGCACCTACTTCATAGACTGGTTAGGATCAGATGAGATAATTTTTGTAGAAGCACTCGGTTAACATCTCTCATTTATCTGTGAGTTCAGTGAACATTTAGGGAGCAGGTACCACGTGCCAGGCACCATTAGGCACCGATATTGTGATCAACAGTGTGCAGCACTTTCATTTGTAATTTTCATCTCTTACAGACTTCTGACTTGATTTGTATGTAGTAAAACCCCAACTTCTCAGAATTACATCAATTGGGTAAAGTGAAAGATAATTACACATATTCATTTACTTCCTTGTATATTTCATATGCACCATGAATTTAAGAACCAAAGACCTACTTCTAGAAGACTTATCGTCTTGATTTGCTAATGTGAAATAAGAGAAGGTGTGGGACCCTCAGCCTTTCCCAAACAGAATGGAAAGGAAATACCTCTGGGTGTGTGGGTGCAGATGTTACTGAAGGGCTGGCCATTCTGAAGACTCTTCCAAGTCTCTCTGTGGCTCATATCTGGGGCCCTGGAATTGGGCACCATGGCAAAGTGTCCTTGTTCGGGCAGGTTCCTATGTTCCAGAACCGGGGTGTATTGATGGAAGTGCTCTCTCAGTCTATTCTCATGCCAATTGCTTGTACCACCTCCCTTTGTCCTTCAACCACCCGAGGGCCCACTGCTATGTGCCCTCCTATTCTCTCAGCTCCTGTGTGAAGCAAGGACTGTTTCAGTCTTGCATTAGATCCTAAGAGCAACCATCTGGAATCTTGCCTTACCTTCACCTCTTCTATTTAGTAGGACGTATATACCTCATGTAGTATTCTCAAGCAGCTGTGTAGACTATCTCTAGAAATGTTTGTCTGCACAGCCATAGGGAGCAGGAAGGTAGCACTGCACAACTTCAAGGGGCTTTAAACACGCCGTGGTCTATATCAGCAGTATCTCCCGGAGTTGCTCAGTGCCCAGCCTAACAGTCACATCTGGTAGCCTTGATAGGAAAATTGAAAGCTTGAGAAGAGTCCCTGAAATTGAATCTGAAGCTTGACCACATGTGAGGGCCACGCTCTTTCATGCCCCCCAAATTGTTTTGACCACTTCACTCTAACTTTCTAGTCGGCAGTCATGTCCTGTCTAAGTACAGGCATGCTTAATGTCTTGGAATCTATCTCCTCCGCTCCATCCAAATTGTCATCACCTCAGTGCAGGTCTTCTGTCATCTCTCGCCTGAATTCCTATAGCCACCTCTTCTCTGGTCTCCCTGCTTTCTGTCCCCCCTCCCACCAACATCCTTTTGCTAGTGTTGACAGGGTGACCCATCTCAATCACAAGTCTCATTTTGTCATGCCCCTGTTTGCAATCCTTTAATACCTTTCCATCGCCCTCATGATAAAGCCCGGAGTCCTTGGGCATGGATGCAGAACCCTTCATGATTCTAGCTCCTGCTCTGGTTTTCTGCTTCTGAAACACTGTACTGGCCCAAGTCAAGTCCAGGCCTTTGTGTCTAACATCTGTTCTGCCTAGAACGCCCTTCCATCCCCTGCCCCCTCCTTCTGACCAAACCCATCTCAGTGTTGACAACAAAAGCAGGGACTGTGCATCTAACAATGAAAATACCTCTTAAGCCCCCAAAACGTGGAACCTTGAAGAAAGGTCAGCAAGAAAATCATGGCCACACCTGCTGGTTCATAGGGGTTAGATGCCGGTGGCAAGAAGTTCAGAGAGCCCTGCGGAGAGCAAGTCCATGCTGAGTCTATTGCTCTCCATTCCTTCCTGGCCTCTGGGCCACCATACAAAGATAACCAGATGGCAGAAAGGCCCCATGAGTGGCAGCCTCAAGTGGCCTGGGAAATAAGTCAGAAAATGCAGCAGAAAAAGTTCAAGCTCAGGAACCAGAAAGACTGTGTTCTGGTCACAGTATCATTAGATCTCCGCTTATCATTTTATTGTGAAAGGACTGGACTCTGTGGGATGTTTTCATATCATGCTTTGTAGAGCCCTAGGGGTTCCAGATGCTTTTCAAGGACTGCCTCAGGGGAAGAGAAAGGATGTAGAGAAGGAGGAGGCAAGCCCCCCAGAGCTTGTCTTTCATTCTCTTCTGTGTAACAGCGCCCCTGAAAGAAGGGTTATGCTACTTAAAATGCATTGGAAAGCCCGAAAAGAGGTGAATGAACAGGTGACATTCCACGAACCAACCTAGGCTTGAGCTTCTCCCGGGGTTAAGGTGGACTTGTTGACTGATGCGGTCAGTGGGAACCAGGCAGGGCTTGTGACTACTCCCCAAGCCACCTACCTCCTCTGCTAGCTTCAGCTGGGCTGCTTATGGTTCAAGGATCAATTGGATTTTGTCCCCAAACCAGTCAGCACCAATTATACTTGTTATTTTGATTGTATTTTTTCCAGTTCAGTCGCTCAGTCACGTCCAACTCTTTGCATCTCTATGGACTGCAGCATGCCAGGCTTCCCTGTCCATCACCAACTCCTGGAGCTTGCTCAAACCCCTGTCCAACAAGTCAGTGCTGCCATCCAACATCTCATCCTGTCGTCCCCTTCTCCTCCCACCTTCAGTCTTTCTTAGCATCAGGGCCTTTTTAAATGAGTCATTTCTTCACATCATGTGGCCAAAATATTGGAGCTTCAGCTTCACTATCAGTCCTTCCAATAAATATTCAGGGCTGATTTCATTTAGAATTGACTGGTTTGATCTCCTTGCAATCCAACGGACTCTCAAGAGTCTTCTCCAACACCATAGTTCAAAAGCATAAATTCTTTGGCCCTCAGCTTTCTTTATGGTCCAACTCTCACATCTATACATATGTGGAAAAACCATAGCTTTGACTATACACACCTTTATATTCTTTTAATTGCATATTATACAAGCCAGTGAAATACAGTGAAATGAGTTTCATGAGTATTTCTGTGAATACTAAGGAGAATGATTTGAAAAGACTTTTAAAAAAGTCACTAATAATATTGCTGTGAAATTACATGTAGACAAGTTAATTCTTTGTAAAAACCTAGATGGAATCTACTTTCAGATGGTTTAAGTCACTTGGAGTTCCAATTCCACTCTAAAGAGATTCAGCCTGGGAATTGTGCATGGTGCATTGGAAAGTGAGTTTCACTCATAAGAGGCAGCAACACAACTCCAAAAAGTGTTTCCACACTCAAAACAGGACCTGGTTTTCCATTAGACACTGGAAAATAAATAGTCATCTATGTTTTGAGACAACATATTTATATATATGCATATTATTTTTGTCATTTGTCCCTTTGATTTTTTTCAATTGGCTGCTAGCCCAACCACTTATGTGCATGTGTGTGTGCATGTGTGTGTGTGTGTGTGTGTGTATTTAGAGACAGATTAGAAAATATTTTTTCTGCAAAAACAAACCCCAAAACAAAACCAGAGCAAGAGCCCCGGATCCGAAGTTCTGTTGGCATTTTTCCTCCAAACAGAGAAGACACTGGTAGTGAAGTGGACCCTGACTGGCCTTGCATTTGTGCAGCTGCCAGGCTTGGTGGCCACTACAACACAGTCGTTTCCAACTACAACAGGTGTCCCTGATTTTCAGTCTTTCTTAAATTTCAGCAGAGACTGCAGTATGATCATGGAAAAAAAAAATAGTTGGACGAGAGGAAGAAAGATAGTGGAGGGTGCGAAGTGAGTGGTGTGCCCTGGGGGCCTCTCACTGGTTAGAACATCTGTGGTGCCAGAGGGCTTTGCTTGGTGAGTTCAATATTAGGAAGATTTACTGATTCTGCTTTCAGCTGTGATCAGTCACTGAATGGCTTAGCTCATTTGAGTCAGGTAGTGACAGCACATCTACCACACAAAGCCATCTTTGCCCAGCGATCGTTGTAATTGTTTACAGCAAAATTAGCATCACTAGAGGTCAATAGAAATGTGCCAACTGTGTGGGCACGGACCTAAAGCGAGTAATACACGAGTGCGAGAAAGATGCCCTACCTCCGTTGGTGGAGGTATAGGTATTCTGAAGTCTGAGTGTGGATCCCTAGTGTGCAAAGCAGTTTTGTGAAAGACTAATAATTTATTTTATAAGGAGCCTCTTATGACCTGTAATTAAATTACAACCTTTAGTAAACAAATCAAGAACTTAGCTTCTTAAATTATAAATATGACAGGAGCTTTCAGAGTGGCGGGGCTTCCCTGGTGTCTCAGGCGGCAAAGAATCTGCCTGCAATGCAGGAGACCTGGTTTCAATTCTTGGGTCAGGAAGATCCCCTGAAGAAGGGAATGGCAATCTACTCCAGTACTCTTGCCTGGAGAATTCCATGGACAGAGGAGCCTGGAGGGCTACAGTCCATGGGGTGGCAAAGAGCTGAATATCACTGAGTGACTAACACTTTCAGAGTGGCATCTTGGCCCATATAGAATTTCACCTGGGAAAGAAGACTAGGTCTTTTAAAACCTCCGAAAAGTAAATATCTCCTACATCCAACAACTCTCCTACCTCCTCAGCCTCTCTTCCTCATGATGGCCATTATCTCAGTCCAGACAGATTTTATGTATATTAAAATGTATTTTCTTTTTATAACAGTTGAAATCACATCTTATATACTGTTTCATGACTTGCTCTGTGCATCTTATTTTTAAAGCTATGCCACAGTGGATAATTCTCTTAATAACCATAAATTATTTAGCTAGCTAGCTCATGTCATACTGTAGAGAGGGAATACAGGCATATAGGAAAAATATGGATACAACACAGAAGAATACAATTTTTTCAAAAACTGCTGACAATATGGGGAATACAAGAGGATGGGAAAGGAGCTGACATCTGAGGTTTAGACATACCTTTTAAGAGCAAAAATAGGCCTATTGTGATGAATTGTACCACCATCTATAAATTCAGAGCTAACTTCAGTCTCAGTGAGAATGTTTAATTTTCCGGGGGAAATCTGCAGAACAGAACTTGAGTAATATCAGGACAAGCCCTTTGCAATGTCATTATCCCTAACTGATCTCTGCTAGCTTATAACAATTCAACTAAGGTACTAATTAAGTAGGACTCAGAGTTTTTGAAAGCCAGCCTTTCTGGTGGAGGAGAGTCAAGGACTCTTTATTCCTTTGGATAATATTTTTCCTTTCATCCAGGACTGTGCTTACTCTTTGAGGGTAAGTTGAATGAGCTTAATGGAGTTCTCTAAATTAAAGGAGCCAAGAGGAGCACAGTTCTAGGGGGATGAAGAGCTGTGGTGGTCTACAGCTTCCATCAGGGGATGTGGTCCTTGAGTTCCACAAGAAGGGCATTGGGTTTGGAGTCAAATCATGTGCTGAGTTCAAATCCGGGATCTACTATGTACCATCCGTGTGGCCTAGGCATGACTCAATCCTCAGGCCTCTATTTATTCATGTGTTAGATGAGGTATATTCACCCCTCCATTACAGGCTGTTGGGAGAAGTCACTAAGATAACATTCTCCCAAGCAAGATCCCTGTGCACAGTGTCAGGCACTATGCTAGATGATTTAGAGAGATGGGATACATGCTAAGCATGTGGTGGGCAGTCATTAGGGACTTGTTGAGCTGACATGATCCCATGAAGTTATAGGGAGACTCAAAAATAATAAAATCATCAGACAATCATTGAAAGGGCTTTGGAACTATGTTGCAAGGTAATAGATTAAGTAACTCTTTCCACATAAGCTCCATAGGTCTTGTTCCCCAGAAACAGAAATGGAGAGAAAAAGCAGGGAGAATAAAAGTAAGACATTTCTTGAGACTAAAAGAAAGATTCATAGAACTAATATTTAATATATCCACTGCAGCATAATTATTAATGAAAAATTCCATTGTGAAGGATCACAGCTTAAACTCAGTTGTGTCCAGCTCTTTGCAACCCCATGGACTGTAGCCCACCAAGCTCCTCTGTTCACAGGGATTCTCCAGGCAAGAATACTAGAGTGGGTTGCCATGTCCTCCTCCAGGGGATCTTCCTGATCCAGGGATCAAACCCAGGTCACCCACATTGCAGGCAGATTCTTTATCATCTGAGCCACCAGGGAAGATTTTAAACCCTAGCCCTATTCTCCGCAGATGCAGATATTAGATCTGTATTTCTCAACCTCGGCATTATTGGCATTTGGGGATAGATAAGGCTTTGTTGTGGGGAGCTGTCTCATGCATTTTAATGTGTTTAGCAGCATCCACAACCTCTGCCCTCTAAATGCCAGTAACACCCTCCACCACATTGTGACAACAAAATATGTCTCCAGACACTGTCAAATATCCAATGGGGAATGAAACTGCTCCCACCTGAGAACCACTGCTCTAGGGTCTATTTGACAAAAAAAACTTAAGAAAAGATAATCTTCCTAAAACATATCCCCGATGAGGAGACTCAGTAGCCAGGCTTAGCTCTACATCAGCACCTCAGTTGCTGGGACATTTCTGAGTACAGATGCTTCTGCCACCTAGCTTTGACCTCCAGCTGAATATTTGTGCCCAAAGGGCAAAAGGACTGCAAAAAACGGAAAGATCTGCTTTCACTGAAGTCTTTCTGAGACTCTGAGATATATCCCTTCTTGTTACTTCCTCTTGCTAACCTGCCTATAACCACTTTGCCCCTTTGAGGCCACAGTGTCAAAGTAGTACTGTAGTGATCATATCTTTCACTCTGTACTTTGGATGCTTTGGCATCTTGGAGCTTGCTGTCCCTGGAGGGACTCCTATTCCAGGCGTAGGCAGTTTCTAGAGGTATCAAACAGCTTGCATGCGTGTGCCTTTCAAATGTAAATCAATCAACCTTGAGCTCACACTACCAACCACCTCCTTGCACATGCAGGGTTACTATTTCCCAGCTCTGACCATCTCAGGACCAGGTACCAGACAAGCAGGGACAGCCCCAGTTGCCCAGAGCCCACTATTGGACTAAGCCACTCAAACCAATCAATTCTAGGCTGCATACCCTTCTTGCCCATTCCTTTCCACAGAAACCATGACAAAGGCTCTCGCCCACTTTCCTCCTTGGCTCCCTCAGCCTCTGACCCTCGTGCTTCCCCATTTGCCCCATCCTCTCGTAATCTGTGAGTGTAAAAAATTATCTTTTTAATGGCAATTGTCTCCTGATCTGTCAGCTCCTCCATACCTGGAAAATAAAACCCATAGTTTAAAAAGTAAAACTGTTAGTTGCTCAGTCGTGTCCAACTCTTTGTGACCCCATGGACTGTAGCCCTCCAGACTCCTCTATTCATGGGATTCTCCAGGCAAGAATACTGGAATGGATTGTCATTCCCCTCTCCAGAGGATCTTCCCGACCCAAGGGTTGAACCCCGGTCTCCTGTATTGCAGGCAGATTCTTTACCACCTGAGTCACCAGGGAAGCTGCGTAAGATTGAGGGTAGGAGGAGAAGGGGGTGACAGAGGATGAGATGGTTGGATGACATCACCAACTCAGTGGAAATAAGCTTGAGCAACTCCAGGAGATAGGGAAGGACACGGAAGCCTTGCACGCTGCAGTCCATGGGGCTGCCAAGAGTCGGACACGACTTAGCCACTGAACAGCAGTTTCAAAAGACACCATATGGCAGACACTCACAGCCTCAGGGGCTTTCTTCAGTTCAGCCAGCATGCTGAGGCCCTTCCTCCCTTGCCGTTCCTTCTGCCAGAGATGACCTTTTTGCTTCAGAAAGACTTTCCCCCAGATCTAGTGAGCTTCTGCACATCCAAAAAGCATCTCCACGGTATCTTCCTCAGAGACCTTACCCGAGCCCAGGCCTGGGTCAAATCCCTTTGCCATTGTTCTCAGGGTTCTCTACTTTTTCTTCATGGCACTTCACCTAGCATACATTTGATTCCCTGGTGATTATATAATTAAGGTTTGGTTTCCTGCAAAAGACTGAAAACACCAACCAAGCTGCAGTTATGCCTGTTTTTCCTCACTATTGGATCCTTAGGGCATTGCCTGGTGCATGCTATGTGTTCAATATTAGTTGAGCGAATGAATAGATGAATCCCCTGGGGCCTCCTAGAAATGAGAGGCGGAGTCTTTGAAGAGCGCCTGAAGCCCAGCAAAAGAAAATTGGAAGACAGTCAGAGAAACATATTTTATTATTGTTAACATGGCTTCATTTTCCCCAGGCAGCATACAGTTGGCAACATAAGGTGTCAAATAAACTGTGGAATATCATACAACCATTAGAAATCATCTTTGTAATCCAAGTGTTTCATGCATATGTCATAGTATATAAAAAAACCACTATGTAGTTATTCAAATTATATTGCAGTTTGATGTTTGTTAACATATGAAAAGGATCCTGATATATTATTTGCTTTTTTAAGAAAGCAGATTTTAGAACAATTTGTAGAGATTGAAATTGCTTCGTTTAAAATTAGTAAAAGTTTATATGTACATGCTTTTTATATGCCAGACACTATGAGAAACATTTTATCTTTATATGAAGTATCTTATAACAGCCCTGTAAGGAAAATATTATCATTAATGAAGATTTTGAAGATTAAAAAAATGAGGTTTTTAGAGGTAGAACACTTGTCTATGGCTCAGAGCCAACTAGATGAAAAGTTGTCTTCTCTGGTTAGTTAGGACTGTTTATTCTATATTTGCTAAATTTTTTACAAATAGACATGGGTTAATTTAATTTTACAATAAAACATATTTAATTTTAAAATATATCTAAATGTTTTTAATGACAAAAAAATGTTCCTTTTTTTTTCCCAAGTTGAGCATGTGGGACCTTTAGTTGTAGCATAAGAACTCTTAGTTGAAACATATGGGTCTAGTTCCCTGATCAGTGACCAACTGGGAGCATGGGCCCTTAGCCATTGGACCACCACGGAAGTCCCAGAAAAAAAATATTCTTTATACAGTATTTATTGTCAGATAAGATAGTAAGACAAGTATATATATGGTATACTTTCAGTTATATTTTCTAAAATGTTGAAAGAACATACTGGAAGGAAATGGATACAAATGTCATAAATGAGTCTTTCCCTTTTTCTTTATTTAGGCTTTTTTATTTCCCAATTTTCTAACAATGATTTTGCGTTTGCCTTCATTATTAAGCAATTTACCAAAGCTGCCTGCTGTGGAGCAGTGAGTGCTGAGATACTGCAACTTCAGACCAATCCCCAGAAAGTGTCTGAACCAATTTCAACTCTCCTCCTACAATGTCAGGTATGCGAGAAAGAGATTTAAAATGCTTTCCCATAGCAATGTTAATTTTTATTTCTAATCTTCATTTTCCAAGAATGGAAAATCTTCATCTCAGTACGCTTTCCTCTCCTTCCTTCCCCAGCCCACCTCTTCCTTCACCCCTGTCCATGCTCCCATCATAAGGGTTTACCACTGTGAGTTAGTGCATCTCAAATATCAAGGAAAGAGTACATATGTTAATGTCTCAGAAATATTATCTCCCTTCACATCAGTGGTGCTGTAACACTGAAAGAAGCAATCTGATCCCAAACAGACCAAGCTGGATTTACCCATCTGAGTGACTGGCCTTTGCAAGGCGGACTAGGTTGTAAAATCCACCCTCCTGTGACTTCAAGTCAGCCAGGAGGACAGAAGCTCTCTTTCCTCAGGTTGAGGATTTATTGTCAAAGGGAGATAGAATCCTCTTTACCTAGAAAGGGTGGTCACCCCAGGTCATCCTGGAGGGAACTGAAAGAGTACATTGAAGCCTCAGCTGGCAGCTGCTTTTGCCTGGTAAGTAGTCTGTCTGCTCTAGAGCAGATGGCGTTGGCCATGCCACCTAAGTCACTCTGGAAAGTCACAAACATACTTATATGCTGGCTTCGATTTTCCACATTGAATGTCCTTTGAGCTTATACATTCATTTAAAAAAATATATCTTTTTAAGTTTACATATCTATATCTTTGGAGTTTGAGACATGCATGATACTATATGCACGTATCACTAGCATTTATGTAATGTTACTTGACAGGCTGATCTGTCAGTGAATTTTCAGTACCTACCTAACCCAGCACTTGGTACCTCCTGCCTGTGTGCTAAGTTTCCTCAGTCATGTCTGACTGTGCAACCCTATGGACCGTAACCTGCTGGGTTCCTCTGTCCACAGGATTCTCTGGGCAAGAATACTGGAGTGGGTAGTCATTCCCTTCTCCAGGGTTTCTTCCCGACCCAGGGACTAAAACCAGGTCTCTTATGTCTCCTGCATCAGCAGGCGCTTTTTTTTACCATAGCGCCACCTGGGAAGCCCCCTGGCACCTCTAGGCTACTCATCTCTCTGCTGTACTGATGATAAATAAATGAATGGTGAATGAGTCCACCCTTTCACGAAAGGGAAATATCCACAGATAACATGCACACAGGTATGACACAATTCAAAAATATTTTACCTATAAAAATGGCACCTGGGAGTCTTAGGGATGAGAGTGTAACTAGCTGCTTTCCTCAGAGCTCCAGATTCATCTGGCTGTGGGGATCCACCTGGAGTAGAAAATACTTAGAGCTGAGCCATGCTGAGTGTGGGGAGGAGGGAGATCCTTCTTCGTCCTCAGGTGTACTAGGTTCAGAGCAGAATGGAGGCATGCCAGGGAACCTGTGGAGAGTCAGCCTCAAGCTTAGCTTATCTCACAATTCAGGAAGGCCTCAGGCAGAAGAGCATCCTTAGGTATCCAGGACCAGCCAGGAGTACACAGGTGGTGACTCCTCATAGCGGCTGTAGAGTGTGGAATCAGCCAAGAACCCAGTCTCAAATACAGATCTCACAAGAAGTTTGGGGATTTGTAGCTTGGTGCCTGTGGACATCCCCTGTTTTTATTATCATTGTCATGATCATTAGCTTTGTAATTATGTTTATTTGAATACCTACACACCAGACACTCTACCAACTACTTTGTTTCTAATCATTGCAACCTCTAGGGAAGGTTTTATTATCGCCACATTACAAAGGAGAAAATAAGCCCCAGAGAGGGCTCACAGCTAAGAAAAAGCTTGCCTTCTCAGCTCAAAAATCCATTACTGACTGACTCCTCATTACCTGAAGTTCCCATTTGTATGTGTATTTCAAAGAATCCTAGAAGGTGCCACAGAGGCATTTCCAGAGCCATCTCAAGGCAAGTTACAGGGTTCTGCCCTGAAGCACACATTTGATGAAGCTTTCCTGATTTCATCTATTTTCAATAATAAGCAGTCACACAAGATTTTATTTCATTTCTTTAGGGCTCTACTCTGATATTCGAAAAAAAAGAAAAACAGAAAGAAAGAGATTGAAGTAGAAAGGGAGGGATGGAAAGATTAAAAACGGCCAGCCTAAACAAAGAAGCAAATCTAATCTTAATTTTGATATTTCTAGACCTTCAAAAAATTTTCCCAGGATATTATTCCTTAAGGAATCACAATCTCTATTCTTGAACACTTAACTCCCATTTAAAAAATTGTGAAGTGAAAATAATTTTGAAGTTTGAAGAAGAGCAGAGTAAGAGAGAGGGTTTAAATTCATTGTCCTGTCTGATCGTCTACAGATCATGCCCTTTATTTTCAGTTACAATCAGTTTGATTCATCCCATAATGTTTCCTGAGAAGACCCAAATGTTAAACCAAGGTAGACAGTCGTGTTTCCTGTAAAATTAAAGGATTGTTCTGCTGGTATTGCCAAGAAGCTGTTATCTGTTGATGCAGAAATAACAGGGTTACTCATGTTATTTACCTTTAGAAAGCATCCCTTAACCATTTGCATGCTACACATTTCCTTTGACTACCACTGCACTGCACACATGCTCAGGGCTGCCCTCATCACAGCTGACACTGGTGGACACAGAATCATTTCTGGCTGGCTAATTGGCTATGTCAACTTCTCAAAATATGGAGCCTCTAATCTTTCTTAAGAAGGTAATGTGGCAATACAGAATGTTCTTCAATTAAAACAATTGCAAAAACATAAGTGACCATAGAAATAAATTTTCCAAAAGAAAATAAATCTTTGAATTATAGATCATGCTTGCGGGTAAATTAAAACTCGTACACTAAATAGGTGCAGTATCGAAATGCTGCCAACACTGTGTGCCAGAGGTCAAATCTATTCTAAAATAGATTGTACTTTTCCTGAATCATTCCTTTTGCTGTTGTAAAACAATGGGGGCTAGAGGATTCCAGAAAATGACATCTCAGAGTTTCCTCAGTGATGAGTCATCCAGCAGAACCTAGGACATTGAGCGGAGCTGTTTACTTGAGTCTGGCCACTCATTGAGAGCCTCTCTTTTCTGATAAGCTAAGATTTAAAGGCCTCTTTTAGAAAGGAAATAGAGAATTTAGTGGAGACCCAGATGAGAAAAGAAAAAACAGAGATTCTGCTTTTCATAGTTACAAGTAACTGATAGAGATTTGAAACAAGGATAGATGGGAGCAGTCATTAAAGGCAGATAGATGATACTATGAGGACCTGATGCTAACTTGGGATAGTAGGTGAGGAAGATAAGCTTATTTTGAGGGTGAAATGAATCCTAGCATATCACTATGTAGTGAATATGTGTCAAGTAAATCGTTCAAGTTCGAGAGAATGGATAAGGGCTTGAGGTGGAACATCTAGGGCGCCAAGGTCACAAAGCCCTTCCTGAGTGGCCTTAATGTAGTGGTGATGGCGCAAGATAGAGTCTCTGAGGGCACATGGACACGCTGAGAAATGTCTTTATCCCCAGGGGCCAGTGAGAAGGCAGAACCGAGGACAGGACGTTTGAGCTGTCGGGGACCCAAACCTGGGGATGCCATTTGGAATCAACTGTGGGTGAGACGATCACCACATTTTAATAGGGCTCATGCAAATGTGTGTAATTTACCCTAGCCAACTAGGAGTGGGATCAGTGACAAAAAGAAAAAGATGAGGGTTTCCCTGGTGGCTGAGTGATAAAGAACCCGCCAGCCAGTGCAGGAGACACGGGTTCAAACCCTCATCTGGGAAGATCCCACATGTCACGGAGCAATTAAGCCCATGCACCACAATTATTGAGCGGGTGCTCCAGAGCCAGGGAGCCAGAACTACTGAAGCCCTTGTGCCCTAGAGTCTGTGCTCTGCAGGGACAAGCCACCACAATGAGAAGTCTGCACACCACAGCTCCGGAGTAGCCCCTGCTCGCTGCAACTAGAGAAAAGCCCACGCAACAGTGAAGACCCAGTGCAGTCAAAACCAATAAATATAGTTATTTTTAAAAATAAAAATAATAAAAATATTAAAAGTTGGATTATCTAGCTAAGATATATGGGATTCGCTTTAGCCAGATTAAAGGAAGAAATCTCCACTTTCTGTGTCAGTCAATTCTATGCTAGAGTCAAAGAGGACCCCTGCCTCAGGTGGACTAAAACATGAGGTCATTCTCCAACTTGGTGACAGTGAGGATGAGGAGAGGAGAGTACCATGTGCTGGGGATGCTCTGTGCAGATGAGAGGGGCCATCCGAGACAGGAGTATAGCAACAGGAAAGGGGAAATACAAGAGGGAAAGAATTAGGACTGCTTGAGGATGTTTCACTTCAGTTCAGTCGCTCAGGCATGTCCAACTATTTTTGACCCCATGAACCACAGCACGCCAGGCTTCCCTGTCCATCACCAACTCCCAGAGTCTACCCAAACCCATGTCCAGTGAGTCCCTGATGCCATCCAACCATCTCATCCTCTGTCATCCCCTTCTTCTGCTCTCAATCTTTCCCAGCATCAGGGTCTTTTCCAATGAGTCAGTTCTTTGCCTCAGGTGGCCAAAGTATTGGAAGTTTCAGTTTCAACATCAGACCTTCCAACAAATACCCAGGACTGATCTCCTTTAGGATGGACTGGTTGGACCTCCTTGCAGTCCAAGGGACTCTCAAGAGTCTTCTCCAACACCACAGTTCAAAAGCATCAATTCTTCGGCCCTCAGTGTTTTTTATAGTCCAAATCTCACATCCATACATGACCACTGGAAAATCCATAGCCTTGACTAGATGGACCTTTGTTGGCAAAGTAATATCTCTGCTTTTTAATATGCTGTCTAGGTTGGTCATAACTTTCCTTTCAAGGAGTAAGTGTCTTTTAATTTCATGGCTGCAATCACCATCTGGAATGATTTTGGAGCCCCCAAAAATAAAGTCTGCCACTGTTTCCACTGTTTCCCCATCTATTTCCCATGGAGTGATGGACCAGATGCCATGATCTTAGTTTTCTGAATATTGAGCTTTAAGCCAACTTCTTTTTCACTCTCCTCTTTCACTTTCATCAAGAGGCTCTTTAGTTCTTCTTCACTTTCTGCCATAAGAGTGGTGTCATTTGCATATCTGAGGTTATTGATATTTCTCCCAGCAATCTTGATTCCAGCTTGTGCTGCCTCCAGCCCAGCGTTTCTCATGATGTATTCTGCACACAAGTTAAATAAGCAGGGTGACAATATACAGCCTTGACGTACTCTTTTTCCTATTTGGAACCAGTCTGCTGTTCCATGTCCAGTTCTAACTGTTGCTTCCTGACCTGCATACAGGTTTCTCAAGAGACAGGTCAGGTGCTCTGGTATTCCCATCTCTTTCAGAATTTTCCACAGTTTATTGTGATCCACATAGTCAAAGGCTTTGGCATAGTCAATACAGCAGAAATAGATGTTTTTCTATTAAAGTAATGCTCAAAATTCTCCAAGCTATGCTTCAGCAATACATGATTCGTGAACTTCCAGATGTTCAAACTGGTTTTAGAAAAGGCAGAGGAACCAGATATCAAATTGCCAACATCCACTGGGTCATCGAAAAAGCAAGAGAGTACCAGAAAAACATCTAAAAACAACAACAGCAACAAAGAAACAGGCCATGCTACATCATAACCACAACTAAAGCAAAGTAATACCACAGCAAATATGCTGTAAAACACAGTAAGCACACCCTCTCAAGAAAAAGACATGGTAATTTGATGCCTCTCATTTGGAACACACACCAGAGCTTTGAAAAACAAAACAAAAAACCCCGAGGAATCCAAACAAATGGAAGTTTAAAAACAGCAACAACAACATGGAGTGTCTAGAAAGGATTTCCCAGTCAAGAATACAGGAGTGGGTTGCCATTTCGTTCTCAAGGGGACCTTCCCAACCCAGGGATTGAACCCACATCTCCTGTATCACCTCCATTGGCAAGCAGAGTCTTTACCACCGAGCCACCAGGGAAGCCCATCTAGGAGGGAAGAAAACATCAAACTAGTATACACAGAGTGCCAATGCACCCCATTGATTTGAAACTCCAGTTTAATCGGTCACCTGCAACCATATGGGATGCCTTGACTAACGACAGTTTGGGATGTTTGTAATATCCACCTCCATGTGACTTCTGAACTCCATTCCCTTCTGCTCCCCTGAGGCTAGCTGAGGAAAAGGAATGACAATTGAGGCTGGATTTCTTCTCAGGCTGTCAGAGAAACAGCTATTCCCTCCTAGCAGGGACTGGATTTCAGTCTGAAAATTCTTGCTCTTTACCTTTTTTCCAGCCTTTCAAATTTGAATTCTATAAACACTTGGGTGTTTTTAATTACTACAGAAAATAGCTATGCTGACTTACTTTTTAAAAATTTTAAGTGGAGGGTAATTGCTTTACAACATTTGTGTTGGTTTCTGCCATCCAACAGTGTGAATCAGCTATAAGTATACATATGTTTCCCCTCTTCTTAAACCTCCCACCCCTCTAGGTCGTCACAGAATACTGCATGGAAATTCCTGTGTTATAGCAACTTCCCATTCGCTATCTGTTTTACAGATGGTAATGTACATGCTTTAATGCTACTCTTTCAATTCATCCCACCCTCTCTAACCCCCTCTGCCCTTGGGTCTGATTTATTTTTAGATAGCCTTTCAAATATTTTGAATTCACTTAGTGCTACACTCTGAGAATCCTTAGTTTGGGAGATGTTCTATTCTCCAAGGAGCCAAATGGCAGTTCCCAACCCACCATTACAAAGTTAAGGGAAAGTTGCCTGTGACTGAACTCCCAAATGAAAAGAAAAGTCAGAGGAGAATAAGGTTTAACTCTTTGGTCTTTAGAATGTTCACACAGCCTACAAAATCCCTACCAGTCTTCTCCTTTTTCCAGGGACTGTGGCAGTGAAGTGCCGGAATGATACTCCGTGAGCTGCAGGTGTGGGTCTCTCCACTCTTCTAAGCATAACTACAACTTAGAAACGTTTTAATAACCTTCTCCAAAGGTATAACGTTAATTCCAATTCAAATTTCTGCTCTTCCAAACAGAGTCTTTCACGCTTAATTTCTTTCTTGCCTTGTGCATATTGTAATTATTTTAATATGAACCAAGGGCAAAAGGATAGAATTTTCAACCATATTCCTCTACATGATAAAGTCCTACTCTACACCCAACTCAGAGCCCTCTAACAACCTTGAAGAACCTTCTCCAGGTGGATCTAGTTCCATCCTCTCAAGTGTCTTACAGCAATGTGTTTGTCCATCTGTAATAGTACTCAAAAAAAAATGTCTCTCGAGAAACACTGGATTACACACTTCTTGAGAAGAGAAATGGTATATGATTCTTCTGTACATTCTCAGAGCCCAGTACAGTGCCAGGAATACATGGGAAGTTGCTCCTTATTGAGCTGAATTTTCAAGACTCTATTGAAGTCAAAGACAGCTTTGGACACCCCTGGACACCTCTGTTTTATGAAAACTCTTCCATGATCAAGATTTTAAAAATAAAGACAGTCCCAAGATAATGCTAACACTTGATATGCTGTGTTTGTGACAATTTTCTTTAAAATTACAGAAACAGTCTCAGATCTGTTTGTGTGTCCATGGGATTTCCCAGACAAGAATACTGGAGGGGGTTGCCATTTCTTCCTCCATGGAATCTTTCCAACCCAGGACTGAACCCACATCTCCTGCATTAGCGGGTGGATTATTTACCACTGAGCCACCTGGTAGGCTTATCAGAGTCATTGTCCTTGGGATTCATAAAAATTATTGAAGGAAGAGCTGATGTCAAGATCCTTACAACTTGGAGAGTTATAGTTATTAAAGGGAGAGCTGAAGTATATTAAGGACCTTCTGAGTTCTCTTTCTATTTCATCAAGAAGGGCAAGATTTGAAAAGAATGAAATCAATTTTTGCCTTGTATGCTTATCTCTGTGATCATGAAATTTTCACAGTCACAAATATTAGTGACACTTGAAAAGAGTTTATTATTTTAGAATTAGACCATGCCTTTTCTTAACATATTAAGACCTCATTCAATAAAAATGTACAGTTTACTATCTTCTGGGCACAATGATAGATGCTGAGATTGCAGCCGTCACTAATCTTGTCCTACTCACAACCCAACTGTCCTGCCCCTTACTTCCTTATTAATTTTGTTCAAGGTAACAGTGTGTTGGGGTTTCCCTGGTGGCTCAGTGGTAAAGAATCCACCTGCCAATGCAGGAGATGTGGGTTCGATTCCTGGGTTGAGAAGATCCCCTGAAGAAGGAAATGGCAACCCACTCCAGTATTCTTGCCTGGAGACTCCCACGGACAGAGGAGCCTGGTGGGTTACCATTCATGGAGTAGCAAAGAGTCAGACGCAGCTGAGTAACTGAACAACAACGACATGTTGAACTGAAAGCCTCAGCTTTGTGGAGTCTCAGAATTAAGGATGGCAGAGCCACACCATCATGGACAATAAAATATAAACTAAAGGTTCTGGGAGATCATCTTTATGCTCTTAAGTCATTTGGGGGCCAATTCTTCGTTACTTGCAGCTGAGTGAAGTTCTGACAATACAGCCAGGCAAGCCCAGTTGAAGAGTGGCAGTTATCTGCCGGAAGAATGACGGGGCTTAAATGTTGATGTCTCATATCCTGAGCCTTTTATCTCCCGACCAACCTGAAATCTTCTCTGTGGGTGGATGAATGAGAAGAATTGAGGAACTACACCTTCCTCTGTTTTAGGGAAGGAGGAGGATTATGGGCCCATATGATCACCATTAGACCAAAGACACAGTGTGGGTGTTCGTTGCAAAGTAGCCTGTGTGTGAATGAATCCATTTGGGGGTGTGTTCTGGGGAGGGGTAAAGAAATGAAGTTCAAAATGCAGGTCAGTTCCCACTGTGCTATGAAACACCTCCAGGGCAGCAATCTGGCCCTTCCCAGGGAGGCAATATGATCATTACAGGAGGATGTGTGTGTTTGTAGATGCTCAGTCATGTCTGACTCTTTGTGACCCCATGAACAGTAGCCTTCCAGGCTCCTCTGTCCATGGAATTCTCCAGGCAAGAATACTGGAGTGGGTTGCCATTCCCTTCTCTAGGGGATCTTCCCAGTCCAGGGTCGAACCCAGCTCTCCTTCATTGCCTGCAGATTCTTTACCATCTGAGCCACCAGGGAAGTCCACAGGAGGATACAGAAAGCATTTATTTCTTATTTCTCTAAACCCAGATTTTCTTACAGGCACTGTCACCGGTGCCCTTGGAGAGAAGGTGGTCTGGGACAAGAATTTCCTTCTTAGCATACAAATTGTAGCTGAAAGTCAAAACCCCTGGTAGAGGAGTACTGGATCAGAGGAGGGGATTGATGTTAAATGAAGTGAAATGAAGTGATACGACTGCACTTCCTGCCTCTCCTTTGAAGTCACTTCAGTGCTTAGATCATTTTTGTAACAATCATTTACTTTTGCCTGGAGAAGCAAAGTCCCACTGTTACAGGTAAATATAGAAAGACAGTGGAAACCAGGCCTTTGAGGAGCCAGGGTCCTCTATAGGCAGCCACCTCATCCGGATGACAAAGAGATAATAAAGCGACTCTAGCTGGCCTGATGGGTGTTTAGGAACTCAAACAGCTGCTTCCGGATGCAGCATTCCCACCTTTCACAGTCTTTCAGCAGAAATAGTTATTGGCTCACTTGTGGGATAGAAAGTCTTTCCAATTAAGCACAAAGGTACAAGATGAGAGCTAGCAAAGTCTCCCACAGGGGTCCACCTCACTTGCAACCTGAGTCCATGCTGAGGACAAGGGTGCTTCTCTGCACATCAGATGCTGTGGTCGCAGACGAGAGACCAGGGTGCTGAGGATGGAGTCCTGCTCATTTTTTATGTATTATGTCATTTCTGGTGTTGGAGTCTTTCATTTTTTCAATGATAACCATAAATCCTTTCTGAGCAGCTGCGTGTGTGTGTGTGTGTGTGTGTGTGTGTGTGTGCGCGCGCGTGTGCATGCCTTTGTCCTGTATGTTTGGAGAGAAAGGAAAATGAAAGGGAAGAAAAAGCCTCCTTCTCCCTGGAGACTGACATATTTGCAATCATCCGAGATGTTTATAAATAAATATATTTATAGTATTTTCTGAATGGCTCAGATATAAGAAACATATGGAAGAAAGCCTTGGACTAAATAAAGTCTTAGAAAAGGGTCTTGCTACTTACAGAGCAGGCTTTTTTTTTTTTCTCTCCATCACCTGCCTACCCAGTCTGGCCAATTCATGTTGCCAAGGCCAGTGACTCAGCAGAGAGTGCCTCCAGAAGCTACTGAATGACACCCTGCGAGCTGCAGCTGTGGGTCTCTCTACTCTTCTAAGCAGCAGAGTGACCGACGAGGCGTTGTGCCTTTGTTCTCCTATTTTAGTCTTGACATGCATGTCTACCTCTGTGTGCATTTTCTGTATGTTTCTACGTTGACTCCTTATTTTAAAGTAACCCCATAGAGGGCTGCTAGAGAGACCTCCTGCAGTCTTCAGTCTCAAGTCTGCCATTTTCTGATCTGACTTGGCCTTTCGAACAGCTGGATAGCTCCAACCCCTGGCAAACATTGCTTGGAGCTGTGCACTGGGCGTGTGTTGCTTTATGACACAGTTAAGTGAAAGCATACGTTTTCCTCTTGTGTTGGCTTTCTCCGTGCTCAGAGCAGCAATCAGCCCAATCAGGTCGACCCTGATGAAGCAGATAAGAAAACCCAAGGCTTCTTATTGTTTCTGAGAAAAGCCCATGCTTGTTTTCCTTGATTTCTTTAGGGGAGTTGACCCTTTACCTGGAGACCAGGAATTTCCCTCCATGTTGAAAATCACAGATTTTGCCATTAGATGGAGCTCAATGAAAGAAAGAATAGAGAACGGGCTTTTTCTGTGTTGGAAGGAGGGTTTTTCCTGGGAATAGTATTGGAAGTGTGAAGGGGGCAGGTTTCACTCTGGTATATGGTTTTACAGGGGGAACCTCCTCAGTAATGTAAACTCAGCAGACATCTGTCTGACCTTAACGTCCTCAGCGCAAACCCACAAGCATGAACATCAGAGAGAAAATTGTGAAGTGTGAAATATAAGGCCCTAGGAAATGATACCAAACCTAATGGAATAGTTTATATGACAGGGTGTAGTGTATATGAGCAAACACAGAGTCCCCATAATTTATAAAGTGAGATCTGTCTACACGTGTGTTCCTGTTCAGTCGTGTCTGACTCTCTGTGACCCCATGCACTGTAGCTGGCCAGGCTCCTCTGTCTGTGGAATTTTCCAGGCAAGAATACCGGCATCGTTCGCCATTCTTACTCCAGGGGATCTTCCCAACCCGGAGATCGAGCCCATGGCTCTCTCATTTCCTGCACTGGCTGGTGGACTGATAGCCCCTGGGCCACCATCTAGCTCACCCCACTTCTGTGCTTCTCAGTTAACCACACTGCCATCTCCCACATGGAGAAAACTAGAGTCGAGAGGCATGCAGCCTGAAAAGGGAAAGGCCACTGAGTGTTTACGGTTAAAAGGCAGTTCGCAGTCTGGATCCGTGTGATGAGGGCATGATGGCTGAGCCAACTGCTCAACCAGGAAAGATTGTTCTCTTGGCTTTGTGGGTGGGGCCGAATCAGGATGTACAGGATCCTATGTAGTAAGGAAGATGTGTATGTCATGGAAAAAAGACAGCACTTCTGAGTGACACAGGGTAAAAAGAAAAACAAAAACCTTGAAGGGTTTTCTTAATACCAGGCCAGTAATCTAATTTAATTGTATCATAACCATTTATATTCCATTGAGTGACACTGGGAAGTTGTGAAGGACATTTCATCTAAATACCTCTGTGTGATGCGATTTTATATTGCCATGAGCTTAAAACACCAAGGGAAAGAAAATGAAACTAAATCATGTCACTGTATTTATTTGTACCCACACTAAACCATCATACTATAAGTACTTAAAAGGTGAATTTGGTTCTATGAACTGATCTGTACCAATCAGTTTTTGAAAAACGTCTTCTCTTTTCTCATATACACATGTACAATTCTTCTCTTCATGCAGGGATGGACCATTTGTCCTTTTCTTTCTTCCTATATGTGTCACTTGACATGTCATAAGAGACGTGCCTTTAAAACTTTTTTTTTTATTGGTTTTGCCATACAATGACATGAAATCGCCATGGGTCTACATATGCTCCCCCTCCAGAACCCCCCTCCCTCCTCCCTCCCAACTCCCTCCCCCTGGGAAATCTCGGTGCACCAGCCCCAAGCATCAATCCTGGGCTGGCGATTGATTTCACATATGATAATTAACATGTTTCAATGCCATTCTCCCATATCATCCCATCCTTGCCCTCTTCCACAGAGTCCACGAGTCTGTTCTATACATCTGCGTTCCTTTTGCTGTCTTGCATGCTGGGTTCTCGTTACCATCTTTCTAAATTCCATATATATGCGTTAGTATATTGTATTGTTGTTTTTCCTTCTGGCTTACTTCACTCTGGATAATAGGCTCCAGTTCTGTCCACCTGAGTAGAACTGATTCAAATGAATTTTTTTTTAATGCTGAGTAATATTCCATTGTGTATATGCACCACAGCTTTCTTATCCATTCGTCAGTTGATGGGCATCTAGGTTGCTTCCATGTCTTGGCTATTGTAAACAATGCAGCGATGAACTTTTACAAATCAAAATATGTTTTAATTGCTATGAGATAGTCTACTACACTTTGGAGAAGGGAATGGCAATCCACTCCAGTGTTCTTGCCTGGAGAATCCCATGGACAGAGAAGCCTGGCAGGCTACAGTCCATTTGTCACAAACAGTTAGACACGACTGGGCAACTAATTCAAAGCAAGTCTACTATGCTTTGGGCTTCCCTGATAGCTCAGCTGGCAAAGAATCTGCCTACAGTGCAGGAGACCCTGGTTCAATTCCTGGGTTGGGAAGATCAGCTGGAGAAGGGATAGGCTACCCACTCAAGTAGCTACCCACCCAAGTATTCTTGGGCTTACCTGGTGGCTCAGCTGGAAAAGAATCCACCTGCAATGAGGGAGACCTGGGTTCGATTACACTAGTAGGAATAATTTCAGAGAAAAAAAAACATCTTTTAGGAGGTAACCAATTAAACTGTTGTAAACCTTTTCTCATAAAAAGCTCATACATGGTGTGCATAATATTAACTGTACTACACAGTTGTAATAGATTGTGGTGCTCTCTTCACGTAGGGCAGGTATTCCTAGCTTGGCCAACTAGCTCTTGTTTTCTAGAAAAATGTCTGAGAGGTCCTCAAAGATTCCAAAGGTCTAACCTTCTTTTCTAGACTTCCAATGGCCACCTCACATGCCTTCATTTACCTCCTGATTTCTACTCTAAGACTCTCCAGGAAGATATTTTCTTCCAAAGAATCAGGGAGGAAATCTCAAGGGGCTGAAAGCAAGATGCAAGATTAGGAAGAAGACAAAAAAGCATAATTAAGCGTCATGGCACTAGTCTGTGATTCAACATTAAGTTTATCAGTGAGTATTTGGATTAATTCTATTCCTGCGTTTACCCCTTTAAAAAAGAAAAAGAAAAAAAAAAACATATAGACGACTCAGGACTCAGTGACTGATTGGGAAATGAGAGGGGGAAAAGGGATCAGAAGTCTGTGGAGTTCCTGACGTGGATCACCAGTGGGTAATGGGCCCTTCACTGTGTTCACGATGGGCATTTCTACAAGCTCAGTGCTAGGCTGGTAAGTGCAGAACACATCTGTACTGGGTAAAAGACAGTGCTATAAAGAATGGCAGGACTATGGCTATATCTATACAGTGTTTTGTAATTCTCAAAGTATTTTCAAAAACACTGTCTCTTCTGACACAGCAACCTGACAGAGTATGCAGGTTAGTTATCAATAGCCATGTTTTAGAGGTAAGAAAACTGAGGCCCCAAATGCTGAATGATTGTCTAAAGGCCACAGGGGAAATGGGTGGTGGGGTGGGGCTTGACCTTTAGTCTGCTGACTCTAAATCTTCAGGGCGCTGAATATAGTATTTAATTCTTTTCCATAACTTCATGAGTGTTAGGTTGCTGGTTTGCAATCAGAGTATAAATTCTCTGAAGCAGAGGATAATAGTGTGTATGTAGTCCTGGAGTTTCTTGATGTTACCCACAGGTTGTCCTGTGCATTGCAGGGTATTAGGTAGCAACCCTGGCCTCTACCCACTAGACCACTAAGGTCAGTAGTGTTGTCCAAGTTGTGGGAAGTAAATATGCAAGCAGTCATTCCAAATATTCCCTGGAGGGCAGATCATCCCAGTTGAAAATCGGTGATTTAGTCACTTCGCAGTCCTAGGCACAGGGGAGAAACCCACTAAATTCCTGCTGATTGACTGAAAGGTTACATGCATTCTGAAATGCTTGTAAAAGAAACCTGTCAGACAGTGAAGTTAAAATGGTATGCAAAGTCAAGGACATTGCCTGCTTTAGTGTTTGGAAGGGTGCCTAACAAATCAGGAAGGTTGTGGTGGCGACTGTGCTTGTGCTGATTAGCAGATTAGTTTTATAGGGAAGAGAATTTGGGAAGAGAAGAGGGACATTGTTTCTCTCATTCATAGGCGTGTGCACAATCCTGCATCTCCTTGCATATGGCAATAGCGAGTCTTGAGTACAGGATTCACTCATGGATATTTCATTTGTTTAGAAATCCCAGCCACCGCAGAGGAGCTCATTAAAGAGCTGTGAGGAGAAGGAACCCAGGATTTGAGCACCTTGGAAGTGGCGTCTATTTCTATCTCTGCTGCTAACCGAGTAGTAAGACCTTTGGCAGGTCACTGCCAGTCTCCGAACTCAGTGTCCTCATTCACAAAATGAGGTTGGAATGTATTATCTCATAGGCTTCCCAGGTGGCGCAGTGGTAAAAATTCGCCTACCAATGCAGGAGACACAAGAGCTTCAGGTTTGATCCTGAGTTGGGAAGATCTCCTGGAGAAGGAAATGGCAACCCACTCCAGTATTCCTGCCTAGAGAATCCATGGGCAAAGGAGGCTGGTGGGCTGCAGTCGTGGGGTCGTAAAGGATTGGACACAACTGAGAAACTGAGCACCCATGCACCTTCCAATGCAAACATTTACTGATGATTCCATGATAACAGGTTCTTGATCTTCTATCTGCAAACCTGGAGATTGCATGTGTTCCCAAATTCAAGTGTTTCTGTCCTTCCAAGGTAATAAGGTGCATCAAACATTTGAAATAACACTTTCAAGGGGGCTGAGGCCACCTTCTCAAATCAAACACGTTAATGTTTCGCCAGTAAAATGTTTGGCTGTTCAGACTTGGTGAAATAAATGAATGTAATGAACAGCCTCAGATCAGTTAAGGTAAGGTTTTGTTGCCAAACGCGTTTGCCACAAACACAAACAAACAAAAGTCCTTTTGGTTTTTACACCACTTTTAACTTCAGAATTGTGGGTATGTAATCATGTGAGTGCAAGTCGCTCAGTCGTGTCTCTTTGTGATCTCATAGACTATACAGTCCATGGAATTCTCTAGGCCAGAATACCAGAGTGGGTAGCCTTTCCCTTCTACAGAGGATCTTCCCAATCCAGGGATCGAACCCAGGTCTCCCACATTGCAGGCGAATTCTTTACCAGCTAAGCCACAAGGGAAGACTGTGTAATCATGTATGTGTACTCAATTCTGATTAGTGATAATTAATTAATTAATCAAGTTATAGGTAAGTAAAATCTGCTAAATAAGCCTAAGAATATTTTTTAACCATTTGGGAGATATTTTATTTAAAAAGAAAAGTTCTTTTCTTAATAAGTATTCTTCTGGCTTCCAAATTTCAAAGTTAACACAATAGGCCTTTTTCTCAGGCCTTAATTTTGATTCTAACATTTAGTAATAATGCAAAATTTATTATCCCAGGTAATGTGTATGAGAAAAGTATAAATGAAAATGAAATGAATTCCTTCTTTCCCTTAGTTTTACATATAATGAATTTCATGCAAAGAATAACTGAATGAAAGCTTATCAAAATAAAGACAACACAATTTAACAAATAAAATATTATTGTTTTATTTATATTATTTAGGGTCATGTCAACCTGCAGCTTGGCAAAATGAAAAGGGAACAGAATTCGGTATCATTCCCATGGCAGTGCTACGAGAAGGCTCAGGTGGGTTGGGCATGAGTCTCACCCTGTGCGGCTCTGTTTCTTAAATGTCTATTAATAGTGCTGCCAACCATGCCACCCTCCTTGCCCGACTCAGCACTTTTTCTCACGCATTAATAGTACTCCACAACAGGAAAAACACCTCTGAACTAAATACACTAAGAAGTACCAAGTAGAGCATGCGTGCTCATGGCACTGAAAGGGGAACTAAGGGAGGTGATGAGTCGGCGGTAAAATCATGCCATCTTTCCACCAGGCGTTGAGAGCAGAATACAAGTGTCTTGAACTTTCTGTGGGCGGCCAAGTTTGAAGCTGAAACTTTACACATTTCCAGCCATAGAGAAATGAAAGACAGAAAATGTTGGGAAAGGGACAGAGGACACAGGAGCACAGGAAAGTGAGCAGAAGAGACGGGAGGTGGGGGGTGAAGTGGGAGAAGAGGCAGGATCCAGGCTGCAGGACCTGTAAGTCACAGTGAGGAGGCAGTGCATTATGGCAGGGACAAGGAGAAGGCCCTGAAGGGCTTCAGCAAAGGACAGATGATCTGGTTTATATTTTAAAACAAACATGTCAGCTGTCTTGAAAAGGGGCATGCGTGAAAGTGAGAGCACCAATTAGCAGGCTAATGTGGATGAGGGTATTGTAAGAATTTAAGAATGCTCTAATACCCTAAGACTAAGGGGTAATTAATAAGAGGATGAGATATTACCTTTTCACATCATCGTCTTCCAAGCTTATAATTTCTGTAAGTTTTACATGTATCTATATATGTTGTCGACTTGAAACATCTGTATGATTAAAAAACATTTATTTCTTGGTATGGATGCTTTTTTTATATTCCAAATATGGACAAGACATCCACAAAGACCATCTTGTTAAAGACCTAAGCATTCACACTATCTTCAGATGAACAATTCCTCTTTAACTTGTCCAGCTCCTGTAGGATGTTAAAGGCTTACATTTCCTTTCAACCCTTACCTTCCTAGTTTGAGAAATATCTGATTCATATAGATGCCCCTTTATTATTGTAGCTATTTTCAGTCCTCTTGCATCTCTTTTTCCAATTGACTAGTGGATTTTCTTGAGGTGTAGAATTAGCAATGCATCTGAAAAGCCAAACAAGGATCCTGTATTTTCTTGTATTTCCTCTAGAGCAAAATGTTACCTTGTTTTGGCATTTGTATTATGCTTCAGTGGTCAGAAGTTTGTTCCAGCTCAGAACCGTGAAAGGTAAGGGGATCAGCTCTATTCAGTATAACCCAGGCATGAGTATCAGGAGATGAGAGTCACCGAGGGCCATCTCGGAGGCCTCCTACCACAAGACAGTAAACTAGAACAGGGAGGGGCATACGAGGGAGGAGTACATCATGGAACCAAACCCACAACAAGGGGACCAACTGTTGTCCTTTAGGGGACGCCCCACCCAACAGATGCAGAATCTGCAAGGTGTGGCAGCAACGTCACGTCTAGAATGTAGAGGGCCATGCATGCAGTGTTACGAGGACTCAGACCAGGCATCAAAACATGGCCTGATTCAGGTTGGAGCAGGAAGGATTCTTGTTCAAATGGGCATGCAGCAGGATCTGGGGAAACAGCTATCATTCACTTATTTAGTAGATGTTTACTGAAGAACTATGGGCACTAAGGCTACAATGCGAAGATTGACTCCCTGACATCATGGCACTTAGAATTCAGGAGGGACTGTGCCTAAGTGAAAAGGTCACTCTAACGCGAGGAGGTCTGTGCCAGAACACAGGGTGGCGGGGATTTCATAAGGGGAAGATCTGACCAAGAATGACAGATCAAGAGGCGTGCAAAGAAGAAGCAACAATGGCACCAAAGCTTGAGAAGAAGTTGGAAGTGAAAGACAGGGAGACAGAGAATATTCCAGACCATGAGTATAGCACAGGGAACAGAGACGACCCTGGAGCAAGAAAGAAACAGTCTCCCAAAGCAGCTGAAAGGTGTCTAGAGCTATGCATGCCACACTGAGGCAGCAAGATTGACAAGAGAGTAGCAACCCAGTGCAGGGTTTCAGATGGGGCATGGGGTAGGAGTGCAACCTCAGGAGGGAGGAAAGCTCAAAGAGAAGGGAAGGAAGGTGCAGCCCTGGAGTCTTCCAGACAGGAATCATGAGGCTAGAATAGATATTGGGCGGGAGGTCTAGCCACGTGGGTAGCATCTGAGATGGGAGGTCTCTCGTTTGTTCATATCAGAAGCGGTCATTTTCATGAAAGTGCTGGCACAAGGAGGACCAGGAGAGGCAGGGAGGGACCCTGAGAGGCAAGGCGTCACTGCTGAGAGGATGAGGCAGTAGATGAGCAGAGGAAATCTCAGACAAGAGTATCAAGAAGCTAATGCCAGAGTGAAGACGAAGCAAATAAGGGTCAAGAGCTAAACTCACAACGTCTGGACAAACACCCCTTCATACAGAGCCCTGAGCCTCTTGCCAGGAGAAGAGTAGCTTCTCAGAAAGCCACCCCAGACCAGACAAGATGAGTAAGAGGAAAATAGTCTGCTTGAAATTAATGTCACAAAGCAAGGCAAAAATGGTGATATCCCTGATGCCTAAAGTCAGAGCAGACCTAGGGTAGTAAGACTGGATGACATTGCCTCCATTAAATCTGAGGCCTGCAGGAATAGATTGGGAGACTGCATGGACTGAGCTTTCAACAAGGGTCCATCTGTGGTCCTGATGGTGGAGAAAATAAGCAGGACCCAACATCCAATGGTTCCTACTAAGCTGTCTTTCTATAGAATAAAAAGAGAGGCCATTAAAAATAGCTTTTTTAATGCTGAGTAATATTCCATTGTGTATATGTACCACAGCTTTCTTATCCATTCGTCAGTGGATGAGGGCAAGGGTGGGATGATATTGGAGAATGGCATTGAAACATGTTAATTATCATATGTGTAATCAATCACCAGCCCAGGATTGATGCTCGGGGCTGGTGCAACAAGATTTCCCGGGGGGAGGGAGGAGGGAGGGGGGCTCTGGAGGGAGAGCATATGTAAAGCCATGGTGATATCATGTCATTGTATGGCAAAACTAATAAAAAAAATTGTATATAGTTATAAAAAAATAGCTTTTTACCTAGAGATTAGAGTAGGACTTCAAAATAAAAAAGAGAGAAAGAAAGCAATACATTAAATTATGCACATGAGGAATAGCAAGCTCACAGTCTAAATGTTTAGGTATTCTCACTTGAGGTCATCTCTATGATACCATTAAGACATACATATATATATTATATATATATATGGAGAAGATATACAGATATGCAGAAGTAAACTTCCTGACAGTTGTTCAAGTTAGGGTAATATGATACAAGGGGGAGGGGTTATTTGATGGTTGTCAGGTGATTCTGATGGAGTATTTTCATACCTGCTTTTGAGAATTTGTAGGAGAATCATACTCAGTACTGCTCATTGAGCACCTCCTCTGTACTAGGAATTTTGAAGAGATGATTATGTGTAGGTCTGAAAACAAACAGAAGAGCTAGGAGTTGGCTTCCACATTTAACAGAACAGCAGCTGAGACTCAGAGTAGTTTGTCCACTAGGCCGGGACTTGAGATGATGCAGTGAGTTGTTATTTGAAGCCTGTATATCTGACTTCAGTCCCCAGTCTCACAATAACACCAGCTACTGCAAATAAACAGAACTAAAAGGATTCACATTTCTTTCTCTTCTGATTCCTTAATGCTGAGTCTGTTCAAATCTATTCTCCGTCATAGACATTTCTCCCAAATCGGCGTCTTCTTATGTCTTTCTCTCTGACTCCCCTGGCATTCATCCCAGTTAGTCAGGCTTGATGCTTGTCTTCTCTCATCCCCCATCCAATCTGCTTGCAAGTTCTGGCAATTCTAACCCCGTCTTCATTTTCACATCACTTCCCTGTCTCTGCCTGACAGAAACCACCCACGGCAATGCAGCCCTATTTCTAGCTTACTAGGTTGAAGTAACCCCTCAAATGGCTCCCAAGGATCCCTGCTTGCTGATATTAACCCACTGAATAATCTCCTCCCCCTGCCTGTGGCCTGGGCTTGGCAACTCACTTTGACTGAATAGAATAACGCATAGTAAATAGAATATAGCACATGGGTGGGAAATCACTTCTGTGATTAGGCTACAAAAAAGACTGGTTTCCATCTTGCTTGCCCTTTCTGGCTCTCTCCCACACTAGCTTTGATGGGCCCTGGCTGCCGTGCTGTGAGCTGCCCTATGGAAAGGCTCTTGGGCTTCCCTGGTGGCTCAGAGGTAAAGATACTGCCTGCAATGCGGGAGATGCTGGCTTGATCCTTGGGTCAGGAAAATCCCCTGCAGAAGGGCATGACAACCCACTCCAGTATTCTACCCTGGAGAATCCCATGGACAGAGGAGACTGGAGGGCTACCACCCATGGGGCCGCAAAGAGTCAACATGACTTAGCAACCAAAACAAGAGCAACAGCAATGGAAAGGCTCACAGGTGGGGGAATAAAGGAGGTGTCTGTGCCAATGGCATCAAGGAACTGAGATTCCCAGTCCACATGCCTGTGAAGAGCTGAATCCTGCCTATAGCTCCATCCAGATTTCTGAGCTACAGAAACTATTAGATAAAGAACACTTGGTCGTTTAAGATGCTACATTTTGAGATAATCCATCATGTAGGAATAGAGAGCCAGTATCCAATCCAGGAATAGCACTGTTAGTTTTTCTGCTGCTAAATTAAACTTTCTGAAATAAAAGTCTGATTCTATCATTCCCGTGTTCAAAACCATTCAGTGATTCCTCATTTGACTCTAGAAAATACCTAAGCCTCTCAACTTGGCAATGATGCTGCTTTATCACCAAGTCCTGGTATACCAGTTAATAATTGATTAGGGATTAGTTGAAGGCAATAATGTATAATTCAAATATCAACTGAGGCTGCTCTGTTCCCCTTAAAGGCTGAATAAGATTGACTCCAACCACTACTACACAACTTTGTGGAAGATTCAACATCCTTTCCAAGGTTCCTACCAACTCTTGGTGGGTTTTTGTTCCCACAATTACCTCTGACTTTATTTCACCTTCGCTAAATTAAGTCAGGGTGTTTTCAACTCTTTGACTCATGTCCAACTCTTTGCAACTCTATGGACTGTAGCCTGCCAGTCTCCTCTGTTCATTAAATTCTCCTGGCAAGAATACTGGAGTGGGTTGCCATTCCCTTCTCCAGGGGATCTTCCCAACCCAGGGATCGAACTCAGGTCTCCTGCATTGCAGGCAGATTTTTTACCATTTGAGCCACAGGGAAGCCCCATGGATTATCTCTCTATCCCTCACCTGTTACCATTCCACATCATGTCAGCCCAGATGTGGGACTCAGTCCCTTTCCTTCACACACACACACACACACACACACACACACACACACAAAACCACACCCTTATACAACACTTTTGTGTGAAGCAGAGTTTACCAAATTTCAAGAATTTGCTTCACGGCTCAAATAACCTGAATACTAGACATCACTATTAAAATATATTTGGAAGGCAGAAAATAAAATATAAATTAATTTTGGTTTATATTTGCATAAACATTGGAAAGAAACACTAGGAAGTAAAAAAGGAATCACTTAGTGGGAGTGGTGGGAGTCGGGTGGTGGGTCAGAGGAACAAAAGTTGAACTAAGACATTTCACTGTGTCTTAGTGACATAGACTGTCCTCTATGTCATTTTGATTTATGAATTACGTAAATGGTTTTATTTTTCAGAAAATTAGAATTTAAAAATTAAATCAAATCATTTAGATGCCCTCCATTGCGAAATTCTCAGCGGCTGGATTCTGAACGGCCCTCTCCCCTCCCATTTCTTCTCCTTTACACTCCCTCCAGAATTGAGTCCTTTTACTGCTCTAATCTAGATTTTTCTCACTCTTAATTCAATCAAACTCGCTTTTGTCCAAACTCTCCAATTCAGCTCCAGGCCCACTTTTCCACATTAAAAGACTCACAAAAGTGCTCATATGAACAAAGTACAAATGGAGACCTAGGAGTGATACTTCTAAATTCAATTCCTGCCCCACCCTTCCATTAGGATACAGAATAAGGGAGGGAAGGGGGAAGAGGTGTCGTTGGGGCTGTGATAGCACAGAGAAGTTGGAAGGGAGGAAATCACAGTGGGTGAGGCTTTTGAAAGGATCTCAAAGAGAATCTGTGCTTAGTAAACAATTTTGCTTGTTTTCAGACCCATTCAGAATAGGTACCTCTTCCTTCATCAAACTCTCCTTGAGTTCATCCTGTTGGATACCATCTCCCTCTCCTCTGACATCCTGGCATCTATATGTCTCTTGTGGCAAGAGCATCCTCTACCTTACATTTTAATTATTTGTTTTCATTTTGCCTATTTCAGACTCAGCTCTTTTGAGAGAAAAGTGGTTGCATTGCTTAAACATACTCTGTCCATCAGAGATGATTATGAAGAACTTGTTGAACTAATTAATTCATTTAAGAATGTTAATATTATCAAAGCACATCTTATATCACAAAAGAAATCTAATATTAGAAAATTAACATTGAAACAAATCTGAATCAAATGATCAAGAGGTTATTTCAGAGCTCAATATGTTTTTGCATCAAGGTTTGTCATATACAGTTATCCCATGGGGCTTTAATCTGGAGAGGACTGTGAATGTCTGTTTGAGAAAGTGTGCATTCATTTCTGAGATGAACCCACACTCCCTTCCTAAAGTAGTGCAGCAGGGATGCACAAGAAGGGCTGACTCTATTTGTCTCAGGTTGGTCTTTTTCTCTCTGGCCTGCTGTGTTTAACAGATACAAAAGAAAGGCTTTGCAGAGTTATAGCTAAGCCAGGAGAACTGTCTCCAGGGAGGCTTCAGTTAACCTTCAATAGTTCATCTTTGGCAGGTTGTTGCTAAATTAAGTCCTGTAGATTAGTGGATTTCAGTCTTTCCATGCACTAAGCAGACTGTTCTCGCTCCTGTGAGTAAGCCCTAAGGAACTTAGAGCCGTGATGATCCACGGGGGGTGAGAACTAAAACTCAAGACTGGAGAAGTTTTCAGGGTAATAGTTGTTTTTTTTTTTTTTTTAATGTTAGAATGTAGGAATATGTAGAATGCTAGCAGGTATTAAAACTTGCAGGTATGTTTTAAACAAGAACCTCTACCAAGTGATTTACAAAGAAGACAGATGTGTCTCTTGCATTGTAAAGAAATGATGACATATGGTAATCAAGGACCAGGGAGTAGGTGACACCCTTCTCCCCTTCTCAAAGATTTCACTGTACCTGGGAAGATAAATGTCAGACCTCTTATTCCAGGGGGAGTTTCTTTGATTTACAACAGAGCTTCATCTTGTCTTGAGCCACATTTAACATTGTCAAGGAAGAAAAATGATACATACTCAAATATGTTTTGCTGAATTTGTTAAAAGGCATCTCAGTTTTAAGTTTAGCATTATTGGAAAGCAATATGAAAATAGGAACTCAAAGTTTTAAAATATGCCTGTGATTCAACTAAGAAACTTCACTTCTGGAAATTTAACCTAAAGAAACAGTTAAAGCTTTGTTCCAAATACATACCTCTAAGAATATTTGTGTGAGAACTATTTGTAAGCATGAAGAGTCAGAAATAACTTAAATGCCCAACAATAGAGGATTGGTTAAATCAATTATAGCCCACCCATATGTTTGAGTATTATCCAGCTCTTCAGAGGGAAGTCATAGAAAAAGTATCACTGAAATTAAAAGGTATTCACTATACATGCTTAACTTTAAAAATAATATACGTTACACACTATTAAAGAAAAACTCAACAGCTAAAATGTGTTTTGTGTTTACATATATTAACATTTCCACGCATCTTCTGTATTTAAAACAGTTTTGTATTTAAACTGTTTTTAAAAAGTTTTGTATTTTGTATTTGTATTTAAAATAGCAAACTGTATTTAAAACAGTTTTATCAAGTAGATATTACTGTTACTTTCACTTTACAAATGATGAATGTTCTCAAGGTCACAGGGGTAGTAAAGAGCAGAACCACAGAAAAGACAGTGAGGGAGGGAAAGGGAAAGTTCAGAAGGTAGAGATAGATGTATACACCACTTTGTTGTACAGCAGAAGCTAGCCCAACACCGTAAAGCAATCATGCTCCAATAAAAAAGAAAATAAACAATAAAAATGAGCAAAATATTTTGACAAAAAAGTTATCTGCTGCAAAATGTTAAAAGCTGTTCTTTCTATTTGTATGGGATCATGAATTTTGTTGTATTCTTCTTTTTGTCCAGATCATCTGTAATTTTTTTCTCTAATGAGTCTGAGTTGATTTCATAATTAGGATGGCTTAGTCTCGCTAATGTCTTTTCTTCTCTTTGGTCATTTTCAAGATAGCCTCACATTTATGGGAGGGCAGTCTGGCTCACGTGGTCTCACAGTTGAAGGGATGGTGGGTAAGACATGAATCCATGCAGAATTCTCTAGATCTTGCCATGCTCTGCTGCAGAGTGGCTGGTCTCAGGTGTTCCTTGATCCCTGAGGAGCAATGAGTCTTATCTGACTTTTTGAATAAAGTCTTCCATTGCCAGTGAATACATAGTCTTTGGCCACTGGGATCTTCATTCTCAGAAGACTCTTCTTCCCAATCCTAGCCTCTACAGATCAATGATGCTCTAAGAACAGCTGTGCTCCTATAAGTCAGCACCTGGGCACATCTGCACCCCATGAAAAATCTATGTAAACTCAAGTATTACCTCTGCCTTTTTATTGTGTTGTCACTGGTTAGTCACTCAGTCATGTCCAACTCTTTGTGACACCATGGACTATAGCCTGCCAGGCTCCTCTGTCCATGGAATTTTCCAGGCAAGATTACTGGAGTGGGTTGTTGTTTTCTTCTCCATTTATTGTGTTAAGAGCAGATAACAAAAGTTCATGAAGCCAACTCAGATGTAAGAGGAACTAAAAGAGATGACAGTGGAGAACCGCATGTCACCATTTGCTATGAAAGCTGTCAAGTAGAAGTAGCCTGAGCTTTGAGGTCACACAAAACATAAATTATAATGCAACTTTGCTAGTTACTGATGATAAGATGACCGGAAGTGACCAAATCTCTCTCATCATCAGTTTCTTCATCTAAAAGGTGGAGATGGTCATACCTATTAAATAAGATGTCCAGAGAATAAAAATCAGATAATGAGTAAATGAGAGTAAATAATGTGTAAATGGCATAGAACAGATATTCAGTAAACAATGGCTAAACAAAACAGATTATCATCATTATCAACATCACCACTACCATCATTAGAAAAGGCATTGTATGAAAAGTTAGAAAGCCGCTCCTGGTCCAGGCCTAAAGAAAGTTGTTAGAGGTCATTACATGGATAATGAGTGAGAGGCAGAAAAGAAGATGGGAGATAGATCAACCAGACACTTAAGGAAATTTGGCGTGCATGCGTGGTCAGTTGCTCAATCATGTGTGACTCTATGGACTGTAGCCTGCCAGGTTCCTCTGTCCATGGGATTCTCCAGGCAAGAATACTGTAGTGGGTTGCCATTTTCTCTTCCAGGGGATCTTCCCAACCCAGGGACCGAACCTACATCTCCCGAGTCTCATCCATCACAGGAGGATTTTTTACCGCTTAGCTGCCACTTTCCTTCACCAAGGAACTTGGGGAGAAGGACAATGAGGGTGTATATGGGATCACTATAGATATAGAACCTGGCATGGTAGTAAAATCAAACTTCATGAAGCTGAATTTAGAAAGGTCATCCTGTTTCCTCTGCTGAGCTACACACAAGCAACAGGGAAGGAGGGGGAAGAAGAGGAGAAAAAATAGCCTCCACTATATTTAGACTTTCCCCTGATGGTGGTAAGGGCCATGAATCCTATAAGCATCCTCCACAGAGGTGGCTTCAGTATCCAGGAACAAAGCCCCCTCTGAGCACAGAATACGTTGCAGGCTAGGTGTTGTTACGCTGCTTTTGCACAGGGCCTCACTTCTTCTTTCCCTCTTCTCCCTGTGCAAGGCTCTTTTAACTATTGAGAAACCTTTGTTAACTGCTATGTTTGCTGCTGTGCTGGAGACAAGACTCCAGACACACAGGTGAGCAAGATGGCTTACCTCTCAGGATGGACATTTCAAGGAAAGGTGAGATGCCACGGCGAGGCTTTCTCTGGGCAAGGGGTCCACCCCGTACAGGATCTAGGAGAGGTGTTCAATGCTTGTCCCCTGTTTAAGCCTGTTCTTGTTGTTGCTGTCGTTACTTCACTGCAGTTCTTTGAATTTATGGAGCTGTCACCTGTTTCTAGCCTACAGTGTGGCAAGTCCCAGCACCCATGATGAGTGCATGGCTGAAAGGCTCCGTTGGTCTCTGGACTGTCTTCTCCAGGAACCCTACACAACCCTCATCTGGCCGATGAGCAGACATGTCTGCAGGCTAGATTGTTGTCTACTTCTCTGCCAGGCAGGAGAGCTCTATTGGGGATCATTCTATCCTGGAGTGAGTAAAATATTACTTACCTCCTCCAACAGACCAATATATATGGCTGTGCCCACAGCGCTTACAGTCTCACAGCTAGGTTGCTGTAATGATAACAGAATCATTTTTGATCTGAATTAACATTACTATTTGCCTACAATCTCTTCTTAGAAGTTTTTTTTTTTTTTTTTTTTTTTTAGGAAAAGAGGTCTGAAATATCTCATCTTAATCTATGCATATCTGATGTACAGAGATTCAGGAAAAAGCAATTTTGCCCATTCAGAGAACTTGGAAATGAAAGTTTGCATTATTTATACCATAAAAATTCTTTTCTTCCATAATACAACTCCAGAAATCCTTTATTCATATCATCTACTGTGATATAAATATTGTGACTAAAAGTACAAGCCTTTGGCTTATTCTTTCCTCCAAGTCTCAAAAGTATGTGTTCATTTAATTAATGAATCAGTCTCAAATCACATTTATTAGCATATAAAAACACTGCTGCTATTGCTACTGCTAAGTTGCTTCAATCGTGTCCGACTCTGTGCCCCATAAACGTCAGCCCACCAGGTTCCTCCATCCTTGGGATTCTCTAGGCAAGAACACTGGAGTTGGTTGCCATTTCCTTCTCCAATGCATGAAAGTGAAAAGTGAAAGTGAAATCACTCACTCATGTCCGACTCTTTGCAACCCCATGGACCGCAGCCCACTAGGCTCCTCCGTCCATAGGATTTTCCAGGCAAGAGTACTGGAGTGGGTTGCCATTGCCTTCTCTGATGAAAACATTGGCCAGGCTGAAATCCCCAAAGTCTTCTGAAATTCAAACACAACATTAAAATCCAAAGTTGGCTTAATTGGTAGGTTATCATTATTTGTTAAGTACCTGTTAGTTTTGTTCCATTGCACTCAATTCAACAAGTGGAATGTGCTGAGCCTGGCAGAGAGGACACAAAGATGCTCTCAAACACTCGAAAGTCTCTCAGGGCAACCACATCATTTCAACTGGATGCCTCATACTGGTTGCCATGGGAACTCAGAAAGGGAACAAGACAAGAGAGTGAAAAAGCTGGCTTAAAACCCAACATTCAAAAAATGAAGATTATGGTATCTGGTTCAATCACTTCATGGCAAATAGATAGGGAAACAATGGAAACAGTGACAGATTTTATTTTATTGGGCTCCAGAATCACTGCAGATGGTGACTACAACAATGAAATTAAAAGACTCTTGCTCCTTGGAAGAAAAGCTATGACCATACTAGACAGGATATTAGAAAGCAGAGACATTACTTTGCCAACAAAGGTCTGTCTAGTCAAAGCTATGGTTTTTCCAGTAGTCATGTATGGATGTGAGAGTTGGACCATAAAGAAAGCTGAGAGCTGAAGAACTGATGCTTTTGAATTATGGTGTTGGAAAAGACTCTTGAGAGTCCTTTGGACTGAAAGAAGATCCAACCAGTCCATCCTATAGGAAATCAGTCCTGCATATTCATTGGAAGGATTGATGTTGAAGCTGAAGCTCCAATACTTTGGCTACCTAATGCGAAGAACTGACTCATTGGAAAAGACCTTGAGGCTGGGAAAGACTGAAGGCAGGAGGAGAAGCGGACAACAGAGGATGAGATGGTTGGATGGCATCTCCAACTCGATAGACATGAGTTTGAGCAAGCTCGGGGATGGACAGGGAAGCCTGGTGTGCTGCAGTCCATGGGGTTGCAAAGAGTTGGATATGACTGAGTGACTGAACTGAACGGTTTAGAGATATCTGGAGGAAGTGTTCATCAGACCTAAAACGTGATAGCTATGTAGAAATTGACCTAGCCAGGGGAGAGGGTGGACATCTACATTCCAACAAAGTAATTTACCCATGTGTGACATGTGAGTCAGGCTTCCCAGGTGGCTCAGATGGCAAAGAATCTGCTTGCAATGCAGGAGACCCAGGTTCAACCTCTGGATTGGGAAAATCCCATGGAGAAGCACATGGCAACCCACTCTGGTATTCTTGCTTGGAGAATTCCATGGACAGAGGAGCCTGGCAGGCTATATTCCGTGGGATCTCAAAGAGTTGGACATGAGGGAATGACAGCAAGTGAGGACAGAGAAGTTTTAGATTAACCATAAAACATTGCTAGAATCAAGCATTTTGGTCTACAGAAATGATAATTTCATATGGTTCTACCAACAATCAGGAAAGTCAGTATCAGACAACTTTGTACTAATTGCAAGTGGAAAAATTTGTAGTTCATCTTGCTTGGGGTGGGAAAGTAATGAAGAATTATAACTAGATGAGTTTCTAGCCCAGATTTTAGACAGACTATTCTCACATATGAAGAGGGTGGCCAGGACCACTTTACCTCTCATCTCTAGCTTCTCTTATTTTCTCCCATTTGGTCATAGACTAGATAACAGATAGCAGAGGTCTTGACTAAGACTGAGGTACTAGAGCAGAGGAGCAAATATGTAATCACAAGAGAAAATCTGTTGGAGTCAGTGTCTAATTTTTAGTGGAGAAGGCGAGAGAGAATAAAGTCCCAGGTTTCTGGTTTGCTTCACAGGAGGGGATTTGGAAACACTGGTGTTGATGTTCAGCCACTAAATCGTGTCCAACTCTTTGCAACCCATGGGGTCTGCAACACACCTGGCTTCCCTGTCCTTCACTATCTCCTAAAGTTTGCTCAAACTCATGTCCATTGAGTCAGTGATGCCATCCAACCATCTCATCCTGCCCTCAATCTTTCCCAGCACTGGGGTCTTTTCCAATGCTGGAAAGGATCGAACCTAGGTCTCCTGCAATTCAGGCAAATTCTTTACCATTGAACCACCAAGGAAGCCTCTTGGAGCCATTAACTCATATGGGGAAAAAAAAAGAGAGAGAGAGAGAAAAGGAGCAGGTCTGGGGTGAAAACAATGAGTTTAGGATATTTGGGTTATGAGGTGCTTGAGATAGTTATTGAGAAGGAAATTGAGTATAGCAGTGTAATCCAGGAAGGATTCTGATTTGGAATTGGAGATCTGGAAATTGTCAGATCATCAGGGGTCAGGTTGTTGGATAATGCAGGGGGATTCAGAACATGAGAGAAGTTAACACTACTTAGAAGCAAGCAGTTTTCCCAGGACTATAGAGGTCTTATGTTTTCTTTAAATGCTTTTTAACTGAGGAGGCTTTAAAAATAATCTTACTTGGAAGGCCAACACATGAAAAAGAGTTGCTCTGGCTGAAATGGGGGTGAAAGCTGCAGAATCTCGCTTGCTCAGGCTCCCAGTTTCTTTTTGTTTCCTTGAGATGGTCCCAGAAATCTCTGAGGAACACTTGGAAAATGATTGATCTGGACCAGTGGTCCAAAAATACCTCCTGTAGGTCATATCCCGCCCTACCACCTGCTTTTGGATAAAGTTATATTGGAGGATAGCTACACACACTCACTGTCTGCATTCCTGCTATAGTGGTAGAGTTAGGTTGTGACATGGATTACGGAGACAACAGAGAGAAAATATTTCCCATCTGGTCCTTTACAGAAGTTTGCTCACCTCTGATCTAGTTTTTGTTTAGTCACTCAGTCGTGTCCAACTCTTTGCGACCCCATGGACCATAGCACGCCAGGTTCCTCTGTCCATGGGATTCTCCAGGAAAGAATACTGGAGTGGGTTGCCATTTCCTTCTCCAGGGCCCCTGATCTAGACTAAGCTGTTTATTTCACAAATGAAAAACCTGAAATCCGGAGAATTTAAATGACACTTGAAAAGCTGCTTAGAGTAGAATCCAAATCTTGAGATACAGCCTGCATCGTCTTTTAAAAAGAGAGAAAAGCAATCAATTTAAAAGAGAATTAACAATCAACTTGACAAAGAATGAACTGGATACATTGCCACAGTAATTCCAAATAACAATAAATCTAAACAATAATAATAAAAACAGCAAATAGCTCTGAACTTCCTTTCACTCACTGTTGAATAAAATACAGTTTTTACCATTTTGCTGTTGTTGTTACTATCTCTGGAATAAATTCCCCTTGTCCTATATTACTAATTATTCTTCCTTAATTCAATGACCAACTTTATGTTAAAATGTGAAGTACTGTGTAAATTTTTTCCTGCAATAAATGAATTGCCTGCATGCTAAATTACTTCAGTCGCGTCCGACTCTTTGAGACCCTATGGACTGTAGTCCACCAGACCTCTACATCCATCGGATTCTGCAGACAGGAATATTGGAGTGGGTTGCCATTCCCTTCTGCAGGGGATCTTCCCGCCTGCAGGGCATCAAACCCACATCTCTTTTGTCTCCTGCATCAGCAGGTAGGTTCTTTACCACTTGCGCCACCTACAGTAAGTAGCAGTAGTAGTCACTCAGTTGTGTCCGACTCTTTGCAACCCCAGGGACTGTAGCCCACTGGGCTCCTCTGTCCATGGGATTCTCCGGGCAAGAATACTGGAGTGGATAGCCATGCCCTCCTCCAGGGCATCGTCCTGACCCAGGGATCTAACCCAGGTCTCCTGCATTGCAGGTAGACTCTTTACTGTCTGAGTTACAGGGAAGTCCCACACAGTAAGTAACATGGTTTTCCAAGATAGTCACTATGATTGATTGATCACAGAGGTGGGGCGCCTGCACATTTATGCACCTTCCTTATACCCAAGAACTTGCCTGGGTCCCCCATCTCTCCTCCCCGCCGCTTTCACCCTTTCCCTCATCTCCTACCTCTCAGGCACCCAGAGACAAGCTAAGGGATAAGGGTGCAGAACCTTCAGAGCTGGAGGTGTGAGGAGACAGCAGGGGAAGACACACGGGGACCACCTTCCAGATAGGGGCGGGCGGGACGGTCCTGCCTCTGCATCCCTCCTTCTCCTTCGGTCCAGCTCTTCCGCCTTTGGGAAGAGGAGGAGCACAAGGCGAGGGGCGCAGGCTGCAGAGTCTAAACGTGGTTCAGGCAGCACCAACTGAGATGGAAAATGTTTCCTGCAGCTCACCAGAAGGATTTTAATGGAGTGATTTAGAGATGTGGAGTTGAAGAGACCTGAATTTGGTCTGGGTCATCCACTGACAGAGCAATACTGAAAAAAAGACTCCATTCTCTCCCATTTGTATCCTGTATTTCTAGAACAAAGAAGTAAATATAGATACACGAATGGTAACTTTATTGTGAAGTTTAAGGATGAGCAGGGGGAAGTTATCCCTCACAAATGAAAAGAAAATGGTTACTTTTGTAGATATATAAGCCCTGAAATGTTTAAAAGTCTCAGAATAAAATTCCCATTGTGTTTAGTTAAGACCTTAATAGACCACGCCAAGTGCCGATGGCCGAAGAGAATGTGAAGGAGCATAGCACAAAGATCATTATGAAAAAATGCGGCATTTAGCTCTTTTTGTTAGTGTATCAACCCCCTTAACATACCCATCTTCACTGGTTTCGTAAACCATTTCTATTTCATATCATTAGCCAAGTTGATTTCAAATATAATGAAGAAAAGCATATGTAGGGTTAAATTCAGACCTTGAGAATCAACATTTTAGTATCATGCATTTATTTATTAACTATTGATGGAGTTGTTTACTATGTGCCAGGAACTGTTTTAAGAGCTTCATAAATACTGACTCAGAGAGTTACAGAGTATATCTGAAAAAGAACTGAACATGCATGTATAAAAATTGGTTCAGAAAAAAAAGAAAAATATTAGAAGCAAGATTCAGGAAAAAGGGAAGCAACGTGTTGACAATTGGCACTTCGTTTCATCATATTCTGCTTCTCCTCCTTTCCTGAGTACCTTGCTGCTTCACTTGGAGTATTTCTGCGAGAAAGGTAATGCATGCCTAAAGGCTGCTCGACCGGCAAGGGCATTTCATCTCCTTCTGGGGGTGCTCACATTAGTGAGAGGTTTTTGTGCTACTGGGATTCAAAAGAAAAAAAAATTGCTTACATTTCTTTTCTTTAAGTTATTCTACATACATCTTTACACAGATTTAAATATGCAACTTGTATTTAAATTTGAATTAAATTACACTATAATTACAGATTTAAATATGAAAACTGTAACACCAAAAAATTTATAAAGTGACAATATTTGTACATTTCCCAATTACCAAGAACTTTCCATAGGTGTATAATGACCATTTCCTATAGCCACAGTGTCCTCAAGTTTCCATTATTTTCCTTTCCTTTTTAGTTCAGCTGGAAAGTGTTGTCCTGTTCTTTTAGTTGGCCCTTCTTGATCTTTACAAATCTCTGACTTGGGCATTTCCACTAGATTTACAACCTCATTCATGCAAATGTAATTCTGTGTGTGTCCTTTCCTCCTTCAATTTGCTCACATCTAACCAACTTTTATTCACAGGATTCAGAGACCTTGCATGTGCATCTTTCTCCAGCCCCCTCCATCTTTTGGTCAGAGTGTACTATTGGCCCCGAAGGCCTTGTTGCCTGAAGCCAGCAGACAGGGGTGTGAGTTTTCCATGTATTTCTGCTGTCTGAGCCCATCTTTTTCCTGAGCTCATGCCTCATCCTCAAGTCCACTCCCTTCTAAGGCTCTTCTTTATATTGTATAAAACAGGTATTTGAATTTTTTTCATTCATTCATCTGACAAATACTGTTTGTTGAGCTTATAGTATGTGCTAGGCACAGGTGTGTTATCTTTGTGTATCCAGTGATGAAGAAAATAGATGTCATCCCAGTCCTCATGGAGCTGGAGGAAGTAAACAAATGTTCTTGAAATTGGGTTAAGTTCCTGGAAGGAAATAATGAAGGATCATTGAGGAGAATAAAAGAGCAGACCTATTAAAAGTGGCAAAAAAGGCTTCTTAGTAAAATTTCATGATAGCTGGGATCCTAATGCTTTCTCTATGATACATTTCCCCGATTTTCTCTTTAGGGACTTTCACCCTTGTCTTTCCTTCATCTCCTAGGATCCTTTCATAGAAGTTCCTTTCTCTGTTAGCAGAGCTCCTAGATTAACACACACCTTTGTGAGGAACTTTAAGAACTTGCTTTCTTTGTTGTCATCTGTTGCCTTACAAATAAAAGAGTGCTATCATCTGGTGGCCTACACATGGGTACATGAGCCGCCAACTGTCCTCTACTATGGGGTCAAAATAAGATGCCCTTCGTAGATCGTGGTCCTTACAACCCAGCCAAACTTGGCCACTGGGAGAGAGATGTGGCTCCAGGGATAACATGACCAACTTTATCTTATTTCCTGAAAACTCTTCTGATTAGTCTCTTTCTTCCCCAGGATTTTTTCCCTCAGGTTTTAATTTCTGAATTTCTTCTGTTGCCTTCATCTCCTCTGAATGGCATATCAATATTCTCTAAACCATCTCCACTAGTACAGCTTTAATGACCTGACGCTCCTTTATTCCCTGTACCCTTTGCTTTGGGAGGCAGGAGAGCACAGTGGTTGAGCACACAGCCATACACGTGAACCCACACTTTACTGCTTTCTAGCAGTGAGGTCTTGAACAAGTTACTGACTTCTTAGATTCCACTTTCCTCATAGGTAGAGTGAGAACAGGTCACCTGTACTAATTTTCTGTTGCCACGTAACGAATCGCCACAAACTTAGTGGCTTAGAACAGCGTGTGCGCATTATCTCACAGATTCTGTGGGTTAGGAGTCCACGGAGAGCTTAGCCCGGCTCCTCTGCTCAAGTCCTCACCAGGCTGCAGTCAGGGCATCGACTGGGCTGCGTTTTCATTTAGAGACTTGTGGGGTGGAATCTGCTTCCAAACTCCCTTAATTTGTTGGAAGAAGTTGTTTTTTTTTTTTCCTTGCAGCAACAGGACTGTGGACCCCAGCTTCTTACTGGCTGTTGACTGGAGTCTGCCTTCAGGTTTAGGATGTCAGTTCCTTGACTCATGGCTTCTCCAACAAGGCCATTTACTTCTGTAAGCAGGAAAGTCTCTAGCTCAAGTCTGCCAAACAGGAGTCTTAAATGATGTAACACAATCATGTGGCTTTCACCACGTGTAACCTAATCAAAAGGGTGACATACTATATCACCTTTGCCACATTATTGTTTGAAGCAAGTCACACATTCAGTCTGCATTCTGAGGATAATAATGGATGTGGCATCAAGGGGCAGAGACCATTTGCTTCTTTTAACAGCTCTGTTATGTCCCCACAGTTATCTTTGACTTGCTCTTCAAATTTTTTCTATTTGAAATATTTGTTTTTAGAATTTTCTGCACCAAAGGGTCACTACTGATTCTTTTACTTGAGAAAATTTTGGTTTGTTTTAAAGTATCAGTCTCTGATATTTAGAAAAACTAATTCAGAATTCTCTCCATTGACCTTCCCTCTTATACTAATAGCCTATATAGTACATATATCTCTTTCCAGGTCGTGCAGTGGTAAAGAATCTGCCTGCCAATGCAGGAGACACAAGTGATGTGAGTTTGATCCCTGAGTTGGGAAGGTCCCCTGGAGGAGGTCTCGGCAACCCACTCCAGTATTCTTGCCTGGAAAATTCAATGGACAGAGGAGACTGGTGAGCTACAGTGCATCGAGTCGCAAAGAGTCGGACCTGACTGACCACATGTGCGTGTCATCATAGTATGTATGATGTTCTAGGCACTGTTCTAGATACTTATCTATATTAAGCTAACTCAATTACTATACAGAAACATTTGATGAGATATCTACTATTATTATACACATTTTAAAGATGGAAATGAGGTATGGAGGAAAGAGGAAACTGAGGCACAGAGAGGCTAAGTGACTTGCCTAAGGCCACACAGCTAACAAGAGATGGAGTTGATATTCAGACTACAAAATCCATCCCTCTCATATTTTCATATCTTCTTGTTCCAACATTTTTCTTAATTTACAATAATTTTTTCCCCTCTCTCATTTCCTTGTCCAAATTACCACTTTTTGAGAAACTATGCTGGTTGGATGGCATCACTGACCTGATGGACACGAGTTTGAGCAAGCTCTGGGAGTTGATGATGGACGGTAAAGCCTGGCCTGCTGCAGTCCATGGGGTTGCAGAGCCAGACAAGACTGAGCGACTAAACTGACTGATGCTGTGCTTAGTTCCTCAGTTGTGTCCGACTCTTTGCGACCCCATGAACTGTAGCCCGCCAGGCTCCTCTGTCCATGGGGATTCTCCAGGCAAGAGTACTGGAGTGGGTTGTCATGCCCTTCTCCCAGGGATCTTCCCAACCTAGGGATCAAACCCAGGTCTCCCTCATTGCAGGTGGATTCTTTACCATCTGAGACACCAAAGAAGCTCTTTGAGAACCTAATTTCTTCTATTAGTACAGCTGGATCAGAAAAAGAAAGTACAGCATTTCTCATAATCTCTATTCTTCTAGGCACATAAATGCCATAAACCTTGATGATTACTCTTTTTTGGAATGCTATATTCTTCAGTCCTCTATTTATGCAAGTTGATCTGAAGTATTTGATTTCCAGTCACCTTTTTGTTATATCTGATCTCATTTGAATGCTTTCTGTAACATAGTTAAGTCCTATTATATCATAAACAGGACAAACACAATACTCCAAAGTCAAACTCACTTTTACATTTATTTTAGAGAAGGAGAAAAGAAATTAAAGCTTATCAATTGGCTGTTAGGACAGAAGAGAGGGTGCTTTTTCAAATGTCTTATTTAACCTTCACAATGAAGCTATGAGGCATGTGGTTATATACTTATTTTACAAGTGAGGAGTGAGCCCTCCAAAGGATAGTTACTTCTCCCATAATTACTGATGGCTTGCTTTGACCCATCACTCTGTTTCCATACATTATCTTATTTAATCTTTGGAGCAACCAAACCAGGTGGTATCACTTATGTCCATTTATAGACAAGGTTAAATAAATTCCCTGAGATCATACAGCAAACCTGGTTTATCTGACTTTAAAAACTATTTCCTTTTCTCTTTGCCACATCTTAGCTCCAATTTCTGTTGGAGAATCTGTTATGTTCTTTAATCCTTCTTTATATGAGTTTCTCAAAATTAGGGTAAATTCAAATGTCTGCAGGACCAAGCAGGCGAACAAAAGGCTGTGAGACATGCCATGCATCAGAAACACAACGGTGCAAACTATGATGCATGGAAGTGGCCACGTGTCCTAGGTCAGTTGTCCTAGGGGCGCATGCACAGTATGAGCTTGAGGCTGGTCTATGCAGAGCACAGGTTTGGAAACGCTGCATCACTGAGTGATAGCGTCTCTCAGAGGGCTGCAGGGCCCACACTTCTATGTGGAACATCCCTTAGGCTCCAGATCTTCAGATTTTTTAAGGTGAGACAGAAAGTTATACTTTTAAATTATGCTTCCTAATTTACAATGACAGCAATTAATTCAGCTCTTTCCTCTTGAGCCTCCAGTAAAATGTCTAAATGCTCTCATGTTCCCTCTGGTTCACTTTACTTTCCTCTTTCTTTTCCCATTATTTCATGGAATTTATTTTCCTTATTTCCTATATAATTTTTTTTAGTATATTTGCTTTACAATGTTGTTAGTTTCTGCTGTACAATGAAGTGATTCAGCTACATGTATACACATGTCCCCTCCCTCTTGGACCTCCCTCCCACTTCCACCATCCCACCCCTCTAGGTAACCACAGCACCCAGATGAGCTCCCTCTGCCATACAAATACAATGGAATATTACTCAGCCAAAAAAAAGAATGAGATCAGGTCATTTGTAGAGATGTGGATATACCTAGAGTCTGTCATAGAGAGTGAAGTAAGTCAGAAAGAGAGAAATATCATATATTAACATATATATGTGGAATCATATATAACATTTTAAAGAAATATTTCATCTCTAACTTTTCATATGACATTTATTACACAGGGAAACGACAACCTTCTTTGAACCAAGTTGAGAGGCTTACAACAGATTCTTCCCTCACAGCTCTCGGAAGGAACCAACCGTGCTGTCACCTTAGTCTCAGATTTCTAGTCTCCAAAACTGTGAGAAATAAATTTCTGTTGTTTAAGCCACCCAATCTGTATGTTTTGTTACAGCAACCTGAGAGGACGCGTACACCCTCCTTCACTTTGTACAAGAGAGCAGCAGGGTAACGCTGTGACGACATGAGTCTGTTGGGATATGGAAAAAGAAAGAAAGGAAAATAAAAGGAAATAGAAACTGTAACTGAATTCTAAAAAACAAACAAAACCCTGAGACTGTTGGAAGGGGGATTTTTACCCCTTGTGAGTTCTTATGGTGGCACTAATAATAAAATTGATGCGAGAAAGATGAACAGAAGAAAAAGAAATTTTAATTCATGTCACAGAGGTGTCACAGAAATGGGACCTGAGAAGTGGCCAAAGCAGGAAACTTTTGTACTTTTTAGACAAAGAAACAATACTTGTGAGGAACTGAAGGGCCAAGAAACTTAGGTTTGCAGTACCCAATTAGTGAAGAATATGAACAGAGCATGGGCTTGAGGTAATACATCAAAGAAGTTTCAAGGCTGATTTGGACTTCAGAGGTGGTGCTAGTGGTAAAGAACTCGCCTCCCACTGCAGGAGACACAAGAGACGTGGGTTTGATCCCTGGGTTGGGAAGATCCCTTGGAGGAGGGCGTGGCAACCCATTCCAGTATTCTTGCCTGGAGAATTCCCCATGGACCAACCCATAGGGTTCCAAAGAGGCAGACACGCCTGAAGCAACTTAGCATGCATGCATGCAAAGCTTGTTTATACAGGTTTCTCAGCCAGAATTCCCTTTCTGGTGACAAGGGGTTCCTCCTGCCTTCAGGTACAGGGGAGGGCAACTTTCCCTGGAGAGATTTGTCTCCTGCTTTCAAAGATATGGAGGAGGGTCAGAGTGTTTCTCTTACACTGGCCATTTCTTAAATAACTTTAAGTCAAAATAATCAATATGCCATTGTGTTGTATTTGGGGGCCGCCTGCCCTGGGCCCCAAGAAGTCAAATCACATCTCTTCTCTATTAAAACTCGCTGTCGCCAGAGTGATCCCCACTCCCTCCCGTCTTCCCAGCACCCTATCCTGCAGCCCTCCACTCACCCCAACTCTGGCCTCCCTGTACTGCTGGGCCTTCTGCCTCCAGCGCTCTTCCCAGGCTCTTCACCCGACTCAGGTACAGTCTTTCCAGTGAGGCCCTTCCTGGCCATTTGACTTAAATTTGCCACTTCTCACATCCTACTTTCCATTGGCCTTGGCTGCATTCTCAGGCTCTGTAGCCCATGTTACTCTCCAACATAGAATATTTTAATTTTAATATTGTCTGTTACCCTGCTAGAATAAGTTCTACTGAAGGCAAGGAATTTTGATTATTTTAGTCACTCCTTTATCTATAGTTCTTAATATATAATTAGTACTCAATAATTAGTTTTTGAATGAATAAGTGAATTCATGAATGAAGAAATTTTAATATAAATTAGGATGTTTCTTTCTTCCTAAATAAATCTTCAGTGATACAGTTGACTTCATTCTTCCCTTTCCACAGTTTGCAGCACATTGTAATGTAAAACTTTGTCTGATAGTTTTACTGGTGCTATTAACTTTTCACACTATATTTAACCACAGCTCAATACCATTTAAAATTTCAAATCAGGGGTTAGGGGGTGGGAGGGAGGTCCAAGAAGGGGTGGATATATGTATAGTTACAGCTGATTCACGTTGTTACACAGCAGAAACTAACACAGCAATGTAAAGCAATTATCCTCAAAAAAAATAAAAAAAATAAAAACCCAAACTCCTAATTAGCTCTGAAAGAGGATGAGAATTTTTTTCTGCTTCGTAACTGTCAATGGCTCTTTTTATTGTCCCTTTTCCTTGATAAAATACATCTAATAAATCTAAAGCAAATCTAGTTTCTTTTCTGTTCCAGAGTTCCCCATTCACAATGTTCGTTCCGGCCATAAAGTTCTATTCTCTTGCATGTTTATTCTTTCTTCACAGAATTTTGAATTGCTACAGCCACATTCCTTGGCTTTATCTCAATGAAACTAGTAATCAAAGGTCTGACTGCCTTGCTGTGGCTAATGTACAATGTCTACTTCCCTAGTAAATCCATAAAGTCATGCTTTCTACTGAAGAAGACAATGGCAACCCACTCCAGTGTTCTTGCTTGGAGAATCCCAGGGATGGAGGAGCCTGGTGGGCTGCTGTCTATGGGGTCACACAGAGTCGGACACAACTGAAGCGACTTAGCAGCAGCAGCAACATGCTTTCTACATGAAAAGAAATTCCAAACAATACTAAAACCATTATACTTTAATGAGCTGCTAAGGATACATAGTAAGAGATTTCTTAATCTCTGAAGGTTGAACCATATTCTAAACTTGATGAGAGTTAGAAAGGTTGTATTAAAAAAAATGGCCTGGAAAAGTTTCAGAATGATTTTAAGCATTCAACATCTTCAATATATCCTAGAAGCCCCTGAGCTCATCCTGCCCTTAGTAAAAAAAAAAATATGTATATATATAGATATATATATATATCTGTTGTTGTTGTTGTTACATGGGTCTTCCTTGCTTGCACTGGCTTTCTCTAGTTGTCGCGAGCAGGGGCTTCTCTTTCTTGCAGTGAGCGTCTTCTCTGGTTGTGGAGGACGGGCTCTAGGCACACAGAGCTCGCTAGTAGCAGCATGTGGGTGCACTGGTTGTGGCTCATGGGCTCTAGAACTTAAGCTCGTTAGTTGTGGCGCAGGATTAGTTGCTCCACAGCATGCGGAATCTTCCCAGACCAGGAATCAAACCTGTGTCCCCTGCACTGGCAGGTGAATTGCTATCTGCTGCACCACCAGGGAAGTCCTCCTTCTGGTCTTTTTGAAGGACTTCTCTGACGGCTACTCTTCTCTTCTTCATGTGACTCACAAGGTTAAAAATTGTAACTTCCCTAAAGACTCTCCCATCAAGAGTCTATGACTGTTACTCACGCTGGGTAAGGAACTGCCTGCAAATTATTTAAGCTATTATTTGTATAAGAGTCACTGTTGAAATATTTTTGGTCTTTAAGTAAATATGTTTTTAAGCAACAATTCAGCTTTCTTTTCGGTTTCTAAAGGATTTTTAGGAATCAGAGCTATCAAGAGACTGTTCTAGCCATTGAAGCTTCTGACTTAATTTCACTTGATTTCAGCAGCTTCTGACAAGTATTTGCCAAGTGAGACCATGGTGGGAGGCACAAGAGATGCATAATCCCAATGTTAAAAATGCTTGCCTTCTGGCAGGGAAGAGCAAATGAGCTAACATCTTTAGAACAGTGAGAGGCCGAAAATGCAAATTGGGTGGTACTGATGAGAAGTATAAGAGCAGTTCAGAGAAAAGACAGAAGTGTGGTCTGCACAATCAGGGTAGGCCTAGGGAAAGAGGAAGCATTTTAGATTGAATTTAGGAGTGCTAGGGTTGATGAGGTAGGCAAGAGTGAACCCGGAGGGAAGGGGGCAGGGCACACCCTCTGAAAAGAATGCCATAGCCTGAGAACACAGCATATACTGATTAGAATCAAATGGATCCAAGGTGGCAGGTAAGTCCACTTCAGCTAGTTCTTGATCCTAAGTATATGCTTATTGTATGTAGCACTTTAGCAAGCTAAATGACACAGCCAGAGGTACCGTGACAGTTCCAAGGCCAACCATCAAAGACTGAAAAGTACACGGTGGAGCAATTCCTGGAAATCTCCGCCTCTTCCCCAAAATGGTTGGAATAATCCTCCCACTCATTAGCCTTTTGAAATTACCCAGCCCATAAAAGCTAACCACACCACATTTTGAGGCCACACTCCGCTCTCTGTGATGGCCTACACTTGTCTGTGAAGTGTATTTCCCTCTGAACAAATCCACTTCTCATCTATCACTAGCTCTCTCTGAATTCTTTCTGCAACGAGACATTAAGAACCAGAGCTTCATTAGGTCCTGAAACCAGGTCTGTGATCTCAGTTGGAAGAGTGTGGGTTTGGCTGGGTTTGAGTCCCAGCCATGTGGGCTCAAATCCTAAGCACGGTTGTGACCAAGTTTAAGTCCTGGCCTTGTGGGTTCAAGTCCCAAACTGGGTTTTGATTGGATTTGAGTCCTGCAAGTGGTTTCAAGTGTCAATCTGAAGTAAATGGTTTCAGGAGGGCATTATAGTCAAAGGAAACAGCACAGGAAAAGCATGGACATCTTTCCTGGAAATCTCAATGGAGAAGAAAAACCTTCAGCCTCCAGTCCTTTGCTCCCTCCCTCCAAGATGTCTGGGTGCCTGCCCATGAGTTTCTGAAAACACACGAAGACTTAAGCCCACGTGTGTCAAGTGAGAGAAGACATGTGATGTCTATCCCCAGAATAGCTATGAGTAGTCTCTTGACTTTTCCATTAGATTTTGAAGAAAATAAATGAGCAAATGTCAGATTCAAATAGATCCCCCAAGAAGGATAATTTTAGTTGACTCTTTGGAACTGGAAGCCTGTCTGGGCACGTACAAGCACACAGATATCAGTTACCTTTGGTTACTGAGGAGGAGCAGGTGTCTAAACAAAGCTTCTGCTGGCCAAACTGATTTAAAATGGCACAGCCCTCCTCTGCAACCCCAGGGATTAGAGAGCATGTGGCAGGCCCAAGATCATCTTCTCTACAGATGGCTTCTGAGGACACCTTACTTAATGACTTGTCACAGTCTATGGCTACATTTAACCCTGATGTTCTGTCCTCAAAGGAATGCAGGGTTATAATACTGTGACACCGTTGAGTGTAGGACCTGGAGAAAGTGACTCCAGACTATCTGTCCTGGGTTCAGTGACTTCTGGATCAATGCTGGATCTCTCTGAGCTTCTGTGTAACTCAAAATCAGGCAAAGGTGTGACTTACCTCTGCATTATTACTTTTTAAATTTGTCCAAACATGTTTACTGAGCATTTACTCTGTGCAAGGCTATCTGCCAAATGTTTGAGAGAAAAACTGAGTGCAAAAAGGAGAATGAGGCAACTTATATCTTCACACAGTGTCTTTGGTAGCTCTATAGGGGAGAGTAAGTCTCAAAACTTTGTATAAATCTTTATTGTTTGTATACAGAAAAAAAAAAATCTAACTCCTTAGCCTGGCATTCAACTTCTGGCACAGAATACACCAAGAGGAGACAGGGAATGGCATGATAAATTTTGAGGGAAATTTTCTGGACTGTCACCTCATAAATATCTTTCGACTTGTATTTGCCAAAATAGACAATATTCTGATTGGGAAAAGAAACATTCTACCATAACAGAAGTGTGTAGACAAAGGTACGGAAATACGCAAACACATGGTGTATTTGAAAAGAATCAGTAACCCAGAGTGGTTAGAAGGGCTATAATGTAAAATATGTTTTTAAAAGTGGGTTGAAGCTAGATGATGGGGAAGTTGAATGCCAGGCTAAGGATATAGATTTTTTTTTCTATACAAATAATAAAGAGTTACTGAAAGTTTTGAGCAGGAAAATAGAGCAAGCTGATGTGTAAATATTAGTGTATGAAAGATAGCAGCATAGGCTACCCCAAAATAGGTCACTTTGGCATATGGATTGTTTTGAACTGAAGGTAATTGAGAAAGAGCAGATGTGAGAAAAACTCCCTACCCTCCCGCTATTTGTCAGTCTAATTTAAGGGCCCCATTCAATAGACCTAAGATGGGAGGAAAGAACTAACTTTTCCCTACCCTACATGTGCTACAATGAGCAGTAATGATGGACTAGAGATAAAAAAAAAAAGGCCAGTTAGGACCAGAAATCACTTAGAGTGAGATGATGGAGGCCTGACTTGGTCCAGAGAGAGTGAGAAGGCCTAAAAAAGAGACTGGTTCGCAATGTGGGCCAAGGTCCAGAGAGGGAGAGAACATGGCTCTGCATCCACCTGGAGTTGATGTCTGAATGGTATCCTCCACCACACTTTTCATGAGCATCTCTGATAGTTGGGACCTCAACCCATTCACAAGTAAAGAAACTTAAACTTACAGACCTTCTAGAGTTTCCCAGACCATAACTAGTGATGAGTAGATGAAGGTTGGCCAAGGATCTGACTTCAAATCCAGGAACTGGGAAAATAAAATAGTCGTAAATGCTGCTGCTGCTGCTGCTAAGTCACTTCAGTTGTGCCCGACTCTGTGCGACCCTATAGGCGGCAGCCCACCAGGCCCCCTCCTCTCTGGAATTCTCCAGGCAAGAACACTGGAGTGGGTCGCCATTTCCTTCTCCAGTGCATGAAAGTGAAAAGTGAGAGTGAAGTTGCTCAGTCGGGTCCGGCTCCTCGGTCCACGGGATTTTCCAGGCAAGAGTGCTGGAGAGGGTTGTCATTGCCCTTTCCAGTTGTAAATGAGGAGGGGGAAGATCTCAAGAACCAAGCTGTGAAAGAAGACATTGAAGGACACACTCGGTCTTCAGCTGCCAGGTGGCGATCAGGTGGTGGTGTCGTTCAGTTGCTCAGTTGTGTCCGACTCTTTGCGACCCCATGGACTGCAGCACGCCAGGCACTCAGTATGCCGGCAAATTTGGAAGACTCAGCAGTGGCCACAGGATGGGAAAAGGTCAGTTTTCATTCCGATTCCAAAGAAGGGCAATACCATCATACAATTGGATTCATTTCACATGCTAGCAAAGTAACGCTCCATATTCTCCATGCTGGGTTTCAACAGTACATGAACCAAGAACTTCCAGATATACAAGCTGGATTTAGAAAAGGCAGAGGAACCAGAGATCAAATTGTCTGGGGAGTTCGGTTTCAAGATGGCATAGTACAAGGACCCGATAGAGGTGATAGCTGCTGTTTCAGAAATTTTCAGAACATTTAGAGTGATGTTTTGTTTTTTCATTCCTTTATTTGTTTGGAAAGTCAAATGTATAAGAAATATAAATATATTTACAAATATGTTTAAAGGTAAGTTTCATTTCTGGAGAAACTCCCAAACTAAAAACAAGAAGAAAGAAACTATTCTGAGGTCAAATCTCTTCTGGAAAACTTCAGCAGAGTGTAAAAGTAAACATTATGAGAAATCTTGTTAACAGAGCTACAAAGGTCATAATCCTTCGTCTTTGAAGAGGGGAGACCAGGTCTTTGGCCTGAAGACAGAGGATGAGGTTCATTTATTTTAATTCCATCTACTAAGACCCTTATCTACATAAGCAATTGTCTTTGGCCAGTTATCACGGGTTATGCCTTTCCTGAATCAAATCCTAGAACTTCCTCTTTCCCAAAGATTCTGAGGAGGGGAATTCTGTTCTTGGGGAGCTCCAAAGAGGTGGTCCCTCAGGAACACACCTGTGTTCCCAGTGGCCTGCAGGCCTTGCCTCAGGAACAGAAGAAGCCACCCTTTGACCAAAGAGCTTATTCAGGAGCAGCGGGAAGTAAAGCAGTCTGATAGAATTCATGCAGAAGAGTTTCAAATTCCTCTGAGAGTAACGCTAATGTGCTCCAGTACTTCCAGAGCAACTTATTAAAGTTTTTATTGGTTGAAAACTTTGGAAAGATTCAGATTACTAGAATTAATACCTTGAAATTATCTTGCTCAGCATCTAGATAATTATCTTGACTTCAGTAATAACAGTTGCTTTCATTTCTTCCAAAAACACTTTTGTAAAACATGGCTTGGAAAACACATTCCTGAATGACAAAAGCAAAAATATAAAGCAAATTTGGTACCCAGATGTGAGCATTTTGATAAGTTCATTCACAGTTATAATTTAGCAGTGTGTTCATGCAATTGATATTTATGATTGTTGTTGCCTGCAAAGGAGTATTCATAGCCTTGGATTTCAAAGCAATTGTGAGCATGTGTATATATACATGTGTGTGTGTGTGTGTGAGGTTTGCCTCAACTTACAGAAGAACAATTGTATAAATTAGTCATATGGGAAACTATCTTTGCCCCCAAAGAATTCTTGATTCCTGTCCTGTATCATTACCCTACAGTTTGAGGAAGATGAAAATGTCATCTGAAAGGGAAAATGTGCTTGGAAATTCATTACACCTCTTTTTGATTTTTAGGTAGTTTCCACAAAGCTGATGTGGGTTTTTTTTCTTTGTGACTGTTTCTCTTACAAAAGAAAGAGACATGTATATAATTAAGACGATGTCTTTTAACAAGAGTGAGTTTTACCCCTTATTTGGTCCTAAAACCAAATATTCTCAAGATATGAACTTCCCTAGCAAGGGAAAACAGATGATAACATTCTTTGTAACAATGCCACCTTGTCACTAATGAATTTGGTTGATTATAGCTAGCCATGACACAAATTCCCATGACGCAGGGGCTGTGTGATATTAGGAATGGAAGATGCAGGGCGGTTCTCGGAGCCTTGGACACCCTCTCAGATCCAGTCCTCTCTGCCGCAGGCCTCCTCCTGGCTCATCCCCAGCTGTGGCCTCTCATGTGGAACCTTGTCTAAATCTGCCAGCCCCACCAGGTCCTATGCTCGGTGGAAACTCAGCATCTGCCCATGTTATTTCCCATCCTCCCTGCTGGAAGACGCTCCTGACATGTAATACTCCAGGCTTCCAGAGTCTCTTGCCAGGAATTCACTATTTTTCATGGTAGGGGTCCATGAATCACTCTACTCTATAAGATGGCCAGGCTGAGTCCCCAGGACTGAATGACTTGCAGTCTGAAAATCCCTCACAGAGCAGTGGCAGAGCCAGGTTCAGAGGACAGGAGGGCCCCCAAGGAAATAGGTCACCCCAAAGGCAAACTCTGGAAGTGAAAATGTAGCCTCGGGCTCTGTGGCAGGGGAGAACTTTGAGTCAGGCTAAATATAGCGACCTGAACTGAAGGACGGCCAGTGCTCAGGGCTGCCAGACTCACAGGAGCATTCTAGGATCCTTAATTGCCACAGGTGGGCTGCATAGTTCTTTTAAAGCTCTCCTAAAAATAAACCTTCAATGAGTCTAACTCCAAGGGTTGATTGTATTATCATTAGAAAAGTCAGCATGAAAAGAGAGGAGGAGGAAGAAGAAGTGGGTTATTCTTGGGAAATTGGAGGAGGTACAGCCATGAGTTGCTGGGGAGTGATGTTGACAGTTGAATTTTTTCTTCTCTTTTAAAAATGTCTTAACAGACAACAATGTCATTTACTCTTTCTGTCCAGCTGTGATTCCTCACTGCTGCCAGGGCTCTGAAGGTCAGCCCGTCTCACTCTGACTGGAGTTGTCTGTGTGCATCCCCGGGTGTCAGCTCCATGCAGGGCCAAGTGAGCCCACCGCTGGGCCACCAGGGTGCCTTCTCCACTCCCTGGCGAGCTCCAGCCTCCCTGGGTACAGCAGGGTGAAGGAACAGGGTGGGGAGGAAGAAGGGCTTTGGAGCCAGAGAGACCCAGAGTTGGAACCAGGGTTTCCCTCGCACTGCCGTTTCTGGATGCAAGCCTCAGATTATTTGTTTCTACCTCATAAATAATATTACCAGCCTTCAAACAGAGGCCATGAGATCAGCAGGGTGATTTCCAAGGGGCCTGGCTCGTCATACCATCAGTCTGCCTTTAGGAGTCCTTGCTTAGCATCTAAATAATCACCTTGAACAATTTAGGTCATCGCAGTTGCTTTCAGTGCAACGAAAACCCTTTTGTAAAACATGGTCTGGTACTGGCCATAGAGTACTGGGGACAGCCTTAGCTTACAATGGCAGTGCTTCCATGGGGTAACACCCAGAGAATCACTTACTTTATGACTACCAGAAACACAGGGAAGAGACGCTCTTCTGAATTGGTATTTCAGATGTCCTCTTTTTTGATTCCCAACTTACATGAATTTCCTTCCTTGCTGGAAGGTAAGAGGGCCGGGGCCCAGCTGTACCGAACCGGCTCCTTGTGCTCTGTTTGCCACTGTTGGCCCTGCATATTTTCACCTGCATGTCCCCCTTTCCCCAAAGCAGAAGCCATGTTCTCTGTTTCCCCAACCTACTGACTCCCCAGTTTTCTGCGAACACTTAGTCGATCAACACTGGACTCAGTGGGAACATTTTTTGCTGAGGGATTTCTCCAGAGACACAACCTACAAGCTGAGTCCCCCAGTTCATCAAAGCCAGTCTTGCCTCCCACACTCCTGCTGTTAAACATAATCTGCAATAAACAAATAGCCTTTTTATTGCTGAGTTGGCCCCTTTTCTGTTTGACTGTTATTTCCACCCAAGTCGACCCCTTTGTGTTTTCTTCCTATAAATTCTCTTTTTTAAAATAAAGCTTTTATTCTGTGATTTTGAGCTTTACTGAAGCTAGGGCGGGGGGTGTAGACATCTTTGGCTTGAATTTTGTTGATCTGCTTTTAAAAATTCTAATTATAACCCTCTGCACAGGGTTATAGAAGAGCTGGACGGGTGGGCAGACACACCGGCAGGGATTAAACAGACATGTCACTTTGGGGCTGGATGCAGCTGCCAAAGCGAGCACCCCAACCAACAGCCCTGGGGGCAAGAGTTTACTAGGATACATTGTTGTGTTTTCCTGGGTGCTTGGAAGGAGAGCTGTGGAAGGAAGGAGATGGCAGGACCATTGATTCCAGGAAAGTTGGCTGCCTCTCTCAGATGATTTAGGGGTACCAAAGAGTCCCCTGAAATAATTCCCCTACCTTATTCTTTGAAAATGGTCCAAGCCTTTCATTCCATAATTAAAAAGTCAAGTGTAGAATCTAAACCCCTCTGCTAAAGTCACAGTGTGTGCTGTGCTTTAAAGTCAGAGCCTGACCTGACTGATCAGGGGACTGTCATTGGAGACAGCACGGTCTTAGAAGCCCCCTTAGAAGGAAAATCTATGGAGAAGGAAATTTATGAATGTGTTTTTCCTGGGCCAGATCAATGAAGTTAAAATGGATTTTCTCATCAAGGGAGTCCATGGAGGAGTCTCAGGACAGTTACTCCTGCTGCTCAACTCCCACCACCCCTGATTTACAGTCCACCAAGAACATCCAGCCCTTTGGGATAAGAATTGTCTATTTCCCTGGGTGTGTAGTTTTGGTTGTTGTTTGCAAACGCAGAGGCTTGCGGGGAGGCGAGGAGAACACCAGATCGCTCGTATCTTCACTTTGCAAACTTCGGCTGTGTACCAGCACATCAGCATCACATGGGAGGCTCTTGACAAATGAAATATTGATGATTCAGAATTATAGTCTGTATTTTAACAAGATCCACAGATAACAAATCTACGTATTAAAGTTTAAGAAGCACTGACTCATACCTTATTGTAGACTTATTCTAGGTTTGCAAGTTGGAAAGGCAACGGACCGTGTCTGATGTTGAAAGGGGATATGAGGACATGAGAAAGTGGATCTCTTCTATCCCCTGGTAGATTTACCTGAATGTCTCCATGGCCCATCAGCTTGGCCATCCTAGGCAAAACTCTTTCCCAGTTTGTCCCTGTGCCTGCTGGATCCACATCCTCCACCTGCCAGTGTCGGGGTCCCAGTCACTCCTCATTCTTGTGTTTGTCTTGAGGGTCTTGGAAAGGAAAGGGGTTCCCTCACAGACACCCTGCCTGCTGCTCCAGCTGCTGCTTGGCTCTTGGGCAGCCTTTGTGTCCAACCCCTGAAGCTTTAATGCTGCTGCAGACATGTCTCCAACCATCCTCAGAGAAAGCGGACGTGTTCCGGACCTCTGAGCCCAGAACGGCTGCACTCGGTTCTACTGTCACCTGGAGCACCTTACCATCTGCTCTGTGGTCTCAGATACTCACCTCTTTTCAGGTTAAGAACATCTTCCTCCAAGTGGCCACCTCTTTTCTGGAGAGGAGGCCAGGGACTGAGGAGGGTGGGAGAAGAAAGGAGCCTTATGCAAGATGGAGAATGTGGCTCAGCTCAGCCCCACGTGATGCTCTGGAGTGGTGCTGAAGACATTCAGCATAGACTTGAGTTCAGCATGAAGGTTTTTTCCTGAGCCAGGTGATAGTATCATTTCTCCAGGCAAATCTTTGGTAAAGTCTTCTGTCTCCAGCTCTTTTGTCAGGAGAGCTGAGATTTGAAGGATTATGTATAGACAGAGGTCGGGGGTAGGGGGTGGGGGGGGTGAGTATAGCCAGAGGTCAGAGGCAGAGGGGTGGGTGTGGTGTTAAGGGGACGTGTCACTGGCCTGAGAAGGCAGAAGAGATGAGCATTTCAGCAGAAGCCAAAAATGGAAGAGAACAGTAACTATGAAAGTATCAGTGCTCCAAATTCATGGAAAACTTGGGAATATCACTGGATTTATCACTGAATAGGGGGTGGGAGCGCTGAAAAACTGATGCTTTCAAACCATGGTGTTGGAGAAGACTCTTGAGAGTCCCTTGGACTACAAGGAGATCAAACCAGTCAATCCTGAAAGAAAGCAACCCTGAATATTCACTGGAAGGACTGATGCTGAAGCTGAAGTTCCAACACTTTGGCCACCTGATACAAAGAGCCAACTCATTGGAAAAGACACTGCTGCTGGGAAAGACTGAAGGCAGGATGAGAAGGGGACGACATATGATAAGATGGTTGAATGGCATCCATGGACATGAACTTGGGCAAACTCTGGGAGATAGTGATGGACAGGGAAGCCTGGCGTGCTGCAGTCCATGAGATTGCAAAGAGTTGGACACAACTTGGCAACTGAATAATAACAATGGGATGGGAAAGCCTGGAACAATTACTTTTTTAATTAAAGGAATAAGTGTTCCCCAAACAGACTTGGATCACTTAGGAAACAGTCACACACTGAGTATCCCTGTGCCCTTTCCTTCCAGGACACAAAGGTGCAGGAGAGTGAGAGAGATTAGGTTGAGTTGAGGCCAAGAAAAGTCACTGCTACCTGCCTGCATCTGCCCTTGAGGACCCCCTTTCTCACCCCTGAAATTCAGCTTCTGCCCTTGTCAGGCACTGTGTGTCTGAACCCTAAGTCTGGATAAAGTTCAAATTCCTTTTCATGGGTCTTCAGCGCCTCAGAATTATCAGTGATACTGAGTAACCCCTGGCCCATAGGAAGGCTTGGAGCACATGGGGAAGATCTCTATGGGGAGGCAACCCATCCTGACACCTGCAGAATTCAGCTGCGCTGCGGCCGAGAAACGTGGGCACAAGCCACCTTGGGTTCATGGTAGCTGCACCAAGGAAACAGCACCGGTCTTTTCTGTTTCTAGAAGCTCTCCTTTCTCGTCACCCCCAGCTCACTACCAGCCAGCACAAACAGATGTTTCCAGGGAATTACTGAGCCTTCCTTGGTGCAGAGTGTTGACCCATGTAAACACGGACAGGAGGTTAGGTCACACCATAGCCAGCTTCTTTGGCTCAAGCTTATGGCATGCCTCCTTTACCCAGGAGTCCCCCAATCGATTGCCATATCACTCTGGGTCTGCAGGCTTGTCCATCATCTCCAAGTGTCCTCAACATTTGGAGGGCGTATGGGCCACCAGGGGAGAAAGTCAAGGATGCAGGCTCTGGGCCCTGGGTGTGGCTGGGGTTCTGAGGTGTGGACACCCTGGGAGAAGCTCTAGGACACACCAAGCTCTAGCACTTGGTCTTGGTTATCCAGTGTGCGAGCACCAAGCTTTCCACTCTCCAGGGTCTTCTGGAGGGAGCTATTCAGTTTTCCTTCTACCTGGCCTTCAGCTCCTTAAATTCCCTTCAGGTTCCTCCCTTTTGCTTCTGGTATTTTATTGTTTGGGGCTTCCCTGGTGGCTCAGTGGTAAAGAATTGGTCTGCTAATGCAAAAGACACAAGTTCAGTCCTGAGGTGGGGAAGATCCCCTAGAGAAGGGAATGGCAACCTATTCTGGTATTCTTGCCTGGAGAACCCCATGGACAGAAGAGCCTGGCAGGTACAGTCCACAGGGTCACAAAGAGTTGCACATGACCAAACAACAGAACTTTATTTCATCAGCTTAGCCAAGGCCCTCTTCTTTAGTTTCCCTGATGCCTTCATTTCTTTTTTCTAAAGCCCTCTTCTAGTTCCTCATAATTCCGCCCTTCCTCCTGCTTCCTCTTTCCACTTACCTTTCCAGAAAAATATTCACCTTCATAATAGTCCCCTTAATATAGACCAAAAAAAAAAGCCAAAAAAAAAAAGAATAACACAAAACACAATTACATTTTAAGGGAAACTTCTCTTTGTATCATTAGAATTTTTAAAATATCAAAAACTCCATATTTATATGATTAACTTATGGGCCAGGAAGGAGCAGTGACACGCAGTCTAGTTCAGAATTGTTGCTGCGGCTAAACCATGTTCCCTGTCAAGGCAGCGGTTGGGGGTGGGAGGGCACGACTGTTCTCAAATTGCTCTCATTGTGAGACTAAGAACCTTAAAGGTGTTGTCACTGTTCTCAGTTACTGATGGTGAGATTTCACTCAGTGAAGAAAGGAAATGCTTTGAAGATTTATATTTACTAAATGAAATTTCATTCAGTGAAAGGATTATGCTCTAGTAGTTTAACAGTTAACATGTATTAAAAAAAATCCTGCTTTAGCAGTTTGTCACCTACATGCTTTATTTATTTATTTATTTTTATTATTATTGTTTTTGCCATACAATGCCATGATATCACCATGGGTTTACATATGCTCCCCCTCCAGAACCCCCCTCCCTCCTCCCTCCCTCCTCCCTCCCCCCGGGAAATCTCGATGCACCAGCCCCTAGCATCAATCCTGGGCTGGCGATTGATTAGACATATGATAATTAACGTGTTTCAATACATGCTTTATTTTAAATGAAAAATGAAATGAAAAAGACCTCTGGTAGCTTGATAGGAATTGCATTGAATCTATAGATTGCTTTGGGTAGTATACTCATTTTCACTATGTTGATTCTTCCAATTCCTATCAAGCTACCAGAGGTCTTTTTCAAAGAATTAGGACAAATAATTTCTCAACTTGTATGGAAATACAAAAAACCTCGTATAGCCAAAGCAGTCTTGAGAAAGAAGAATGGAACTGGCGGAATCAACCTCCCGGACTTTAGGCTATACTACAAATCCACAGTCATTAAGACAGTATGGTACTGGCACAAAGACAGAAACATAGATCAATGGAACAGAATAGAAAGCCCAGAGATAAATCCACGCATCTATGGACACCTTATTTTTGACAAAGGAGGCAAGAATATACAATGGAGAAAAGACAACCTCTTTAACAAGTGGTGCTGGGAAAACTGGACAGCCACTTGTAAAAGAATGAAACTAGATCACTTTCTAACACCATACACAAAGATAAACTCAAAATGGATCAAAGATCTAAGCATAAGACCAGAAACTATAAAACTCCTAGAGGATAACATAGGCAAAACACTCTCTGCCATAACCCAAAGCGGGATACTCCATGACCCACCTCCCAGAATATTGGAAATAAAAACACGAATAAACAAATGGGACCTAATTAAAATTAAAAGCTTTTGCACAACAAAGGAAACTATAAGCAAGGTGAAAAGACAGCCTTCAGAATGGGAGAAAATAATAGCCAATGAAACAACAGACAAACAATTAATCTCAAAAATATACAAACAACTCCTGCAGCTCCATTCTAGAAAAATAAACAACCCAATTAAAAAGTGGGCCAAAGAACTTAACAGACATTTCTCCAAAGAAGATATAAAAATGGCTAACAAACACATGAAAAGATGCTCAACATCACTCATTATCAGAGAAATGCAAATCAAAACCACAATGAGATATCACTTTACACCAGTCAGAATGGCTGCCATCCAAAAGTCTACAAGCAATAAATGCTGGAAAGGATGTGGAGAAAAGGGAACCCTCTTACACTGTTGGTGGGAATGCAAACTAGTACAACCACTATGGAAAACAGTGTGGAGGTTCCTTAAAAAGCTGCAAATAGACCTGCCATATGACCCAGCAATCCCACTGCTGGGCATATACACCAAGGAAACCAGAATTGAAAGAGACACGTGTACCCCAATGTTCATCGCTGCATTGTTTACAATAGCCAGGACATGGAAGCAACCTAGATGCCCATCAACTGACGAATGGATAAGAAAACTGTGGTACATATACACAATGGAATATTACTCAGCATTAAAAAAAAAATTCATTTGAAGCAATTCTACTCAGATGGACAAAACTGGAGCCCATTATCCAGAGTGAAGTAAGCCAGAAGCAAAAACAACAATACAGTATATTAACGCATATATATGGAATTTAGAAAGACGGTAACGAGAACCCTGCATGCGAGACAGCAAAAGGAACGCAGATGTATAGAATAGACTCGTGGACTTTGTGGATGAGGGTAAGGGTGGGATGATATGGGAGAAGGGCACTGAAGCATGTTAATTGTCATGTGTCTAATCAATCGCCAGCCCAGGATTGATGCTCGGGGCTGGTACAGCGAGATTTCCCGGGGGGGAGGGAGGAGGGAGGGGGGTTCCGGAGGGGAAGCATATGTAAACCCATGGTGATATCATGACAATGTATGGCAAAAACAATTAAAAAAAATAATAAATAAAAATTTTTAAAAAAAAAGAAAGAAAAATGAAATGTTTTGAAGATTTATATTTACTAAGTGAGGGGGGAAGTAAGTTCCTAAAATATTTTGTAATCGTAGGGACAAAACTCATTTTGAGATAAAAACCGAAATTTTAGATTCAAATCACGAATAAACAAATGGGACCTAATTAAAATTAAAAGCTTCTGCACAGCAAAGGAAACTATAAGCAAGGTGAAAAGACAGCCTTCAGAATGGGAGAAATTAATAGCCAATGAAGCAATGGACAAACAATTAATCTCAAAAATATACAAACAACTCCTGCAGCTCCATTCTAGGAAAATAAACAACCCAATCAAAAAGTGGGCCAAAGAACTTAACAGACATTTCTCCAAAGAAGACATAAAAATGGCTAACAAACACATGAAAAGATGCTCAACATCACTCATTATCAGAGAAATGCAAATCAAAACCACAATGAGATATCACTTTACACCACTCAGAATGGCTGCAATCCAAAAGTCTACAAGCAATAAATGCTGGAGAGGATGTGGAGAAAAGGGAACTCTCTTACACTGTTGGTGGGATTGCAAACTAGTACAGCCACTATGGAAAACAGTGTGGAGGTTCCTTAAAAAACTGCAAATAGTCCTGCCATATGACCCAGCAATCCCACTGCTGGGCATATACACCGAGGAAACCAGAATTGAAAGAGACACGTGTACCCCAATGTTCATCGCTGCTCTATTTACAATAGCCAGGACATGGAAGCAACCTAGATGCCCATCAACTGATGAGTGGATAAGAAAGCTGTGGTACATATACACAATGGAATATTACTCAGCATTAAGGAAAAATTCATTTGAATCAGTTCTACTGAGGTGGACGAAACTGGAGCCCATTATTCAGAGTGAAGTAAGCCAGAAGCAAAACCAACAATACAGTATATTAACGCATATATATGGAATTTAGAAAGACGGTAACGAGAACCCAGCATGTGAGACAGCAAAAGGAACGCAGATGTATAGAATAGACTCGTGGCCTCTGTGGAAGAGGGCAAGGGTGGGATGATATGGGAGAATGGTATTGAAACATGTTAATTGTCATATGTCTAATCAATAGCCGGCCCAGGATTGATGCTTGGGACTGGTGCAACGAGATTTCCTGGGGGGAGGGAGGAGGGAGGGGGGTTCTGGAGGGGGAGCATATGTAAACCCATGGTGATATCATGTCATTGTTTGGCAAAACTAATAAAAATTAAAATTAAATTAAAAAAAAGATTCAAATCACTTTTTACTCATTCAAATCCTTTTGGTAAAGGTCAGAAAGCTTTAAAGGGAAGGAGAGTAGAATTAAGAATTAGACCATTTAAAGCCTGATGAGACAGACAGTGAATGATACTTGAATCATTTAACAGTTCTTAATAATCTTCTACCAATGAGGTGTTGGGTAGTAGTCTTTAAATTTGGCTTCTTTAATAAAGAGCTATACCTGCTTTTTCTACTTTCTTTCTTTATATCTGCTTTTATAGATCAGGGAAAGCAATGGAGCTAATCTCCACTCTGGATAAAGCAGCAGAGGCCCCTAACTTGAGCTTCCCTGGTGGCTCAGATGGTAAAGCGTCTGTCTGCAGTGCGGGAGACCCGGGTTTGATCCCTGGATCTGGATGATCCCATGAAGAAGGAACTGGCGACCCACTCCAGTACTCTTGCCTGGAAAATCCCATGGGCGGAGGAGCCTGGTAGGCTGCGGTCCATGGGGTCGCAAAGTGTCGGGCCCGACTGAGCGACCTTCCTTTCTTTCCCTTAACCAGTGCGGTATGACTGCCACCTAGTGGCAGAATATCCTCATCACAGGCGTCCTGCCAAGCGGACGGCGAGGAGTTGGGCGCTGAAGGCTCCCGGACTGCAGGGCTGATCTGCAAGCTAAAAGCATCAGGTGACTACAGTAAAGTTAAACTTTCTGCCATGTCAACTCTTACAGCTTCTATTTTAAGGTCTATTTTAAGAAATACGTCTTTATTAATACAGTTTTAAACGGAGTTACATAAGGACATGTAAACCTTGATTTTCACTCTTAGGGAGTTTATCGTATTTCATACAAGCTCCAAATGAACAAATAATATATATCACACACACACACACGTGTGTGTGTGTGTGTGTGTGTGTAATATATACATTTACAAAATATAAATCCCTATGAATTTAATTCTAGCCCAGAAGGCACTTTGTGACTTAAAAAAAGCCCCAAAGTTCGCTGACTTTTGGATGCCTGGAATGGGTAAGGAGAGAACTATGAGCTAAGTCAGATCCACTCAGCTCCACCACTGACCTCAGGCTGAACTGAGGCAAGACTGCTCAGGTCTGACTGCTGGACCTCAGGCAAGAACTTTATGATGTGTCAACCCACTTGCCCACTTGCCCAGCCTGTTAAACTGGGGAGTTGAAATAGACTCTCTCCTAAGATGCTCTCCATGACATTTCTAAGACCTCTCCTGTTGATTCATTTCCTCCCCAAGTGGGACCAAACGTTTTGAAATTTTAGCTGACCTGCTCCGTTCCCTTTGCATGCTTCACCCCCATCTTATTATGGGTGATTTCAAGGCTGACCCATTTTCATAACCTAGTTCTATCCTGGAGCCTCCAGGGAAGTGAGAATATCTCAGAAATATCTCAGCTGGCCAGCTGGTTCGACAATTTTTCCTCTTTGCTATTTGTACCTATTGGTTCATATAGCAATCTTCTCAAGTAAACTCAGACCAAGAAGACAAAAAGGATTAAAATAAGGCCCACAAGATCCAACGTGTGTAACCTGACATGGTTTCATTTTGTTGAGTTAGCAGCTAATTTTGCAAACTGAAAAACAAAAGCTGGTGTGTTCAAGCTTTCATTTCAGTCGTGCTTTCACTATTCAGCAATCAGTGGAAAGACAATTAAGTGTGACCTTTCTGTACAGATGGCACCACTCTTCACAAGCAAATAACACCATCACATTAACCCTCAAATGCAGATGTGTGCTTATTTTTGAGACTTTAATAAGGTACAGTGAGTGTTGCAGAAGAAAGCTGAATATCATTTAATCTGCTTGTATCACTTGTGAAAAAGATCATACTGCAGTTCTAGGAAATCAGGAGACATGCAAAACAAAGCACTATTCTTAAACCACACGGACGTGTGCTTTCTTCAAATTATTACAAGCACCGCTCTATCTGAAGGCATGTTGATCCCTGTGATAAGCAGTGTTTGGTTCAATGCAATTGTCCCCCACTTCAATGCAAAGCATGATATGTACTGTGTGTGGGCAGGAGAGCTTCAGCAACTCTGTGGGACTGTGGGAAAGTCACAAAATCTCAAAGTTCAAAGGAATCTTAAAAGCAATTTCCTCCAAACATTAAGAATCGGTTTATCAGTAGCTACAAAGTCAGAGTAAAGGAGAGAGTGAGAACGATCTAACCCCAAGGATAAGAATTGAGAAACAGTGATAAACCTGAGTGAAAGACTTTATTTTGGGGGGCTCCAAAATCACTGCAGATGGTGACTTCAGCCATGAAATTAAAAGACACTTGCTCCTTGGAAGAAAAGCTATGACCAACCCACACAGCATATTAAAAAGAAGAAACATTACTTTGCCAACAAGGTTCGTTTAGTCAAAGCTATGGTTTTTCCAGCAGTCATGTATGGATGTGAGAGTTGGACCTTCAAGAAAGCTGAGCACCAAAGAATTGATGCTTCTGAACTTTGGTGTTGTAGAAGACTCTTGAGAGTCCCTTGGACTGCAAGAAGATCCAACCAGTCCATCCTAAAGGAAATCACTCCTGAATATTCATTGGAAGGACTGATGGTGAAGCTGAAACTCCAATACTTTGGCCACCTGATGTGATTAGAACTGACTCCTTGGAAAAGAGCCTAGTGCTGGGAAAGATTGAGGGCAGGAGGAGAAGGGGATGACAGAGGATGAGATAGTTGGATGGCATCACTGACCTGATGGATAGAAGTTTGAACAAAGGAATTGGTGATGTACAAGGAAGCCTGGCGTGCTGCAGTCCATGGGGTCGCAAAGAGTCAGGCATGACTGAGGGACTGAACTGAACTGGAGAGCACAGACATGCCTGCTCATCATCATCTGACTACTTGTGACCCCCTGGAGTGTAGCCCGCCAGCACTTCTGTCCATGGAATTCTCCAGGAAAAAATACTGGAGTGGGCTGCTACTTCCTTCTCCAGGGAATCTTCCTGACCCAGGGATGGAACCTCTATCTCCTGCTTGGCAGGAGAATTCTTTACCACTGAGCCACCAGGGAAGTCCAACTAAGAGCACACTTGTTATTAAGAAGGATTCAAGAAATTGTTCATAATTTCACTTATTCATAGCTGTTTCCAGCCTACCTTTTGGAAAATTTCCTACATTTCCTTCTATCAAGTTTTTCTTTAAATGATTAGTATTATTTGTGTATCTATTCTAAAGACTCCCTGAAAACTGTATTTTTAAAGATTATATAAAAATCCACTCTATGGCTGGGCCATACATTTCTTAACTATTCTGTTAATAATAGGCATTTAGGCTTTTTCCAGCCTGTCAGTTTTACAAGATGAAGATTACTGTATTATTATTGTATTTGTCTATTTTGGTTTATGTGGTAATAAATTTGGGTTGAATCAAATTTGAATGAAATTTTCAACCATTATTTGGGTTGAAATTCCTAGAAATGGAAATAGTAGGTCAAAGATCATTAAGAAATTTTTACAAAACTTCCCCAATGGCTTCCCCAATGGCTCAGTGGTTAAAAAATCTGACTGCAGGGACTACCCTGGTGGGCCCAGTGGTTAAGAATCCACCTTGTAATGCAGACGATGCCAGTTGGATCCCTGATTGGAGGACTGAGACCCCACATGCTGCAGAGCAGCTAAGCCCTCTCGCCGCAACTACTGTGTCTGCATGCCGCAACTAGAGAGTCCGTGTGCCAGGGAGAGGTCCCGCATGGCTCGATGAAGATACTGCGAGCCACAACTAACACCCGACACAGTCAAATAAATAAACAGGTATTCGGCTCAGTTCAGCTGCTAATAACAACAACAGAAAGAATCCACATGTAATCTAGGAGACGCAGGAGCCTTGGGTTCAATCCCTGAGTTGGGAAGATCCCCTGAAAAAGGAAATGGCACCCCACTCCAGTTTTCTTGCCTGGAGAATCCCATGGACGGAGGAGCCTGGTGGGCTACAGTCCGTGGGGTCACAAAGAGTCGACATGACTGAACGACTAAGCACACACACAGAGACTGTAGCCCACCAGGCTCCTCTGTCCATGGGGATCTCTAGGCAAGAATACTGGAGTGGGTTGCCATGCCCTCCTCCAGGGGATCTTCCCGACCCAAGGGTAGAACTGAGGTCTCCCGCGTTGCAGGTGGATTCTTTATTGTCTGAGCCACCAGGGAAGCCCAAGAATACTGGAGTGGGTAATCTATCCCTTCTCCAGGGGATCTTCCCGACCCCAAAATCGAACCAGGATCCTCCTGTATTGCAGGCAGATTCTCTCCCAGCTGAGCTTGGAAATTAAAAATAAACTGCTAAATGGCCAGTTTTCACCCCCAGAGCAGTGAGTAAAAATGTTCGTTTGTACCAGACCTCACTGACATTGAACACTGGCTTCCTTGTAACCATGCAGAGCTGATGAAACACCAGGAATGGGCTTGGGCACAGAGCACACGGTAGACACAAAGGAAGCGTGACTGTAGTAACCAGGGTTAGTGCTCTCTGACATCTATTCACTTCTAATCACTCACTCAGGCTCTTCCTAGAAAAGGCGGGGCCTTTGCCTTTATCCCTCACATCCTCCACAGTTATTTCTCCCTTTCCAGAAACATCGGCTTACATTTGCAAAACCAAGTCTCCTGCTCTATTCTTGGTGCCAAGGGTTTTACCAAAGCCCTTTAGCCCTCATCCTCCTTAAGGTTGCTCTATGTAGCACAGGACTCCACCTGCTCCCCAGAACACTACTTTTGGCCAAGCCACTCTGGCTCTTTGGAGGCAGTTAGTGAAGTGGACAGAAGCAGGTGAGAAGGGCTGGCTTTTGGTTGCATTTCAGCTCTCTTGTTAGGTAAGTGATTTTGCATAACTACCTTCAGTGGATCTGTGGTATCATTGTTTATAAGATACTCTTGGTGTGATAAAAAAATGAGCTCGAGGTAGACCAGATGGACCCTTTTGATGTTTTGGTGAGACAGTGCTTTATTGTGTGTTATGTGTGTTGGGGAGGGTGGGGGTGGGGGTCTCATGCACTGATGCTCACTAGATGCCAGTAGTTTCCCAAGTTGTGAAGCCAAACCATTTCTAGATGCTGCCAAACTGGACGGCAAAATTTCCCCTGTTGAGAACCAAAATTTTAAGGCCTATGGACCCTGTATTAGGATTCTCCAGAGAAACAGAGTCAATAACATATGTATGTATATATCTATGTATCTGTCTATATCAGTATCTATTTATCTATCTACATATCTATATATATAAAGAAATTTGTTTTAAGGAATTGGCTCAGCTGATATTGGAGGCTGGAAAATAAAAAGTCTGTAGGATGAGCTGGCAGGCTGGAGACTCAGGAAAATTGATGTTCCAGTTTGAGTTTGAAGATTGTCTGCTGTGGAATCAGGGAGAATGATGTTATGGATGAAGTCTGAGGGCATTCAGCTGGAGAATTGTCTTGCTTTTGTTCTGTGCAGAGCTTCAGCTGATTAGATGATGCCTGCCAAATTCTGAAAAGCATTTTACTTTACTCAAAATCCACCAATTTAAATGTTAATCTCACTAAAGAAAAAATGCACTCACTAAAATACTCAGAATAATATTTGACCAAATATCTGAGCAACTTGTTGCCCAGTCATGCTGACACATGAAATTAACCATCATAGATATATAGCTCACATGCATATGAAGACAGAGATCACAATTTGGGCAGTGACCCAGAGGGTAAAAAAGTGTTTCAGTTATTGATCACTGGGTAACCCACCACCCCAAACTCTGTGGCTTAAAAGCAACCATCTTATCATGTGTGTGTGTTCCTTAGATCTGAAATTCAAACAGGGAATTGAGGGGAGGGTTTATCTCTGCTCTTCCGTGTCTGGGACTCAGTTAGCAAGACACAGATCCCTGGGACTGACAGCTGGATGGAGGGTGGAGTCATCTGGAGCTTCTTCAATCCTGTTTGGACCTGGTAACTTGAGCTGGGTCTCCTGGGACTGTAAGCAGAGCATGGTCAGGAAGCATTTGGGCTTCCTGACTCAGGTTTCTCCCAGTGTTACTGCTGGGTTCCATAAGGGAACACTCTGGAAGGAATGTCTGGAGAATGGGTGTTCCAAGAGACCAGGCTGAAGCTGTAAGGCTTCTTATGACCGCCCCTTGAAAGCCACTCAGTGTCACCCCGCCACATGCCTGGCTGACCTCTTCACTTGTCTGCTTTGTAATTCGCAACAACTAACATTTATCTCTATGTAATATTTCCTAAGCAACGTGGAGCCCACACCATGGGTCTGCTGATCTTATTTTATCAGCATTTTAAGTTACCCAGGAAACCATGTTTTCTCTAGGAGTGCACTAGGAAAGCAAAATCCAGCGTGTTTATATTCTTCCTTTCCCTTTCAAGAGACAGCTCCTTTTATTTGTTTCCAGTTTCCTGCTCTTCTGAGAAAGAAAAGGGATAGAGTGAATTTTATACCTTGATGTTGGTGAGTTATAGTCACGTGTGTGTGTGTGTGTGCTCAGTCACGTCAGTCATATCTGACTCTTTGTGACCCCCATGGACTATAGCCCTCCAGGCTCATATGTCCTTGGGGATTCTCCAGGCAAGACTACTGAATGAGGTTGCCACGCCCTCCTCCAGGGAATCTTCCTGACCCAGGGATCAAACCCACGTCTCCTACACCTCATGCATTGAAGTGGTGCTGAGCCAGCAGGGAAGCCCGAGTTACAGCCCCTTACAGACAGCTAGTACTGCCTATCTAGACAAGAGAGGGGGATGAACGGGTCCCAGTTAATTCACATGACCTTTGATATTGTGTGAAGTGATCACACAATTGTGGCAGAGAACACAGAGATGGTGGCTTGAAATAAAACTCCAACTGACATAGTTTTAAAAGCAGTATGGCAGCTCTGAGCTTGCCACAGGGTTAGAAAGAGAGTGAGAAGCCTTCCCTTTGGAAAGCTGGCCTGCAGCCGAAAAACAATGGTTAGTTCTTCCTTCCTCTACTGTTCCTCTCTTCCAATTTTATATGAAATGATAATTTTTTTCTTTTTCATCAGTGGAAAGAACAGCCAGTAAGAAATAGAGTTAGGGTCCCTCAAGCCCAAGCGATGGTAACCTTAGTCTGTGCTAATCCTATATATTGTTTCCTTTTCCAGAATGTGTTATTTATTTCCCACCAATGTAAATGATGGAGAAGAGATCATATTTACGTAACAGTTAATCAACCAAAGGACCATTCACCTTGCACTCTGAAGAGCATGGGTAGAGTTGCCATTTCCAGGTAACCAGGTGCAAAGCAGCATTGTGACATTTCAGCTTTCCGTAGAGAAAAATAGATTAGGAAAAGATTTAAAAGTTTCTTCAACCACATGGAGTCGTTTCTTTTGAAACACTTCTTAGAGTAGTTAGTCCCAAATGTTAGAAACCTATTTTTCTAATAAATAAATTCAAATCTGGACAAAATAACTTTTCCTGAATCCTCTTAATGAGAATTTTGATGATTTGAATGTGATAGTCATCCTGACGAAGGTTGATAAAGAAAATAATTTTCCATCAAAGAATAAGATGTTCCAAAATTGTCAAAACAGCTCGAGACTGTTTGTGCCCATTTCTATGTCCAATACAATGTGGAAAGAATTCAGTTTTATGAATCAGCATCATTGAAAAGAGAATAATTAAATAAATATGAAGTGAGCTATGATATTTAAGTATTTAAATATTTAAAAAATATTCTATGTGCCTGTTTGGAAGATGTTTGAAAGCAAAAGTTACAGTTTCTTTAATAAATATATATGCATGTTGTTGCTATTATTTAGCTCCTAAATTGTATCTAACTCTTTTGTGACCCTATGGACTGTAGCCCGTCAGGCTCCTCTGTCCATGGGATTTCCCAGGCAAGAATGTAGGAGTTGGTTGCCATTTTCTTCTCCAGGAGATCTTCCCAACCCAGGGAGTGAGCCCATTTTATGACTGTTCAGCATTTTGTTGAAACCATCTAGTGATGCTGTGGGAACTGGTCTCCCTACAATGCTTAATGCCAACTCAGTGGAGTTTGGGGACAGTAGGGATGACAGGGGTCCTGGAGAACATGGGATACGTGACCAAAAAAAGTATGACATCAAAGGCAAGAGCAATGGATAGGACAGCAAGATGAGAAAGGGAGGAGGGAAGGAAGAGTGAAAAGGGGAAGACAGTCATCTTAGTGAATGCTGCTGCTTTCCTAAAAATTAAAAAAAAAAAAGATCAAGCAAAAGGAAAACTAGAATTTGCTAAAATGGTAACAGAATAAGTACTAAAAATATCAGTAGAAAGGGAACAGGAACTCTGCCCAACTGTCCCCTTATCTCTGCAATGTTCACATTCAGCGCCTCCCTGGCCAGGGCTGGCCTCTGTTCCGAGTGGACACTGTGCTTCTCTCTGAACAAACTGTAGCTAAAAGAATTTTAAATATAGATGTGCCACTCATTCCTGTGTGATATCAGAGCTTAGTCTCCCCCAGGCCATCTCTAGACACACAGGAATCCCTCCCCGGCATGCAGGGTAAGTCAGAATCTCAGACAAGATGGATGAGTAGAGGTCAGAGGGAAGGCCTGGGGGGACAAGCTAGAATACTGTCAGGTACAGACTGACCTCTTCTTGCTGGTGGAGGTTTAGTCACTCAGCTGTGTCCAGCTCTTTACGACTCATGAGCTGTAGCCTTTCAGGCTCCTCTGTCCATGGAATTTTCCCGGTAAGCATACTGGAGTGGGTTGTTAATACCCTTCTCCAGGGGATCTTTTCAATCCAGGGATGGAACCTGGGTCTCCTGCATTGCAGGCAGATTCTTTTTTTTTTTTTTTAATAATTTAATTAATTTCTTCATGGCCGTGCAGGGTCTTTGCTGTTGCATGGGCTTTCCCTAGTTGTAGTGAGTAGGGGCTACGCTGGTTGTGGGGCACGTCTCACCACAGTGGCCTCTCTCGTTGTGCGGCACTGGCGGTAGGATGCTAGGGCCTCAGTAGTCACGGTGCATGGGCCTAGCTGGTTTGCACTGTGTGGGAATTTCCCGGATCAGGGACTGAACGTGCATCTCCTACATTGGCAAGTGGATTCTTTACCACTGAGCCACCAGGGAAGCACTTCTTGCTCTCTTGGTTTCCTATAAAGCAGTCTTCTCAAACTTTAAGGGCCTCCAGAGTCAGCTTAGGGATATTGTTCAAATGTAGATACTGGTTCAGAAGCGCGGGGATGAACCCAGATGCTACGTTCTAACAAGCTTCTGGTGATGCTGCTGGTCTTCAGACAGCACTGGGAGAAGTGATTTGTAGAGCACCCCGACGAACCCTGATTGAGTCAGGTGTCACAAGAGGAAAGGAGAGAGTGAGAGAGGGACTCCTTCCTGCAGGTTCCTACAGAGAGTATGTGGGAAGCAACATAGGTTCTTTGTTCCCTTATTACAGTACCTTGTCCGCTTCCCCAGGATTCAGAGCAATGACAGTTTCCCTTTAGAACTTTTAGACAGCTGGCATTCTCTACCCATGAGACTGGACACAGAGCAATACCAGATGTGAGTCACCCAGGGAAGGGGGCAGAACTCAAAGATTCCGGGAGCTCTAACCTGCCCTCTTAGCTGGGCACCTGGCTGGCCCCCGGCAGCTTTTCTACTTTGTTCTCACTTAACCCTTCTTCCATGGAGGAACAATAATTATCTCTGATTCACACTCAACCTGAACATCAAGTGTATGTTGGGAAGCTTGAATGATGGAAGCAGAAATATTGAGAAAGTGATAAAAATCAGACTTCAGGACAGAGGCCAGTGGTTTGAGTCTGATTTCTTTACCCCCTTGAAAGATGTTTCTGATCTAGAAGCTACCTCCTTGTGTGTAAGACAGAACGCAGGGGTGATGGAATGCATCCCCTACAAACCAGAGGCAAACAGCATTAAGAAAAATGATGGTTTGGCCTCCCAAGGAGAGTCAGAGTTAATAGTCAATCTCTGTTGGAGTACTTTCATCTTTATTTCCTTTGACAGAAACTGCGTGTTGTGTGAGGCAGTGTGGGTGTCCTCAGAGGTGGCTACCTAACTTTGCGTGTTTCCTGACTGACACAACACTCCTGCCAGTGCCTCGGGGCCGGGGTGGTGAGTGTCAGTGGGAGGAGTAACCAAGTTTCACTTCCTTGCTGGTTGGAGACTTGCAGCTACAGCCGGCTTGGGTCTCACCAAGGAGGGGAGACTGTGAGGAACAGCAGAGCCATCCCTCTCTGCCTCTTACCCAGAGCAACTTGGCAGAGGCTTCGTGGACGTGAGGGGCGTGAATGGGCAGAGCAGAATTTCTAGAAGGGAAGATGAGTACCCAGGATCCTTCAGATCTGTGGAGGAGGTCGGATGGAGAAGCGGAGCTGCTCCAGGACTTGGGGTAAGAGGGCAGGTCCCCTTCTCCAAGCACTTCTTGGGTGAACCTTAACTCACTGCTCCTACCTGAATGCTCAGCTTAATGAGTGATTATTCTTAGTACTGCCTCTCTCTGCCTCCCCAATCTTCTATCCTTTTAACTTAAAGGACAGTAGATACTCATCTCTGTTTGGGGCCAACTCCACTGTGAAAGCATGTATCATCTTTGCAGATATAAAAATAAGTAGGTGGAGAAAATGGGACAAAAATAAAATATTGGACATTCTTTGAGATTATGGACAGAACTGGGGTGTGGTCACTGATGTTGCTGGGTTTCCTTGTTGTTATTGATCTTGTTTATAAATAAATGTTCTGTTAAACAGTTCTGAGCTCCAAGCTGTGAAATAAACAGAAAGCCTAGACCCTGCCTTAAGGGAGAGGGACTTTCTCAAAAGAGAAAGAATGAGGAAGTGTGTGCAGCCGTGTCCTATATGTGTTTCTTTCTCCCGACATTGCACTTGTGACCTCTTGTATGCATGCATTTCTGGAAGGGCAACTTTGAGCCTTTCAAATACTAACAAGTCAGGAAGGAGATAAACTTTCTGCTCCAAACAGGCTGCACATTTAGGTAGGTGAAGTCATAGTAGTCCTGTCTTTAGAAAGGGACCAGATGAGACAGCTCATCAGGGTACTTAGTGAGAGAAACAAGGATCGCACAAGAGAAGGGTGGGGGATTTCCTAGAGAAGCTGCCCCTTTCCCCAGATGCACCAGGAATAGACTGGCGAGGCTGGTTTTGACACCTGTGATTCTGCAGAGGCAAGCCTTGAAACTGCTGTCCTACTAAACAGCTCTGATCTTCACAAACACCCAAGGACAGAGGACCTTCACTCATCTCCATCTTACAAAGGAAGTCAAGCACCAAAGGGACTGGATAAGTTCCAGTGGTCACCCATCAATTACGAGTCAGGTTTCCAATCTGCCAGGTCTATGTTCTTAATCAGAGAAAAACTAAAGTAGGGATGAATTCTCTCTCCATGAAGACCACAGAGATTTTATCTTTTGGAGTTGTATTACTATAAGAGTTCTTAACAAGTCCTGTCTTTATTAATAGATTTTAAACTTGAGATCTCAGAATAGAACTTTACCTTCATAAGGTAAATCAGACATAACAGCTAGACTTTTCAGTAAAGGAAACTCCCCTTATGGGGAGTGGAGTCAGAGCCAGGACACTTCTAGCCTTCTGGACCAGATCCCCAAACAGCAGAGGTAAAATGCCCCCTGAGCATCCAAAACAGTCGTCACAAAGTAGAGACAGGAAAGCGGGAAACTGGGCTCTGATTTAGGTCTTTATTAACTTATTAAACGATCATTGTGTATGCGTTGGGTTATCTAGATTCTCAGCCCACGATTGGTAGGAAGCCCCAAAGAAGAAGAGACAAAGGAAATACTCAGCTCTGCTCCCTTAATTCAACGGTCCTTAAACCTAAGCTCCTTGAGTGAGTACCCTTGGCACTCATTTCAATGACAAAGATGAGCTAATGCTGTCTTTTCTCCCCACCTTAGTTCCCATAGCAGGAAATGACTACAGGTAAAACCCACAAGGAAACAGGTGTCTTTCCTCTACGTGTGGAGATGGACATCCACTACAACCCACAATTACCCTCAAAAGGTGCTTTTATGTCCAGACCTCTCTATTTCAGGAGGCCTGGAAATGTCTTAAACATTGGAGGATGGTTTCTGTAACAACGGGTCAGCTACAGTTGTCTAGGGAAATTGCGCTACAGTTGTTTCTTAACCTTTGCCATGAACTAGAATAACCTAAGGAGTTTAAAAAAATTCCCTGTCCAGGCCACCCAGCAGACAAATGACATCAGTGTCTTGGGAGGTGAGCATTTTCTTTGTAAAGTCTCCAAGTGATTTCAGAGGGAGACTGAAGTTGAGAATCACTGCACAGAACAGAAATCCATCAGAAGAACTGAGTCAACGTGCCCTTGTTTTTCATTTGTGGAGTATGTACATGAGGAATCTTAAAGCCATGAATAAATAGATACTGACATTTCATTTGTGGGTTTGGGAACATTTTGTTTACCTGTTTTTTTACAGATACATTTAACAGATCATTGAATTCACTCATTTCTAGTGTACAGTTCATTAATTTGTAGTGGCTTTAAAGAGTGCTACAACCATCATCATAAACCAATTTTATAACATTTTCATCATCCTGATAATAAACCTAGAAGAGAATTTTTTTTTAAATACTCAGTGTTGGGTTAATAAATCACCTGGCTGATGGATGGCCCTGTTTCCCAGCGATAAATACTCTGACGATGAGCATTTTCAAGCTGCCAAAGGTTTAACAATAAGCCTACAAAATCCCTGAGAACTTGAGCTCTTGTCCCTCTAAGATAATCCTGATATACTTCTTGTAGATCATAGGATCTGAGAAAACTTGAAAATGACTTCTTGTCTCTAGCGGAACTCTGAATAAAGTGAAACTTCTTTGAACCTATAAGCTACTGGTTAGGTAGAATCTACCCGCAAGTGGAATATGGACGCTCAGTGATGTCTGACTATTTGCAACTCCATGGACTGTAGCCCACCAGACTCTTCTATCCATGGAATTTTCCAGGCAAAAATACTGGAGTGGGATGCCATATATTACTCCAAGGGATCTTCCTGACTCAAGAATCGATCTAACCTATGTCTCTTGCATCACCTACATTGGCAGGCAGATTCTTTACTACTGTGCCACCTGGGAATCCAGCTACCCCTAAACTTCTAATTAAGTCAGTTTTTCAAATGCTCCCTAAAAACAAAATGATTTAAATGCAGTTGATAGATAAAAAGGGGCTGATTTTATTGTCTTCAATTTAAAGTTGTTTTTAAAAGGGTTATTTGAGTAGTCAGGTAGATTCTTAACGTTTGTATTTTTGACATAGACAGTCAGATAAGGTGATGGTTAAATGGAAGAAGCAAAGGGGAAATAACACAATCTGCAATGGTTGCTCAGCTTCACTTACATACCGGCCGAATGGGGGTGGGGGGAGGTGGGAAGGGAGGGCAAGACCGTGGAGGATCGTTGGTGTGAAGGAGAAAGTGGGCAGGGAGCATAGGGCAGGCTGTGTGAGGCTTTCAAAATTAAGTGATGGGGAAATGAAACAAATAATGACTATTTGAGACACCACCTAAGGAATAAATGAGGCTGGTATTGCTAATCAGTTTTGTGTTGTCAAACTCTTTGGGACCCCATGGACTGTAGACCCACCAGGCACCTCTGTCTGTGGAATTTTCCAGGCAAGAATACTGGAGTGAGTATTCCCTTTTCCAGGGGATCTTCCCCATTTAAGGGCTTCCCCGGTGGCTCAGATGGTAAAGAATCTGCCTTCAGTGCCTGAAACCCAGGATCAATCCCTGGTCTGGAAGATCCCCAGGAGAAAGGAATGGCAGCCCACTCCAATATTCTTGCCTGGAGAATTCCAAGGACAGAGGAGGAGCCTAGTGGACTACAGTCCATGGGGTTGCAATGAGTCAGACAAACAAAGCGATTTACAGTTTCACTTTCATTTTAACCATTTAAAATTCCAGCAATTATTTTATTATAACAAAAGTTCCTACAAAACAATGTAGGAATGGTGTAGGTGTGTAGTTTGTTTAAGGATGCTCCCTTGCAAATGGTATAACTACAGACACAAAAGGAATACAATGAAATAAAAATATTTTAGGATATTTTAAAACTAAATATTCATGGGGACTTCCCTGGTAGTCCAGAGATTACAAGGGACGTGGGTTCAATCTCTGGTTGCAGAACTAAGATCCCACATACTGTGGGGCCAAAATGTAAAAAGAAAAGAAAAAATTATTCAAATTATCTAGTCATACATATTCCTTCCAGTGAGAAGTATAGTACATATTCCTTTAAAAAATATTCTTTTTTTATATATACTTTCCCAAGTCTCAAGTTTGATAAGAAAGTATCTATGTTTGGCTGTGTTGGTCAAAGTCAAGAAAGTAGATTCTAAGCTCTGGATATTAAAATAAATTCATTAAGAAGTCTCTCATTTCTCACCTCTAAGAGCAGGTTAGACCAGATGAAGGGTCAGCAAACATTTTTGTCAAAACCCAGGTTATAAATATTTTAGACTTTGCAGGCTTAATGACTTACGCTTCAGCTACTCACATCTGCCCCTGTGGGGTAAAAACAGCCATAGATAACACAAAAGCAAATGACTGTGATGGTGTACAAACACAGTGTTATTTAAGGACCTACCCTAAAATTTGAATTTCATATAATTTTCATGAGTCACAAAATACTCTTCTTTTTTTCCCCCCTAAATATTTAAGCATAAAACTCCACTTGGCTCACGGTCGAAACAAAAACTTGTACCTTGGCAGGAATTGGCCCTGGAGAAGGGATGATGACTTGCTGACCTAAGGAATGAGTAATAACAACTAAAGCAAGTTCTTACGGCAAGGCAGGCATTTGGCATACACTTGCTCTGATCTTTGAATGATACTGATGTTCCAGCTCTTCATCCAGGGAGACTCATCAGCAGAGCAATCAGACTGCCTGGTGTCCTAGAGAATCTGGGTCCCCAGTCCATTGCTTATCCCATGGAACCAGGTTGTTCTCCTGTTCTAAGCATCATGTGCCAACTCCAGGCCATTCGCCTCATTTGACCTTCACAATACCACCATCAGCACAGTGTGATGATGCTCATTTCATAAACGCAGGAGGTGACTTCAAGTCAGTCAAGTGAACTGTCTCTAGGTCACAGACCTCAGGGTCGGTGCCCTGACAATGCCTAGGGACTTACTCCGAAGTTGCTACTCCTTCCACAAGATGAAAGAAGGTAAATGTTCTAAGAATGCCAATTAGTCATTGCTGGATGCTCACCATATACCAGGCATTATTTTAAGCCTTTTGCTTGTGTGACTTATTAAATTCACACATCACTGTGGGATAGATACTACCACTTATGTCATTCTTGTTTGCAAACGGAGAAATGAAGGACAGAGCTTTTATTAACATCACATGCCCAGGTTTACAAGCTCACAAAACTTCGAATCCAGGAGTTTGCCTCCAGAGCACACATTTTTTCTCCACTAATGTAACTTCCTAATTTCTGTCAAACTTCTCTCTTTTCATTATACCTGCACTATTAGTGCTAGTGAGAACTGAGAGAAAAAAAAAATGTTCTGTGATGACTACCACCAAAACATTTTTTTCTTTTTTACTAAAAGACATTATTCTTTCACATTCTTCATACAATAAATATGCACACAAAGCCAGATCAATACTCTAATTCATCAGAACTTTTAAAAACTGAGGGTAGATTCCTTTCTTCTAGGCTAGAAATTTGAGCAGGCTAAGAAAAACATGGTAGAGTCAAAGCTTTAAAGGAACCTGTTTACTTGATACCAAGCCGAGCAATGAAGCTTGTTCCTCTTCTGGCACAATTCTGTCATCTTGGACTCTGAGAAGCACCACAGGAGGGTGCTTCTCCTGTGGCTGAGCAAGAGTATGATACTTGTAGTGCATAGTCCGATCTCTGCTTGAAGCAGTTGAATTTCCTCTTCTTTGATGTGTTTCTGTTCCTCTTCGGGTAACGGTGACTTCCTCCGACTTACATGTGGAAGTCCGGCCACACAGGTTCTCTACACTGAGCGGGGTCCGTTTGTTCCATTCATTCTCCCTTCTACTCCTTCACGGATCCGCGTGTTGAATGATGACAGTATGCAAGGCAGTGTGGGAGACGCTGGCAGTAAGAAGCGGCTGTCCCCTGGGGTGCGGGCGTGGGTGGAGCGAGAAGGCAGGGGGTTATCGCTGGGTCTGCAGAAGGCACACGGCAGATGGCCGGAAGGAAGGAGGTCCGTAGGATTTCTGTCGGTTGAAAGCAGAGAGAAAGACATTTTCTAAAGAGAAAATGGCATGAATAACACAGTAGAAGTGGAAAAACATGTGAATATTCAGAAAATGAAAGCCGTCCACGTGGACTCAGACCCTCCCAGCCCCTGGGACCCCATCATTACTCGGAGTTCAGCCTGACTCTGGGCTTCACCTCTGAAAGACCCCATCTTCAGCTACATTATATGAGAACACTGCCACCTGAGCTGTCTTCTGGTTTCTGGTGTCATAACCTTACCCTTACGCTTTCCCCCCAGGCCTCAAACCTGGGTTAATTTCTTGCTCCCACCAACTCCCTCCCCACAACCATCCCATCAGCTAGGATAAATTCCTGGTCTGAGCCCACACACTCTGGCTCCTGCTGCCTGGTCTGAACCCAGCCCCAGCCGGGTAGCTGAGTCTTAGCGGTTGCTTGGTTGCCTCCAGGCTTCCTGTGGTCCTGTGCCCCCAGCTCCCTGCCCACTAGTGTCTGCTCCCATTGTCTCTTGTTAGAACTGCTTTCTTTAAAAATCTTTAAAGTTTAAAAAGCATAAAGGCAAGAGTTCAATTTGTTTTGAGAAAAATATAGCTATGTCAGATGAGGTTACTTTTTGGAGGCAGGTGCCAAATTACTTGAGATTAAAGTGCTGTGATATCTGTAATTTACTTTTAAATGTTCACCCAAAAACATAGGAAGAAAATATGACAACAAGGTAAAATTATTTTACCTAAAATATGGATATTATTTAAATATGTGGGTATCATTTATATTATTTTTCTACTTTCTTATATATCTGATATTATTCATCACAGTTTAAAATAATAATAAATGCATTGATTATTGAAAATTTGGGAAACAAAGAAAAGCACCCCAAATGACATATTATTCAACTTCTCTCCAGTCTTTTAAAAGCAGTTTTCTGGTAAACACGCACAGATGGAATTGCGGTCATACCATGTATATAATTTTGCTCTGGCTTTCTGGTACCGTATATCTTCTTCATCTACTTCTTGTTCTTTCTCAAAGTGGATTCTGGGTCTAGTCTTTCCTCAGGCAGCCTGTTTCTCTGTTTTAAAATCTGAATTTTTAGACTGGTCCAAATTCCAGAAAGCCTTAAATAGATTAGGATTTTGGACTTAGGTCAAACTTTATTTGACAGTATGGAAATATTGAACATTTACAGGAACATGGAATTGTGTGGCCACCATGCTTTGTTTTGGGATAGATTAATCTGGGAGTTGAGCATGATGCATAGCAATGAGTTCAGAGGCAAGAAAGCTAACGAGTGAGGGAGTTTACAGATCTGTGAATAAGAAACTACAGTGAGGACCTGGGAATAGTAAGGAAGGAAAGGGGTAGAAGCCAGTAATTCCACTGAGCTAAAAACATAAGAGATTCATATCCAAATCAGAATGAGTTCTGCTTTTGTATAGTTTTTCAAAATGACATAAAACAATTTTTGACAATCTTAATGTCATGAATATCTTCTAATTCATTCATTGTTTGCTCTATCATTATAAAAATCTAAAATTGCCTGGGTCTCATTTTACTGCTCATAGGATTCTGACTCAGCACCAGTTTTGTCTATGTTTTGAGTTAATTTTCCACATAGTCTTAGAACCATTTCCAAATGTCAGTCCTAAGGCCCTAAGAGGTGTGGACACCTGCTCCGGGCTGAGCACCAAGTACTCGTTTTGACAATGAGCAACCTAGGGGCAGAGCTATAGGTTACACATCTTTGTCTATTCCATCCAAGCCCAGCACTTGACAAAGAGCAGATGTCTAAATATCTGAATTGTCTCAAGTTTGGTCAAAACCAAGACAAGAACTCAAGGTCCCTGACTTCAGTTTTCCACACCAACGCTGATGATGTACTTGTACATATTACCCTCAGACTCACCCAGTCCTCTTAACAAATGGTTTATCCACTGGGAAAAATTGACCTCAGTTGGAGGCATCATCTAAACAATGAAATAGACAGGAGATAATGAAACAAGGATCTTTCTTTTTTACATTCCCCCAAAGTTTGGGACGTTTTTCCTATGGATGTAGCTTCCAGAGAGTGGCCGGCTCTGTCTCCTGTCCCAGCCCCCAATGGTAGGTTGTCAATGGCAACAGCAGTCTGAGGACAATTACCCACCCTAAAGCAGCATTTCATGATGTTTAGGTTTTAAGAGTGACCAGACTAAGTGCAGAGTCAAGCTTGCTTCCACTCAGCTATGAGCCTTCTTGAGAGAGCCTCTGGTTTGGGATGTCTGCCCAGTCATTCAAATCCCCCTCAAGCTCTTATCTGTGAAATAGTTCTTCTAGTCAGTCTCTGAAATTTGGTTCCCAGTCCAAATCACACATTCCCTGATGCCCAGATGCGGGGAGAACAATGATGCTCTTTCGGTTTTACAGCCATTTGTGCAACTGTAGGCGGACCTGGGGATTGGACAGGATCTTCGCCGGGATGAGATGCACTTTGCCCTCATGCCCCACCCTCCCCGTTCCTGGTGGCTCTGCCCTAGAGTCTCACATGTCTCTGACCTTCCTGGGTCCACTGACCCAAGTCAGTCTCTGTGGGTCTGCATCCTTCTGTCACTCTACTTCTGTGTCCTGGATCACCGTCCTGTGTCCTGGATCGCTCTGGTTGGGTCACTGTTAGCCCCTATGTGTTTCTGGCTACCTATGTGAGCCTCTGTGTGGGCCTTTCTCGGTCTCCAGGTCTCTATATCCTTCTTTCTACAGTTCCTGGCGTATGTGTCTCTGACCCTCTGTGTCCCTCTGTGTCTCTGGATTTCTGAGTCTCTGTCTCTCTTTCTTTCTTTTTTTAAATTCATTTATTTTTTTTTAAAATTTTCTTTACTTTATTGTGGAGGTTTTGCCATACAATGACATGAAACCGCCATGGGTCTACATATGCTCCCCCTCCAGAACCCCCCTCCCTCCTCCCTCCCGATTCCCTCCCCCCGGGACATCTTGGTGCACCAGCCCCGAGCATCAGCCCTGGGCTGGCGATTGATTTCACATATGATAATTAACATGTTTCAATGCCATTCTCCCATATCCTCCCACCCTTGCCCTCTTCCACAGAGTCCACATGTCTGATCTATACATCTGCGTTCCTTTTGCTGTCTCGCATGCAGGGTTCTCGTTACCGTCTTTCTAAATTCCATATATATGCGTTAGTATACTGTATTGTTGTTTTTCCTTCTGGCTTACTTCACTCTGGATAATGGGCTCCAGGTCCATCCACCTGAGTAGAACTGATTCAAATGAATTTTTTTTTAATGCTGAGTAATATTCCATTGTGTATATGTACCACAGCTTTCTTATCCATTCGTCAGTTGATGGGCATCTAGGTTGCTTCCATGTCCTGGCTATTGTAAACAATGCGGCGATGAACATTGGGGTACACGTGGCTCTTTCAATTCTGGTTTCCTTGGTCTGTCTCTCTTTCTCTGTTTCCACCTTTCAGAGTTTGTCTCACTCCTCAGGCTCCTTCAAGAACAGGTTTAGCCAGGTTTCCAACTCCCACAGAATTATCATACCCCTTCAGTCTCTTTCCTTTTAGCTGGGCCTCGACTCCACAAAAAAACACTTGAGGCCCCACCTTTAGTCATTGTGTGACCAGGTAGATACTGTGGCTCTGTCATCACTCAGGTATGCGTCCTAAAGCCTGGGGCAGCTGGCCGCCCCATTTAGCTCTGCTACTATTATTTGTGAATGTGGGCATTTAGAATGATAACAGACAATGCCTCGAACCAGCTCGTTCTGTCACAGAAACCTCCTGATTGGAAAGACTGTGGTGAGTCTTTCTACAACTGCGCCACGTATCATACTATGATACACAGAGCTTTCAAACTTCTTTGCCAAGCCTCTGCTTGGTTCTCTATTTGAATGGGATCCTTTGCTATGATCAATGGAAAGATGAGCCCATGTCTGTGAACAGCAGACTTAACATGCTCATGTGGACAATACCACCTTGTCACAAAAACTATGCCACAGCCTGACTATGGTACCAATTTCACTACTGACATCTTCCAAGCTGATAAGACATTTCCTTTTCCTTAACCCATGGTTTCTGATGGTCAAGTGCTTCATTTTTTCAGGAAATCAAAGTATCTATAACCCTATGAAAAAATGAATACAAAAGCAATCCCATGGAGTGACTTAAACACTGAGGACGGAGTAGCCTGAGTTAAGATGGCTTAGGTTGAGATTGCCTAATAGATTCATTTTTTTGTTGTTCTATCATCATTGTTCATAAGGATTCTGAGGCCAAGCATAAGCTTAGCAAGGAAGAGGACAGATCAATGAGCTATGTTATCCATGGCCTTAAGAAAAGGAGAGTGCAGAGACTTCCCTGGTGGTCCTGTGGCTAAGACTCTGCACTCCCAATGCAGGGGGCTGGCTCTATTCCTGGTCAGGGAATTAGATCCCACATGTTACAACTAAGATTTTGTGTGCTTCACAAAAGATTTCAGATGCTGCAACGAAGATTGAAGATCCTGAGGGCCTCAACTAAGACCTGCACAGCCAAAGAAATTTAAAAAGAGAAAGAAAAGGGGAGTGCATCATATGTTATGAATTTGCCATCTTTGGTCTAGAGAGTTCAAAAAGTATGTCAGTGCCATTCAAAAGTGAGAATAATTTTCAGAACTATTTCTTTTGCATTCTGAAGCTTCTCAAATATAATATATTTAAGTTTTTGATTGAGAAGGCTTGCCATCTTACTTTTTGTCTTTTGTCTAAAAAAAAATGCTTGCCATGAACATGAAAAAAAGTGAGCATAATTTTAAAAATGAGTAAAAAGTAAAAATTCTCTAGAGAAGAGTGCTTCTGTTGGCTGTTCAACTCCAGGGCCTATAAGCTATTTTCATAGACGCAGGAATTTCTGTTATTGTTTTGGGTTAAAATATATGTCCTCATAAGTCTGAAGGGATAGAATCTTATTTCTATGTGACTTTGCTTTGGCAGGAAGGGGAAAAATAGGTATTTAAATATGTGAATAATCTGTAGATGTGAGTTAGGAAGAAATTTTCTCCCCAAGATATATATAATCAAAACCAGATGTATGGCTCATGTTTTAACATGCAAGACTGGTTTCTGTGTCCACTTGTCCTTCCAGTGTTATTTTGCATTATTCCTCAATATAGATGCCCTGTTCCAGGTAGGCATTGTGTTTTCTGTAGACCCATGCATATGTCAACCCCAGTGCCTTTGCTTATGCTACAGCTCCTGCTGGAATGCTCTTTTCTCTTACACTTAATGAATTCTGTATGTATTCTTCAAGTTCCAACTCATGGTCTTCCTCCTCCATGAAGCTTTCCTTGATCATTTCATTTCCTCAGGAGTTCCCCCTTCTATATCATTTACTATCCATATCACTAAGATAGCAGCTATCTGGGGATTTTTTTTAATTAAATTAACCACAGACCCTTCTCTTTTCTTCCTAAGTAAAAGAAAAGCCACTTAGTATACTCTTCGCTCTCTTTGTTTCCCTCTTTAATACTACATACAGTACACTCAAACCATCAAGATTGTTAAAGTGCATTAAAGTTTTTAGGACCAAGAGTCCTTCAACTATGTGCTTCTCAAACTCTAAACTCATACCAATCATGTAGAGCTCGTGATGAAAACAGATTATAATTCAGGGGGTCTAGGAGTGTGAAAGTGCTAATGTGAATTCCTAACAAAATCTCAGGGTTCTGAATGACAAAAGGCTTCCTGCTGTTTTTCAAACATCAGGTACAACCCGAGCATGTCCTTAAAGTTAATTTAGCGGATCACAATCAGTATTTGTTAAAAAGAAATAGAAACTAGTAAAAAGCATTTAAAAGGGTAGTATTGTTTCCTATAACACTTTTTGGATTTTTTTGTATCAACACACACACACATGCACACACACACACATATATAGAGAGAGATACAAAATATATTTTATGCTGTTGGCTAATTCAAAGAGCTTGAACGCTTCTCTTTCAAAGGACAGAACAGAATGAGAAATAATTGTATCAACAAATTAAGTTAAGGCAATTAAACTCAAAGGGATAAGAAACCATGAAGACTCCCGTACAGTGGGGTAGTTTCCCAGAAGGTTCTAGCACAAAGGGCACTGAAATGAGAGAAGAGGCAGAACTGCGGACGGGGTTTCTGGATGGATCTCGTCTGTTTTGTCTGTGGTTGAGCTGATTTCCTGTATCTCACTGAGAGGCAACTATGAAAAGTCTTTAGTGGGTGGATGTTTCCTAATTTGTTAATGTATCATGGAAGGGATAACACCGCAGTTTCCTTCAAGGCCAGCTGCAGGTTTGATAAGCCAGTGAGCCCAGTACAAATATTCTTTGGAAGCTTGATAAGCTTTTGTTGACTCTATTACCCTTGAGCCATTCATGACAACATTGCTTCAACTGTGTTGTTGTAAAGAGTGGTGTCTGGCTCTTTTTCTCTTCTTCAGGGACAATGAGACAAAACTTCTTTGTTTTTTTAAGTTTCTGGAAAATGAACCTTATCCCAGACAGCAGAGGAGTTGTATTCCCAGCAGCCAACACAATGTTTAGAATATTCATGACTCTTGTTGTTCGGTCGCTCAGTTGTGTCTCTTTGCAACGCTATGGACTATAGTCCTCCAGGCTCCTCTGTCCATGGGATTTCCTAGGAAAGAATACTGGAATAGGTTACCATTTTCTTCTCCAGGGGATCTTATGGACCCAGGGATCTAAACCTGCGCCTCCTGCATTGGCAGGTGGGTTCTTTACCACCACCAAGGAAGCTGCATGTATGTTGGATAAATTGCAGAGATTTTATCTTGCTCTCTTCTGCAAAAGTTAAAGAATCATATAAGAGGTTTATTAAAGAAGTAAATGTTCCAGCATGAAAATAAGGGAGTTTTCCTACCAGATGTTATTCTTAGTCACCTTGACAGATGAGAAAGATGGAGGTTGCTACTTGCATGGGGTCACAACCAATGCATCAGAAGTCACTGGGGCAGGTGGACTCACCACTGAGGAAATGAGTGGAGATAAAGGCGTGCTCTTGCCTGACAGAATTTTCACGACTACTGCATGGGTGTTTGTGAGCCAGGTTGACTGCTTACTAGCATTTTTTTTCGCTTGACGGTTCCCAGCAGTAAAAAGGTTTTTCATTGCACTTAATTCTAAGAACGTCATCTAATGCAGCTGGCTGAGATGTGGCAGAGCCACAGAGGAACATGACTTACTTTGGGGTTTTAATCAGCAGCAGGTCCAGCGTGAATCAGCAGTGTGATGCAACTATTAAGAAATGAATGCAATCTTGGGTTGCCTTGCAATGTACCTGACAGCTGGAACAGGGAGATTCTCTGGGCTTTTGGTTTTGCACATCAAATCTTACCTTGAAGAGAGATTTTAAATATTTGAAAAGTATTCAGAGGAGAGAAGTTCTCTGGGTGATCAAGGGACTGCAAGTCTGTCATAAAAGGAGAAGTTGAAGATGATGAAAACAAGAGTGAGAACATTTTAAACACTTTTAACTATTTGTATAACTGACATCTATATAACTCCAAGAAGTAGCTTTGAGACCATCTGTTGAAAGCTGTACAGCAGGAAACAGTAAACTGATGTACGCAAGGGTTTTCTGGCCATAAATCATAGAAGTATGTACAGGTTTTCCTGTACAAGTAGTGAGTTCCCTGTTATAAGCAATATGTAAGCAAAGACTGGATAAGAATCTTATTAGGGTTTTGACTTTACTCACGCATTGTATAAAAATTAGAAATATAAACCAAGCTGTTGGCGATTAGAGATTAAATGTAGCTTTTATTTACTAAGTCAAACATATTAATTGTTTACTCTAAATAAAAAAAAAAAAAGCAGATGTGACTTTTATAATCACCAGAAGTGAGTTTACTGGGAAGCCAATGAAGCTTCAGCTTCGGGGCCTCCATCTTGCACAGACCCTAGTGATGTAGTTAAAATAAATGCATCAATTAGAAAAATATTTAAGATTAATCCCTGAGCATTAAAATTTTAAATATCCTTACAGCTCATTTATGAAAGAAATTTGATAGAGGTTCTCAAAATTTTCAACAATCCTAAAAACTTCATTATCAACATCACATTATGAAGTTGAAAATAACTTTTATCTGCTATCAATAATTTAAAAAATTATAGGTGAAAGACTGAATTATTCTGTTCTCTCTATATAAAATTATAGCAAAACATTATTTTACATGAAAAAATAACTAAAGATGATATGGCTGAAAGTGTAGAGAAAAAAGTATGGGGATGTGTTAAACAGGTATTAATGAATATAAGTTGTTTTCTCAGTTTGTCAGCTTTTTACTTTCTTAGTTTGTGATATAATTGACATATAACATTAATATTTGTTTCAGGGATACAACATAATGATTCAATATTTATGTATATTGCAAAATGACCACCACAATAAGTTCAGTTAACATCCATCACCAATGGGTAACAAAACATTTTTTCTTGTGATGAGAACTTTCAAGAAGAAATTTGTATCTTTTGATATTCTTTATTCATTTTACTACCCCCTCAACATGCATCTCCAGGATTCACCAATCTGTTCTCTATATCTGTGAACTTGATGTCTTGTTTGTTTGTTTTTTGTTGGTTTTTCCTTCTTATTCTTCATAGTAAAATGTTGGTGTATTTCATTCTTTTTTAATTGAAATATAGGTGTCACAGTGCTAAAGAATCCACCTGCCAGTGCTCAATCCCTGGGTTGGAAAGATCCCCTGGAGTAGGAAATGGCACCGTTTATTCTCCACTATTGTTGCCTGGAAGAGTCCATGGACAGAGGAGCCTGGAAGATTCCATAGACAGAGGAGTTTGGTGGGCTATGGTCCATGGGGTCACAAAGAGTTGGACATGACTGAGCAACTGAACACACACACACACACACACACACACACATAGTTGACATACACTATTGTGTTAGTTTCAGGAGTACTACATAGTGACTTGATATTTTTATACATTATGAAATGATCACCACAATAAGTCTAGTAACCATCTGTCCCCTACAAAGTTCTTACAATATTATCACTGATATTCCTTATGCTGTATATTACATCCCTGTGGCTTATTTATTTTATAACCAGAGATTAGTACCCTTTAATCACCTATACCTGATTCACACACAATCCTTTCCTTTCTGGAAACTATACATTGGTTTTCTGGATCTATGAATCTGTTTTGTTCTGTTTGGTTGGTGTTTTGTATTTTAGATATCCCATATAAGTGATATCACACAGTATTTGTCTTTTTTCTGTCTGACATTTTGTTTAGCACAAGGCCCTCAAGGTTCACTCATGTTGAAAATGGCCAGATTTAACTCTTTACGGCTTAATAACATTTCCCTTATCCATTCATCCATCAATGGGCATTTAGGTTATCTTGTCTACTGTAAATAATGCAGCAATGAACATGGTTTTTTTTTTTAACATATAAGTTTTCTAATTGGTGCTTTAATTTTCTTCAGATAAATACCCAAGAGTAGAATTGCTGGGTCATATAGCAGTCCTATTTTTAATTTTTTGAGAAACCTCCAATCTGTTTTATATAGTGGTTACATCAATTTACATTCCCACCAACCTTTTTTTCCATATCCTCTCCAAAACTGGTTATTTCTTGTCTGTTTGATGACAGCCATTCTAACAGGTGTGAGGTGATATCTCATTGTGGTTTTGATTTGCATTTCCCTGATGATTAGTGATGTTGAGAATCTATTCATGTATCTACTGGCCATCTGTCTTCTTTGGAAAATGAGTATTCAGATCTTCAGCCCATTTTAATATTGGATTGCTTTGGATTTTTTTTTTTTTTTTGCTGGTGAGTTCTTTATCTAGTCTGAATATTAACCGCTTATTGGATATATGATTTGCAAATATTTTCTTCCATTCATCAGATTGCCTTTTCATTTTGTTGATGTCAGCTTTTAAAATTTGCAATCTAGTATGATCTCTTACTCTAAATTTAATTTACTATTAAATTAATTTTGATAATTTAATATTTTTCTCTTTTGATAATTTAATATTAATTTTTCTTAAAAAGACTTCCAAATTTTACAAGCTTCAAGTCCCTTAAAATTTGAATCTTCCATCTAAAGTCAGAATAACAAAATAAAAACACTTTAAACACAGCCCCAGTTTCAGGAATTTTGGCCCAGGCAATTAGTACTCTATGTAATGAGCTGTTGCGTATGCATTTTGTGCCATAAAAAGCTCTGTAGACATCAGCCAAGGAACAGTCAGCATCCAGAGCCAAGTATAAGATAGCATCAATATCCTCCCAGCTTCATCTCACCATGCCTGGCTGCTGCCCTTGGGCACTCACCTGAATATTGCCCACCCCACTATGTGGGGCTCTGACCTGGTACTACCTGGTATCTGCTTGCTTCCTGGCCTTTGCTCCTCTTATTCCCTATGCACAGATAGCTCCCTGAACAATTGTAACTCCAAATTCCACCAGACTTTAAATGAAGAAAAAGTCTCCCTCTCCCCCTCTCCATCCATGTACTAGATCACTTCCAGAATTCAATAAACAGTAGTTGAATAGGCAAATAAAAGAAAATAATTAAATACAACAAGCATTAACAGGGCCCTGGAAGTTGGATTAAGGTAGAAATACTGTTTTCTCTTTCTCAAATTTTAGTTACTCAATTAATATATGTATGTATTTTTTTATTAGAACAAGCTAAATTAGAAAAATTTAATCAAACTAAGGACTCTTTTAACAATACTCTCAATCATGGTTTTTTCCATTAAGGACCATTCTTATGAGTTTGGAATATATTTTATCAGCTTCCTATTTTGTGCTTTTATGTACTTTTGTGTGTGTATGTGTTGTATTATTTGGAGGAGATGAGAGAGATTTTTTTTAAGTGGTTTTATACTGTACCTGAGAGTACATTTTGGGATCCGTCAGCTCTGACATGTGTGGACATAAGCATTCAGTGTTTTCCCATGGGGTGCAACTAGCATTCTGAGCGTGACAGTTCTCAGTTGCTCAGAACTGTCTCGGTCTTCACAGGGTGGTAAGTATTTTGACATTCCCTCATGAAGTGCTGGTTGCACCTGACCTTCTGCCCCAAGCATTTGGTGACCAACACACTCTCACCTTTTAAAATCATGATTAACTTATTGTTTTTTTCATAGCTTACAAAAAAAAACCCCTGCAGGATAATTGCTTTCCAACGTTATGCTAGTTTCTGCTGAACAACATGAAACAGCTATAAGGATGCATATATCCCCTCTCTCGAGCCTCCCACCCCAATCCCACCCTCTGGGTCATCACAGAGCTCCAGGCTGAGCTCCCTGTGCTACACAGCAGCTTCCCACTAGCTGTCTATTTTATACATGATAGTGTATATATGTCAGTGGTACTCTCTCAGTTTATCCCACACTCCCCTTCCCCACTGTGTCCACCAGTCCATTCTCTATGCCGGCATCTCTATTCCTGCCCTATAAACAGGTTCATCAGTACCATTTTTCTAGATTTCATATATATGTTAATATTAGATGTCTGTTTTTCTCTCTTTGACTTACTTCATTCGGTGTGACAGACTCTAGATTCATCCACATCACTACAAATGACCCAGTTTCATTCCTTATCTGATTAACTTTTAATGAAATCTCATCCTCTGGGCACTCAACTTTATCATCTCACTGTTGGTGGAAACTTAGGATGGCTCCTAATCTTTATTCTCACAAGTGCTCTACAATAAACATCTTCATTCACACTTCCTTCTGGGTACTTGTGAGTGTTTCACTAATCAGACATCAGAAGTGGAGTCTCTTGTCATGTGGGCATGTCCAGTTATACTAGATATGTACGTTTCCCTCCAACTTAAACACCTGCCAACAGTAGATGATAATATCCATTGCCCCTAAATTCTCCAATACTCAACACTAACCAGTCTGGTGGATTAAAAAAAATACTGCATTATTGCTTTAGTTTGCATTTCTCTGATTAATAATGAGACTATTTATTTGAAATACGTATTTTTTTCTTCTGTAAATGACTTTCATTTCCTCTTCTGTATATGTACATTTTAAAATTCTTACTACATATGCTTTGTTACCAAAAAAAAAGCATAATTTTAAAATAACTTGTGTGTTCTTTAAGGCCTGCTTAGATGTTGGGCCTTTCAAAATCTGGTCTTGATCTTTCTTCCTGAAACGCCCCCTTAGATGCTTTACTCTCTCTTGGATGTAGTTCACAAAGGATTTCTCTTACACTCTTGACTAGATTAATGGTTTCTTGAGGCCCAGCCTGGGTTTTTATTCCCTTTGACCTGCCTAGTACAATACCTTGCACAGATTTGTACTCAACAGATAAAGATTTATAAAGTTGAATGATAGAAAGTAGAAAAGGTTAACTATGGGAAAACTACCAACTGACCAAGACTGTATTTTCAATCTTTTGATCTTCTTTTAAAAAATTGTTATTTGTTTATTTGTTTGCTCTTGGTCGTGCTAGGTCTTCGTTGCTGTGCATGGGTTTCCTCTAGTGGCGGCGAGCAGGGGCTGCTATCTGGTTGCAGTGTACGGGCTTCTCCTTGCAGTGGTTTCTCTTGCTGTGGGGACCAGGCTCCGGGGTGCATGGGCAGCAGTAGTTGCTGAGCATGTGCAGTCTCCCTGGACCAAGGATCAAACCCGCATTCCCTGTGTTGGCAGGTGGATTCTTAACCGCTGGACGCCAGGGAAGTCCCCAACTTTTCACTCTCTATGAACACAGTCTTGAACCATCCTTACCAAAGATGGGCATATTCCTACAAAGGATATGTAATGCTGTTTGGCTTTATAGTCACTTCCCTGAAAGACAGCCTGATCTAAAGTTTCTAGGAAATGATGCTTAACTCAGTGAAGAGAGGAAGTTTAGGCATTTGTGGAAGAGTTGTTTGGGGAATGAAGATTCCCCATTGCCATGCAGACATGGTGAAGCGTAGGTGGCTGCCTGGCAGGCTCTGTCTTAGATTTGCCCGGGCCCCCGACTCCACGAAACCTGTGATGGCCATGCTGACTCGACCAAGCTGCTACCAAGAAATTAACAACTCTACCAAGAAATTAACAACCCCTGAGATGTTCCAAATTAGAGCATAGTGTAATGCTTTGTCTTCAAGTATTTCTTATGTGCTTATGATATATAGTTATTGTTTAAAAGATTACCATAAAAAGTTCTCAACTGGGACTTCGCTGGTAGTCCAGTGGTTAAGAGTCCATGTTGCCAATGCAGGGGATGCAGGTTGGAATCAGGGAACTAAGATCCTGCATGCCTTGCTGCACAACCAAGGGACTAAAAAAAATTCTCAATAAAAACTGCTGCCAAGCTGTAATTATCAGAATTCTATAAATGCTTTAAACAGACATCGGTAGGTCTTGTTGAAAAGAATTCCAATGTCCAAATTCTTTACATTTTAGAATTTTGTTGCTTCAGATAAGTAATATATTGACTTAAACTGAAATGTCCATTCAAAATATAATTATTGGCAACATACATTTAAGAACTTGTGACCTCATAAAGATTACATTTATCAAAAAAACTAGTATTCTGCCTGTAACCAATCTTGAGGTTTCTGATAGCCTCACTTTTAGCTTCTCCAATTTCCCTTTGTTTTTTGTTTTTTAATTCAAGTATCACTGACATACAACATATTAGTATTAGGTTCCAAAATTTAAAGAATTTGGTGCTGAGAAGACTTGAGCACATTTGGGAATTAGTCCAATGAAGGGGTAAATGACTCAATGGGATTTCTTATAAAAATGCTTTCCTTGCCATTGTTTTCAGTTAGCAAGTACATTTCTAACTCAGGACGGAAGTATCTCTGCCCCAAAGAAATGTGCTAAACAAGCAGACATTAGGACATGCTGATTTAGAAAACAGATAGCTCAGAGACCTATGTAGAAACTCCCTCTGCCTTTGGTCTTATGTTTAATTTTTATCATCAGGCTGAAATATCGTAGCACAGGACCTCCCAGCAGACCCATCGCTCTCAGAGCAGGGCACTTCCCTGTACACTATGCACGCCTCTGTAATAGTACTGAGTTCACTGACATGACCCACAGTATTTGGGTAGCTGCCCCTGCCTCCTTCCCTTTCGCTGCCCTGCGTTGTAGCTCCTGACGGCAGCTGCTACCCACCATGACCTAGCTTCCCATATCTGAAAGAAGCTGAAAGTAATCCACAAGGATATTTGAGCAACAAAAAATCACACCTCGGAGGCAACATCACAAGTTACGGCTTTGGGGATCTCAACGGCTTCATGACAACTGACGTGTTTTGAGCTCAGCTGTTTCCAAGACTGTCTTGACCATTTTGTGTGTGTTACAGCAAGCAGAACTTACTGCTGGCCCTGAGGTACCGCTGTTATTAATTCTATTTTAGAGGTGAGAAAACTGAGGCTTAGATTGGTTATATAACTTGCCCAAGGTGTTACAGCTCTAAGAGGTTTCACGTGGGTCAGAACTCTGGGAAACTGACGCCAGAGACCGCAGTCCTAATCACCACGCTGAAATGTCTCTATTGACTCATTAAAAAGAATGGGAAAGGAAAAAGGAGTGCCTGGGATGCTCTTGTCTCCATAGAGCTGGGATTGGGGACATACCTGGATGCCTCTGGACACAAAGGATTCCTCTCAGGAGGAAGCACAGAAAATGGATAACATTGGGGTCCTCTGAGGAAAGGAACAGGGGTGATGTGGATTAAAGGGGAGAAAAAAGCTTCATTTTCATTATGGCTTCTTTTGAACTATATAGATGTTTTTCCTACCACAGATATATGTTACCTTTTCTAATGTGTTTTTGGAGTTTATTTATTTTTTTAAACACATACATTAGTCTGAATATCCTTGGGACTTCTCCAACTCTGCAGGTATTTGTGAGTTTTAAACAATATTAAATGGGGCTTGTGTCTCTGTATCAAACGTCTGAATTCCTTGTGTTCAACTTCATTTCCCTCATGAAAATGTAACAAAACATGGTACCACACTTTTAAAAGAGAGTATGATAGATCAAAAGAAAGAAAGTTGGCCCAAGCCTATTCTTACGGTTATTTTTGACTTGAAATTTTAAAAATCTTTCTGTCTACAAAGTAATGTGTGTTTGCTTGCTAGGGCTTGCATGAGGAAGTACCACAAAATGGCAGCTTAAACAGAGGAAACTGATTGCCTCATGTTCTGGAGACTAGAAGCCCCAAATCAAGGTGTCAACCCCGAGTAGGGTTGGTTCCTTCTGAGGCTATGAGGGGGGGTCTGCTCCAGTTCACCCTCGTTGACTTACAGATGGCTGTCTTTAAGGAGAGTGTTCACAAGGCACTCTCCTTGTGTGCAAGTCTGTCTCCAAAAGTCCCTTTTTTATAAGAGGACACTGGTCCTATTAAATTAGGACCCACCTTGAAAATGGAAGTGTTAGTTACTCAGTCGTGTGTGACTCTTTATGACCCCATGGATTTATATAGCCCACCAGGCTCCTCTGTCCAATGGATTCTCTAGGCAAGAATACTGGGGTGGGTTGCCATTCACTTCTCCAGGGGATCTTCCCAACCCAGGGATCAAACCCAGGTCTCCTGAACTGCAGGCAGGTTCTGTACCTACCATCTGAGCCACCAAGGAAGACCCCTAGGACCTACCTTCAGAACCTCACTATAACTTGCCAAAAACCCTGTCTCCAAGTAAGGAAGCATTCTGAGGTACTAGGGCTCAGCACTTCAACAGAAGAGTGTTCAGGATGCGATTCAACCCATAACACCCTGGGATAAGGCAAATCCCTCCTTTCCCCTTCAGCCTCAGCCAGCAATTTCCTTTTCTTGATGTCTTGGCTCAGAGTTTGGTCTCAGGGATACCAAGGTGGAGAATATTGCTAAGGTGATCTCTGAGAGGAAAACCCAGTGTGTGAAGAGTCCCTCTGTGTTTACTCTGAGTGAAGATGCTGCTCTCTCCTCCCCAGGTGGTACCATGGCAACCTCACCCGCCACGCAGCCGAGGCACTGCTCCTCTCCAATGGATGTGATGGGAGCTACCTCCTGCGGGACAGCAATGAAAGGATTGGGCTCTACTCTCTCTCCGTGAGGTAGGATTCATAAGAACTCTATAAATTTAGTGGGCCCCATCTCTTACTTATATGGGCACTGACTTCAGCATCACATGCAGGTTGCCAGAAAGTGGAATTCTCTTGATTCTTGTTAGATCAACGGGTCCAAGGATGCCAAGCTCTGAGTGGTGAGGCTGCAAAAACACATGCCTGCTCCTTCCTTTGGCAGGGAAAATATTAGAGCTGGGACAAAAAAAAAAAAAAACCTGTTAAAGCTGAAGGAGATTTTATGAGTTATTTAATCCAAAACTCTTGTTTGACTGATGAAGAAACTGAAGCCTGAAGTGGTAAAGTGTCTTCCACCCAATAAAACAGTGCTAGAAACAGCACCAGACTCCTCATCCCTGGAGCCTGGCCCAGTACCGTTTTCATTGTTCTTTGCTTCCTCTGGAAAACCAAAATGACCTGTGGCTATGCAACTTTAATAACCACAAACTCAAACAGGCAACATGCAACTTTTAATTTTTTTCTATAAACAGAATTTCTCAAAGTTCCATTTCCCCCAACTGCTAAAAAAGTTAATTTAGTCCCCACCAGATATGCCTGGCTCAAAACAGTGATTGGCCAGCCCTTTCAGGGTTTCTCTCCCACACTTTCTCCTGGGTGACTTCCCTTTCAGAGAAAGTGACCTAGCCACCTGATATCCAGGGGGAGTCATTGGTTATCTGTAAGCATCTGTCACCTTGGATTCCACTGGCATATAGCAAGTCTCACTGGGTACACAGGCAGTTGCTAGGATATGAGGACTCCATGAAATTGCCCTCGGCCACCCACCCATTAACCATTATTGTTTTATTTTGTTTATAAATTTTCTAAACAACATCTTTGGGAAAATTTTTAATCAAGAGTAGAATTCTGCTTGAAGTAGGAATTCATTTCTGGGTTGAAGCAGGAATTGTGCTTTCTCGAATCAACAGCAAGTGTTAAAATTATATTAAATGGTTGGATTGTTGAGCCTTTATTGCATGGATCACTCCAAAATCTCAGACAAACCTGTGGAATTGTTGGCTCAAAGAAAGTTAACTTTTCACTTTTGCATGTTTCATAAGCCTTACAAAGAGACAACACATATGTTGCATCTATATACAAATTTAAAATATAAATTGTTAATTTCCATTACAAGCACTTGGAAATGCTTTAAAAAGTAATAACCAGCAGCAAAAGTAAGAACCACAGACCAGCTCAGGAGAATGGTTGTTTTTATTCATTTGTCATTCACTCCCTTAATAATATTTCAGAGCATCCACTCTGTGCCCACCACTGTGGTAAGTGTTGCAAGAGATTCAAAAACCTTGTGTTCAGGAAGTCTAGCCTCACAGGGGCAATAAGGCCATATATAAATACCTTACTACAAAGGAGAGTGCTGTAAATGATGTGAAAGACAGCAAGGTAAGAGTGTGGATTGTTGAAAAGAGAAAGAACAAGTAACTCAAGCTGGGATATCAGGCAATATCTGATAGAGTAAGTGGCATTTGAACTGACAAAATCAAAAATAAAGTGGAAGAAGCCACAGGTGAAGGGAACTGTACAAGCTAAGGGACAAGGGCAGAAGCTCCTAGGAGAACAGTAGAGCTGGTTGGACTATGGCAGTTTCCAAAATGTGGTCTCCAGACCAGTAGCATCACTTCAGAGCATGTTAGGAATATAAGTCTTGGACCCAGCCCCGGACCTACTGAATCAGGAATTCAGGGGGTAAAGCCCAGAAATCTGCACCCTCTAGGTGATTCTGACTTCTGATTTTTGCTAAAGGTAGAAAGTTACCTGAAAGAGAAGAATAGTGGAAGTGAGGCCATGTGTGTATGTGAGTGTATGTGTATATGGTTATAGATATAGATGTATAGATATATATAAAATGGCAATGCAGGAAAGTTGGTATTTTATTCAGCAAGGAGTGGAACAGGTGTGGGAGGTAAAGGGCTGGGCTCACATAACTGATTAAGTGAAAAGAGGCAGAATTTGTACTGACTCCCAAGTAAGGGAGGAGGACCGGGCACAGAGGAGAGTCTGGGGAAAGGGTGAGCTGCCATTTCTGTTTCATATGTTCCTGCCTCTCTTACATTTACACCCCCAGCAAGATACAGGCACCCCAGCTGAAAAATGAGCAGAAGACCTTAATAAATGTTTCTCTGAAAAAGACACACAGAGAAGCACATGAAAAGATGCTCAACATTACTAATGGTTAGAGGAGTGCTATTCTTTAAATGCCAGTGCTTTGGGTGATTGTGTTGTAACTCTGTTTTGAGAAGGGTTTCATGGTGATACTAATGCCTAAGGTTACATCATTTCCCTTCAAAAGATACTTGTTTCTTAAATAGCAGTTTCCCCCCCTTCCTTTTTTTTTCTTTTAGAGCCAAAGACTCTGTCAAACACTTTCATGTTGAATATACTGGATATTCATTTAAATTTGGCTTTAATGAATTTTCATCTTTGAAGGATTTTGTCAAGCATTTTGCAAATCAGCCTTTGATTGGAAGTGAGACAGGTAAGCTATGCACGTATAGTTGACCTGAGAGATATTGTTTCAGAAGGGAGGCGGGACAAAATGGATTTCAAGTAAATGGTTGTCACTTCTATTGGGTTATGTGCATACTATATACAATTGGGTATGTTTAGAAACATATTTTTTCAATTGCTGTGCCATATGCTACATAAATAAATAATCAGTTTTGTCTTTAGGAGAAAACAATGTGCTTTGTACAAAATAGGTATTTTTCTCAGGATATTATATATATTATTATTATATATTGATTAAAAGCACACATTTTTTTAAATGGCCTAATGATATATACAATAAACAAAGAAAGAACAGATAAAAGAACAACTTTTTGATTCATCAGAAGTTAAGTTATGGGCAGTTTGCATATCTGGGAGACACAAAATGATCATTTTGAACAGTTTTTGAGCATTTTTAAAAATGAAACGTACACTTAAATTTCCCAAAGGTCATTGAAAAGTGAAAATACTGACTAAAAATTGTTCTCCTGAATCTTGGTTTCTTATAAATTTTTAAATGGGGCTTAAGTATGCCTGAAAAAGTTTGAAATTTCCTTTTTGGGTGGTTAGAGTCAAACCAGAAAATTCAAATTAAAAACAAAGCACACTATCTTGATTTTTTAATTATCTAACTCATTTGTCTATATTATTTAAAGTAAGTAAAAGATTTCCTTTGTATTTGTGTTAATAGAATCACAATTTCATATGCCCTAAATGATGATAATTCTCAGTTAATCAAAAGTTGGATAATTCCAAGAATCAAAGCACAAAAGAAATTCAAGCATTAATAACACAGTCGGTTGCTGAGAATTTGTACACGCTCATGTTCATGGTAAACTTGGTTAGCGGGCTTTTTGTTAACCACCCTGGAGAGACATACGATTGCCTTTTCCTCTTCTGCTATTTCTGTGGCTCAAACAGACCCCGATATGAATCATACAGTGTTGAGCAGAGACGGAAACCACAAAATATTTGCCTTACCTTATACTGACCATACAAGGTCTTTAATAGAATATTCCAAACCGTTAAGACTGAAGCTATCATCTTTTTTTTTTCTTTTTTCTGGTGGAAATTCTCCTAATCAACCCAGAAAATTACCATTGAACCAGCAGTAGTTCTCATAAATAAAGGGCAAGTGGGGATGAATTTATTTCAGTTGTTACCTCGGCCCTGTGGTTGTTCAGTTGCTAAGTTGCACCTGACTCTTTGCGCCCTCATGGGACTGCAGCATGCCAGGCTCCCCTGTCTTTCACTGTCTCCCAGAACTAGCCCAAATTCATGTCCACTGAGTTAGTGATGCTATCTAATCATCTTATCCTCTGTCCTGCCCTGCTCCTTTTGCTTTCAATCTTTCCCCGCATCAGGATCCTTTCAATGAGTCAGCTCTTCCTATCAGGTGGCCGAAGTATTGGAGCTTCAGCTTCAGCATCAGTCCTTCCAATGAATATTCAAGGTTGATTTCCTTTAAGATTGACTGATTTGATCTCCTTGCAGTCCAAGAGACTCAAGCGTCTTCTCCAGCACACTGCCGTTCAAAAGCATCAATTCCTTGGTACTCAGTCATCTTTGTGGGTTAACTCTCACATCCCTACATGACTACTGGAAAAACCATAGCTTTGACTAGACAGACCTTTGTCAGCAAAGTGATGTGTCTGCTTTTTAATATGCTGTCTAGGTTTGTCATAGCTTTCCTTCCAAGAAGCAAGAGTCTTTTAATTTCATGGCTGTAGTCACCATCTGCAGTGATTTTGGAGTCCAAGAAAATAAAATCTTTCACTGTTTCCACTTATTTACCCTTCTATTTGCCATGAATTAATGGAACTGGATGCCATACTCTTAGCTTTTTGAATGTTGAGTTTTAAGCCAGCCTTTTCACTCTGCTCTTTCACCCTCTTCAAGAGGCTCTTTAGTTCCTCTTTAATTTCTGCCATTAGAGTAGTATCATCTCCATATCTGAGGTTGTTGATATTTCTTCTGGCAATCATGATTCCAACTTGTGATTCATCCAGCCCAGCATTTCTCATGATGTACTCTGCTTATAAGTTAAATATGCAGGGTAACAATATGCAGCCTTGATGTAATCCTTTCCCAATTTGGAACCAGTCCATTGTTCCATGTCCGGTTCTAACTGTTGCTTCTTGTCTTGCATACAGGTTTCTCAGGAGACAGGTATAGTGATCAGTATTCCCATTTCTTTAAGAATTGTCCACAGTTTGTTGTGATCCATACAGTCAAAGGCTTTAGCATAGTCAATGAAGCAGAAGTTTTCTGGAATTCCCTTGCTTTTTCTATGATCCAATGGATGTTGGCAATTTGATCCCTGGTTCATCTGCCTTTTCTAAATCCACTTGTACATCTGGAAGTTCTTGGTTCATGTACTGCTGAAGCCTAGCTGAAGGATTTTTAGTATTACCTCGCTAACTTGTGAAATAAGTGCAATTGTGTGGTAGTTTGGACATTCTTTGGCATTGCCTTTCTTTGGGATTAGAATTGAAAACTGACGTTTTCCAGCCCTGTGGCCACTGCTGAGTTTTCCAAATTTGCTGGCATATTGAGGGCAGCACTTTCACAGCATCATCTTTCAGGATTTGAAATAACTCAGCTGGAATTCCATCACCTCCAGTGGCTTTGCTAGTAGTAATGCTTCTTCAATCTCACTTGACTTGTCTTCACACACCAGGATGTCCAGCTCTAGGTGAGGGACCACACTATGGTAGTTATCAGGGTCATTAGGACATTTTTTGTGCAGTTCTTCTGTGTATTCTTGCTACCTCTTCTTAATCTTTTCTGCTTCTTAGGTCCTTACCATTTCTTTTCTTTATCATGCCCATTCTTTCATGAAATGTTCCCTAAATATCTTCAATTTTCTTGAAGAGATTTCTAGTCTTTCCCATTTCTTCATTCAATTGTTTTCCTCTATTTCTTTGTATTGTTCACTTAAGAAGGCCTTCTTATCTCTCCTTGCTATTCTTTGAAACTCTGCATTCAGATGGGTTTATCTTTCCCTTTCTTCCTTGCTTTTTGCTTCTCTTCTTTTGTCAGATATTTGAAAATCCTCCTCAGACAACCACTTTGCCTTCTTGCATTTCTTTTTTGGGGGGATGGTTTTGGTCATTGCCTCCTGTAAAATGTTACAAATCTCCATCCACAGTTCTTCAGGCACTCTATCAGATCTAATCCCTTGAATCTATTTGTCACTTCCACTGTATAATCATAAGGGATTTGATTTAGGTCACACCTGAATGATCTAGTGGTTTTCCCTACTTCCTTCAATTTAAGTCTGAATTTGACAATAAGGAGTTCATGATCTGAGCCACAGTCACTTCCCAGTCTTGTTTTTGCTGACTGTATAGAGCTTCTTCATCTTTGGCTGCAAATAATATAATCAACCTGACTTTGGTATTGGCCATTTGGTACCACACATGTGTGGAGTTGTCTCTTGTGTTATTGAAAGAGGGTGTTTGCTATGACCAGTGCGTTCTCTTGGCAAAACTGTTAGACTTTGCCCTGCTTCATTTTGTACTCCAAGGCCAAACTTGCCTGTAACTCCAGGTATCTCCTGACTTCCTGCTTTTACATTCCAATCCCCTATGATGAAAAGGACATCTTTTTTTTTTTCTTTTTCTCTTCTTACATTAGTTCTAGAAGGTCTTGGAGGTCTTCATAAAACCATTCAACTTCACTTTCTTTGGCATTAGTGGTTGGGGCATAAACTTGGATTACAATGATGTTGAATGGTTTGCATTGGAAACAAACCAAGATCATTCTGTCAGTTTTGAGATTGTACCCAAGTACTGCATTTTGGACTCTTCTGTTGACTATGAGGCCTACTCAATTTCTTCTAAGGGATCCTTTCCCACAGTAGTAGATTTAATGATCATCTGAATTAAATTTGCCCATTCCTGTCCATTTTAGTTCACTGATTTCTAAGACTTTGGTGTTCACTCTTGTCATCTCCTGGAAAATTTTTAAATTTCTTAAATCTCTTCCCTTCAGGCTAATTTCCTACTTGTGTCCCAACCTACACTTATTTTTGTTCAATTCTGGGCACAGGCAATGGAGAGAAGATGTTGAAGCTAAGGATGCTGTTTCACCTACTTTGATTTTTGTTCTCTGTGTCTCCCAGGTGCTGGGACAGACAGTGAGTGATACTTTGGGTGAGTGACAGAGTGAGTGAATGAATGATGACTGAGCTGCAGCTCTTTGTGTCCTTCAAACCCAGCATCATTGTTACTTTCAGCCTCCTTTTCTCTCTCCAAGCAAAGCTGACTCCCTTCTTTTAAACTCTCCCTCTAGAGTCTGTTTTCAATCTCTTTGGTCATTCTCCATGCTCCTGAATGGATTTTCTCCAAGTTAGGAAAAAGGTACATATTCTGCATACCAGCAGATTTCAAAAATCATTTTTAAAGTTTTTTTAATTGAATATAGTTGATGGATAATGCTATATGTGTACATATGGTGATTCACAATTTTAAAATTTTACTCCATTTATAGTATTATAAAATATTGGTTATATTCCCTGTTCTATACAATTATCCATGAAGCTTATTTATATATATATAGTTTATACCTCTTAATCACCTACCCCTATGCTGCCCCTCCCCTTTCCCTCTCCCCACTATAACCACTAGCTTGTTATCAATATTTGTGAGTCAGCTTCTTTTTTATTATATTCACTGTGGTGGTGGTTTAGTTGCTAAGTTGTGTTCAACTCTTGTGACCCCATGGATTGTAGCCCACCGGGCTCCTCTGTCCATAGGATTTTCCAGGCAAGAATATTGGACTGGATTGCCATTTCCTTCTCCAGGGGATCTTCCCAACCCAGGAAATAAGCCCAGGTCTCCTGCATTGCAGGCAGATTCACTACTTTGTTCTATTTTTTAGATTCCGCATATAAGTGATATACAGTATTTATCTTTCTCTGTCTGACTTATTTCACTTAGCATTATGCCCTCCATTCATATTGCTGAAAATGGCAAGATTTTATTTTTTATGGCTAAGTAGTATTTTATTGTGTGCATATACGTGTGTCTTATTTGAAATGAATGTGTTGCAATACTTTCTGGCTGAACCTTCCCAGGACTGATCCAATTACTAGGGAAAGGTTCACCTTGGGATAATGTTAAGCTTTTCCAGCAAATACAGTCATCTGAATAAATGTCTGTGGCTAATACAATAGGGATTATAAAGATTTGTAACCCAGACTCCTATAGTAGATTTCTCCAAATCTAAAGCTTGCTGTATCTCTTATCATTACTATAATGTTTATTTAATTTATTGCAATAAAACTTGGGAAACAGATTTTCATCCTCTCCATTGTCTTTCCTCTCTTCTCAGTTCAGTTCAGTTCAGTCACTCAGTCATGTCTGACTCTTTGTGACCCCATGAACTGTAGCACTCCAGGCTTCCCTGTCTATCACCAACTCCTGGAGTCCACCCAAACCCATGGCCATTGAGTTGGTGATGCCATCCAACCATCTCATCCTCTGTCGTCCTCTTCTCCGGCCCTCAATCCTTCCCAGCATCAGGGTCTTTTCCAATAAGTCAGCTCTTCACGTGAGATGGCCAAAGTATTGGAGTTTCAGCTTCAACATCAGTTCTTCCAATGAACACCCAGGACTGATCTCCTTTAGAATGGATTGATTGGATCTTCTTGCAATCCTAGGGACTCTCAAGAGTCTTCTCCAACACCACAGTTCAAAAGCATCAATTCTTCAGCACTCAGCTTTCTTTATAGTCAAACTCTCACATGCATCCATGACCACTGGAAAAACCATAGTCTTGACTAGACGGACCTTTGTTGGCAAAGTAATGTCTCTGCTTTTTAATATGCTGTCTAGGTTGATCATAACTTTCCTTCCAAGGAGTAAGTGTCTTTTAATTTCATGGCTGAAATCACCATCTGCAGTGATTTTGGAGCCCAGAAAAATAAAGTCAGCCACTGTTTCCACTGTTTCCCTATCTATTTGCCATGAAGTGATGGGACCAGATGCCATGATCTTAGTTTTCTAAATGTTGAGCTTTAAGCCAACTTTTTCACTCTCCTCTTTCACTTTCATCAAAAAGCTCTTTAGTTCACTACCAAATTGGGAATTTGCTGCTATTTAAACCTCTGTTATAGACTCCAGGTGGTGATAGATATGCACTTGACAGTCTGGCTTCCAACCCTTGAGTTATATTCCAGTAACTATAAAAAATTCCTCTTATCTCTCCCTGCCATCTGAAGGCAAAGCCACCAAAGCTGGCAACAAAAGGCAAAACCCATAAGTTATGAGTGTTCTTATTTTGTCCTCTGGGAGTAATAGGCCTCAGGAAACAAGATAACATGCACAACTGCTGAAGCTATGATGGCTCTTAAAACCAGATGATCCTTGAAAGTCACAGGGTCAGCACTGTGACCTATGAACAACAGTGAACAGAAACTGGGATTCCATCTCCTAAAAACCAAACTCTTGTTATTCATTTAAGGGTTGGCTCCTGCAAAACTGTAATTCAAGAAGATACATGTACCCTATATTCATAGCAGCACGATTCACAATAGCCAAAACGCGGAGACAACCTAAATGTCCATTGGCAGATGAATGGATAAAGATGTGATATACATATATCACACACACACACACACACACACACACACACACATACACACACACACTGGAATACTACTAAGCCACAAACATTGCTACTAAGCCACAAACATTACCATTTGCGGCAACAAAGATGCAACTAGAGATCATCATACCAAGTGAAATAAGTCAGAAAAAGAAAGACAAATACCATATGATCACTTACACATGGAGTCTAAAATGTGGCACAAATGAACCTATCTATGAAACAGAAACTGACTCACATAGGGAACAGACTTGTGGTTGCCAAAGGCAGGGGACAGTGGAAGAAGGGTGAATTGGGAATTTGGGGTTAGCAGATGAAAGCTATTATATATGGAATGGATGGGCAACAAGGTTCTACTCTATAGCACAGGGAACTAATATTCCATGTCCTGTGATGAACCATAATGGAATAGAATATAAAAAGAATACACACACATACACACACACACACACACACATGGCTAAATCACTTTGTTGTGCAGCAAAAATTAATACAAATTGTAAGTCAACTATACTTCAATAACAATTTTAAAATTAATAAAAAAGAATTGGCTTCCAGTGATCAGGAGACCTCCAGCTAATGATTCCTTGCTCACTATCAGATGAAGTGCAAATTCTTATTAAAATTTTTGCTTGGATAAGCAAAAGCATTTTCCTGCAGTGTGGATGAGACCCTGTCAGAGTCCTGACATCCAGATCTCTGGGATGAGAAGGACTAGAGTTGGGTATTTCAGGCCTCTCAGCCCAGAGCCCACTCAGGCCAGCTTCACTCTGTAGGGCCTGGGAGTGAGTTTATTTAAGATAAACTTTATCTTTGAGGGCAATGGGAAAGATAATCAAATAACCAACAATTGCAAGCTTTTACTTTACAGTTTTTTGTCTATATAATATTTTCGGTAGAGTGAAACCAGAATGCTTGGTTCTGGATCATAAGAAAATATTTGCACTCAAGATTGGTAAAAGTGTTAACCTGTAGGGCTATATACTCTTTTAAGATTATTTCCCCTATTTTATTTCCTTTAAACTCTGAGGATTTCTGTTTCCTTAATAAAGAATAAAAGTCTTGTGAACAAGATCTAACCCACCTAATAACTTCAGGATTCTAATATTCTTAATTCTCCTTTTCCTTTGGTGTAATCTCTCTAATTTCCATTAAAGTTTCTGTTCACTCCAATTTCTTATTTCACTCCTAAGATACTTCTCATTCTCAAAACCCAATCATCTCCCGAGTATATCATAGACATATACAGTGTACCCATTTGCTTTTACTGTATCCAATAGCCCTTTTACCTTTTAACATATTTTTATAAGATAATTTAATTGTTTGATGTGGACCGTTTTTTAAGTCTTTATTGAATTTGCTACAGTATTGTTTCTGTTTTATGTTTTGGCCACAAGGCATGTGGGATCTTAGCTTCCCAACCATGGATTGAACACGTACCCCCTGCATTGAAAGGTGAAGTCTTAATCACTGGACTGCAAGGGAAGTCCCTAACTATTCTTAACCCACTTATTTTTTAAACATCATCACACTCATATATAAACTCTATGAGAAGAAGGATTCTCGCCATTTTTTCCCCTGTTATATGCCATCACCTAAAAGAATAAATGCTAATCATGATCCACAGCACTCCGGAGAGTGTATATTAATACCAGCATCCACACTGCAGCTTATGGGGCAACGTAACAACTAGCAAGCTGCTGGCAATTTTTACTACCAAAATATGTACAAAGCATAAATTGAAAATGTTTTGTGTTGTATGTATGCTCAGTAATTATTAAATTCAGACTCTACCTTTCATTTGTAATAGTAAAGTGAGTGGCTCAGTCGTGTCTGACTCTTTGTGATCCCATGGACTGTATAGCCCACCAGGCTCCTCTGCCCATGGGATTTTCCAGGCAGGAATTCTAGAGTGGGTTGCCATTTCCTTCTCTGGGGGGATCTTCCCAATCCCGGGATTGAACCTGGGTCTCCTGTGCTGCAGGTAAACTCCTTATCATCTGAGCCACCAGGGAAACCCTGTAATAGTAAGATCTTATGTAAATCTTCTACTCATATTTGTACATAGCTTCTAAATTCAACTCAAATAGATCTGAAAATGTTAGAGTGTTTTTTAGTATAGATATGTTTGGTTAATTATTAATTCTTAATGAATCCTCTTGTATTTGACTAAGATTTGTCTTGGAAAATGTACCCAGCATTTATCTTTATGCTTACATGACCAAATGGTATTAAAGTAAAAACTGCTTTTTCCATTACCTTTTCTCTATATTGCAATACTTTTGTACATGAAATTGTCATGTACAATTGTACATTGTACAATTTATTATAGAAATTACTGTGTTGTGACTTTAATCACCTAACTAGCATGAAAAAAAGAATAAGCACTGTGTTTGTGCTTACCCTGCATAGTGATTGGTTCTCGGTTTTGAAGATCCTATCTGGTTCTTTGTTAAATGTCAAATTTCCACTTCTCTTTTTGTTCTGATGTGGGGTTTCCCAACCTTTTGATAACTGCTACAGCTATTATTATTTTATTTTGTGACTCTAGCCATTTCATCCAAGTGACAGTTTAAAATAATTAAGTTAAAATTAATTTTAATTTGAGAATTATGTGACACTTCTGAAAATAATTGGTGCTAACTTGGAATGTTGTCAAACCACAACAAGGAGTCACTTCTTCTTCCTTTTTCTAATACTTTTATTTATTTCTTTCTCTTTGGCTGTGCTGGGTCTCCACGGCTGCTTGGGCTCCTCTCTAGTTGCAGGGCACAGGCTTCTCGTTGCAGTGGCTTCTCTTTCTGCAGAGCACAGGCTCTAGGGCATACGGGCTTTAGTAGCCGCAGCCTATGGGCTCAGGAGTTGCTTCCTCCTGAGCTCTAGAGCACAAGCTCAATAGTTGTGTGCAGAGGCTTAGCTGCTCCAGGGATGTAGGATCTTCTTGGATCACAGATTGAACTGGTGTCTCCTACATTAACATGTGAATTCTTTACCACAGAGCCACCAGGGAAACCCAGAAGTCTCTTCTTAAGTTTATGTCTGCCAGAAGTACAAATCTTCATTTGTAGATGAGGCATGTTTGGAAAAGTAAAAAGCAGGCAAGGAAGAGAATGAAACAAATCTTTGTGGAGTTTTACTAAGTTCATGCTATTAGATATTTTCACACATACCAAGTTATTTAATCTTCTGGACCACCCACAATAATGGGTAAAGTGGTCCTATTTTCAGATTAGGAAATAAAAACTCAGAGAATTTATTTGCCCAAGTTGTAAACATAGAAAACATTAGCGTTGAGATTGGAATCCAGGCTAACCTGGTTTTAAAGCCTGTGTGCTCTCCATTCACTTTGTGTTCTCCCAAAACTGGTGTCCCAGTGACATGACAGGCAGTACTGCCACAGCACAGCATGGCTTTGAATGGATTAGGATGGAGAGCGTCCATGCCACATGATGCGAAAAATGCTTGTAGGATACGGCAGGCCTACGGTACATGGTTTAGTCCCCAGTCTCCTTAAAGCCTATAATAATATTTCTGATATGATATTTCTTGTTCTAAAGAATATGACTCAATTTGAATTTTGTGTTTATTGTTATTTTTAATTTATTGACATGAATTTTTGCTGGAGAAATTATTCTAGAAAATCATAAAACAAAAAAAGTTGACTAGGTCTTCCCTGGTGGTCCAGTGGTTAAGAATACACTTTGCAAGGCAGGGGACATGGATTTGATCCCTGGTCAGGGAACTAAGATCCCATATGCCATCGGGCAATGAAGCCCGCATGCCACAACTGCTGAGCCTACGCACCCTAGAGTGCATGCTCCTCAACAAGAGATGCCACTGCAAGGAGAAGCCCGCCCTAGAAACCAGAGAACCAGCAACAAAGACCCAGTGCAGCCAAAAATAAAATAATCAAATACATTTTTAAAAAAAAGTTGACTAGAATACATCCCCCAAATACTTAGGCCCATCTCACGCATGCCTCTCCAGAAAGGATATAAAACAGCCTATGTAACTACAGTAAAGTAAAATAAAATTTAAAGTTTGAAGAGAAGGGAGAGGGAAAGAAAAATGAGAGGCAAAAATAAAATGACACCAGGACTGAAGTATATCAGATGAATATTGCACATTTACTGAAACAGGATAAACATTTGGTTACTACACATCCTAATAGTTCTTTGCCTTCAGCTGGGCTTGTGCAGTTAACTAGATTTATGCAATGTTGGAATTGGAAGGGAGCTCAGAGACCATTTAATTACTCCTTTACAAATGAAGAAACTGAGGTCTGGTGAGAAATGTTGAAGTGAAAACTCTCATTTTCTTTCCTTAAGCTGCTTCTTGAAGAATCCATTTCATCACATTTTGATTGATACATATGATTCTCTTGCCCACAATAGTCAAAGTACATTTCACATGCCATAGAGGGTTTCCATGGTGTTGATTATCACCAAGGCTAAGAAAAACGGATGGTATGATGTGTAAACATGTGAACCTCAGGTCTAACTCCAGCCTTTGCTATGTACCAGCTGTGTGTCTTCAGACAAATTATGTAACCTCACTGAGCTTCAGTTTCATCATCTCATAAAATTGAGCTGATGGTAATAATTGATATCTTAATGACTTGCTGTGAAGACTGAATGAGATTAGGCGTGTAAGATAGTGATAGTTATAATAATTCTTAGCATGGCAGAAATAATCATTATTAATATTACTTTAAGAAGCCCTTTTATGGTAATGCATTCCAATTATTATATGCTAGAGCTATATGTTTTTTGACATATCATGAAGTGTTTGTTTAAGGGCAATTGGATTTGTGTTTTTATTAAATCTTTGTGACATCTTCTTCAAATTTTAAATTAGTTCCATAGTGCACTCATATAAAAAGTAGAATTAAGTACTCCAAAAAAAGTGACCTGATTTGACTTGGATATTTATAACAGAATCTTTTCTTGGCCTGGCTGTCAGGTCTGCTTTTCTTAACTCAGTGTATTTCTCCCTATGAAACTAGAAATCAAATATTAAAAACTCCTTCAGGTGTAAACGAACGTGATTTTACTAGCACCATTTTATGATGAGTTTAAGTCCATTTGCAGAGCAAGTAGCAAAGAAGAAAACAGAAAGATCTTCAATATTCTTGAAACTCCCCTAGAAAGTTACCCTATATTAGCAGGAGGAGATGGAGGAATCTACCATGCATATGCAGTAGGAAAACTTGTTTTCTGAACCTGAGGACAATAATGAAACATAGATGGATATGATCTTATTTTAATTAAATTCATAATTAATAATTTGTATTGAGAGCCAGTTATGAGCTGGGCACTGCTGGCCACTGATAATATAATGATGAAACAAGTATCATCCTTGCCCTCCAGCCATCTTACAGTCTAGGTGGGGAACCTGGTGGCAGTACTCACTTCAGTGCAAAGAAGAAATATTCTAAACAAAAGCTTCCTTTTGGAGCCATGTGTGCCCGGCACTATACCCTAGTTTAGATATCAAACCAGTGCCTGAGGCTTGAGACTGTCCTTACTTATTTTCTGAATTCCCGCTGGAATATAAGATAAGGAGTCTTTCAATGCAATCTCATAGTATTATACACTGAGTAGATGTCTGTAAGTTACAGTTCAAAAATATTCCCCCACCAAGAGTTTCTGATACCAGGTTTTATGTCAAAGGCAGGAAACAACTATCTCCTTCATGTAGTTCAGAAACTGAAGTGAAACACAGCCAGGGTTCCAAACTGTAGCTGCAGGTGTTTCTTCTCCCTCTACGAGCCCCTGCCTCCTATTTGTTGCCTTTTGTCAGAATCTTCTAACCAAGTCCTGGAGTTTGTTTGGTCTGAATATTACTAACCCAGACTTCTCTCTTATGGAGTCAGCATGCTGTCATGAACCTTGAACCTTCTAACTTAATAACAGGTCTGTGGTATCTGCATTAGATAAGTTTCTTTCAATTGCCAGTGACAGAAACTAACCCTAGCCAGTTGAACTTTATAAAAAAAAGATACAGGGAGAAAAGTGGGAATTTTTTGGAAAGATATTTATATTATCATTCAGAATTTAAGGGCAAGAGAAACAGAAAGAGATAACAAGGAATCAGCCAAAGGATCATGAGGCTGCTCTGAAGCTTTCAGCACACTGAAATACCTGCCTTCCTCATGCTCAGATCAACTCAAAACTGTGCCTTCATGGAGTTGTTTCTGAAACCAGCTTTTATGTCAAAGGCAGGAAACAACAGTCTCCTTCGTGAACTCAGAACCTGAAGTTAGTGAACCGTCTCTCCAGAGAAGAGATTAAACAGATCCCTGGGTCGGTCCAATGAGTGAGTCCAGGTTAGGTGTTTGTTGGGGAGGACTAGGATCTCTGGGGGTCTACCTCTGTGTAAGGGGATGGGATGGTGTTTAGAAAAGAGGAAATCATTGTAAGCCTAGCAGCCATGCCAAGAAGTCCATATATTGGCCAATATATGGAATAGTTGGCTAAGGAGACACGTCTCTCAGGAGACCAGATTTTTATCAGTGGAAGTTAGCATTTTATAAGTAGCTTGTTATCTTCTTCATGACACCATTCAAACTAGCCTCACGCGTGGTCTTAGTAGTTAAAATTAATATGTTAGTTCTGCTTTCCTGGTTGACTCAGTATCATTTACCTTAGTTTAGCTATTCATTGATTAAACTTCAGAGGAAGTTTTCAAAATAGAATTTGAGTGCTTCCAGTGGAGATATGCTTCCCAGGTAGCTCAGCTGGTAAAGAATCCACCTGCAATGCAGGAGACCCCAGTTCGATTCCTGGGTTGGAAAGATCCCCTGGAGAAGGGATAAGCTACCCACTCCAGGGTTCTTGGGCTTCCCTGGTGGCTCAGCTGGTAAGGAATCTTCCTGTAATGCTGGACACCTGGGTCCAGTCCCTGGGTTGGGAAGATCCCCTGGAGGAGGGCATGGCAACCCACTCCAGTATTCTTGCCTGAAGAATCCCCATGGAAAGAGGAGCTTGGCAGGCTACAGTCCATGGGGTCACAAAGAGTCAGACACGACTGAGCAGCTAAGCACAGCACAGTGGAGATTTGAAGAGCTGAACTTGGGTTTGTTGTTCTGTCCTGTCCTTGTCCTGGCCAAAGTAACTAGACCTGGAAGCCTGGTTCATTTCATGTTCCTCCCTTACACCTCAATTACTGTGGCATTTGTTCATTTATTCATTCACTCATTAAGCTTTCCCTTTGTCAGAAACTCTATCAGGAGGTAGGGTTTGACACCATACCTGTTCTGAAAGGACTCACAGGGCTTGGAAATGTGTGTGTTGGAAAGGCAACGGCTTTGTGGTCCCAAGTGATTACAGCGCTGCAGGCTCAGGCAGCAACCCTGGCCCAGAGATCCTTACACTGCAGCACAATGGGCCCCTGTGGCTAGGAGAAGGAGACCTGGAGAGACAGCAGCGTGAGAAGGACCTGACCCGCTGCTGCTGGCTTTAAAGATGGAGGAATGGAGCCACCAATCCAGGAATGCGGGCAGCCTACAGAAGCTAGAAAAGGCAAGGGAATGGATGGCTTCTGAGAGCCTCCAAAAGGAAAGCAGTTCTGCCAATATCTTCTCTTTAGATTTGTGAGACCCCCTTCAGACTTCTGACCTCCAGAACTGTAGGATAATCAAGTCAAGTCTCTATGTTTGTGATGATTTGTTACAGCAGCAATAGGAAACTAGCGTAGGCAAGTATATACCCGAGTGATGCTTGGTTCTATGCAAAAGGACAGAGGATTGACCAGGGGCATCTTTCTAGGGCATCATTTAAAATATTATTTTCATATTAAGCATATGAATAGGATGATCATTTAGCATCAACTCCGAATTTGAATGGCAACCCACTCCAGTATTCTTGCCTGGGAAATCCCAGGGACAGAGTAGTTTGGCCGTCTACAGGCCCTGGGGTTGCAAAGAGTCGAACACAGCTGAGTGACTAACACTTCACTTCCCTTGATTTCACGTTTCTTTTCTAATTTGTGAGCCGCATTGAGCCCTGAGCGCCGGGCTTCTCCTCCGCTGTCAGATGGAAGTGTTAAGCGGCGCCTATCTGTCTGAGTGCTGTAGTCGGTGACTATCTAGACTACTGCCATTGATATTCTTAGCACATAGTTGCATTTAGGTCTTTTTTACCTAATTTTAAAATCCATGTTCCCAAAGATGGCGCTCACTGGCATTTCACTTAAGAATTTAAAAATATATCAGAACGTAACAGCATCTACGTTTTTATAATCCTTTCACGAGCACTTCTTTATTTGGCACTCAAAACATCTTCATGAAGAAAGGGTAATCATTCTCACTTGTCAGAAGAAGAAAGAGAAACTTGGACTCGAATGGGCAAAGTAACAGGGGCTGAGCGGTCGTCGCGGCCCTTTCCACAAAGCCAGGGAGGCTGCCAGAAAGTGTTTCTCTCAGATGGGTCACTGAGTAACCGGTCCCAAATTCACCAAGCCTCTGCCGAGTCTCAGCTGCATCCCTCCGGCCCCTGGGCCTGCACCACGGCTGCTCTTGGTTTACGTGTTGCTGCTTTCACTATGACTGTAAACCTGTAACCGGCCCCTCGTCCCAATATGACTGGATCCGTTCTCATGAAAGAATCGCCTCAACAAAAGGGAGTGCAGGCAGTGTGCAAGAGCAGGACTGGGCCTTCTGAGAACTGCAAAAGCCAGTTTTCACTGTGATCCCAGTGCTCCTGAGATGAGCTGGGTGCAGAGCGAGGGCGAGGCCACTGTTTGGTAGGCAAGAGGAGTGCCCCTCTATGACTGCTCTCAGTGCCCCTTTTCACTTTCCAGCAGGGCGTGATCTGGGCCCCTGTGTCAGAAGGCACTGTTATTTTTGCAGTCAGTTCATTGTCTATACTCAAAACTCATAGAAAGATTTTGCTTTGTTTGTAGGTTTATCATTATTATTACAGGTTTTTTTTTTTTTAAAACTGCAGAGGAGGTATTTTCCTTTCCTCGTTGCCTCTTTTTCACTCCAATTCAAAGTCTATACTTTCTGTCACCAATCTTCTTCATCAAAGAAGATTCCCCTGACCTGATACAAATACCACACTACCCAGACCCCTTTCTCTTTTCGCTCTTCACTCCTTCACTTTGCTTTGTTAGGGTTTTCATAATAATTCTTTCACCTGGCTTTTCTATTTTTCCAAAATGTTTCTGTCTGTGCGGCCATGAGAATGAATGCTACATCCCCTTGGTCTGCTGCTATATCCTCTGGGCCTAGACAGCGGCTGGCACTCAGGAGAGCTCAAGCAATATGTATTGAGTCAACTACTGGAACCTTTGCATCTCCCCCAGTGTCTGGTACAATCCTGGACCTTCCATATGAAAGACCCAAGTGAAATAAAAACCAAAAAACCAAGAAGCTAGAGCAAAGGGAAGAAAACTCTTAACTTACTTTTTTTGTAATCACTTTCTAGTTTCTGATTGACTGATCAGGGGAAGGGAAGGATGCAGAAGGGGGAAATATCAGTGTTGAGTTGAAAGCTCTCAGCCCCCAATACCTGGCCCCTCCAGGCCAGGGGTGGGGTGGGCTTTTTCTGCATGGGCCACCTCCTTCACATGGAAGTGAAGGTAATTACACAGTGGCCTCAGCCTATTCACTTTATATCCACCAAAGAAAAGCAAAGCCTTCTTTTCCTTCAGCTGTCAATGAGGTGGTAGGAGACAGTAGGGGACATGCTATGAGCTCATATTTTTTAGGTCCATGGATTTGTTACAAGTTGTTCTGAAAATAGTACAAAGTAGAACAGTGGAATAAATCCTCCTATACCTGGTACATTGTATGGTTTTGTTTGCACAACTTTTGTAAAGCCCACCTGGAAAACCAACAGTTATTGCTCAGGTCTAATGGAGGCTAATGGTGTCTTCTCCCCTAGGAAAACATTTCTAAAGCATTCCATAGAACTGCATTTCCTATGCATGATCTTTTTGTCTCTGTGGTGCTTTTTATACCCTGCCACCTACAGACATCTCTCCTAGAAAGCAGAGTTACCACATGCACAACCAGTATGCTTGGTTCACACTGCGGACAGTGGTCTCATCACCCTGTTCAGTTAAATGACTATATTCATGGCTAATTCTGTCCCAGACTAGGAGGGCAGAAATTATCTCACAACGCTTTATATCTCCCGTGTCCAGTTTAAGAGCCTGGAATGTAGTTTGTTCTTGATAAATGTTGAGACAATGAGTCAGTGAATCCATGAAAAACAAGAAACTTTATGATCCAGGCACAGTGATCTGGTGTTAGTGTTTGGACTCTCTTTCTGGAGCTTACATTTGACTTTTTTTTTTTTTTTGTCTACATTCAGGCACTCTGATTGTTCTGAAACACCCCTATCCCAAAAGAGTGGAAGAACCATCCATTTATGAATCTGTCCGGGTTCACACAGCAATGCAGACGGGAAGAACAGAAAATGACCTGGTGCCCACTGCCCCTTCTGTAAGTGGCCATCCATCTGCCCACCGGGCTCACTACCTAAAAGCAATAACACGCAATAAGTTACACACATTTTACAGTACTGTTGTTCACATAAAATTCTACCTTGGGATATAAAACTGGGAAAGTAATGTAAAGTTCTAAGCCTATGGCTCATCTGGTCCCAGGTAAATTGTAAAAAATAATAATAATAATAAATACAATGTGACAGTGATAAGATTTTAAAGACTTCAGAAATGGCACTTAAATCCTGTCCTTACTTCACCAAACAAGTTTGTGGTAGAATGTGTGGAAGATGTTTATGGTCACACGGTTGTCTAAACGGTTATTCTACAAATTCTTTAAATTAAAAAAAAAGTTCTTTTACATTTCAACTTTCTCTGGAAGAAAAAGATTCTCCACCTTTACTATAAATTCTCAGGATATTATTTTTACCCCTGGCCTTTTTATTATTTGTGTTTTTCCTTCACTGAATGACGAATCCAGACAGAAGACATTTGGACTCCTTTGCAGCATGCGAGCCACTGATCCCTTTCAGTGCAACATGGGCTTTCATTGCTCTCCTTGGAGTCCACTGACATTTGTTCTGTGAGCTGTGACCCTTCAAAGATTCCTCTCCAGCACCTTCTTCCCTTCATTGTGCCCAGGGCGCCCTGATTCTTTCCCTCTTTCTCATTGGCTGCATGCTCTCATATAAGGTATCTGGCTGTGTCGTCATGATAAAGAGGATCACACCTAAATGAAATGTCAAACACTAGTTCTAGATAGCAATCATTATACCTGAAGATATTTAGCTACAGATTAAATAGAAACATTCATGACCTCTTTGTCTCTGTGGCCGTCTTTTTTCTACCCTGCCACCAGAGACAGAAAGCACCATATCACCCCCTCCACTCGAGATGAGGACTGATGTCCTTGTGGTGACTTCAACAAAACCCCAGCTTTCTGCTCAGCTACACGGATTGAGGTCTGACTCCCCCGTTGCACATATCAAAAATCTGCCCAAAAGCCCTGCCTTCATGCAAAGGAGTTCTGAAAACCCGAGAGCAAAGGCGTGTTGCATACCTCACAACGAGATGAGCACGTACTCTCTTGGAGAAACTCAATCGGAACTCTGATATCCGTGTCCAAACTCAAGATGAAAGCTCAAGTTCATACCTCACCTACAGATGAGGACCTCGTCCCGTGTTGTGACTCAAAAAGAGCCCCGAGATGGCGCGTGCACATCACAATGAGGGCCTGCCTTCCCTGAGGCAACATTAGAGGTCTACCCTGACTTCGAGCTTAACAGCTTTCGGCAGATGCCCACTGTCTTTATCTGCCTGGATACTGCTCTTCTCCCTGGCCTGAGCTTATGCTTCTCCCACAGTCATGCTGGAGCACCCCGTGTTTCTGAATGCTCCTCCTCTCTTCCCTGCATCTGAAACCCTGCCAACCTCTCTACTGTTCCCTCATCCTTAGAGCCTTGCATCTGGGATCAGTCTCTTCTAGAAAGACTTTTTGACCCCTTCTAGCTTCCTCTAACACCCCAGTCCTCCTCTGCTCACCTTTGTCCTGGAATCATCGGACAGGAGTCTGGCTACCCGCACAGAGTCTGCCCTTCCCAGGAGCCTGACGCTTTTCCAGGGACTGGAATCATATCAGTAGCTTTATAGGCTAACCAGGTTCACAACACATTCCATTGTTACTACGCTATGTCCACTCAAAAATAAAACTCCTGGAAATTGGGAAGTAGAGAGAAGTAGAAGACCTCTGAACTAGAGAAACTTACGAACGCAAGACAGTAAATAGTCTCAAGGCAAAACAGACCAGAGAACACATCAAGATCTAACCAAGTCTTTGTTTTCCGGTCGACTGTACTCGTCCTGTCCTTCCTCTTTACCATCCAACCCCACCACCGGTCACTTCATCATTTTCATTTGTACTCTCAGTTTTACTTTACATTACCTTCCCCTAAAGATCTCCACTCAAGGTCGGTTAAACCAAACCCTACTGCGTGCGTCCTTTTTCAATAGAAGAATGCAGATAAGACCGAACTTGTAGAGTTGGTGCGAGCATGAGACACGGCCTACTTAGGTAGAAACAGCCATCTTGGGATCAAATGCTGCAAGCTTTATTGCTTGCCTTCTTTGCCCACTGCAGGTGTCAGATGGATTCACCTGCCCAAGGATCCAGCAATGAACACACGCAGAAGGTTCTGCATAATGGCATTTTTAAAACAGTGGTAGAATTCTGTGGGGTCCAGTAGCTTGGGGGTTCAGTAGTTAGGACTCAGCCATTTTCATTGCCCAGGCTGGTTTCAAGCCCTGATCAAGCAACTAAGATTCTGCAAGCCAGGGACAAGGCCAAAACTAACGAACTAAAAAAAAAATGAAACAATGGTGAGTGGGTAAGTTGAAAATGTCTTCACTCACACTGTATAGTGAGAAGTCCATGATATTTATTGTGCATTGATATGGACAGAAAACTAGAAAGGTTTTCTAGTGGATTCTTGTGTCACAGTACTCCTCACTACGGAATGGATGGACCAGCCAGCTGGCGAAGTTACTGTCTCATCAGGTGCTCTCCTCGCCTGGCTGAGCACAGGAGTTCACAGCTTTGACTGGGGGCTTCTGGGCTTCTGCCTTCTCTTGTGGAGATGCCCTTCTTGCACAAGCACTGGCAGTAGAGGAAGGGGATTAAGTACTATTTACAGGAAAAAGAACTTCTTGCTTGAAGTGAAAACGAAAATAGGTGTCCTATTACCCAGAAATATAGATGCTTCTGTAAAACTGTTTACCATCCTTTGGCAACTGCATTTGGGGAAATGATTGTTTATATATTTCATACACAATATAGGATTGGGCTTCTGAGATAGGAAGAGTTTAGTTAATTCAGTTTAATTCAGTTAATTTAGTTTGCTCAGCAAACTTATTTTTTAAAGTGCCTATAATACACCAAGGACTGTTTTAAGCACTGGAGGGTTGGCAATAAATTAGGCAAATGCTCTGCCCTCATTGAGCTCACACTGTAGTAGGGGGATCATGACAATCATCAACAGAAGAAAAAGAACCCAGATTCTAATAGGACATTTGCCTGCAGGACCACCCAGAGACATTCAAATTAGGAAATTAACAATGATGCAGCACCACACTCCTATCCACAGATCTCATTTAGACATCAGGGATCAGTTTTCTTAGAAAGGCGCCTTAGAGCAAAAGGATGCAATCCCAAATTACAAGTTGCCTTTATCTGTCCTGACTCTTGAGTAGTCTTCCTTCTGGAACACTTCCTCAATTTATCCCACTTGACAGCTTTTGACTAAAATTAAGGCAGGCAGGGCTTCCCAGGTGGTGCTACTGGTAAAGAACCTGCCTGACAATGCAGGAGACACAAGAGGTGCTGGTTCGATTCCTAAATCAGGGAAGATCCCCTGGAGTAGGAAATGGCTACCCACTCCAGTATTCTTGCCTGTAAAATTTCATGGACAGAGGAGCCTGGAGGGCTACAGTCCATAGGGCTGCAAAGAGCTGGACATGACTTGCAGGCAAGCAGATAGAAAGGATGATAAGCAGGCTAATGCTTTAATTTTAAAATATTTAGGTTGTTTCCAATTTGGGGCTATTAACTCTCCTCTTCTAGATGAGAAGACTTAAAAAATAAATCTTCTGCTATATAGATATTTCCATTCTTACCTCCTGAGACCATGAGTAAAATTGGTATTCTCAGCGCTTTTCTCTGCAGCCTTCCACTTATCTATCAAAACCTTAGAAAAATACTAGATTTATCATATAGTGTTTGGATGGAGGTAAGATGGAGTCAGTAGCATGATTTCTTAGTGCAATTTCAATTCTTTCAGTATCTTCTACAAAATAACTTACCTTTACTTTATTTTACCTCTGTAAACTCAATAATCCAAAATGGTAATTTTTTCTGTTTCCATAATATAATATCCAAACTCAATTCAGTCAGTTCAATTTCTTTTAATGTCAAAATGAATCAAATTGATTATTAAATATCAAATTCACCAATGCTATTAAACATTATTTAAATGAATACCTGGGAATTTCATTGTTACTTCAATGCCCTAAGAATTTTAAAGGAAGTGGTCATAGTCATATGTTATTTCTGGCTTTAAATCTTTATTTTGATGGTTGCTGTTCCTCTTTTTATTTGGTAGAGAGAATTCATCTCAGGAACAAATACTATGGAAATTCCCATGAAAAAAACATTGACATCAACCAAATCATTTCCCAATTTTTATTCATTTTTTCTTACTAATATAAGATGTATTATGACATTATAGAACAAAATAACCTACTATGAATCTAATTTCTTTAGGAATGTATGAATTTTGAAATTTTTTCACCTGAGGGTCCTGGTTTTATGCAAATTGCTATTCATACTGTTCCCCGCCATTCCTTATACTTTGTAGGTGCCAGCTATGTGTCATATTGTTACCCTTGAATTATTGATGGGTGAGATAAAAGAAATGACTCGTCCTCACTTTAAATCCCTTCTGGATGAATCAGGTCTAAATAGATATGCTCTCTCTTGAATATAGGTCTCAAGAGATAGTCTATGAAAAAACAAAGGGGTGGAGTTGGAGAATTATATGATAAATTGTAGAAAATACGATTTCTAATTCACAAAGCTGTTTAGCAGAATACAGACTCTGGGAAGTACAGAAATCCCTCTTCTTTGCTTTATCCAAAGTTGCCCATATATTGACCTTACGGCAGCGTGTGTGGCCATGTTTATGTACATAATACCCCAGCAACAATCCGAGCAGCTGGGATGCACAGATGCCCTTTGCCCAGTGCAGGCTCTTAGAAGTGGTATAACTTATATAACCTGGTTGACTGCGAAGGGCTAACTCATGTTAGGGGAGAATCTGTGCAATGTTGCCTGTTGCTGCAAAATCACACCGGACAATCTGGTCTGAAAACTGTCTCCACCACATGGGAAGGGTTTTCAAGTGCCTCGATGCAGAAGGAAAGGCAATTACTTAAAGATCAAAGGCAAATTCCTGTTTCATTTAGAAATAGGACAGAAATAGACAAAATTCAAGTTGTGATAGTTCTAGGCTTGACTCTAGTGTTTCTTTCTTTTTCAGCTGGGTACCAAAGAAGGCTACCTCACCAAACAGGGTGGTCTGGTCAAGGTAAGGAAGCGCGTGGCCTGCAGCATCAGCCACAAAGAGAGAGAACGCATCCTGGGGGCTCAGTCCTCAATGTGACTTTTAAAAAGCAGAACCGCCTACTCATTTTGACCCACTTATAACATTTACCTGTTTACAGAGTTCATCTTGATGGCTGACGTTAGTCAAAATTTTATAAAATCACTTGACTATTCTCTAGCAAAGTGACATGTATGAGAAGAGCCTACCTATCATTAATACTCAAAACTTTAAATCCTTTTGATGCAACAATTGAGGATTAAAGTAGCAAATTAACTCTAGCAAATATTTTTTTTTACTCAATAATTTTTTTTACCATCTTAATCATTTTTAAACCTTTAATTTTATATTGGGATATAGCCAATTAACAATGTTATGGTAGTCTCAGGTGAACAGCAAAGGAACTCAGCCATTCATATACATGTATCCATTCTCCCCCAAACTCCCCTCCTATCCAGGCTGTCATATAACATTGAACAGAGTTCCATGTCTAGCACATACCTTTTCTTTTTAAGATTTTTTTTTTAGTAAAAAAAAGTCAAAATTTTATGAAATGTTTACCTAACAGTAGACAAAAGAAAAAAAAAAAACCCAACCATCTCACTGGTACTAATGTAACTATAAAATCCTAAAGAAAACAAAATTTAGGACTTTACTAGTTGGGAGGTATCCAACTGTTTTCTGTTTATGTGACTGTACCTTTAAAGTTACTCAGTTTCATATTCATGAGCTAAGAAGACCTTCATGGAGTGTCTGTTCTTTCTCATTCAAAGGGTCAGGGCACTGAATCTCTCAAGGGCACTGGCCTGCTTGGATTTAACCTAAATATTTAGTTATTTTGTCCGGACTCAAGTGGATTATTCCTGGGAAGAGGAAGTATTCATGTTCATAGCATTATTTTTAAATGCACTGTTACTTCCTTTAACTGGGAACATTGCCACCAAAGATGATGAGCATTCAGTTAGTACATAAGGAGACAAAAAAAAAAAAAAGGAGACAGTAGGCAACATTTTTCCACCAGTGCCCTGGAATTGCTAGGCAAGGTTTAGAATAGCATGTGGTTTGAGGTTCCTAAACCTCAGTTTGTTTGTAAAACAATAATAATAATATTTGGCATTGTATGAGGACTGTCTATAATGTATATAAACCTCCAAGGATAGTATGAAGTTTTCAATAGGTGCTCAAAAATTATATCTATTCTTACCATAGTTTTATTAAGATTATTAAGTCTTACTAAGATGGAAATTTTAGTGGTCTACTGTAATGCAGATCATCTTGAATATTTATGATAGGTTATTTCTTTTTACTTGCTTAAAAATGTTAATGATATCTTGCCTCTGTTATGGGCTTAAGGCATGGAATAATTTTAATTTTTTAAACTTTAAAATTTTAAGTTTCACATTGAAAGTTTTTTTCTCAGAAATGACACCACAAGAATATTTCATTGTATCTAATCTTTTAGTACTTTTACAACAAAAGGAAATTATCCTGTCCAAATATTATAGTCGTGTATGCAAAGCCTACACGTTTCAATTTTTTTTTCAGACCTGGAAAACGAGATGGTTTACTTTGCACAGGAATGAACTGAAATACTTCAAAGACCAGATGGTAAGAAACATGATCATATATTTTTCCTTTAAAAATGAGTTCTCTAAATGAAAGGAATATCTGCCTTTAAAATTCCTAAAATTTATAGGAAACATCTATAAATGACTGGAGATGAGAGTTCTTGATTCCTGATATGAGCAGAGCTTTCTTGCATAAATGAAACCTGTATAGCAAACACTGTTCTCAGTCTGGCTAACCTCTAGCTCTCTGGGGCATGCCACCCCCTATGTTTAGAGTGGTGGAATTGTTCTCTTACCATGTTGGATGGACTGTCTCTGCAACAGCGTTCCCCTCTATTAAAAATATGTCCATTTATCAGGTCTAACTTATTAAGCAAATTTAAAATTATTTCATCTCTTCTCATTTTTCCTACACAAAATTTCTGAGAAAGTGGATGTCTAAAAGCACGGGAGAAAAATATGACTCCCTTCCACATGTTAAAAACCCATCTCCACCAAATTTGAATTGACAACAAAAGTATCTTCCTAATGTCCAGTTTTCTGAAAAGCCAATCCCCAGACAAGCATGTGGCTTCCCTTAGGAAATTTTTCTATTATTAATTCTTGTAGTGGAAGTAAAGTTTACAGTCACTCATAGTGGAAACCTGTCTGGGGAATAAGTGATGAACAGATTTGTGTGTGTGTCTGTTTTATGATGACATAGTTTATCCTTTTAAGTCACCAGAACCAATTCGGATCCTAGATTTGACTGAATGCTCAGCTGTACAATTTGATTATTCACAGGAAAGAGTAAACTGCTTTTGGTAAGTAGTTTTATAGAGGAAATGTTTTTTAAAATCTTCTTGCCAGACACTTACTTTAGCAGGATAAAAATTGTAAGTCTAATGTATACATTAGTCTAATGTTTTGATCTGAGGTGGTGCATGCGTATTAGGAGTCTTTTCAGCTGAACGTGACATAAAATCTCGTTTGCTGTTGTTTAGTTGCTAAGTTGGGCTTCCCAGGTGGAACAGTGGTAAAGAATCTCCCTGCCATGCAGGAGACGTAAGAGATGGGGGTTCAATCCCTGGGTTGGGAAAATCTCCAAGTCGTATCTGACTCTTTTGTAATCCCATGATCTGTACCTGGCAGGCTCCTCTGCCCATGGGATTTCCCAAGCAAGAATACTGGAGGGGGTTGCCATTCCCTTCTCCAGGGGATCTTCCCAACCCAAGGATCAAACCCACGTCTCCTGCATTGGCAGGCAGATTCTTTACTACTGAGCTGCATGGAAGCCCTATACTCATTTAAAGTGGCATAAACAAATAAGCAGTTCTGCTGGGCTTGATTCTTTACTTTGTACACTGTGACAAGTATGGTGCCCATGACAGGATGCCAGTCATATGTTAGACAGCTTTCATTCATTTGAGATCTTTTGTTCAGTTTTAGTTATCGCTTTGTTGACTCCAAGAACGAGTGGTTTGTGTCATTATGACAATTCTTGCAGATGGCACAAAAGTGTTTTATTTTAACACAGTCAGTGTATCATGATAATTTTCTAACTGGGGGGAGTAAAGTGTCTTGAGAAAAAAAGTGTTTTATTTCCCACCAACAGTTATTTTAAAGTTTTTAAACATATGAAATTTGAAAGCCTTACGTGGACTTCTGCTCAATGTTATGTACCAACCTGGATGGGAGAGGGGTTTGGGGGAGAATGGATATATGTACATGTATGACGGAGTCTCTTTGCTCTTCATCTGAAACTTTTATAAATTGTTAGTCAACTATACTCCAATGCAAAATGAAAAGTTTGAAAAAAAAGAATACAAAAGTTGAAAGACTTATATACCCATGTACCCTCCACCTAGATGCATCAGTCATTAACACTTTGCATATTTGCTTTATCTCTATCTATTCATTTTCTTTTATTGAACCAATTGAAAGAAAGTTGCAGATATCATGGCACTTTCTCCGTGAATATTTAAATTTGTATCTACTGAGAATAAAAATATCACCTATAGAACAATATCATTGTCCCACCTAAGAAAATTAACATCAACTATTGTTAATTAATGATTGGATAGTATCAGCTAATGATGGAAATCTTTTTTAAATTCACATAAAGGTACCATACAGGCTAACAGGGGTTTATATTTCTCATATAACAAGCAATTGGGAGGCAGACAGCTACACTGACAAGGTCATGTCCAATGTCTATACAGTTCTGTTGGTCTTTTCCTCATGCCTACTATTTCAGGGTCCAAGAGCTAGTCCAGCTGTAGGCCTCATATTTTCATGTAAGCCATGAAGAAAGATGCTGGGATGGGATGAGCCAGGTCTGCCCTTTTTATCAGGAAAGCAGACATTTTCTTAGAAACTCTTCTATCAGATTTTCCCTCCTATCTCTTTGGCCAAGACTGCAGCCAGTGGCCATGGTCAGCAGCAAGGGAAGCTAGAAAAGGGTGCTAGGATGATCATGATTGGGCTTCCCACATGGCTCAAGTGGTAAAGAATCTGCCTGCCAATGCAGGAGACACGGGTTCAATTCCTGGGTGGGGACGATGCCCTGGAGGAGGGCACAGCAACCCTTTCCACTATTCTTGCCTGGAGAATCCCATGGACAGAGGAGCCTGGCGGGCTGCAGTCCATGGGGTCACAAAGAGTCGGACACGACTGAGTGATTGAGCATGGACACATGGTTATGACTGGCTCCAGCTAATCATAATTTATTGCATGGGGTTCTGTTAGCAAGAAAAAAGGAAAAATGATCTGTATTAACAGGCAATTAATCATGTTTCTCACAAGGAGTACCAAACAGTGACAATTCCAGCCATTGGAATTGGGGGTGCACAATGTCACACCCCTCCCCAAGTTCCCCTCTGTCTACTAGTTGCCAACTGGACTTCACATCAAGGTTTACCTTTCATACACAGAGACTTATCTCTTGTCTATTCAACCTTATTTATGGTGTAAACAAGATATGTTGCTTTGGTTTTAGGGTATAGAAACCCTTCTGGTTTCAGTTCAGGGCTTTTTTTTTTTTTCATGAAAAAGACCAAATTTTTTTTTTAACATTTTGTTTCTCAACTATTAGGACAGGAAGTATGGGCAAGATATAAATCAGATGATTTTTTAAGTTAATCAATTAATTAGACTGCATCAGGGCTTATTTGTGGCTCGCGGGTTCTTTTAGCTGCAGTGTTCAAACTCTTAGTTGCAGCGTGTGGGATTGAACCTGGGCCCCCTTGCACTGGGAGTTGGGAGTTTTAGCCACTGGACCACCAGGGAAGTCCATAAGTCAAATGATTTTGACCCTATAACCCAAGACACAGTCGGAGGAGTTAATCCTATTCCTAGAACAGTCTTTCATGCCAGTAGGCAAGTTTGTCTTCCCTTCAGCAAAGATTAACTCATGGCAAGAAGGAGGCAAAGTGAATAGTTGGAGAGATTTATTCTCTCCTTTGCCTGCCCTGAAAAGTTAAAACTGCCTTCATCCACAGAGGCCACTGTTGCAACCAGCTAACACAAATGAATTCCTTCAGCACTCTTGTATTTGTGTTACTTGTTCTTTGAATCAAGGCACAAGTTCTGAGTCATTTAACAAATCAGCAGAATAAACACACGTGTGTATTCAGCCTAGATCATGAACAATAAAAGGATCTGGGTTTGACCTGGACCTCTTCCCCACCCCCATCCCATCCTTTGGACTCATCAAAATATACAAATCTGTCTGTAAAAATAATAATGTGAATCTACCACATCCTCAATATTTATGTGGTTTGCCAGCCGGACTAGCTCTATATATACCAACTCCTGAGGTTCCTACCCAGGTTCTATGTCAATTCTTTTTCTACTTGGAATACTTTAATGAATGCTCAACTAATAGATGTTCAACTGTCTAGAATATCTTACACTCTTTCTTTTGTCTTATCAGCTTAGTATTTCCATTCAGGACATTTTACCTCTGTGCAAAGACAGGAGTAGAAGCTGACGAGTGGATTAAGATATTACGCTGGAAGTTGGTGAGTTATTCGTGTCTCTGAATGCCTAGTACTCACAAATCACATGTTGATGATTTCAAACATTTCTATTGGAAGAGTCAGGGAACTCCTGAAAACCTATGGGAAGTCAACATGCAGGCTTGTGGAAGAGTCTGTTCATTCTTCTCTAACATGTAAGGGTTGAAGAAAGGAGTAAAGACGGAAGAATGAGGCTGCACTGGGGTCTCACTGCCAGAGCCTCGCCTAGTGTCTATCGGATTTTTGATGTCTATCAGACTTCCTGTTAGTGTGTGGGTGGTCCAAGTTGGCCTGGAGGACAGATAGAGGAACGCTGACATACCTCTAAGGTAGAAAATCCTTTTATATTGTCAGACAAGATGGACTTGCCAGAAAGACTTAGCTTAGAGTCCTGTATAATCATTACTTTGTGCAGGTCAAGGACAAAAGGTATTTTAATTTATCTGCTTTCCATATACCTCCCGGAGGAAGACAAAGTGTTATAAGAACATACTAGCCTCATGCATTTTGTGTCTACGTGTGTGTTTGCAAGTTAGTGAGTTGTTAGCCAAGAACTTGTCAAAGCTTTCTCAGATTTCATATAAATACCGTCTTGAATCCCTTGGTGTTTTCAGGTATAGACAGTAATCTCGAATTTCAAAGTGAAATGATCATATATATAGAATCTTACTGAACAGTCCTTTTTAAATACTGGGATTTTTGCTTTTGATTGTCTTTTCAGTTTTAGATCCAAAGAGCTATAGCCCTCATTTTGAGACAGTTCCAATGTATTTGATATTCAGTGGCGAAATATTTTGCCATATGAAGTCTCTACTCGAATGTGAATTATTTTTTATTCTTTGTTTCATAACTTTGAAAGTAACACTTAATCATTATAGAAAATTTAAAGTAAAAACAGCAAATGAACATTTAGATTTCTCCCTTTGCATATAGACAAAATTTAATCATTCTATAGTGTTCTTTATCTGCTCACTTCACTTAACAATGTCATGAACATTTTTCCATATCAATAAATTTAGATTTGTATCTTCATTTTGATTCATTAGTGTTGCTATTACTAAAAGTGCTAGACCAGTTCCCAATTTGTGCATGTTTTAGCAACCACTTTATAGTATTTCTCCTGAGAAAAAAACAGAAAACAAGAATAAAACCTGGGGAAGAGGGGACATGATAATTACTTGTTGCATAGTTTTCTTACCAGTCAGCATTTCTTATTTAATATTTATTAAAAGCCAAAGTTTGTTATCTTAAAGTTGCTCAATAGTCCATACAGGTGGGTGTGTTTTCTTACAGTCTCAGATAAGAAAACAGCTCGATCAAGGGGAAGGCACAGTCCGATCTCGGTCATTCATCTTTCAATAGACAGATCTCCCTCGGTAAGGGAGACCCTGACTCGGGAGCAGGGTGGAATGCTCCCAATGCTGGGATCCACGGCACACTTCACATGAAAACTGACTGAGGGTTTTTCTGTAGAAACAAATCAAAAGCAGATGCGGATTTGGACCATTCAGAAGTCACCACATTTGCTGACTTGTGGGAAACTGCTGCCCTTCAGGATCCTACCATCTCCCTGAGAGTACTGAAGCATCCTCATTCTGATGGGAATGGACAGACCACCGCAACCAGTCATGCTGGCTCTTAGAATACGCAGTAGGAGATGGTTCTGTATTCCCTCATTGTTGTCCCCAAGCTGGTTGACATTAGTTACCCAGAGTCCCACTCTGCATCATAGTCAGCTCATCTGAGTTCCAGATTGTGCTATTAACCAGGAAGGAAATGGCTATATATGTAGCCTGAAGCTTAAGACTGCTTCTTCAGAAGGTATATTGGCAAACGTCCAAGATTGGTGGGAGGGCAATGTTTTTTTTTTTAAATTTTCCCTTGTTTATACAAAAAACAAAGCAATTTCCAAAACAAAAGTGGAAAATATTTGTAATATTTATTTTCTCTTTGTAAACAGCTCAATTATCTATTGGGTCCTGTCTTCCCTTCTAATGATAAACCTGTGAGAACTAAATCTCCTGTGGGCTATGAGGCAGAATGGTAAAGATAACAGGAGGTACAATCTTAAAAAATCATCTCTTTTATTAGTCATTTTGGTGGAAATGTTATAAGGAATGAGAAAACAGATAGAGGAAGAGTGATAAAGTCATAGGTAATTTCTAGTTTAATAATAATAATCATGATAATTATTATAACAATAAGAGAGGACTTGTAAGCATTAAGCTATCTTCATCCCACACTTCTCAAACAGCCTGAAAGAGACTTTTCAAGGAGAGTGTGTTGTAACAATGCCTTCCAAAAAGTGAGCGGTAGGTACTGGCCCAAGAAAAATAAGATATATCCTGCACTGCAAGGAGCATCCTATGCAAAAGAGAACTTCTTTTGCCTACCGAGGGAGCAACACTAATCCACAGTGTAATGATGTGTTTGTTACACAGCATTTTCAAGACAGAATAAGGGGGTTGAAATTGGGAGATAAGATACCATCATCCAGAGCTCCTAAGTAGATTCTAACTCCTTCTAGAATCTTTATTGATAATGCTTTAATAGGATGAAGTTTGAAAAGAGACGAAAGTGTAGGAAGAAACCAAATAAAAATGTTGTGGGGCAAAGCTATAATATGATGTTGCTCTTGCAGTCCAAAGGGCAACTTTGTTGATTGAATACATTTCTTCTGTTAATTGAACATCTAAGACTCAGAAATTACATTTTATATGTTTCAACAAGGTTTTTAATGTATCTTGTAATGTTTGTATCATATGAGATAAAGCAAGTGTCAAAATAAAATGTATTGTATCAAGTTTGCAAAGTAAGAAGTTAGACATAAATATTAACTGAGATGTAGTTTCATGTTTTGTTTTGATTTAGATCCAAATATGTTTGTGTAGGTAGCATTGTTTCTACTTTTTGTAAAACATGTCTTTTATTTATATCCTTCAGCTGTATCAAAAAGAGCATGATTTTGCTATGTCTGTAATATTTTGCTATTAAAGTGTATCTAATTTAAAAGAAATACAATTGATTAATATCATAAATAGCAATGAAGAACCCACTTTGGTTAGACTATGAGTTACTAAGGATTGAAGGATTCAGAGTTGAAGAAACAGTCCCCGTCCTCAAGGAGTTTTTAGTTGAATATGGGCAAGATAAGAAATACATGCATGATGATGCATAAAAGTAAACACTATAAATGCTGAAAGTTAGGCAAAGCTAGGTGATGGGGTGTGCTTTAGCAGGACTGTTGTTCACTCACTAAGTCATGTCTGACTCTCTGTGACGCCGTGGACTCAGCACGCCAGGCTTCCCTGTGCTTCACCATCTCCAGGAGTTGCTCAAACTCTTGTCCATTGAGTTGGTGATGCCATCCAACCATCTCACCCTCTGTGGTCCCCTTCTCCTCCCGCCTTCTATCTTTTCCAGCATCAGGGTCTTTTCCAGTGAGCCAGCTCTTTGCTTCAGGTGTTCAAAGTATTAGAGCTTTAGCTTTAGTATCAGTCCTTCCAATGAATATTCAGGGTTGATTTCCTTTAGGATTCAGCATGGAGGAAATCATGCTTTGGGAGGCTTTTGACATGAAAAGGGCAGTCTTACACACACTATGTAACTAGCACTACCCGAGATGCTTTACCTGCTCTCAACAGCCCTGGAAAGTGGTCGTGATTTCACCTCCTGAGAGCGCTCAGGAAAAGGGCCTCGAACAAGGGAGGACGTTTCCTGCCACTGGCAGACAAGTGGGGCTCTTCGATTTAATAGCTGTCTGTGTCAAACTCTGTCACTAACAGTACCTGCTCATTGTAAAGGAAGTACCTCAAGACCAGGCCGAAGTATCAGTAGTTGTTCTCAGAATTCCTCCCGGGAAAATCGTGCCCCGCAGAAGCACTGTTGCCCTGGACAAGGGGAGCCCCCCTCCGCGATGGGAACGGCTGTAACTGCCTCCAGGGAAACCTGCCCTTATTCCAGGGCCGCTGGGCAGAACACTCAGTGCTCAGAGCCTTCTCATCCAGCCAGGTGGCACCCACGAGTGGGCTCTTTGATCCTCTCCTCTCACTTACGCTGGGAGTGCAGCTTAGGGAGTTACACTGCCGGTTTCAGGCAAGAGCAAGAGAATTATTACAGGGTGAATATAAATTCTGCTCCCCTCTTCTACTGCTACTTCAGGTCAACTGCAGCAAACCTGTATTTCTGCCCATCTTCCCAGCCACATCCAGCTTTACACACTGCTTACCACGGATTCAGGAGTTTAAGTTATCTGTGGAAAAGGGCCAGATTTTTTCTTTTTATATTTACGATCACTGGGATTTTGTAAAATCTTAAGTTACTAGAAAACTTGAAAAAAAAATACAACTATCACAATCCCATTTTTAAAATTAAATTCAATAGACTTGGGACTTCCCTGATGGTCCAGTGGCTAAGACTCTGAGCTCCCAATGCAGGCGGTCCAGGTTCAATCCCTGATCAGGGAACTAGATCCTACATGCCGCAACTAAGATGGAAGATTCTGTGGGCTGCACCTAAGACCCAGTGCAGCCAAATAGATAAAAAATTCAATAGTCATAGTTTATCTGCTGTTTCTTTTACCCTTGACTTTCAACTTCTGTAACTTGTCATGTATTAACAAACAGAACAGCCCACTCTGTGGACTACATTTCAAGTAGCTCTGGCTAGTGGACAACCAAGTAAAATAGACCAGGGCCTTCTTGATGAAGAATTCATCTAGATGTTGCAATGAATGTAATAACACCTACAGTCCCCTGAATTTATATAAAAGAGGTTATCCTCCATAACATGGGTGGGCCTCATTCAAGCATTTGAAAGACCTTAAGAGCAAAACTGGGGTTTCCATGGAGAAGAAATTCCCCCTTTAGATGGTGGGCTCAGCTCCTGCCTGAGATTTTCCAGCTTTCTGGCCTGCCCTACAGATTTGAGGTTTGCCAATTTCCAAAATCAGGTAACCAGCTCCTTGAAATTAATCTAGTTCATATATATCCTACTGGTTGTTTCTTTGGTGAATCCTGAGTGATACAATTTCCTTTCCCAAATACCTCATCATCATTTTATTATATATTGTATTGTTTGCTAAAATATTTTATTATTTTTGAATAGTTAAAAAATTTAAGAAGTGCAATGAAGTTTACAGTGAAAAGGGTCATTCCTAGGATCTCTGTTCCCCAAGTACCCAGTTCCACTCCATGGAGGTTATCAATGACACCCCATTCTGTGTATCTCCATGGATGCCATCATATCAATACAACCAAGTATCAACACACACACGTATTTTTTCTTCCTATACAGAAATTGTAGCATTGCACAGTTTCACTGAACACTATTTTTCATTGAACATTATGTTTTGGAGATCATTTCATCTCAGTACCTAATGTCTTCATTCTTTTTTTTCCATTGAGCCAATGTAGAAATTTCTCTAACCAATCCTCTATATTAGGGTGAACATATAATTTATCTAAAGTGGGACACTTTAGAGTTGAAAGGAATACTAATGATTACACCAAGAACAGCAGGTATAAACTGACATTGTTTAAAAAAAAATGTCACCTTATCTGATAGATGCTTCAGCGGTTTCTAATCCTTTAATGCTACTAAACTGCAGTGAATACACTCCTAACTATACACTTTTCACACGTCCATATGGACTGGCAACATAAATATCTAGAAGTGGAATTGGGGGCTTTTGGGTTAACTTCACCAGTCATAGGGTGTCCAAATTATAAACATTTTGTGCCAGTGGGTTCTGTTTCTCTAGAGAATCTTAATACAATGCGTCGAAGGTTATGTGCATTTGAGCTTGGTATAGATTGCCAAGCTGTCCTATTTAAAACGGTATTAACAATTCACATTTCCATCAGTGAGGAATAAAAAATGTCTGTGCTTTTTCAATCTTTCTCCATTGACTTATGATGTCATCTTTACAATCTTTTATGTCTTATATGTTCTAAAGTCTGTTTCTGGGTTATTCTGTTCTATTGATCTGTCTAGTCATATGTCTGATGTAGGTTTATACTATCTTTAAAAATAATCTAGTTTTACTATTACCTTTTCAAAAAGTCCTTAAGAGTTTTACCTTCCAGATGAACTATAAAATAATTCATTATGTCTCTTAAAATGGAAATTTCAATAGTAGTACTATTGACTATGCAAAGGTTAAGTATCTCCATTTATTAGTTCTCTTTCCTGGGGGGTATGTATGTATGCACATTGTATGTGTGTGTGTATAAAATATGTAATGCAGAGACAAATAAAATCACAATTTTGGTCACCTCATTTATAAAAGATTTTCTTGTTTCATGCATCATCGCACTGGCAAAAACTTCCTGGACACTATTAAATAAAAATCGGAATAATGGGAATTCTAAATTTTTATCGATGTGTCTAATGCTTCATTTGGTTGTAACACCTGTTTATAGCCTGCTGCAGGTAAAACATTTCTCTTGTCCTTATTTCTTTGTAAAGACTGTTGTCCTTGCTAAATTTTAATGCCTCATATTGTGTTTTCTATAGCGTCCTGTGCACAGCTTCATCGCAATACTTCCTATGCCTATTTCGTTTACTGAGCTGTACATTCTTAAACAATAGGTACCACAATGTAGTCTCTTATTTGTAGAGGATGGGAGGAGAGAGGGAGGGGAGAAGGGAAGGAGGGAGGAAGAAGGAAGGAGGCAGGCGCAGTGCCTAACCAATCTCACCACACAACTTGAGGGACTGCATTCACTCATCTGCCATGTAAAATGCATGCTTGGAGCACAGAAACATGACGTACACTTGCGCTCCTTAGAATTCTGCAGTGTGGTACTTCTAGGGAACAGCACACGTTTACTACTCAGCACCAGGTACCAGTGATGACCTCTGATTGTCACAGAACCCAGGGGGAAATTAAAGCCTTGAATGATGGACTGCATTCCTAAAAATGAAAAGCACATGCTAGAACTGTGATACCAATTACAGAGACATTAAATTAGGCTCCTGGATGAGGTTTATTTTCCAACTGACAACTTATATTAGGTAAAACAGTCTCCAAACTAGACAAGAAACACTTATTTATGTGGTTGAAAGAGTAAATTAGAGTTTAAACATCTGAAAACAGTCTGGGGGGAAAAAACCTATATAGTGCTCAAACTGTACTTTAAAAAATACTATTTTATTTATCCTCATGTATGAAAAAAGGGGTATACTACCATTTGTACATACATACCAGTACTGGAAACAGAATTCAATAATGAATCACACCTAAATTTTACAAACAATAAACAAACATTAAAAAAACACTGATTGGTTATAGAAAGCAGAGTGGAAGAAAAAAACCATTAGCTATCATCTTCATTTCCATTAAAGAGCAGCACCCTCTGAGAAGAAACAAATTAGTCAGTAAGACTCACCTACAGTGCACAATAATATATACAAACGGAAGTTAGTGATTGTACTGGTTTTATTCACTTTTCCTAAGCCACTTTATCTTCCTCACACTCAATGCAAAGAAAATAATATGAAGAAAAATATGTCCTCATTATTCACAATAAAAAGAGTCTGCCTCATTCTGCAGGCCTGGCATATGGTATAAAAGGGAGCGCTTCATGGCTCAAGGGGATCAAAGCATCATTTTGATTCTGAGCCACCAAACAGGATCTCATGCATATTTGGTGACTGGACTAACTCCACAGGAGCTGTGATAGACTGAACCTTTTCTGTGATATCCCCAGATCTCACTAAATAAGAAACAGCCCTACACAAAAAAAGATAACCATCAACCTGTCCATAAATTCTATCTGTAAGGCTCTTTTTCTAGAGTAAGGTGGAAAAGGGGGTCCTTGAGTACATGGATACAAGTGTCGCTACGGCCTAAAGATTGCTGAACTGATGTTGTGTCTGATATGACGAAGAAAATTCCAGATTAAGAAACTTCCACAACTTGTCTCAATTCTTCAAATAATGGAGCAAGTTCCTTTTCCAGGCTGACAATTAGTCCTAAAACAAAGAGATTAAGAAATTTGAACATTAGAAAAATGCTTATCAAAATTTTTATACTAAAAAGTAAATGAGACATAGTTCATTCTCCATAACTACACTTAAAACAAAATACTGTAATTCTGAACAAAATCATCGAAAACCCACTTATTATGAAGTTTACTTTCATCATCTATTATTAATGTAAATAAATGAAACTATTTATACGTATTAGAAAGTGTTAAAATGAATTATATATGTGCTATTATTTTGCTGGAGTTTTATGAAAAACTTATTCATTTTTACCTCATTATTTCAAAATTTGCACCAATTCAGGAATAATACACATGGTTTTTACTAAAAAAAAAAAAAGACTTTTTTCCTGAGACAATTTTAATGAACTTTATCAAAAGATAGCTGGATAGCAAAGGAATAATCAGATACTTACTATATAAATTCAATAAAGCTAAGGCACAAATGGATATTTCAAAGGCAAAAAAAACACTTTTAGAGATGCCTCATAGGACTATAAAACACACATTGAAAGAAACAAGCTAATCTAGAAACCAGCACATCCAGCTTGTTAATTTCCTAGGGTAGAAGGCTATATATCTTAAATACTGCTGTTTTTCGCTCAGCTGAAGATCTTCCTGTCTGACACAGCATTAAAAGCACTGGTATTCACAAGGAAATGCTCTATGCACTAGAATACAACTCTGGAGATTATCATAATTTACAACAACTGATGATTATATAGTATGATAATGATTTACTACAACTGAGGTTTAACATATTTAAAACACTGACACCACTACTATCCTACACAATTTACAAAGAATTTTCACATAGAGTATTTTACAGCTTGAAAACATTTAGAAATGAAAGACACCCAACAGTTCATTAAATCTAAACCCCTCATTTTAAAGATGAGCAATCTAAATACAGGCTTCAGTGACACAGTTGGAAACAAAACTGGCTCAAACATCTTGGAAAGAAAAAAACAGAAAAGGAAAGTAAAGCAGGTCTAACAGTGGTGAAATCTGGAGACAGACCTTTAAAAAATTCCACTTAAACCAAAAGAGAGTAAAAGAACTGTAATTCAACTGAATAAATTATTTTACACAAAAATAGCCAGTGAAGAACACTGGATATAATGAGATCTTACAATGCTCTCTAGAAAGTACAGTTTCCAAGTGTTTATCCTCAAATTCTTCCACTTTGAAAAAGAATTGAGTATATTCATCCTAGTCACACTCTTTCCAAACACACTGACCTTGCCCACTATTGTTCAAGATTTTATAGACTGGTCCTTATGGAACTGAATTCATCCGTGATCATTGTTTATGTTTTGTTTGGTTATTTTCTCTACTGTTTTTTCTTTTTTTTTGCTTTCTGAAACTGTTGTAATATTAGCTAGATACTGTATGAAAGAGGTGAAAATAACATTTAATTTTCCTATCTTAAACAATCACTTATCTATATACATCATCTCATCTGAACTAAAAATCGAGCACAAGATTGAGAAAGCAGTTCTTAGCTCCGTTATAGAGATATATGTGTGTGTGTATATATACATATAGACAATTCAGAGGACTTATATTTCCAGAAAACAAGGAGCAGGTGGTAGAGCTGGGCCATGCATTATGGTTTGCTTATTCTAAATCTGTATTCTTAGCATATTAGACTGTTCAGATCTGGTATTATAAAGATTAAAAGCTGTATTTAAGGTAATTAAAACATACCTGTATTAGCATTGCTGCTGGCTATGAAACTCACTACCAAAGGTAAACGATTGAATTGAACCACCTAAAAAGAGAACAAGATCTAAAGTATATTGTTACATAGTGAAAAGGTGGTATAATTCAAATCAAATATCTTAATCATTCTAAAAACTTTAAATGTGTAAGATACTAGCCTGACATCATGGTATCCTGTCATGAAAGGTGAAAGAGCTGAAAATAAGTATTTCTGTAAAACAGACTTACTAATTATCTCTTAGAGACATTAATACCACTTAGCCTGGAAAGTTTCTAAGTGGGGCTGTGTCTTCCTCATCTTTTTTATCTTCTAAAGCCCTGCAGAGTGTCAATTACATAGTAGGGCCTCAATAAATATTTGATAACTAAGGAGCTAAAGGCATTATTTCTCAGTCATTCAAGTGGTTATAACTTCACGATCTTTTGCCTCCTCTGTACCACTATAATTTAAATTAATTTACATTTAACTTTAAATCAGCTATCTTTTTAAAAAATTTAGCTTAGACCTAACCTTTACTGACTAAATTAAAGGTCAGATGAGCTGGTTATCTTCTGCCTAATACACACTAAAATATATAACTTTTAAAATAAAAAAGATCACATATGTATCTTGGGTAGTGCACGACTTATACCCTGGGAAACGCTGCTCTAAAGCAGTGTGTGTGCTCAGTTGCTCAGTACTGGAGTGGGTTGCCATGTCCTACTCCAGGGGATCTTCCTGAGCCAGGGATCAAAACAGTATCTCTTGTGTCTTCTGCAGTGCCAGGCAGATTCTTTACTACTGTGAAGAAGTTACTGATTTATTCTAAAGAAAATATAGCTGGAGATCAAGAGATCTGTAGCAACTAATTTCCTTCCCACAAATAATAACCTTGTTTATTTTATATATTTATATATTTTAAGCCAAATGATGGGATTAGTAGCAATAACAAATGTAAATAACTATCACTTGAATTTCAAGGAGAATCCTGTATCTGTCACAAAAACATCATCAATAAGTGTGTCATTTGAGAAATCACAGTTGTTAAGTAAGCAAAGGGCACCATCTACTGGAGGTATTAATAACAGTGACCTGACTTACTCTTTTCAGGATAACATATATTCTACTATTTAATCTTTTAATCTAATTTTTCATATTAATTAATTCCTGAAGTAAAATGTGAAAAAAAATCACTACAGTTTAATATAATCAATTTGAAGGTTAAGATGTTAAAATTCCATCACTTTGGAAACCAAAATTTAGAATTATAAAAACAAACTATTCTACACAGAAGAGATAATAATAGTTGAAATCATCAGCAAACCATTCGATAATTATGAACTTACCTGGTAGGTGTTATAGTAACAGATGATACTTTTATTTTTTGAAAGTCCGAGTTTGCTCCCTTGGTCTGTTGCAAGGGCAAAAGTTGATAAGAAACCAGGTCTCAAAGCATGCTCTGGAGCGTTATCATTGGCCACTGGAAATACACGATTTAAGTAAAAATTATGCAGGATGTACAGTGGGAAGAGATTTACAGCAGTTTTTTTAAAAAAAAACACACATAAACTTGTAGGGGAAAAAAGCAAGCACAAGAGTTACAACACTGTAACAAGCTTCACAACACTGAAGTTCATAATACTAATTGGGTCTCATCAATTTAGGTGAGAAAAACCATTCAATCAGAAGTTGAGTGATCACAACTATGGAAATAAATGCTGGTTCTCACAATTTTTCAAAAAATTTCAAATGAATACTAAATGTTTCTATTTTCTTAATATGACTATCAGTACAATTAGTAAATCGAATATTCTAGTAAATTATGAGCACAGCAAGAATACTGAAAAAAGGCTTCAAAAATCTTTGCTCTTACAAAACCCACAAAAGCATCATTTGTAGATGATAATAATTCTACATGTGGCCATTGATTTAAGTTTTTACACTCACTGAAAGGTCTAGGTGGACTTGGTTGTATCATAAGTGCTGAGCTTAAGGTTTTAACACAGAGATCCTCCAAAAAAACACTGGAGCTGAAAAATCTGAGATTATTTTGTTCAAAGCTCTCATTATGGAACTGAGAAAAGGAAGTGATTTGCCTATGGCTACCTAAGTTCTATGCTGGGTTAGGAAGCACACTGGATCACATGCAGATGATGATGGTTTCTGTGACTATCTTGTCACTGACCCATGAGCAACTTGGAGCTGACAATGTACTCTTTGCACCTGACCATTTTCATTAATAAAATGAAAGAACTACATTAGCTAATTTCTAAACTTTGATTGAATTCTAAAGTCTGAAATTATCTGACATATATGATAACCCCAGGTGGAGAATATATTGTAAACAAAACATGCAGAACATTATTTAAGCTTTCTGTCATATCACATATACTTTAAAAAAACAGCTAAACCTTAGGCAAAAAGAAACCTTTCCTTCCTTTTTTTAGGTTAACCAACATTTCTTTAGGCAAAAATTCTTGCTAGATTCTGGTTAACTAAAGTAACTGTGACATTAAAAGTTTCTCAAAATCTTATTTCCAATAAGGAAGAACAAGAAAGAGTAAACAAAACAATAAATTTATATTAATTCAAATGTATGGCTGTTTATCCTAAAACCACCACCAATACTGACGAAAAATACATGCTGGGGGAGTCCATGGGTACAATATGTCTAGCTGCATATATGCTCATTCTTATTACTCAGATTTACTGATCATTTACACTACACATAAAATGCCTTTAATGGGAAACTGGGCCTTTGATAAATCCGTGCTTAAACTCTGTATGCTATCATGATATAGTTGATACATAATAAGTTAAGATTCCAACCTAGCCTTCAGCACACAAAATCAAACATTTCCTTCCAAACTAAGACTATGTCCTGAATGTATTGAAATCTTTTTTTTTTTTACTTGCTTTCTGTACTACTCAGATATAAATACATTTTATTCAAAAGCAAACATGGCACTGACGTGTAATTGCTGCATTTTACCTTTGATGACTGGCACTCCATCTCTATCTGACACAACAATAGCATGGAGCCCCTCAACACTAGAAATAAAAAGTTAATATGTTATAAAACATTGTCTCAAAATATGTACCTTCAAAGTCATAATGATAATTCTCATGTATATTTCTGAAAAACCATGAGAACTCAATCACTGATATAAGCTCCTATAATATGTTTGCAAAACTCTTCCACCATAAGAAGCAAAAAGAGACACAGTCGCTGCCTTCACACAACTTACAATCTAAAAGGAGAGTGGCTATCATTCAGATTACTTCACACAAATGTAAAACTACAACTGTGAGAAGTGCCATTAAGAGATGTGTGGGGCTATAAGAGAGCTTATATAAGGAGGGGTAGATTCAGATAGTTGGGTCAGGGAAGGCTTCTGGGAGGAAGTGGCATCTCAGCTGAGATGTTTTGGTAACAAGAAAAGTGGAGTGGGGAGATCATTGTAAGCTGAGAGAACAGGACAGAAAGAATAGAGGTCAGGGGCAATCCTTTCCACCATGCCTACACAAGTAAACAGAATGGTCAAGACACAGCTCTGAAGTAAGACAGAACTGAGTTCCTGTTCAGGCTCTGGTGCTTACTGTTTATGCTACCTTGCATCAGTTACAAAACCTTGCTAAGCCTCAGTTAGTATGAAAATGGGGATACTTGTACTCATTTGTGTGTGTAAGTCGCTTCAGTCATGTTCAGCTCTCTGTGATCCCATGGATTGTAGCCCTCCAGGCTCCTCTGTCCATGGTATTCTCCACGCAGGAATACTGGAGTGGGTTGTCATGCCCTCCTCCAGGGGATCTTCCTGACCCAGGGTCTCCTGCATTGTAGGCGGATTCTTTACTGCTGAGCCTTTCGCTACTTGTGAAATTTAATACAATGATGCATGTAAAGTGGAGGGTGGTTGGTACACAATTAATATTCAAAAATATGAATTAACATCAATGTTGTCATCTGTACGCACTGAGAATAACATTTGTCCCTGTAATTCAAATATGAAATTATTAGTGAGAATTCCTAGAGCCCCAAAATGGTATAAATTATAATGGGGAAACATTCAAATCATCATCACTTATACTGGGCTTCCACATGGTGCAGTGGTAAAGAATCCGCCTGCTAATGCAGGAGACATTGCCACAGTTACTCCAATCTTTAGCAACCACTTCCCAGACTGGTAAGCAGCCATCAATACTGAGGCAAGATCCTCCACCAGCAAAAACATTAAGACTCATTAAAGGTTCAGATGATGGTTAGCAATTTTTAGCAATACAGTATTTTTCACCTAACAATGTACATTGTTTTTTTAAACATCAAGTTATTACACACTTAACAAACTACAGTAGAGTGTAAGCATAACTTTTATATGCAACAGGAAACAAAAAAAATTGTGACTCGCTTTATCTCAATATTCACTTTACTGCAGTGATCTGGAACCAAACCCACAATCTCTCTGAGGCATGCCTATATCTTAAACATCTGCAAACTGCAACACTTTTATATCCCTGAATAAATGGATAATTGCTATTAGCTTAGGAAAGAGAAGTTTTTAACTTAATATTTTAGCTTAGGAATTACCATTAACTTAATGTACAGGTGCATAAAATATCTCTGAAGGTAACAATGGGTGTCTCTGAGATAGGAATTGTGCGGCTGGAGGACAGGGATAAGCAGCTCCTCACTCTGTGTCCTTCAATTAACTTTTGAATCCTGAACTTTATAAATACATTGCCTACTCAAAACATGGTAGTGTTAGTCGCAAAGTTGTATCCAACTTTCTGTGACTCCATGGACTGCAGCCATGGAGTGGGTAGGCATTTCCTTCTCCAAAGGATCTTTCTGACCCATGGATTGAACCTGGGTCTCCTGCATTGCAAAAAAATTGTGAATCACTGTGCTGTATACCCCGATGTAGATGCAGCAATTAGGTCTTAAAAGCAGTATTAAAAATAAAAGCAAGTTCCTAGGTTTTTTAATCCAGTAAACTGCTATGAAAGAACTCTAAGGGGGCAAGAAATCTGGGTTCTAGCCCTTCACCATTCACTAGCTGTTTAATTTGAGACAAGTCATGTAACTTCTCTGGGATTCATGTTGTTTATCTGCAAACTCAAACCATATCACTTGTGCCACCTAAGATTATGTTAGGTATTTTAAAGTGCTAAATAACAGCAGAACATAATATTAGTCTAAGATAAAGAGAAACAAAATACTAAACAAAATCATGTTGAGCAGAATTTATTTAATAACAAATTAGTAATTTTTTACCTCGGTAATTTTTTATACAGGAATCGTTTTAGATCCTGAAAGAGAGTATAAAAATATATTACAATCATATGCCTTGCACTGGCTCTCTAGACACTGTCCTATCCACATCTCAGGTACCTTAAATATTCATTCACAACCATTCTTGTTTGTGCTTTGTCTTTCTCATTCTGCTTTTGATGCTTTAAGGAGTTGTGTAACTTGCAAAAACTAATCTTTTTCTATAAGCCTCAGTTTCATTATTTGTTGAATAAGCATAATTTTTTCCACATCCACAGAATTTTTAACATCACTTAAGATCCAAGATAAATTGACTAACTTAGTGAAACTCAGTTTTCTTACAGGACTAAAGATAAATGATAATGTGTGTCAAATATCAGCATGGAACATAATCATGACTTTAAAAAAAAAACAAACAGAAGACTACGTTGTCTCATTACACTCTCATCTGGGGAATTTCACTGACAATCCAGGTAGCAATCAGGAGCTCTACATGTTGTTTTGACCTTCTAATTCCTACTACTCTCCAAACCTGAATGTTCATTTTATTTCATGCTATCACCACCAGCTTACCTTTGTTCTCTTCTTAAACACAAAATCACAAAACTCATCATTTTTCATCCAAAGTCTAGATTTCCCCAATCTCTTCCTGTGTCCTGTTACTTAGCTTTGAAACTTAAAGTAATATAATAACCCTAAACTCATATGTGTCACTTTAAAAACCACTTGTGAAGTCAAGTATTTTAAAACTGATGTTCTCCTCTCCTTTTCAGATGACATTACAATTTAGGTTCATCTTAATATTTGTGACTTACACTAGCCTCCCAATTGGTATGATGGTCTACCATTTCTATCTCACACACTGCTACACAATGCCAATAACTAACCATATAATTCTCCTTCTCTAAATGCACACTTGCAGTGACTCTCAACCCTGGCTATGGAAAACACTTGGAGTGTATAAAAAGAACTCTGATACCTGTATTGGAAATGCTTCCCAGAGGAATCCCTGTGCAGTCAAGGTCAAGAACCAATGTCTGAATGGCTCTCCACTGTTTACTGAATTATGTACAATTCCTGTAGATATTTGAGGCTCTCTACAATATGGATGGTTTACAACTCATTTTATAGTCCTGCTTCCTACCACTCCCTCACTCATTTCCTCAGCCCCAGATAAAATGGACTATTTACAGCTCTTCAACACACATCTTTCTGTTTCCTGTCTTTAACTTTACTTATGCTTTCATTCTATTAATAGTAATATCCTCTGGATCTTACTTAAAAAAAATTGCAGTGATGTAATCCCTCTCTTCTCTGAATTTTCACAAAATAATGTATGCATATCTATGATCACTTGCATACTGTACTTTTTTTTTAAAACCTTTAAAAATCCTTAAGGAGAGAAATTATACCTTAGTTATCTTTATTTCTCCCACAGCCCTTATTAGAAACAAGCTTTTCAAGGGAGATGCTCAAAAGAATTTAGTGATTTGATTATGCCTGGAAAATAAGGCCTCAAAAATATACCGGAAGACACCCAAAAATGGAGTGATAAAGACATAAAAAGTTGCTAAATGTTGAAACACAATCCTGCAACCTAAAAGAAAAATCAGATTCATATTGTTGAATAATCATTTAGTGTACTTAAGAGCATGGATTCTGGAGCCAGTCTGCCTGGGTTGGTATCCTGACTCAGGAACAAACTAGCTGTGTAATCTGAGGAAGTTACTTTATCTTTCTGTGACTTAGCATCTTCATCTATTAACACAGTGATAATAACAGTGCATATCTCATGAAAGTTATTGTAATAAATATGTCCAATGTTCCAAAGAATATTTAGCGTGTATATAAGCAAAATAACAGTATGTAAAATATAAACAAATGTAAACATTAATAATATTAATTCCCTGTTGTTTCCAGAAACTAGTACAGTTAAGTTTCCTAAATTTAGGATTTTAGTTGTATTGCTGTGTTAAAAAGGCAATGGTTATAAATCATCTGAAATTGCTACAGTGAACCCAAAGAGACATAACTGGAAAAAGATTCAGAAGAGGAAACCATCATTTAGAAACTGAAATGGTAAATATGCAGAACCTGTCTATGCCCGCAGAACTGGGGCGTGAGAAAAATAAAACTGTCTCAACCTCAGGCATCTTTAGTGTCTTCCACCCTCATTTCAGGCAGAAACTCAGGGCCCCGAAAATTACTCGTATTAGTCTCTGACTTCAGATCCTAGACAAAGTAATTGGAGGGAAGCGGTAAAACGAAACAACTTTGTATTTGGGAAGCGCTACCTCTCCCCACCCAGTAGCCTCAACCTACTCTCCACTCTCTCCTTCCTCTTAGGTGGGGGTGTTAACTCACATCAGCCATGATGAACCCCTTTCTCCCGCAGGATCAATCTCCACGCCTGAAAGAGAAACTCCGGGTGACTCTCCCCTCAAGACCTCCTCTCCCTCCCCACCCCCAACCTAATAAGCAGTGTCAGCTCTCCGCTGGGTCAGGCAAGGATCCAGGCTCCAGCCAGGGAGGCTGAACGGAGTCGGGAGTTCCCAAATACTCAGGCGGGTAACCGAGATGCCTGACAGCCCACTGCACCCTCTAACCTCCAGGAGCCAAGCCCAAGGGGGAGGCGAAAGCGGGGTCTTCTCTTCCGTCTTACCGCCCGCGCCAACTGTGGCCTAAGCCACCGGGCAAAGTGGCTGCAGTTACCTGGGTTTCTGGGCTGCCTGGTTCTCTGAACTGTCACTTCAGGGACAACTTCTGGGACAGGGTCCTCTAAAAGCAGCCGTCACATGACTTGTGACCTCCTCTCTGCTCCCGGAAGCACTTCCCGAGACTCCGCGCTAGGTGACGCGGGATTTCCGGGGAGGTCCTTCGCCCAGGGAGCGCGCGTTTGCGCGGTAAGCCCGTGCCCACTCACCGCGGGTGCGCTTTGCGTCTGTGCGGGGTTCCGGCTGCCCAGACGTCTGCGCTCGAAGAGAGAGTGGCTTGAGATCGCGCAACCCTGAAGATTCCCCGAAAACGCAAGCAAGAAAACGTATTTGTTTGGAGAGGGTGCATAAATTTAATTAGCTCCCCCCCGCACAGGGTCCGTTATCTTAAAACCTCTTCTTGTAGATGAATAAATTTAAAGGGGGTGGTGTTACACAGTGAACAGCAAGCCCCAGATTGCCCGTGACTAGAAGCCCCAGGTCCGTCGGCCTCTGATCGTAATTTAATATTATCTTTTGGCGTTCCCAGGGGAGCTTCCCTCGTACTGTGACTTGTCTGGATTGAATCAAGGATCCTTGAGCTTTCTGGAGCTCTCATTTGTGTGTGTACCTCAAGCTTCTACATATGCAGACATGGAGCAACCTTCTTTCATTGGCTCTTGATTCAGAAGGCCGTACTTTTAAGGACTGTCTATAATTTTTTATTTGGTGCATTGCTTGTTTGCACATTGAAGGAAAACCTACAGTAAGTGGTAGGAAAATGAGGTCCAGGGGAACTTCTTTTCCACAGATCATTAAGTTCAGTTCAGTTGCTCAGTCCTGCCTCAGTCTTTGCGACCCCATGGACTGCAGCACGCCAGGCTTCCCTGTCCATTACCAGTTCCCAGAACTTGCTCAAATCCATGTCCATCCAGTTGTTGATGCCATCAAACTATCTCAGCCTCTGTCGTCCCCTTCTCCTGCCTTCAGTCTTGCCCAGCATCAGAGTCTTTTCTAATAAGTCACCTTCACATCAGGTGGCCAAAGTATTGGAGCTTCAGCATCAGCGTCAATCCTTCCAGTGAAAATTCAGGGTTGATTTCCTTTAGGATTAACTGGTTTGAGCTCCTCGAAATCCAAGGGATCCCTGAAAACAGAAGTGCAAATGGAACCAGCTAGAGACCAAGGTATGGTGGAAAGCTACTAATTTGCTAGTTACCCTTAGGAGGATGAAAAGTTACAAAACACTTAAGATGTTACAAATGACCTCCTTGTCATTATAAGAGAACTTGACAGTTCCATAGCAACTGACATCATTGAAGACCACTTCCTTTGATTTCTTAGCCTTTAGAACACTGTACTTATTCACCCAGTCTCCTCACTCTTAAAGCTTGTCTTTGATTCTTCTGCTGTTTTTCTTTCCACAGTATCCTGAGAATGTGATTCCTAAATCTGCACCTTTCCTCTGAATGTGAGGTTCACATTTTCAGCTGCTTGTTGGATATTGGATATTTCTACATACCTCTGTCAGTTCTAACCCAAAGGTACTAAAAACTCCAGTAAACCTGTTTCCTGATCTATGTCCTTGTTGGTTCCATGATTCTGTCAGGTATCATGTTTGCTCTTTCCTTTCTCATGTCCTTTTCTCACTTAACAATGATTTTTTACATCTATATTTTTTTCAGCTCTTCATTCAACCCTTACTGTATTCAGCAAGACTGTATCAATAGCCACTTAAGGAAGCCCAGTTAAACCTTTCTAAAATAATGTACATTATTGCCGACCAAACAAATTTTTAGTGATATACCATTGCAAACAATAGTTGACATAGTCTTTAATCATTTTACTTGTAAATGCAATCTAATGTGAATCCTATTTTTCATACAAATTGATTATCTCACCCTTCCATCAAAATGACTCTTACTATTCCAGGCAGTTGTGGAGGTTCCTGAATCTGAAATGTTTATTTCTCCTGTTAGAGAGGAAAAACTTCCTTATACCTTATTAGATTTTGTGGCTGGGGCTAACAATGAAATTAACAGAATGACAGGAGCAAAACATACAAATTCACTATTTTTACATGTACATGAGAGTCTTCAGAAGAAAAATGAAGAGCCAAAACTTCATTAGGCCCCAAAATTTATATGCCATTTTACACAAAGAACAATAAACTGTGAGGAGACAAAACAAGGGGCTTAGGCTAAGAGCAGTAAATTGTATGACAGTGACTATTAAACATATGGAATAAACTAATGGAAGGGTCATTTTAGTCGGTTTGTTTGTACAGGCCCATATCAGTGTCAGTCCCATCTCTGGTGATAAGAATGTTCTCCTGGTAGGAGGGCACATTTCTCATGGGAAGTTTTATGACAAGCCTTTAAGTGAAGGTGGGAGGTCAGAGAGCCTTTCATACATTTGCTGTGGCATATTTCAGGGTGGCATGTTCTAAGCCCCTTCATTTTCTACCTTAGCTATTTAAGTCTTGTTTCCTTATAACACCTTCTCATCCACCACATTCCGGAGAAGGCTATGGCAACCCACTCCAGTATTCTTGCCTGGAAAATCCCATGGACGCAGGAGCCTGGTAGGCTGCAGTCCATGGGGTCGCTAAGAGTCGGACGCGGCTGAAGCGACTCAGCAGCAGCAGCAGCATCCATCACATTCTCTTGAATGCTCCTATATATTACCAAGAATAACTGACATTTTCTTGTGCATAATTATGTGTCATAGCTTTAATTTGCTTACCCAATGAGACCATAAGGTCTAGGAGGGGTCATGGTTTCAATTTTTTTCAGTTTCTTACAATGCCTGTTTCTTGCACTCTGTAGGTACGCATTCAACATTTGTAGAATGAAAGTGATTATGAGAAGTCATTAGTCTTGACCCTGACTAAAACTCATTTCTCATTTCCCCCCTGTTTCTCCCCTCCATTTGCCCCTCAGTTTGGAGGCAAATAAAAATATGAACTCTAGCAAGACTTCTAATTTCTGGAAGCATTACTTTTCATTTTAACAAAATTATCCATCTTAATAACATTATTACATAGTAGTTGACCTGGAAAACACTGATTTTTTTCTTCCTCTTGAGTGGCAAAAAGGGAGAGCACAGCTTTCCAAGATCTTCAGATACCAAATACCACCACTAATGTCTGCAAATTGAAAAATCTAGTAAGATTTTTATTTTCCAAGCATGGTAGTTTCTAAATTACAGCACGCCAGTAGAGTTCCTTATGTACTCAGACTGGTCTGTTTGAATTTCCTCATCAATAACACTGCTGTTGGTCCAGGACTAAGGGAAATATTTACTGACCTGAAAGATTATCAGCACGATGTGCCAATTCTCCAAAGTGGGATGTAAAGATGATTGCTGAGGTTCAGAAAGAAACAGACATTGTATACATGCCTATGCACATAAAATTTTTATCTCATTATACAAACTTGCTATTTTGTTTTACTATATGCATAGCATAATAGTACATTATATAGTTAACAAACATACACATACTCTGACTTTGTTATATCAGAGCCTTTGTTTCTGCTTCTCTTTAGCTTAAATGTCTCCCAGCTGCTGCTAAGTCACTTCAGTGTCCAACTCTGTGCGACCCCAATAGATGGCAGCCCACCAGGCTCCTCTGTCCCTGGGATTCTCCAGGCAAGAACACTGGAGTGGGTTGCCATTTCTTTTTCCAGTGCATGAAAGTGAAAAGTGAAAGTGAAGTCGATCAGTCATGTCCGACTCCTAGCGACCCCATGGACTACAGCCTACAAGGCTCCTCTGTCCATGGGATTTTCCAGCCAAGAGTACTCAGCTGTTGAATACAGCTTTAAAAAAAATATTTTTTTAATTATCATTTTTTAAAAAAATTCTGGTTTCCTATCAAAAAATAAACAATCGTCTGAATTTAGGCTGGTTCCACTGTCTGTGTAAAAATTCTAGCTGATATGCAAACTCAAATGGGAAGGAGAGGCTTGCTGATTCTCCAACATACAAAAATGAAAATTTTATAACTTACACTGGCCAAGTTGTAAAATGTCTTATAAATTTTGATTCTGCCTGTAGTTTGGAATTTGGTCCATGGAAAAGACAATTTTTTGTACAATAACTTTCTCATCTGTACTATCACCCATTGTTGTCACACCCTGGACTTAACACAGTCACTTCAGAAATCACTAATTCCCTTGATCTCTGGCTTACATCTAATAGTGAAATTACTCACTTGTCAACATCTTAGACACCCTTGCCATCTTTCTTGCCTGACATAACCTCAAATTTGGATGAACTAAATAAGTGCATTCTCCATGTCTATGCCAAGGCTGCTGAGTTAAGCTAGAAAAAATATACAACATTTAACAGACTGTAAATTCTGTCACTAGTGTGGTAGCCACAGAAATCCTCCTTTTCACTTGTTAGCTGGCTCAGTGAGAATGATTTGTTCAAACTGTCTTCATTCTATCTGCTTATCATCCTTCCCATTCCCCAAGTTTACATAAATTGCTTATTTCATTGAGAAAATACAAACCATAACATTGAGCCACTCATGCTACAAATCTGCTTTTGCACTCATCCTCTGTATATTCCTTTCTGAAAGAATGCTGGTGGTGTCACATTGCTAAAGTAATTATTCCATGTTTGCAATGGCTCCAACATCCTCTGATGGAGTATCAGATACTTAATGCTATTATCCTTCTTTTTCTCTATCTTTATTCTTTCACTTTGTACTTGCCCCTTTCCATCAGAATACAAAGAATTAGTAAGGTCTCTCATGTAAGAGTAAGTTTTCATGTAATAAATAGTAATTGAAAAAAAGCCTTCTTAGAAACCATATCTTCTTCCAGCTATCACCCTTTTCCTCTACTGTTCACAGCCAGATTTTTACAAAGTTTTTAAATTGCAGCCTCCATTTATCCCAAATCTAATCAATCAAATAATTCTCTTGATTCTACATCCTATCTCAAAATCAATCACTATGTATATTTCTACTCTGGTGCAAGCCATCGTCATCTCTCCCTGACAATACTTCCTATCATTCCTACATTCACTTTTGCCCTCCAGTCTTCTCTGCACAGCAACTAAAATGTTATTTTAAAAATGCAAATCTCATCATATTAACTCCATTAAAAATCTCAAAGGTTTTCTTTGAACATACATCACATCCATATATATATATGGCCTCATGGGATTGACCCTTAATTCTCTAACTTGGCCCCGCTCCCTATGTCATAATCTTACAAGTTTAATTTCACTTCTGTAAATTTTCTACAACCTTATCAACTTAGCACACTCTGCCTGAAATACTTACCTAGCATTCACCTCACTCTGACTCATCTCATCTTATGGGTTTCAGCTTAAACTCACTTTCTCAGAGAAAACTTCCCTAACCTCCCAGAGTAAAGTTTTCTAGATTTATGCTTTCATTGTATCTTGCAATTTTCTTTGTAGCATTTATCATAATTATAAGTAGTTATTTACTTGACATTTATTTCCCTTGCTAGATGTAAACTTCATGAGGATTTTTGTCTTGTTCAGTGATTAATTCCCACATTACTTCCTGGGTCATAGCAAATATTCATACACTTGTTAATTGGTTGAATGAATGAAAGAAAAGTCACAGTAAGAATATAAAACATGATAAGCACAAATCCTTTACAGTGAGAACAGACCTTCTTTTTATTCATATATTGAGATAAACTGCAAAGGCTGAAAGACAAAAATTCATCATTAATCATTCAGCAGAACATTCATTAAAAATCAAATGCATTCTCTTTAACAGAGTTCTCACACAAAAATTTTCATTTTATGTAAGTCTGATACAACATTAAATATTTTACAAATCAGACATTCATTTTTAAATCTAACTGTATAATCTTGAATGCACTATAGACAAATAAGATCTTTACCAATTTCACTTCATTTAACTTATACAAGGCTTCCATTAAAATTCCATCACACCTTGAAAATTACCTGCAGCTTTTAAAAAACACATGACCTAAACTTTATTTGGAAAGAAAAGTCTTATGTAGCAATCCAAAAACTGAAAAAAACAAAAAAGGTAAGAAGCATTTCTTAATACAAATAAATTACAAAAATATCATTTATGTGTGAGTTTCTTTCTTTTCACTGATACAGTCATCCATCCAGAGTCCAAAACAACCCATTTTAAAATTGATGCTTAAAATACTCCAATGTCACTGAAAAATCTATTATTTTAGTGGTACTATTAAATGGCAAAGTAGAGTATCAGATTACAATGTCCCAACTCCTGTACTGAAGTGAATGAGAAATTCACATTCATGCCAGATGTCATTTGTTATGCAGTTACCAGACAGTTTGGCAATCAATAATCCCAATTTTTAATGAAAATTTAGTAAAACATTGCAAGAAACACTTCTTACCCCTACATATTTCCAGACTGCCATAGAAAATACAATTATATTTGAAGTGTGGGCCTTATAGTAGGAATCTCTGTTTAAATATGGAAAAGATCAACAAAAAGAACCCACACCAATGAAATTCTATGGACTGATTTTAAAAGTTAGAAATAAGAATCCACTGCTAATGGAAGCCCTGCACTGTGCAAATATAGTGTGGTATATATTAAATAATCACACATTTGAGGTATTAGCTGGAAAATATATTTATATATATATATATCTATATATATACACCTATACATGGACACATCCACAGAATATTCACAAATCTATTGGCCCCAAAACCAGCAGATAACAAAATTAAATGCAAAGAAATTACATACCATCAGGAAAGTTACACACAAGGAATTTACAAAAGATGTGGTTACATAATCCTTAATATAAGGAATATGTTCTGAACTAGTGTTTTGAGGGAAAATGTTTCCATCTATATGAAACTACCTATTTAATAGTAATAAAACCAAAAAGGAAGCCTGAATTCGAGGAATATATTGCCTGCCAGATTAGTAAAGGGATTTACAAGAGTTCTTAAAGATGCTCATTCTATGCATTTTTTCTTTAAAATGAAAAAAAAAAAAACCCAAAAACCTTTGAAGCTATTATGAGACTATATAGAGAATTTTATGAACTTTAAGCAGTAGTCCAATGTGGCCAAGAGACAAGGTCTTTCAGCTATCTAGTACAGATTAAAATTAAGATCTATTGTTCATTTTCAGAAGGTTTTCTGTTTAAAAAAAAGATTATAAATGCCCTTTCAGTTGGTTCACTCAGTATGAAGACAGACAACAGTATAGTAATACTGAACACAAGCTTCATATGGGGAAGCTAAGTAAGTGCACAAATTCTCCTTTTGAATCTTTTGGTCTTTACATAATTCTTACTTAACTAAAAAGACAGCTTATTGGTCCTCAGGTCAACATCATGGTATATTTCACTGCCTTCACACAGGTGGGAGATTTTTTTTTAAATGAAATCTGTTGAGTGAATTATTAAGGAATATTAACATGTCACAACTGTTAAATAACACCTGCATTTAAAAATATTACAGACCAACAAAGGGAAATCAAGAGGTTAATCATTTCTCTCAGTATCTATTTTACATACTAGTTTAACTAAAGATGCAACAGGAAGAACACTTAAGTATGTAAGTGCAATTAAAATAAAGGGCTGGGATTCTAGCTTCCTGTTCTTAACAATAAAACCTGAGGTGACATACAAGCAGGGAGGCCTAATGCACTGGCACATATGTACCTTAAGGGTTTACTTTTCTCTACCAAACCTTTGTAGGTCATAAATAGAATGGAATGATTATGAAACAAATACTTATTTAAGCATTCAAATGCAGTCTGTACCCAAAACATACTGTTTCACTTATTATTTCTCATTATTGAGAATTAAATTCTCAGATTTTCTCATAATAAATTCCAAAACTTACAAAGGACTAGCACCTATTGGGAAACAAAAAAATCAAAAGAGGAGGAGAAAAGATGTTATTTACTCTCCCCCAAATTCCTGCAAGAAAACTGATGTTTATGTGTGTGTTTAAAAGGGATAAAAATGTAAAGCATTAATAAATATAATTGCTTCCAAACTTCTAAAATACCAGTCAGAGAAGCTAGTAAAGCAATATTCAAAGACTGAGAGCATTTAGGGAATGATTAAAATGAGCACAAGTTTATCAAATTAAATTGGAGAGCTCAGGTAGCTAAAAATACCACAGCAAAACATTGGGATTTTTGTTAGAAGAGCAGAAAAAGTGAGAATCTTACATTTCAAGATAGCTGACACTGCAAATCAACTCTACTTCGATTACAGAAACAAACAAACACAGATTAGGTCATTTTACTTTGTAGAATTGACCCAAAATTCTAAGACACTTACGTGGACTGGCCTTTACATCGTGACAGAGGTGACATTAAGGATCTACTCTTTACTTGCATACTGTACATGTAGCTTAAATTGTCAGGCACTCGATCAGTTCTTTACCAAAGTCGTTCGAACATTTTATCAAACACATTTTATGAAATTTAATGTAATGCAACTGAAATATAATACTGTCCAAAAGTCATGTATGACTTCATAATATATAACTTCACTTAACATGATAACTTCACCTGTTCTTTAAAATCAGGATTAAGGGAAAAACAGTCAACAAAAGTTCAATTCACATAAACATCAATCACAATAGTGCAAATTTCCCATTAAAACCAGAAAATTAATGGACAGAATTTTTTCATTTAAATTTTTATAAGTTTTTTGGTGCATATAAACTTTCAGTTAATTAGAATGGTATAACTTTATTTTTTTAGAAACTCATTCTATAGGCTGAAGAAAACATTTCAGATTATATTTTCTTTTAAGCACACTTTTTTTTTAAAGTTTACATTTCTAAAGAAAGTTGGTTAAGCTGTCCAGTTTTTCTAGGACAGTATCTTGTTTAGTTAAAAGACTAATTCAATCAAGGCATTTCTATTGATTTGCCTGGGATATAAGAGAACATTTTAAAAAGAATGGTCATTTTAAAAGTTCTATTCAACAGATGCTATATAAATTATACTCAGGAAAAAAACTTTAAAGAACACCTCACTCTAACTAGCATTTTTCCACACACAGAAAAAACCAAAGATGTGTTTATGTTCTGTTAAATGAGTATGGAAGCAAGATCATTAAAATACTACAACCTGTTAAAACACAGAAGACTACAAATCAAATAGCTTTATGTCCAATATATAGGCACCAAAAACTTCAATTTCCAGCAGATTTTTCTAATTTATATTTTTGGATGTAACTGTAAGGAGCTTATTCCTATAGGATTAATTGAATTACTTAATGGTGAATAAATTTGAGCTCAAATTTTTGTAAAGATAACCTGCTATAAATCACTATTCTACCTGCTGCTATATTTCTGCTGTTACCTATGGCCAAATAGATCATGCTCTGATCAAGTAGGTGTGCTGTACTCTACATGTATGTTTAAGAGTTGGCAATCAGGTTAAAAGGCACAAGCTTCATTTTAGTAGTAATTTTTCTTATTACTTAGACAATTGTAAGAATCCATTTACTTTTGGATCCTGCTTAAATGATCACTAAGAAGAAACTGCAGATTTCCGAGGGGCAAGGGATAAAAAAGGTAGGTCCTTTTCTTCATAAATTTTAGCAGCCTTCAAAGATGTACATATGAACATTTGGGGGCCTTTTAGTTATTGGAACTGCAAATGACGTAACTGCAATTTACTGCTGAAGACCCTTTTTGGTTAATATTTATATAGCCATTTCCTCATATTTTCTTTAAAATCTATCGGTATAGCATTTCATTTCTATGCATGGCTTAGCAATTCATAAAACTAAATAAATAGCAAACTGATACTTTACACCAGTTCATTTACCTCAATATATACTTTAGAATATAATGGCAATATTAAAAATATCAATTTTCTCTAAGCTGATAATACTACAAGGTTTTACACAAGTTAAACAGCTTTTGTTTTTTTCTTCTCTTTTTGATAAAGTTTCATTGTAAACTCCACACATTTGACATCTGACAAGAAAAATGTAATTTGTCATAAACATTTATTCCATCAATTTAAACTAAAGTGTCTCATGGAGTTAAACCCAAAAAAATTTAAATAAAAAGGCAATAAACTGTATATACACAAAATGATCATTCCATAAATATTTACATGACAAGGGAAAAAAATGGAGGATCTAAAAACCAGAAATTGCTACACATATAATAATCCTTTCTCAAGACATTTTTAGTTAGGAATCATATAAGCTTTTAAAGTAAAAATAATTACAGAAGCGTAACTAAATAATTTTAGTTTTCAGTTTCTTACTATTTAAAGGAGCCAGTAGATCATAAACAGTCCAAGATTTCAGGATCAACTATTCAGTTTAGTTTTCAATATCAAATCTTTTTCTTTAGCTCTCATGATGAAACTAAACTTACAGAAAAAATAGAAAGTACTCTAAAAGGTATAAATAGAATTTCCATTCATCCTCCTTTATAAATACTGGTCAGTCGCTCCAGCTCTTTACAGTTGTCCATGCTTAAGGCTTCTGCCTTCCTTCGGAGTCGTTCATCATGGTAAACTTTTGCTGCATACTGCATATCTGTTTCTGTTAACAAACAAAAATATTTTGCTAAGTAAATAATTTAGATCAACTAGCTGTTTAAACTCATGATGCTCCACAGAGCCCTTCAATATATTTCTATTAATTGTTTTTTTATTTCTAAATTTATTTGGCTACACCAGGCCTTAGTTGCAGCACACAGGATCTTCAATCTTCACTGTAGCACATGGAATCTTTAATTTTGGCATGTGAACCCTTAGTTGCTGCATGTAGGATCTAATTTGCTGACCAAGGATCAAACCGGGGACCGCTGCATTAGGAGCTAGAGTCCTAGCCACTGGGCCACCAGGCAAGTCTCTTATTAGCTGTTTTTTGTTTTTTAAAGAAGTCCAAGTACTAGACCTACCACATAAATACCAGTCGCTCTAGAAAGGAAATAAGGATAGTATTGTATCTACCCTTTCCCTCCTCCACTCCTGGCCCCAAAGGTTTAAAAACAACTGCTTTAAAGCATCCTCTTGATCTCTTTCTCCAAAGATATCATATGCTATTCAATACTGTCAGTGGTTGTTTTTGCTGTGACCTTTATTAAAGTTCCAGATTAATTAATTATGCTGAGATCTGAGTAGAAAAATTTACAATTTTGTTCTGAGTTTATTTGAATTAGTGCAGGGGCCTAGGTTTGATCCTTTCATGCCACAGCTAAAGATCAAAGTTCTACAACTAAGATCTGGCACAGCCAAATAAACCAATAATTTTAAAAAATCATATACACTAAACTTATTGAAGAAACACAAAAAAGGAAAAAAACCTTGCTATACAATCAGAGTAGTAGTATTTAGCAAATAAGTACTTTTGAGCCTTCCTTCAATATGTAGGTAACATTAGTAAAGAAATATAGACTAGAAATCAAACATTCTTCAGGGAACTTATTCCTTGTCATTTTCCTGGAAGTCTCAGCCATTTCACTATTAACACTTCTAAAGGGTGGGAGTAGTTTAGATAACATGTAACCAAAAACAGTGACTAAATTAGAAGACATCAATCAGGACCATATTCAAAATAAACTCATAGATAAGAGTATATACTCTATTTGTAAAAATCTTCAGAAATGATCAATCAGATTAGGATTTAACCAATCAATCAAAATCATTCCACTGCTTTTATCTGTAAATGAGGCACTTGTAAAATCCATCTGCAGATGATTCTTTTCAAGTGAGGTAGATAAACCAAAGTTCACAGAGCTAGTAAATGGCAGAATCTAGATACCAATTCAAATCTTTGCCTCCTAGCCTAATATTCTTTCCATTACCTCAAATTACTGCTTGTATTTTATAAAACACCCATTTTACCAATCTAGACCTCTGACAGTATTAGAAGTGACTTCAAAACAGAAAGATGCTGGCAAAAGAGTATCCAAGCCTTTAACCTATAGATGTGCTGAATTTGCTGAATTTTAAAAATTTCAGATATACACATTAAACAGTACCACAGTAAACACTCTAAAGCCTTTTACCTTGATGATTGATTAATTTTTCACATTCTGTCAAATCTGCTTTAGCGTCTACAATAAAGGCTGTTATTGTGGTGGTGGTGGTTATTTTGTAGAACTTTTTGAGAGTAAGTTACAGGCATCATGACCTTTCATTCCTAATACTTCAGCAAGTTTCTCCTAAGAACAAGGGCATTCTCTTATATAACCACAATACAATTTTCAAATCCATAAATTTAACAATCACATAATACTATAGACATAATGCTATTATCTAATACATAGTCCATATTCGAATTTCACCAACTGTCCCAATGATGTCCTTTATAACTGTTTCCTCCCCACCCAGGATTAAATTTAGGATCACATACTGTATTCGTTGTCATGTCCCTTTGTCTTGTTTCATTGATATTTTTGAACACAAGCAAGTTATTTTACAAATAATGACATTAAAATAGGTTTAGCTAAAACTTCTGACAGTAACTTTAAAATACATGTAAATGTGTACAGTGTAGCTGTAGACAATGTGGTATAGTGGACAGAAGATGGACTGAGGGGTCCATGAAACCAATTGATAGTGATCCTGTTGAACTGTTAAGAGATTAAATTATGCCAAGAAAACCCACTTGGCTCATGCTAGGGAAGGAGTAAAACAAAATTATAATAAATAATAATATAGAATACATATGGGTACAAGGCATTATGCTAAGTGTTAACAAATATTGTCTGTTCTGGTCCATATATTAATGATGAGATAACTGAGATTTAACAGGTTAAGTAACTTGGCCTAGGTAACTGTGTTGCTGAAGCCAGGATCTTGCAAGGGATTCCCAGAACCAACACTTTAAACATAACATTACACTTTCATCCATAAATGTATCTTTCCTTCTTTCTATTTATGCAGTCACTTCCCTATTATTTAAGGTAACAGAATGTAAGCATGCAAAACTCAAAAATCACCCGTTTTTGGCTGAGGACTAGAACTTGTATTTGAAAGTGATATATCTAATGTGCTCATCATTCTTTTAGCACAAAGTAAGTAGGCCTTTCATTCATTCATTCATGTGTGTGTGAGTATTAGTTGCTCAGTTGTGTCTGACTCTTTGTGACCCCGTGGACTGTAGTTCACCAGGCTCCTCTGTCCAAGGAATCTCTGGGCAAGAATACTGGAGTGGGTTGCCATTCCCTTCTCCAGGTGATCATCCTAATCCAGGGATTGAACCCGGGTCTCCCACACTGCAGGGAGAGTCTTTACCATCTGAGACACCAGAGCCCTGTCATTCATTCATATGAATCCATTACTCATTCACCCAACAATTGTGTGAGGTACTACAGATAAAAAAATTAAGTGAAATAAAATTAAATAAACAAAATTTGGTAAATACTTCTCTTAAGACATTTGGCTAAAGCAGTTTCTCAACCTCAACAATATTGGAATTTAGGGCCAGATAATTTTTGTTGTGGAGGTTGTCCTGTGTACTGCAGAATGTTTCAGCAGCATCCTGGCCTTAACCCATTTAGATGCTAGAAGCAATCTCTTCTACCCCAACCTCATGTTGATGCACATAAAGTTTCCAGACACTATCAAATGTCCACTGGGAGGCAGGAGCAAATCATTCCCAGTTGAAAACTGCTGCTGCTGCTAAGTTGCGTCAGTCGTGTCTGGCTCTGTGCAACTCCATAGACGGCAGCCCACCAGACTCCCCTGTCCCTGGGATTCTCCAGGCAAGAACATGAGTGGGTTGCCATTGTCTTCTCCAATGCATGAAAGTGAAAAGTGAAAGTGAAGTCGCTCAGTCGTGTCCGACTCTTAGCAACCCCATGGACTGCAGCCTACCAGGCTCCTCCAGCCATGGGATTTTCCAGGCAAGAGTACTGAAGTGGGTCGCCAGTGAAAACCGCTAGTCTACGGTAACCTTCTCCACATTGAGAATGTACTGATTCACAAACTCAGAAACCAATGAGGTTTCTACTCTTAACTATCAGTATATAGATGAAGAAACCAAGGCTAGAGATAAGAACTCTGAGAAGTACATAAAGGTAATGTTTTATCAAATTTTCCCTAGTATATAAAAGATAATGTTAACTGCTTCCATTTTCTGAGTATTTACTGCATGTGAAACACTTCAGCTATTCCCTGATTTAATTTTCATAACAAACCCATAAAGTTAGGTATCAATGAGAAGACTGTAGAGCACACTGCCTAGATTCTGCAAGCAAACAGGTTTTGAATCACAGATTACCTTAATGGCCTTGGCAAGTTACTAATTAATCTCTCTTTGGCATAGTTTCCTCATATGCAAATTGGGTACAATGACCTCACAGTGCTGTTGTAGATTTTAAATAAGTTAATATATATAAAGCGCTTGGGACAATGACTGAGAAAATAGGTATCATATAAACTATAGTTATTCCTCTTCCCACTCATCATTATCATCCATCTTAAACAAGAGGTTAGAATATTTGGTACCTAATCACTCAGCTAAAAATTTCAGAGCTAGGATTCAATTTCAGTCTATTTAATTCCAAAGTCTATACTATACAATCTACATTATGACTTGGAACAGCAAGAAAAACAAAAAACTATAATAAACAGTTCACAAGGAACATCTCAGCAGATTGTTATGGTCAATCTTTTCATAGATACAACTACTTAAATTAAGGAAGCTGAGGTTGGAAGATGCTAAACAATTAAGTGTTCACAAGAACTTCTCTACATACAAAATAAGTAAAGGAAAATGAACTGTCAACAAAACCCATTGTACACCAACAGTGCTACCTGTTGAAGCTAAATTAATGAAGAGTTTCAAAGTTAATTCTGAAACAGGATGCATATTAAAACCTATGACATAGTTTATGCCAGGACTTTAGTAGTGGTCATAAAATAATGATGCGTGTTACAACCATCAACATCTTAAATACAATGAAATGTGATACTATCTACATATTCCACCTATAGGTACTAAGAACAACAATAACACAAATACCATTGTCTTTGCCATGTGCCAAATATTGTTATAAGGTCGCAAGTACATTAAAACACATTGTCTCACTTAAGTACCGGGCTCCGGGTAGCTGCCAGGCAATTTTAGAGCATCCCGTAAGTAAGGAAATCTTCAGTCATCAATTCCAAAGACTCTGAATAAAGTTTTAAATGTTAAATATTTAAAATGTAAACTTACTTTGTTGTCTTTCTTTCCAGCAATTATTTCGAATATTAGTCACATAATCTTCTTCCACACTCTTTTCTACCTTTTGTAGTAACATTCCTTTATATTCATTTTTAAAGTCTTTGTTGACATAATAAACGACACCCAAGTTTTCTGTCTGCATTTTAATTGTTTGTCCTGATCCACTGTAAAAGAAATGTTTGACCATTATTTTTTAATTAAAATTGGACATTCTGATCTGCTTCTATGAACCAAGCTAACAAAAACAATTAAAAATAATTAAAAAGTTACTATTGGTAATCAAGCATTTATATAATTTCAAATTACCTAAAGCAACTTTTTTATGTCATATAAAAGTAATCATATTTTAATACATTATGTTCTTATAGGTTCTTTCAATTTTTAGTTAGCAAAAATCTTATTTGGAAGAAATAAATTATTTGTAAATCAACCATTTTAATACTATAAAAGAACTGGTGATATGGTTTTACAAAGTTTCCTTTATCTTCATTGTATTACACTAAAGTTTTTTTAGAATGTATACTGTACTAAATTTGCTCTGTCTTGATCACTTATATATAGAGTGCAATATATTGTGGAAACATACATTAAAAAGTCATATTTGCTTTTATTTAATCAATATTTTATAAACAGAAGAGTAACATCATTTCCACTTTAATGACACAAATCTATATAGCATCAATCACAATTCTAGTTTTGTCTTTAAAGAATTTTTATCTTCTGAAGGTTTTTGTCTTTGATGTCAACCCATTACCTATTACATTAAACTGCTATCAAGTTCGAATATAGCACTTCTGTCCTTATCCACAATAAAACAGAAATGTAAACTAACATAATACAAACTAACTGCTTAGGTAAACTATCTTTAAAAAATTAAAGATTTTTAAATGATACACATGAAGCAACAGAAGATTTGTCACTAAAATTTTATAAGTGCACAGGCCCTTTAAAGTTACCTCAGTAAAAAAACAATTTTAGGAGGGGGGTAAAACTTCACTTAGCTACTTACGATCTGGGATATAAGGAATAAGGAGGATTAGAGACCATCAATTGGCTTAATAATGATACGAGGATCAATACGATAATGGGCATCAGCTGGATAAACACAGAAAAACCTCCCTGTAAAAAATCATCAGAGAATAACAAATTGCAATATAACTGTAGTTGTCAATAATCCAACAGTTGTCAAACATTTTTAGAGGCAGAAATGACATCTGAGATCATCTGATTCAGTGCTTCCAAATCCGCCTGATCAAACCAACTTCCTGGGATGATTCTTAAAAATGCAACTTTTTAGGTGCTTCACCTAGAGATCCTGACACTGATCTGAAAACCCTGCTATAATCTGTCCATGGGGTTCTCAAGGTGAGAGTGCTGAAGCGGTTTGCCACTCCCGTCTCCAGTGAGCCACATTTTGTCAGAACTCGCCATATGACCTGTCCATCTTGGCGGCCCTACAGGGCATGGCTCACAGTTTCACTGAATTAGACAAGGCTGTGGTCCATGTGATCAGTTTGGTTAGTTTTCTGTTACTGCGGTTTTCATTGTCTTTATGCTTCCTTGGAAGAAAAGCTATAACCAACCTAGACAGCATATTAAAAAGCAGAGACATTATTTTGCCAACAGGGTCTGTCTAGTCAAAGTTATGGTTTTTCCAGTAGTCATGTATGGATGTGAGAGTTGGACTATAAAGAAAGCTGAGCACTGAAGAAATGATGCTTTTGAACTGGTGTTGGAGAAGACTCTTGAGAGTCCCTTGGACTGCAAAGAAATCAAACCAGTCCATCCTAAAGGAGATCAGTCCTGAATATTCACTGGAAAGACTGATGCTGCAGCTGAAACTCCAATACTTTTGCCACCTGATGTGAAGAACTAACTCATTTGAAAAGACCCTGATGCTGGGAAAGATTGAAGGCAGAAGGAGAAGGGGACGACAGAGGATGAGATGGTTGGATGACATTACTGACTTGATGGACATGAGTTTGGGTAGACTCTGGGAGCTGGTGATGGACAGGGGAGCTTGGCATGCTGCAGTCCATGGGGTCACAAAGAGTCGGACATGACTGAGCGACCGAACTGATATAACCTGATGTCATTTTACTGATGAGGATGTCTTCTGTCTCCCTCTTTTTTTTTTTTTTCCCCATATAGAGACTCTATCAATATGTAGCAGGTTGCAAAACTATTTTTACCTTGGATCTGAGGGTGGAACGTGGACACTGATGAAAATGGCAGAGCTGGGGCCCAGACCTTTTAATTTCTAGTCTAGAGCCCTTTCCATTTACCTTTCTCCTTCATGTAATTTAACTGCTATACACAATGAAGTTTAACTGCATTAGAACAAGGAAAGTTACTTCTAATTTAAGTTTTTCAGTATTAATTCTAAATTCTTTAGACTCAACAATAAGAATTTACCTTAGGAACATGAACATTTGAGGTTTATCTTCATTAGAATCATAGACTATCAAATATGAAGGTGTCATACCGCCCAACCACCTGCCACCCTGACTTCTCCTGGTCCCCCAATATCCCTAGTCTATACTGAACACATCTGGCAAAAGAAAACTCATTTAAAACTTCCTTTTAAAACAATGTGATCTATTTTCAGACAACTCTATCCTTTCCCTGAGCTGAAATTTGCCATTTTCCGATTTCTAATCATATCATAAACATACATCTCCTCTTTCCTCTTCTCTTTCATGTCCACTATGTCGATGCTGATGTTGATTGCTATAACCAGCTCGTCCATTTGAAAATGAATGTACACTACCTAGAAAATTAAAAGCAAGGTTAAATTAGGGAGAAAAATTATGATTAGAAAAATTATATTTTCCTTTATACTTTTTATTTTTTTAAATTACTAAAATAATGCACATTTGAGTAATGAACTCTTATCGCCCTCCTGTGAATGAAGAGTGGACAAAACCTGGAATGATTCTTCTTTGCTTCCCTTAAAGTAAAGGAGAAACTCTTTCTTGATGAAAACTTGAGTAAGAATTCCTCTCTAATACTGTATACAAAGAGAGAGGACTTTTGTTGTGGTTGGTTGACTTTACAAACCTGTGATCATTAATCTGAAATTCTGCCTTCTGCATTTATCAACGAATCACAAGTACCTCTAGAAATCAAATGATACTACTTTCATTCATTTAAAAAAGACAAAACAGCTGTATAATATACTATGGTGCAGGTGGACCACGACTTTCCAACATTTTCTTGTTGATGCCATTCAAGCTTTTTCAAAAAAAGGTGACCAGTGAACAATGGCTATCACTGATAAAGTAAACTATGCTAAGACACGCAAAAAAACTGCAAACCAACTATCAGAAAGTCACGATTTTCTGAAAGATTTCTAATTGTTCCTAGCATATTTTTAGTCAAAATTATTAGTCTGAATAATTTTTCTATGAGAGGGAATTACATATCCTAATATGTCAAAGTTATATTTTCAGTTATTAATTTGTTTTACATATCCTCTTTTTTTCAAGGATGTTTTACAAAATACCTTATCAATGACCACAATGTTTCCCAATAATACTCAGACAGTGCTACCAGGCCAAATTGTACTGCTACCTTCATAAAGACTCTTCTAATTTTGAATGGGATGTTTAACTCAGTACCTTTTTAAACTGTGGTAAATAAGACTAGAGCTACAATTTTAAACACCTTAGAGAAGCTACTCTTAAAAAGATTAATTTCCCCACAAGCAACTCGCAGTAAGTAAAACTCAGTATTACATATGCTGGTACTATAAAGTCTATTTATTTAGTAGGACTTCTATAGTATTTCACTTTGATAGCCTAGTTCAAGTAATTATCTCTATCTTAATGTAACGTAAGTTTTTAAAACCCACTTACTTCATATAGAACCAATGATTCAGACATTTTAATATTTCAATGCAAAGTATCTCCACATGTATTCATATTAATATATCTATAATGTTATTAATGAAATATCTATGAAGATCTTCAAAGAACCCATGTCAAATAGTCCTCCAAGAGAAAGATTACTTCCTATAGTTGAAACAACATTTAACTAAGACATTGCCACTGAATTTCCTACTTATAGGTCCTTTCTTCAGCTTTATGTAAAATACAGAACATCTTTTTAAAATTAAAATATATTCTGGGAAAAAGACAGACTTCCAGTAAAGTTAATAAGTCTACATTTTTCTCCTATTTTTATGAAGATCCATCACAGGATCATAATACTATAAGAAATATCAGGGAGAAGGTACATAAATTAAATAGCCTAATTGGTGGTGAGGATCTCTAGCTTCATAAAATATAATATTTATAATTAACACTAAAATACCTGAAGGAAATCCACCACCAAAGAATATATTAAACAAATCTTCTGGAGTTATATCAGCTTCACAACCTCTATGGAAATTAAATCTACCATTGTTCTGTTGATTACATGCTTGTTCTTCATTGCCTGTGAGGTCATACTGCTTTCGTTTTTCTGGATTGCTTAAAACAGCATAAGCATTTCCAATCTCTGAAAAAGTAATAAGAAGTTGATAAGCAACGTTTTTTACATTATAAAAAAGACTGTACCATATAAAAGCTACTTGTCAAATAACAACAAAAAATACTTGAGGCTAATCAGAAAAAAAAATAACAGTAACAATTTCTTTTAAAGGTATTATATACATTGCTTATAATTATATGTATTACCTCCCAATACAATTTTTTATATTGTACAGTTTCCCTACTGCCTTGAACATAAAGGAATGTCCATCTTGCTTTCTTACTATTGTGCTCTATCCCTTCCCTAATAGCCTGCTATTATTTTCTTTTTGAGTATCCTAATCTACTCACTCAGTAGTGCCTTTTAAACCAATAATAACAGCAATAGCTACCAACTGCCAGGCTCTGAACCCAAATATCTTATTCCATTATCCATTATTATCCCCACTTTACAGATGAGGTCCCCGAGTTTCAAAAAGGTTAGGAAACTTGTTCAAGATCAAATTTATTTTGACATATTGAGTTAACTCTCCGCAACCTACACCATAAAACTTTTTTTTGTACATGCCAGCCCAGAGTGTGCTATTCTTCATTCTATTCCTGAACAATTTATTTCTCTTAAACTGTTAACTCCATGAAGGTAGGAATTGTGTGTTTCATTGCAATATCCCCATGACCTAGCATACAGTCTGAATTTTTTAAAAAATGAATCCATATAGTCTCAGTTTTCCTATCTTACTTTGCTACTTTTGTGATAAAGTAGCATAAAGAATTCGATTTCCTATCTCACATTTCCATGTCCAAAAGAGCACATTAATTACCAAAAATGTCTTCTTGAGGTAATTTATAAAAACTGTACTGCTTTACTCTAACAGCAGGAATTACCCTATTCTTGTTCTGAAACTTCTAATGACTAATCATTTCATAAATATAACTTGCTTCTCAAACTAGATCATAAGCCTCTTGCATATGGGATTATTTTAAAAATACTTTCTGGATCCCATGTGGTGGTTGTCATAGGTACTAAGCAAGCAAATAGATGCTCATTAGGTAGTTGTTTCTGGATGACTGCATATCACATTGAAATTAATTATATGCAGATACTCTGGAACTTTTTTGATTCAGAGATAACTTTCCAGTCATCTGTGAACACTATGGAGTGAAAATTTAGGTGGACAGTCCATTTATCTTGAGGAGATAGCCCAAAACTTTCTTTAGATTTCCAAACAGATCTATGACTCAGAAATAGAGCAATTATTTATAATGTTGATCCAATGGGAAAGCATAATCAGAGATCCAGTAGTGTACTGATACATACCCAAAAAAGAAGCATATCTATCAATATCTGCCAAAGTTTTACTTCCAGTATTAATAACAGTTTTAGGATTCTTAATGTCTATACACTGAACCTATTTCAGGTTCATGATATTACTTTTTAAACTATTAATATATTGGCAATTCAATTCTACTTCTAAGGTTTTGATATAAATATAACTTCCAAATGCTATGATATTTTAGAAAGTATTTGTGAAAAATTATCATAATTCATAATTGTATATATAAGACAATTTAGTCTATCTACTGTGACTAATTTACTATTTATTTACCTTATGCTATACACACAATCAAAACTTTTTTTCAGCTCTTTATTATCTTAAGAATTAAAACCAAAATTCATTTTGGTACTCAAAGCTTCACAAAATACATTTTCATCTCAGTGTTACTTCACAAAAAGATATATTCCACTTTGTTTATTTTCCTTTAATTACACTGTTTGAGGTTAACTTTAGATTCATATGAAGTTGTAAAGAGTAATATAAGTAGACTCTTCTACCCATTACCTAATTTCCCCCATGTTAATATCTTATTAAATTATTGTATCAAGGATACTGACATTGATAACAATCAGGATATAAAACATTTCCAGCACCATCTCAGGTTGCCCTTTTATACCCACACCTACTTTCTTCTCCTCTTTGCCCTATTAACTCCCCACATCTACTGACTTGTCTTCTCTATTTCTATAATTTTGACATTACAAGAATGCTAAATCAATGGAAAAATACAGTATATAAATGGAGTGAAATCTCCTGGATTGACGTTTTTCAATCAGCATAATTTTTTGGAGGTTGATCCAAACTGTTATGTAAGTCACTCATTCCTTTATTGCTGATTAGTTCTCCATGGTATGGATGTATCACTAATCACCCAGTGAACATCTGGGTGGTATCTAGGTTTTGGTTATTACAAATAAAACTGCTATGTACATTCATGAACAGGTTTATGTGCAAACATGTATTTTAATTTTTATTTTATTTTTATTTCTAGGATAAATTCCCAGCAATTGCTGGGTTGTCTATTAGTTAAATACTTAGTTTTGTGAGAAACCACAAAACTGTTCTACAGAGTGACTGTGTCATCTCATAACCCATCAGCAATGTGTAAGTGATCCAGTTACTCTGCATCTGTACCAGTATTTGGTGTTCCTACCATTTTTTAGTTTAACCATTCTGATAGGTGTGCAGTAGAATCTCATTTTGGTCTTACTTTGCAATATCTCTAATGGCTAATGAATGATGTCAAAAACTTTTTCACATGCATACTTTCCCTGTGTATATAACCTTTAGCAGGATGTCTCTTCATGTCTTGTATCCATTTTCTAATAGGGTTGTTTATTTTTTTTTAATTGGGAGTTTGGGGGAGTTCTTTATATATTCTGGATACTAGTCCTTTGCCAGATAGGTATGTGCTTGGCAAATATTCTCTCCTTCCTTGTTGCTTGTCTTTTCTTCTACTTCACAGCATCTTTGCAAAGCAAACAAAAATCATTCTCAAGTCCAAATTATCTACTTTTTGTGTTATAAACTGTCTAGTGTTAAGTCTTAAGAAGTCATTGCATAGCCTAAGGTCCTAAAAATTTGCTCCCATGAATTTTTGCTAAAAGTTGAAGTGTTGTTTTATACTTTATAAGATTCATGTTGAACTCATTCTTATATAAAGTGTGAGACTTATTTCAAGGTTAAATTTTGTTGTTTGTTTTGCCTATGAATGTCCATTTGCTCCAAACTATTTTGTTGAAAAGGCTATCTTTCCTCCACTGAATTGATTTTGAACCTCTGTCATATCTCTATGGGTTCCCATCCTGTTCCACTGATCTATGTGTCTCTCCTTCTGCCAGTTCTATACTATTTTGCTAACCATAGCTATAAAGTAAGTCCTAAAATCAGGTACACTTATTACTCCTACTCCTTTAATGAATCATTTACTCAGGTACTTTGTACTTCCATATGACTTTTAGAATAAACTTCCTTTATCTACAAAGAAGTCTGCTAAGATTTTGACAGGAACTGTATTAAATGTGTATATCAACTTGGGGAGTCTTGACATCTTTACTACTATGTCTTTCAATTTATGAAGATGATATATCATTCCATTTGTTTAGTTCCTCTGATTTCTTTCATTAATATTATACAGTTTTCAGCATACAAATCTTACACAAGTTTTGTTAAATTTACACCTAAGTATTTCTTGTGTGTGATTATAAATAGTAATGCATTTTTGAATTTCCGTGTCTACATGTTCACTATTAGTATGCAGAAATATACTAAATAGTAATCAATCTTTTTATGTTTATCTTATACCCTGAAATCTTGCAGGATTCACTTATTGGTTCTAGGATTTTTTTTTCTTTTTGGTACATTTCTTAGGTATTTTATACATGATCATGTTATTTGCAAATAGGGACAGTTTGTGTGCCTTTCATTTCTTTCTCTCATCTAAATGCACTGATTAGAATTTCCAACACTATGTTGAATAACTTGTATTTGTTTTGTTTTATAACTAATTTTCAGTTGTACTTTAGTGTGAATAACAGGGAAAAGTCTTTTTGAAAGTGGAAGTCCTCACTGACTTTTAAATCACTTCCCTCATCCTCATAGCCAAGTTTCTGCCATCTTCTCTAACCAAAGAAATCATACTCATCCTGAGAATACATAATTCTCACCCATAATATGAAGACTTCTCCAATTACTCTGATTATAACTCTACTGTATCCTTCTGGCTTTTCTTTGGATATCTTTATTCTATGTTTTGAATTTTAATTACATTCAGTCTTCTAGAAGATCCTGGGTAAATCAGTTAATCTCTTTGAGTCTCAAATTTTCTTTCCAAAGGGATGACACTGGTTCCTATTTACTTCAGAAGATTTTTAATACCATTAAAGTTTTAAAAATGGGAATGAAAAACTATAAGAGGCTTGCTGAATGTTAGGTATTACTATCATTCCAAATGTTCTGTGTGAAATTTGTCTCCTCTTCATAAATTACAAATTCATTTAATAAGAGGATATCTCATATTTTCTTGTATTTCTCTAGAAGAACTAGCCCATAAGGTAGACTGACTTCTCTATTCTTAGAAATTCACTCTAGATGTTAAGAATACTGAGGGGCTTCCCTTGTGGCTCAGTGGTAAAGAATCCACCTGCAAAGGCAGATGACAAAGGTTCAATCCCTGGTCCAGGAAGATCCCACCACGTGCCTCGGATCAAGTAAGCCCGTGAGCCACAACTATTGAGCCTGTGCTCAAGGGCCCAGGAACCACAACTACTGAAGCTCATGTGCCATAGAGCCTGGCTCTGCAACAGAAGAAGCTACTGCAGTGAGAAGCCCACACACCATAACTAGAGAGTAGCCCCTGCTTGCCACAACCAGAGAAAAGCCCTTGCAACAATGAAGACCTAGCACAGTCAAAAAGAAAGAAAGAAAAAAAAGAATAGTGAACTACCAGAACCTAACATGGGCAGTAGCATCTGATCCATTATTATTTACAAGCACACATACAAACAGCTAATCAACACCCTTTGTAATCAGATTCATGGGTATGTCAACAGGCACATGTATTATTCAAACAGTTTATGAAATACTTGGAGTCTTTGAAGATAATGAAGACAGGGCATGTTTTGAAAATATCCACATTAGAGAGAAGGAAAGGGATCCATTTTAAATATTTTTAAAGGTGTGTTTATATATATTATGCAAGCAATTGTCTTATGACTATACAGTGGAAGTAAGAAATAGATTTAAAGGACCAGATCTGATAGAATGCCTGAAGAACTACGGATGGAGGTTCGTAACATTGTACAGGAAACAGGAATCAAGACTATCCCCAAGAAAAAGAAATGCAAAAAAGCAAAATGGCTGTCTGAGGAGGCCTTACAAATAGCTGTGAAAAAATGGGAAGTGAAAAGCAAAGGAGAAAAAGAAAGATATTTCTATCTGAATGCAGAGTTCCAAAGAATAGCAAGGAGAGATAAGAAAGCCTTCCTCAGCGATGATCAATGCAAAGAAATAGAAGAAAACAATAGAATGGGAAAGACTAGAGATCTCTTCAAGAAAATTAGAAATCAAGGGAACATTTCATGCAAAGATGGGCTGAATAAAGGACAGAAATGGTAGGGACCTAACAGAAGCAGAACATATTAAGAAGAGGTGGCAAGAATACACAGAAGAACTGCACAAAAAAGATCTTCATGACCCAGATCATCACGATGGTGTGATCACTCACCTAGAGCCAGACATCCTGGAATGTGAAGTCAAGTGGGCCTTAGGAAGCATCACTACAAACAAAGCTAGTGGAGGTGATGGAAATCCAGTTGAGCTATTTCAAATCCTGAAAGATGACTCTGTGAAAGTGCTGCACTCAATATGCCAGCAAATATGGAAAACTCAGCAGTGGCCATAGGACTGGAAAAGGTCAGTTTTCATTCCAATTCCAAAGAAAGGCAAAGCCAAAGAACGCTCAAACTACTGCACAATTGCACTCAACTCACATGCTAGTAAAGTAATGCTTAAAATTCTCCAAGCCAGGCTTCAGCAATACGTGAACCATGAACTTCCAGATGTTCAAGCTGGTTTTAGAAAAGGCAGGGGAACCAGGGATCAAATTGCCAACATTCGCTGGATCATCGAAAAAGCAAGAAAGTTCCAAAAAAACATCTATTTCTGCCTTATTGACTATGCCTAAGCCTTTGACTGTGTGGATCACAATAAACTGTGGAAAACTTTGAAAGAGAAGGGCATACCAGACCACCTGACCTGTCTCTTGGGAAACCTGTATGCAGGTCAGGAAGCAACAGTTAGAAGTGGACATGGAACAACAGACTGGTTCCAAATAGGAAAAGGAGTATGTCAAGGCTGTATATTGCCACCCTGCTTATTTAACTTATGTGCAGAGTACATCATGAGAAATGCTGTGCTGGAGGAAGCACAAGCTGGAATCAAGACTGCCAGGAGAAATATCAATAACTTCAGATATGCAGATGACACTACCCTTATGGCAGAAAGTGAAGAAGAACTAAAGAGCCTTTTGATGAAAGTGAAAGAGGAGAGTGAAAAAGTTGGCTTAAAGCTCAATATCAGAAAACTAAGATCATGGCATCTGGTCCTATCACTTCATCACAGATAGATTGGGAAACAATGGAAACAGTGGCTGACTTTATTTTTCTGGGCTCCAAAATCACTGCAGATGGTGATTGCAGCCATGAAATTAAAAGACACTTACTCCTTGGAAGGAAAGTTATGACCAACCTAGACAGCATATTAAAAAGCAGAGACATTACTTTGCTAACAAAAGTCCATCTAATCAGGGCTATGGTTTTTCCATTAGTCATGTATGGATGTGAGAGTTGGACTATAAAGAAAGCTGAGTGCCAAAGAATTGATGCTTTTGAACTGTGGTGTTGGAGAAGACTCTTGAGAGTCTCTTGGACTGCAAGGAGATCCAACCAGTCCATCGTAAAGGAGATCAGTCCTGGATGTTCACTGGAAGGACTGGTGTTGAAGCTGAAACTCCAATACTTTGGCCACCTGATGCGAAGAGCTGACTCATTGGAAAAGACCCTGATGCTGTGAAAGACTGAGGGCAGGAGGAGAATGGGATGACAGAGGATGAGATGGCTGGATGGCATCATCGACTCAATGGCCATGGGTTTGGGTAGACTCCGGGAGTTGGTGAGGGACAGGGAGGCCTAGTGTGCTGTAGTTCACGGGGTTGCAGAGTCAGACATGACTGAGCGACTGAACTGAACTGAAATAAAATATTCCCTGCCTTGAGAAATTCACAAATCTAATTAATGGACAAAGAGCTACATGAACTTAAGAGTTCATTTAATCTACCCTCTTTGATGGTAACCTTTTATTTTTAAAGTTTTACAAAACACACAATGAAAATATCTCTTCTATCTAATCTCATTCCTAAACTGTCTCTTTTTCTATTCTTGAAGGAAATTAAAAAAAAAAAAAAACTAAATGGTTTCCATCTTCTGTAAAAAGTATTTTAGCAATTACAGAGCAATAAATCTATATTACCTCTTACACAAATAAAAAACTAGTCTTTATTTAGACTAAATAGCTTGGTATCCCAGACACAGAAGTTAAGATCAATTGATTAGAGAGAAAATAAGATGATTCAGAAGGTCATGAAAGCTCCTATGTGCTGAATGAAGGAAACCTGCCACTTCTCTGTGATGACACATTAGCAGTAATACTGTCTAGTTAACTACCTTTGTTCACCAATCTTCTGTGGCTTACAGTCTGTGTTTTCTTTTATTTCTTTATAGCCGCACCATGTGGCATGCAGGATTCTACATTCAGGGAATGAACCTATGCCTCTTGAAATGGAAGGGCAGAGTTGTAACCACTGGATCACCAGGGAAGTTTTAACAGTCTGGGTTTTCTATGTAGTTTCTACTCAGTGAAAAATGGGTTCATCAATCACCACCCTATTATGATTCTCTTTGGAATTAATAAACTGGCATTCTGATTTACAAATAACCTTCTGTGTATTGAATAATGTGCACCTTTCCTCTACAGATGAGTCACCACCCAGCATGCTGATAAATATTATTTCTAGTTTTGCAAATCAGACCATTATACTCTGAAATGTACCACATCAAAGTAGCATCACCTTTGTAAAACTTCTCTGAGTGTCTGTGTGGGGTGACGTTTATGTTGCTCATCTCTTCAAAACACAACACAAACTGTAAAAATATTGGTAAATCCACTCACTGTTATTCTAAGACCAATAATGCTATTAATAACAAAACTTCAATACAGAAATGGGAGAAAGAAGCATGTTCTTAACATTAATGAAGAATTAATACTGAAATCATGTAACAGATCACAAACATGCAAATAATTCACTGCCAAACATTTTAAACATCTTAAAAACACAAAAAATTTTAAATTAAATGATTTTAATTCAGAATGTGAAAAAAAGTTTTTTAACTTTGTGGGGGGAATATGTGGTAAAAGTTAAGTGTTTTTGAGTAAAGAAGCTTTTCCTGTACTTTCAATATGCTACTTTTAATTTAAGGAAACAATCAGAGAAGGTTCTCACTGTCACAGTGATATTTTAATTTCACCAGTACCACTTTGGCAGCTGCTTTTATTGAACTATAATAATCCTCAAATGTATGTTGATTAGCAACTTCCTTTAAGAAATAAAACCATTCTGGAAATAATTTTAACAGTATTTTATTGAATGACCAACTGAGTCATCTATTTTTTAGGAAAATTAAAAAAAATTAGTATTTCCTTCCTGTTATTCCAAGACCCCAGCATTTCACTTTATGAATGCCAAATTCACAAAGACAAATAATTACAAATTTAAGCATTTTCTTACTAACCAGAAAATAACTCTTACGAATAAACTGTAATAAACACAAAATTATAAAATCAGTTCTCTCACACTTATTTATTACTAAATTGACAAAAAAATGAAATAGTAAAGAAAATGAAGAAAAATGAATAGTAGCCAAGAGAAAAGAACCATTCTTGAAAAAAAAACCATGTTAGAACTACATGTGAAAAATGCAAAAAACTGTCTGGAGTTAACAGAAATAGAAGAACACTGGACAAACAGTGATTCTAAGTAGTTTTCCAATTCTAGACAGTCTCTAATATTTTAAAAACTCACAGAAAACATATTTCGCTTTTAATTCCTTTAGAACCAGCTGGTAATATGCTAGAAGCTCATGCATAGTCATCACACTACTTGTGTGATAAACTAGAAAACATGCTTGGGTATCTAGAAAAATTACTTTGAAATTTGCCAAAACTGACATGATGCTTTTGTGAAGCCAAACAGCATTTATTTGGCTCTTGGTATAACAAGTTAAGTTTTAAAGGATTTTGAGAACCCATGCTTCTGCTGGTCTTAAATGCACCAGTCTAAAGGTAGGACTTAGTATCTGAAATACTGTAAAGTGAATTCTAAAAAGAGCTTAGAAAATTTCTTTAAAAGGTTTACTTTACTTTTAAAAGCATCTGTTGCTCCAGGTGCATGGTTTTTGTCTGGATGAAACTTCAAAGCAAGCTTTCTATAAGCCTTTTTCAAATCTTCATCACCAGCGTCTTTGGTTACTCCAAGTACTTCATAGTAATTTTTACATTTGTTTATGCTGTGAACAAAGAAGAGTGTGCTGTAAGTAAATTTCAAGGAAGAACTTCGAGTAATACTTCTAAATTTTTATTGATTAGGATAGTATAAAGAACTATTTGTGGATAGTTTTCTCAATATCAAATGATAATTTATCCATTAAGGGTCATTGTTCCATTCTCTTTTCAACCACAGACCATTTTTCCAACCTCTCTCTAACTCTAAGAAGAATTGACCATGAGAATGTCCTTTTATAATTTATCACAACTACAGAGAAGTAAAGCAAAGCTCATAACAAATGTGGATGGAGAACAGAGCACATACTAAAATGAGAGTAAGGAAAATTTTATAGTACTCTTAAATACATAAGAAATCCCAAAACTCCTCTCAAGATGTCACAGCTAAGGATTAACAGACATTGCATTTCAATAGTTCTGTTGTTGCATAACACAAACCTAACCAAACATCAAAGCAACAGTCTAGTGCATGTAAAACAGCTACTACATCCTATGGCTTAAATGTCAAAGCAAGAGAATTCAACTAGGCAATGTTAAAGAGAGTTCATATGTGTCACTCTATATGAAAGGTAAAATCTCATAACAAAATACATTATGGGACTCAAAAATATTTGTTACAACTGATTTTCATTTTGATGAACATACTCTTAAAAGACTAGTTACATAGTTTATAACCCTAAATACGCGATGTTTAAGCCCAGAGTCTTTGAAGTAGGTTAAAGAAGAAGTACTACGAATGGAGCAAGGAACACTAATCCTTTTGGATGCTTACATTTTCTCATGACCTAATAATTTTCCTTCACTAAAATACAGATATATTTTACATATTTTTTGGTGTGTACTTTATGACTTTAAATATGTTCCATGTATGAGTGGCTTGATGACAGGTAGTAAGAGGTTAATGGATCTGAGGCACAATTGTTCATTGACAGCTAGAAGACTGCAAAGGCTGACTCCAAGTACTCAAAGAAAAGAGAAAAGATTGATCTTTTTTCATTACTAAACCTATTAGTCATCACAGTGCTTGGTACATGAGGGGTTCTCGGTAAATATTTATGGAATAAATGAACTTCAGCTCTCCTTTCATAATGAAAGCATTCATCATTTGTTATATGAACAAGGGTAAAAAGAGAACACACTGAAAAGATTATAGAATTCTCTTATAATCACGTCAATAAAAATCTGTTAGGCAGTCTTTTTCACAGTTAATTATAATTAAAATTAGACTTTTCTACTTTAGATAAATACTGACACAAGTCAATTTTATTTGATAAGCATGGCATTTCCTTTATCTAGGAAATAATATTTATTGAGCAATAAATAATTAATATTTATTGATTCATTATTGAGTCAATAATATTTATATCCCAGGGCCCTTAAGATCAGTTAGTGAACAAAAGAGAAAATGATTACCTTTATAGAGACTCATTTTCCTAGATATGTTAAGAAACTATGTGACAGAAATAAAGGGAAGAAAGACATGTAAAAAACACCTACTGTGTGTCCGGAAGAGGAGAAATTCTTTGAGAAGCCAGTAGAGAAGTAGAAAGTCAATGTCACCAATGGACAAACTGCAGACTACATATTTCAAGTAATGCTAAAAATATACTCATTTACTTAACTTTTCACACCTAAATAAGAAATTACCATTCACGTATTAATTTCAATCCATACATTGTTCATCATACTCCTTTTCACCAGCTAAATGCATTTGTCACACTTTTTATAGTTTGCTCCTTCTTTTCCATCCTCATCAAAGAAGGAAATGAGAAGAAGGAAAGGAAGGAAGGAAAAAGAAAATAAAAAGAGAGAAACTGTTACCTGTACTGGAAGGAAATACTGTGGACAAAGGCCAGAAAGATTTGTCTGGGAGCTCAACAAGGGAGAAGTATGCATGGCTCAACTTTTATGTCCTTTATGTGCTAGAAAGCATATTGGCTGGGGCAGGGAGGCCTTGTTCTATTCTTTTTTCATATGTGATAGATGACTTTTTGTTGTTGTTGTTACAGATGATTTTTAAACATACTCCAAATTTAATTGGTATTTAAGAAAATAATTCTTTATTGAGACAAAAGATTATTTATTTTATAAATTTAGCAAAATGATTTGTTTCCATTTAAAGAACTATAGCTTAAAACCAATCCTAGTGAAATTCCCATAATTCAAATAATTTTAACAGTTACACAGAAGTGTTCCTAACTGATAAATATAATGATGGCCAGTTAATGATTTCATACTGACCTAGTATTTTTAAACAAAAAGATGGGCTTGTTTCCCAATGAGATATTAAAAATCTCTTCAAACAAGATCGAGGACACCTTTTGCACTGTGATTTTTCAACACATTTCAACACTCAAAGACAATAAACAGTGCTTAGTTACACTGAATATGAGTTTTACAAAGTTACACACTTTTTGTTCAGTCTTACTCTATGCTAGCTCTTACTTATGCAATGGATGCAGTGTTATTGCATGGCCTCTCCCTTTGAGCCAAAATGTCACTGAGCAACTTGTTTGCATAATCATGCTAACCAACAAGATAACATGGCTTTCTTCCGAAAAATCCCCTGTGTACAGGTAAAACAAAAACACACAGCATGTAAGTGTTTGCTGGTGATCTGTTACCTCACTAAACAACACTTATGAAGGCTAATATGAAGAATAAGTGCTACATGATTAGCTAAAGCTAAGCAACTCTTATATAAGGTAGCAAATGAAATACTTTGAATAACTCAGTGATTCTATCAAAGAATGTTCTGATCATATTAATCCTACCAAAAACTACAGTTATGTAATAGAATAAAAAGGTACGCTAAAATTGACCAGAGACACAATCTCTAAACATAGGCATAAAACTAAGCTAATTTCTGTAACTCATTAAGAATTCAGTCTCAAACTTGGCTGGATCCTCAGTGCTAGCCAGCAATCCTTCCTTCCTGTCTGCCTTTCTGTCTGCACGTATTCCACACTTTCACCATTCTTCTCAAGCTTTCAATCTCATCTCTTTTCTTCTAACCTCAGAGGATAACCTCATCTCCAATTTCACAGAGAATACAGACCCAACAGACAGGATCTCTCTCAACATTTTATTTCCATTTGCCCAGTTCTGGCCACATACAAAAGTGGATCTGTACCCACCATCATCTTTCATTCTTTCATTTTCAAAATGTCCCCCTGCCTAGCTACTAAAACAGAGTGGAAAACAAAACATCGCTCTTCTTTCTTTCCACCATACCATGAGCTACTCCTTTTTTCCTTTCAAGGCTAGAATAGAAGAAATGAAGAAAAGAGATTTTTTAAAAATAATATTGATTTAGGAGATTCCTATTCTCCAAAATTTCAATTATTTGGGGGAGGAGGTATATTTTCCAATATATAGGTGATTCTATAGGTCTTTCTTTAAAAACAAATTATAAAATAATTCTAAATAAAAATCACATATAACAAAATTCATGCTAGGTCTTTTACTGAGAATATGTTCTCCTAGCAAAAAGTAATTTCTACCAGAAAATACAATTTGGTATTTGGAGAGATAGGGCTTCCTGGAACACATCTCAGCACACTGTTGAGTAGAAGCTTTTTCTTAAAGGAATTCAAAAGCAAGTCTCTCATTTACTCACTTATCTCACTTATTCAGCCTCTGACACAACACTACAGTTATAAAAGTGGTCACCAACATTATTTACAATTCTTAAAGGACTTCACTACTATTCAGGCCAATCGAATACCCTTTATCATGACTTCATCATAATTAGGGAGTCTTTATTCTTATCATGGTCACACACAGACAAAATGCTATATTTAAGCTTTAGCATATGTATGAAGAAAAGTAAAATATAAATACACTGACACTTGATTTAAAAATAACTTCAATTCCAAATAATGCTGAGTTAAAAAGAATTAACTAAAAATAAGAATGGAGAAAAAAGGGGGAAAAAAAAAAGGAAGTAAGGTTAAAAGAGGATAAGAAAGGGCAAAAGAGAAAGAAAACTAGCTTTACCTACTCTTCACTTAAGCTAGTTCACTGCTATTCATTCTCCAAGTTGAATTATCTGATTAATCACTGTTCAGAATCCTTCACCCTTATACTTTAGATTCCCTAGAGAGCAATTTCAGTACAGCATCAATACAGCCTCCTTAAGTTGTGGGAGGAAATAATAACAGTATTTTTTCTAGTGGCTCATACTCAGTTCATTTTCTTTCCAGAAAATATTTTTTTTAATTACAAAAGTAATAAAGTTAAATCTCCAAAACCCAGTTCATAATTTACCAATTCTACCTAATTTTTCTGCTTTAAGTAGAGGTGTATCATGAAGTAAAAATAAAACACTGAAGCAGAATAATGAGTTAGAAAAAATATTAAAAGGAGAAGACATTATAATATCTACTATATATAAAGACAGCCTTAATGAAAGAATACAAATGGAAAAAACATTATCCTTTATTAATATAAGTAGAAAATTGAAAACACTTTGCAATTGCCCTCAATATTCTCCTCATATGACATTTTCTTCATATACATATACATTTGTCATTTGTTGTTGTTTAGTTGCTAAGTCATGTCTGTCTCTTTTGCGACCCCCTGGACTATAGCCCATCAGGCTCCTCTGTCCATGGGATTTCCCAGGCAAGAATACTGGAGTTGAGTTGTCATTCCCTTCTCCAGGGGATCTTCCGGACCCAGGGATAAAACCCATGTCTCCTGCATTGACAAGGGAATTCTTTACCACTGAGCCATCAGGGAAGGTTTCACTATACTGTGCCAAAAGATTGAAGCAATTTTCCTAAAAGAATTTTTTCTGGAATTAGTTTTGTGGCTAATATTTAAAAGATTTCATCTTGTGGAGATTCCATCTGTTAAAATTTCCATTTCAATAGAGCTGGTAATTTACACTACTTTATAAAGAATATAAAGCATAAGACACCAACAGTTCAACTCCTCAATGTCTGTTCTTCTATTGAATTGTAATTAAAACCCACTTTTTAGGTGTTACAGCATTAAACTTACATTAGTATCAACTACAATTGGCATATATAAGTCATATTCATTCTTACCTGAGAACCCCCTCTACTTGGTCTTTGGTGTAGCCTTTTCCACTTTCACCACTACCAGATGAGCTGTCCTTTGTGCAGTTAGGCTTGCTTTGATCACCACTACCTGATGGTTTTTGGCAATGAGGGCTATTTCCAGCAGTGCTTCCGTTTTTCATGATTATTTCCAACAGCGCTGCAGAAAGATATGGAAAGCATGCTCCATCTGTTTACATCAGGGTACATACACATGGTCTCGAGAAGAAAGTTCTAAAGCTGGCAAAATGTGCATTCCAGAAAGATACAACACAGGGCCTTTTTAAATAGATAGTAAGCATTGCCTTATGCACTTAGCTGTTCACAGATCACTAGTCACTATTTAGAAGTAGAATATTAAGTTTAATGTTAATAACTCAAAATTACTATCACCTAATTTCTTATGACATACTTTATTTGTAATATCATGGTGAAACTGCAGAATAGCAAAGAAAAAGATAAAGTAGCTGATGAGATTATCTACAAAGAAACAGAAGTTAGACTTCCTACTTATTTCCCAACAGCAACATTGGCAGCTAAATTGAGTAATAGCTTCAAAATGCTCAGGGAGAATAACTGTCAACTTGAGTTCTGCACTAATTTTCTGGAAATTATATAAGATTAAAAACATTTTCAAAGTCTGAGAAAATTATCACTAAGAGTTCACTAGAAGATATTTACTAACTTGAGATACCACTTTATATCCACTCAGTTCAGTTCAGTCGCTCAGTTGTGTCCGACTCTGTGTGACCCCATAGACGGCAGCCCACCAGACTCCCCCATCCCTGGGATTCTCCAGGCAAGAACACCGGAGTGGGTTGCCATCTCCTTCTCCAATGCATGAAAGTGAAAAGGGAAAGTAAAGTCACTCGGTCATGTCTGACTCTTAGCGACCCTGCGGAATGCAGCCCACCAGGCTCCGCCATCCATGGGATTTTCCAGGCAAGAGTACTAGAGTGGGTTGCCAGTGCCTTCTCCGTTACATCCACTAGGATGACTAAAATCAACAAGGTGGACAATAATGTGCTGACAAGGATGTATTACTAGGAAAATGGGAACACTCATATATTGCTAGTGGTAATAGGAAGTGGGGTGCTTGCTTTGAAAAAAATATCTGGTAGTTCTTTAAAAGATTAAACATATAGTTATTATCTGACCCTATAATCCTATCTCTTGGTGTATATCCATGAGAAATGAAAATATACATGTATACAAAAACTTGTTCACATATGTTCATAACAGTATTGTTCATAACAGGAAAAAAGTGGAAACAATTGAAATGTTCATCAACTGATGAGTAGATGAATAAAATGTGAAACGTCCATACAATGGAATATTACAACCAAAAAAAAAGAAGTACCGATATATGCTACAATATGGCTGAACCTTGAAAACATACTAAGTGAAAAAAGTCAGTCACAAGAGACAATGTACTGTATGATACCATTTATACAAAATGCACAGAACAAGCAAATCTAAAGACAGAAAGATAAGTTGTTGCCAAGGGCTACTGGGGAGGGAAGGATGAAATCAGGGAGAAGTAAGAAGTGATTGCTACTAAGTCTGAGGTTTCTTTCTGTGATGAAGAAATGTTCTAAAATTAATGGTTGCAATGGCTGCACAACTCAGTGAACCCACTGAACGGTATACTCTGAATGAGCTGTGAGATATGTGAATTACATCTCAATAAAGCTGCTATACACCTTCCCTTGTACCTGAGTCGGTAAAGAGTCTGCCTGCAATGCTGGAGACCCAGGTTCTATCCCTAGGTCGGGAAGACCCCTGGAGAAGGAAATGGCAACCCACTCCAGTATTCTTGCCTGGAGAATCCCATGGACAAAGGATGCTGGCAGGCTACAGTCCACGGGGTTGCAAGAGTCGGACACAACTTAGCGACGAAACCACCACTACCAAAACTGTTATACAGATATTAAACAAAATCCAGCAGTCATTCCCACACAGCCTGTGGGATCTCAGTTCCCTAACCAGGTACTGAACCAAGGTCATGGTAATGAAAGCGCTGAATCCTAACCAATAGATCACCAGAGAACACCCAATAATTATTTTTAATATTCCAGAAAAACATCTGCTTCATTGAATACACTAAAGCCTTTGACTGTGTGGATCACAACAAACTTTGGAGAATTCTTAAGGAGAAGGGAATACTAAACCACTTTACCTGCCTTCTGAGAAATGTGAATGTAGGACAAGTAGCAACAGTTAGAACTAGACACGGAACAACAGACTGGTTCCGAATTGGGAAAGGAGTACGTCAAGGCTGTATACTGTCACCCTGCTTATTTAACTTCTATGCAAAGTACATCATGTGAAATGCCACTCTGGATGAAGCACAAGCTGGAATCAAGATTGCTTGGAGAAATATCAATAACTTCATATACACAGATGACACCACCTTAATGGCAGAAAGTGAAGAACTAAAGAGCCTCTTGATGAAAGTGAAAGAGGAGAGTGAAAAAGTTGGTTTAAAGCTCAACATTCAGAAAACTAAGATTATGGCATCTGGTCCCATCACTTCATGGTAAATAGATGAGGAAACAATGGAAACAGTGACAGACTTTTATTTTCTTGGGCTTTAAAATCACTGCAGATGGTGACTGCAGCCATGAAATTAAAAGACACTCACTCCTTGGAAGAAAAGCTATGACCAACCTAGACAGCATATTAAAAAGCAGAGACATTACTTTACCAACAAAGTTCCATCTAGTCAAAGCTATGGTTTTTCAGTAGTCATGTAGGGATGTGAGAAAGTTTTTTTTTTTTTTATATAAAAAAAGCTGAGCGCTGAAGAATTGGTGCTTTTGAACTGTGGTACTGAAGAAGACTCTTGAGAGTCCGGTGGACTGCAAGGAGATCCAACCAGGCAATCCTCAAGGAAACCAGTCCTGAATATTCATTGGAAGCACTGATGTTGAAGCTGAAACTCCAATACTTTGCCCACCTGATGAGAAGAACTGACTCACTGGAAAAGACCCTGATGCTGGGAAAGACTGAAGGCAGGAGAGAAGGGATGACAGAGGATGAGATGGTTGGATGGCATCACTGACTCAATGGACATGAGTTTGAGCAAGCTCCCAGGGTTGGTGAAGGACAGGGAAGCCTGGCATGCTGCAGTTCATGGGGTTGCAAAGAGTTGGACACAACTGAGTGATTGAACTGAACTGAACATATGAGAACTTTTTCTGAATCTTTTTCATAGCTCATGCATTCAAGAGGTCACCAAAGACATAAGATACTTAGTTTTTATAACAATTTAGGTGTAGATGGTACAGAAAGGCTCTTAATTAGGTAGCTATCTAGTAGTTTAACAAGATAATAACATATAGTTTATTTTTAACTATAATTCACATTTAATGCAATCACACTGACCTTCAGAGTAAAAGCCAGCATGGTCTAGGGGGTAGTGGTTCACAACTTTCTAATATGAAAAGTTTTGTAGAAATTCTGGGAAGGCAGAAGCTGAAATTTTAAATCTCATAAAATCAGAGTAATCAGAAAACAAAATCAAAACATCATGAAAATCCAAAAATACAAGAAGCTGGGACAAACCACCAATAGTTGCAAGATCTATGTGGGTATTACTATCTGTTTGGGGAAATAGAGGATAGTAACAGGACATTTTACTAGCCCATAGAACAAAATAACTCCAAAAGAGCCAGCAAGGACTCTCTATGAAACACAGCAGGCAAAAATGAGAAAAGGGAATAAAAAGAAATGGGTTTTGCTCACTACAATAGCATATGATTGAAAGAATCTACAATAAAGTCTTAAGGGCATAGAATACTCCTATCACTAGAACTCTTAAAACTAATCAGTCAAAGCTCTTCTCTAGAGCAAAGCCACATCAAGAAGAAATTTCTAGGAACAGGATCCAAACTGAAGAGGACAGGGGAATGGAAAAAAGAAAACAGAAATTTCAGGTCAAGTGAGGAAGGAGAGAGTGAAGAGATTTTATATATCAAGGTGACATATATTCAAACACTACACAGAAACTGGAGATCTCTGTGTATTTCAACAGGCTAACTTCACATAAAAATAAAATGATAAAAGTTAAATCGGATGCAAAATTACAAAAGATAAAAGAAAACAAGACAGATCTCCAAACACAATGAAAGCCCACCACAGAGACTTGCCAACACTATAACCTACTATTTCAAAACAAGCTGAAAAGACTTTTTAAAATTATACATTATATAAAAGAACAACATAAATTAGAATGAAAACAACCCCCCAAATTATCTACCCACTGCTTAAGTGATAAAACTTAGGGGGATGGGTAATAAAAGGAAGAATCAATTCAAAAAAGAACTAAACTAGAAGAAACAAAGAGTTAATAAACACAATGGATAATGTTGTCTAAGTAAATGAGAACATAAAAAGGAAGGAAAACTTCTTAATTAAATAAAAAGACAAAAAACTAGAAGGAAATGGCAAATACTGAAGATGGTTAAAGAAGATCCAACATACACAGGAGTCCTGATAAAGAAAATCAAAGGAAATAAAAGCAATATAACAATAATTGGAGAAAACTTTTCTGATATATAAATAAAAATATCTGAAACCAAATAATAAAAGAGCAAATCACATATCTAAGAATACTGATCTAGAAAAACCAACATCAAGATACATTCTAGTAAAATTAATTGGGCATCTAGCCAAAAAGAATAAATGGCTTATAAAGGAAAGAATATTAGATTGTCAGTCTTTGCTCATCAGTAGTACTTGTATAAGACAATAGAACAATATATTTATATATCCAAAGAAAGAAAATTTGAGCCAAAGATTTTGTATCCATCACTAACTTCAAGTATTAAGACCCACAGATGAACTGTTTGCAACATTCCCCAGAACTTAGGAAACGCAATTCCCACAAGGCCTTCCTAGAAATCTACTATAGGCTTTAGGAATTCAAAATAAATATACAATGACAAAAGGACCAATGGTAAGCATTAAATGTACAGTGGCCTACTGAGTTAAGACTGAACGACAACTAAAAAAAAGTACATAGTATGTAGTGATAATGTGCTCTGACACTGTAGATAGGTTCAATGATTTTTAAATGGTAGGCTTCCTCTGACTTTCCTTTAACTTGGGGCCGGGGCGCGGGGGGGAAGGCCAGAAACTGTCTTCTCTTCCCTTATCATTTGGCAGCTGAGGCCTGGATCACGATAACTTCTGGGACCAAGGTAACACTCAGGGTCTAAAGCATGAGCTTGATAGGGAATGTACCAATAAGGTCAATAAGGCAACTCATTACATACAGGGGAAAATGAACAAATAAGTAAACTCACGATAACAAGAGCCACATTTCTTGGCTGTCAGCGAATGGAATTACAAATGTGAAAATGCAGAAGGCAAGAATGAACCCTATGGACTTCAGAGGGAGGTGTGTGAATCTTTGCAGAGACTGCAAAATTAGTATAGAGTAAATTACTATAGGTATGTGTATATCCACAAACGCATATAACACACAGATTCACACATACATGCATTCACGCATCACGCATATATATATTTCTTAGCTCTGTCTACTAAGAGGATCTGGAGGCAATGACACACTTGTAGCAATGAGCTTATCAACTGTCTGTATCTTAGTTCCTAAGTATCATTATCCACTAGAAAGAATCAGGACTCCTAGGGAAAGAACTGATTCCCAGGGCAGAGAAAATGAGCTTGAAAAATTTGTGTTTGAAAGTAAAGAAATTCAGAGACTGATGAGGACATGCCGTAAGACACAAGTGACAGCTTCAAGGGGCTCCTACTGATTAAATCTGAGGCAATCTGATCATCAAAGTGAACAGTGATAATAATGGATTAAATAGGAATCCATGAATCCATATTAATAAATAAGGTTGAATGTCACCTAATAACCTATAGAAGGAATAATGGAATAAGAAAACCAACATTTGGCAACCATCGGAAATTTATTCTGAAAAGAATCATCAATGGATGCTAAAAGGAGCTGGTGGAAGTTTGTTGTAGAATAGGACATTCAGAGTTTTAAAGTATTTTCCCACAAAATACTTATTAATTACAAGGCGGGGGGGGGGCAAGTAAGTTTAGAGTAGACAAACCTGGTAACATCAGCTTCACCAAGTGATCAATGTCAACCTCACCAGTAAGGACCAAATTAACATGCTCCCTGATATGTTACACTAAGAATGCAACATCACTTCTGTGGTATACCTGCCAAAAATTCATAAGGAAATGTCAGCCAAACCTAAATTGAGGGAAAATCTATAAAATAGCTGGCCTGCATTCATCAAGAACACAAAGGTCAGGAAAGAAGAGACTGACACCAACGGGCACAGCGACTATGGAAACTGCACGAAGGCACCTTAGGAAACTAAAAACAGAGCTCCCAGCAATTCCACGCTGAAGCACATATCCAGAGAAAAAGTGGTTCAGAGTGATACATACACCCCAGTGTTCCCCGAAACAGGTTTTACAACAGCCAAGACGTGGGAACAACCTAGTCCATCAACAGATGAGTGGATAAGGAAGATGTGGCACATATGCCCAATAGGGTATTCTATTAAAAAGAATGAAATAATGCCATTTGCAGGAAAATGAATGGACTTTGAGATTATCATACTAGGTGAAGTAAGTCAGAGAAAGACAAATATCTTATGATATCACTTATAAGCAGAATCTTAAAAAAATGATACAAATCTACTTATTTACAAAACAGAAAGACTTACAGACTTAGAGAAGGAACGGGAGGTGGGGGAGGAGGATAGGGGAGAGGGATAAACTGGGAGTTTCAGACTGACATATACACACTGCTGTATTTAAAACAGATAATCAATAAGGATCTCTCTGTGCAAGTGGGAAAATAATTTAATAAATAGATACATGTATAACTGAATCACCTTGCCATACACCTAAAACTAACACAAAATTGTTAAATCAAATATACTCCAATATAAAATAAAAATTAAAAAAGGAAAAGAGAAAAGATAGTCTCTAGATAACAAAATATGCCAAATATATGCAACGTAACAGGGAGAACTGGCAGAATTTGAATGAGGTACTTGCATTAATTTCATGAATCTGACAGCTATACTGTTATGTATGAGTGCCCTTATCTTAAAAAACATACACTGAATTACTTACTTGTAAGACCTGGTTTTAGGAAAGGCAGAGGAACCAGAGATCAAATTACCAACATCCACTGAATCATCGAAAAAGCAAGAGAGTTCCAGAAAAACATCTATTTCTGCTTTACTGACTTTGCCAAAGCCTTTGACTGTGTGGATCACTATAAACTGTGGAAAATTCTTCAAGAGATGGGAATACCAGACCACCTGACATGTCCCTCGAGAAGCCTATATACAGGTCAGGAAGCAACAGTTACAACAGGACATGGAACAACAGACTGGTTCCAAATAGGAAAAGGAGTACATCAAGGCTATTTACTGTCAGCCTGCTTATATAACTTATAAGCAGAGTACATCATGAGAAACACTGGGCTGGAAGAAGCACAAGGTGGAATCAAGATTGCTTGGAGAAATATCAATAACCTCAGATATGCAGATGACACCACCTTTATGGCAGAAAGTGAAGAGGAACTAAAAAGCCTCTTGATGAAAGTGAAAGAGGAGAGTGAAAAAGTTGGCTTAACGCTCAACATTCAGAAAACTAAGATCATGGCATCTGGTCCCATCACTTCACGGCAAATAGATGGGGAAACAGTAGAAACAGAGCCAGACTTTATTTTGGGGGGCTCCAAAATCACTGCAGATGGTGACGGCAGCCATGAAATTAAAAGACACTTACTCCTTGGAAGAAAAGTTATCATCAACCTAAATAGCATAGTAAAAAGCAGAGACATTACTTTGCCAACAAAGGTCCATCTAGTCAAGGCTATGGTTTTTCCAGTGGTCATGTATGGATGTGAGAGTTGGACACTGAAGAAAGCTGAACGCCGAAGAATTGATGTTTTTGAACTGCAGTGTTGCAGAAGACTCCTGAGAATCCCTTGGACTGCAAGGAGATAGTCCATCCTAAAGGGGATCAGTCCTGGGTGTTCATTGGAAGGACTGATATTGAAGCTGAAACTCCAATACTTTGGCCACCTCATGCAAAGGGTTGACTCACTGGAAAAGACCCTGATGCTGGGAAGGATTGGAGGCAGGAGGAGAAAGGGACGACAGAGGATGAGATGGCTAGATGGCATCACAGATTCAATGGACATGGGTGTGGGTAAACTCTGGGAGTTGGTGATGGACAGGGAGGCCTGGTGTGCTGCAATTCATGGGGTCGCAAAGAGTTGCACATGACTGAGCAACTGAACTCAATTGAATAGGATATCATGTCTACAACTTACTCTTGATTGGTTCTGGAAAAAATATAAGAACTGTATATCTGTGGGGGTGGAAGAGAGATAGCAGGGAGAAAGAAAGGGCATGACAAAGTAAATGCAGTAAAATTTTATCAAATGGGAAGCACTGAGTGAAATGTATATAGGAAGTGTACACTACTTTTAAGACTTTCCTACACGTTTCAAAGTATTTCAGAATTTTTAAAAAGCTAAAATGAAGAGGGAAAACGGAGAAAATATATGCAAAGAAAATTTAACTGTTTTCAGTAATTTCATCAGTGAGGTAGTACTGGTAATATTCAGTTCAGTTCAGTTCAGTCACTCAGTCATGTCTGACTCTTTTCGACCCCATGAACTGCAGCACGACAGGCCTCCCTGTCCATCACCAACTCCTGGAGTCCACTCAAACCCATGGCCATTGAGTCGGTGATGCCATCCAGCCATCTCATCCTCTGTCATCCCATTCTCCTCCTGCCCTCAATCGTTCACAGCATCAGGGTCTTTTCAAATGAGTCAGCTCTTCGCATCAGGTGGCCAAAGTATTGGAGTTTCAGCTTCAACATCACTCCTTCCAATGAACACCCAAGACTGATCTCCTATAGGATGGACTGCTTGGATCTCCTTGCAGTCAAAGGAACTCTCAAGAGTCTTCTGCAACACCACAGTTCAAAGGCATCAATTCTTTGGCGCTTACCTTTCTTCGCAGTCCAACTCTCATAGCCTTGACAAGACACACCTTTGTTGGCAAAGTAATGTCTCTGCTTTTTAATATGCTGTCTAGGTTGGTCATAACTTTTCTTCCAAGGAGTAAGTGTCTTTTAATCTCATGGCTGCAATCACCATCTGCAGTGATTCTGGAGCCCATAAATATAGTCAGCCACTGTAAGGCTATGGTTTTTCCAGCCATAAGGGTGGTGTCATCTGCATATCTGAGGTTATTGATATTTCTCCCAGCAATCTTGATTCCAGGTTGTGCTTCCTCCAGCCCAATGTTTCTCATGATGTACTCTGCATATAAGTTAAATAAGCAGGGTGACAATATAAACCTTGACATACTCCTTTTCCTATTTGGAACCAGTCTGTTGTTCCATGTCCAGTTTTAACTGTTGCTTGCTGACTTGCATTCAGGTTTCTCAAGAGACAGGTCAGATGGTCTGGTATTCCCATCTATTTCAGAATTTTCCACAGTCTATTGTGATCCACAGAGTTAAAGGTTTTGGCAGAGTCAATCAAGGAGAAAGAGATGTTTTTCTGGAACTTACCTTCTTTTTACACTGAAACTATTACATATATTATGTGGTATAAAGCAAATAAATAACCATGACATATTCTGTGATTTGCCATGGCCTTGAAAACCAGGATTACTACTGCAGAAGGAAAAAGATAGAAATATATGCAAGAAAAGTTTAAAGACCCCAAAGTGCTTAACTTAAATTTCACTTGCCTAGTATAAATGTATGCTGCTCCTGCTGCTAAGTCGCGTCAGTCGTGTCCGACTCTGTGCGACCCCATAGACAGCAGCCCACCAGGCTCCCCCGTCCCTGGGACTCTCCAGGCAAGAACACTGGAGTGGGTTGCCAGTTCCTTCTCCAATGCATGAAAGTGAAAAGTGAAAGTGAAGTCGCTCAGTCGTGTCCGACTCTTAGTGACCCCATGGACTGCAGCCTACCAGGCTCCTCCGTCCATGGGATTTTCCCGGCAAGATACTGGAGTGGGCTGCCATTGCCTTCTCCTAGTATAAATGTATAAGCTGTTTTAACGTAATAAAAAATTCCCTAGTCTGTACACTGAAAAGGCCCAGAAACAATGAACAATCTATTAACCACAGTATTTTTAGTACCAGACTATGATACTAAAACACCATTTTCCAATAAAAGAAACCAGGGCTTATTAGAGATACGGTTGATTCAAGATCTAGTACAGGGAATGTATAAGACAAATCTGAAACTCTCTGTTTTACCAAAGAGAAAGAAAATTATTAAAGACTATTAGGAATGTGTCTATGGGACTCAGGAGGTAACCTAAGAAGGGTCTACTGGCCACATCTAAAAAATAATATTATCTTCTTTTGGAAAACAGGAGTCAATTCCTTTTCTTGAAAACTGATAAAAGCAGTCAAGTACTTATCATACCTTGTCTTTCCTATGTGGACTGCACCACTGTGTAACCCTAAGACAGGTGAGGGGAAAGTGTCTCTTTATAGAAGCATTTCAGCCAATAAAAGAGGAAATTATTTTGAAAAAATTGTGAAACCAGATGGGAAAGTGGTCATGTGTGTTTATATTTACAGGCGGCCACAAAGTCCCTATGCATGCTAGTTAGAATTTATCTGTACATTCCCTTTCATTCTTTGCACAGGCACATTCTCTCAGTTTTTCTGGACATCTTTCATGCTAACAGCTAGATGCTGGATATTGCTAAAGCAAGATCATATAGTTGTTTTAAATTTTCAAGTTATTATGATACTGAAAATCTTTCTACAATGCATAGGGGTTCTGCTTAACAGTGGCTGTGTATATACATGGCACTCACACCAAGCACTTTGGCTCCAAACAGTGAAAATCTGAACAAGTTCCATTACCTCTGTGTCTCAATATCCAGTTTTATCATCTTAAAAATGGAATCAGCAAGGTTTTCTGTATTAACAATCACTGGAATCAATGCGTGAGAAGGTAATGTGGTTCATTTCAAGCGCTGCCAGAATCTGGAACTCACAAGCTTTTTCTGATTTATTAAATGTCTTAGCTATTACATGATATCACATTTACAACAAGGCGCAGTATTACAAACATTAGTTGGACAGATGTAAGATATCTGCTTATAAACTAGATTACTTTTGATTTTAAAACTATCCAAGCTTATTTTGTATGTTCATTTTCCAGACATACAACTTTGCTTGTATGTCTTAATGTAATCTGTATGGTTTTAATGTAATCTATACTTAATTTACGTATATCCCACATTAAGGCCCAGTGAAAAAGTAAACATAGTATTAAAAATGTTTATATGGATAATTCAAACGTGAATAACCAAGATTTGTTTTTATTTCATAAAGTTCTGCTGCGCACCTATTATTATATAATACCAAACACTAACAAAACCTAAAATAAGAATATACGATTTGGGAAAACAGTTTTTTTCACTCCAGGCAAACTGAAAATAGCTTTTATTTGTGTGAATATAAAAGTAATGTTGTTCAGTTCATTAAAAAAAGATATAACGAAGTAAAGATCTCTTATAAATCACACACAAGAAAAAAAATCACTCAACCATTGTAGTATATTTAACTCTATAGTTACTCTAGTTGGCTAGCTGTCTAGCTTTTTACATATTTTGAAACAAGACTAGAATAATCTACACATGTTGGTAGCCTTCCCTTAATAGGTTTATAATTCAATGTATATATCATTTTATAGCAATAAATCTAGGTGCACATCATCTTCATTTTTAAGACCTTATTCAGGACTGTTGCAATAGGGGAGTGACAGCAGGCTGAACTCTGAATTCAGTAAAGACAACTGGGAACTTATAGCCCATGAGCAGGGTAAGGTGGGTCACTGAATGGAAAATTCCTGAGGCACATTATCATTTTTAAGTGCACAGTATATGTAAGCAATGCAATTTATTTACTCAGTTCCCAATGATGGACTCTTTCCAAATTTTTGCTACAATGACAACCCTTATATACATTTTCCCATACTTGTCTATTGTGGGAAAATTTCATTTGTGAATATATTATCAGGAAAAGCCTTACAGCTGTAACTTTTTCATTTATTTATGAACAAATTGTCTTCACTGATAATAGATAAAACTACCTGAACAGGTATCATTCCAGAAAACCAGGATTTACAGATGCCACAAGTATATGCAAAAGACGGGTAGACACCACAACAGTAGAAAAGATGATAACATTAAAATAGTTCCTGACAGCACAGGAATTTTTAATCTAGGAAAGGAAGAGCTATATACATAAATAATACGAGGAATTAATGCAAAGCAGGGAGAACTACATATTAACTAAGAATGGAATGAGTACCTAAATTCACATGGAGATTAATCTTAACTTAAGGCAATTTTTTTTATGTTAAACAGGTAAATAAAAAAATGACAAAAAAAGAGACAAATAATATATAGGTAACTCCAAGGAATCATCCAAATACTTTTGCCATAGTACTAATACATGAAATTCTTATAGCACTTAATAAAATAGCCTAATAATCCTGTGAAGACTGAAGATGAGAAAATTGTGGCTCAGGAAAGGAAAAGGGAATGATACGAACTGAACCATTTTTGTGTCCAGCAGAGATTTCCTGTTTCATCCTTCTAAAATGTAAGCTCCAAGAGGACAAGACTGCCCTATGGAGCACTGACTCCAGAGTCCTGAGAACAGTGCCTGCCACAAAGAAGCATGGATTCAGTAGACATTTGTTGAATCCCCATCCTACAGATGTCGAAATTGAGGCTCAGAAAGACAGTTATGGATATAAACACATAAAACCATTAAATTAAGGTTCAAAACTAAGTTTAGTATTCTTTCTTCAATTATAATGTTTGAAACAGTTTGGTTATTAGCTGAAATGTGGAAATCATTTTATAATATTTAACTAGTGCTACCAAAATAACTTTTGAATGTATAATTTACACTCGTCACTAAATTTTGATTAAGTCAGAAAGAAAATGGTATTGTCTTCAAAGGAATAGGCTGGATAATACTCCAGATGTGAAATGACAGTTTTAAATGTTTTATTTTATCATTTTAAGTGAGACTAAAGGAACAGACAGAGAAGGCAACGGCATCCCGCTCCCGTACTCTTGCCTGGAAAATCCCATAGACAGAGGAGCCTGGTGGGCTGCAGTTCATGGGGTCGCTAAGTGTCTGACACGACTGAACGACTTCACTTTCACTTTTCACTTTCATGCATTGGAGAAGGAAATAGCAACCCACTCCAGTGTTCTTGCTTAGAGAATCCCAGGGACAGGGGAACCTGGTGGGCTGCCGTCTATGGGGTCGCACAGAGTCGGACACGACTGAAGCAACTTATTAGCAGCAGCAGCAAAGGGAACAGAACTTTGAACTTTTTATTAGGTTTAAATTTTAAATTTTAAAATAAAGTAGCAAAAAGAAAGGAAGAAAAATCTATACACATAGCTCTCACCTGAAGGGAAAAAATAAAAAGAGGACTATTTTAATTTGCTATTGTACAGATAGATACTGCAAATTATATGAGTTATCCATTCATTAAAGTAGACACAGGATGGCCTTTTTTGGAGCTGTAGACTGCCATTTGGTTCAAATTACTATGAAACTCTTGAAAATAATTAAAATGTTTTTCTCTGAAAAAAATATATACTTCAAACTGCCTGACACTTAGAATTAAATGCTAAAGTATTAAAATAGCAATGTAAAAAAAAAAAAAGAAAAAGCAATGTAAAGCTGTATCTCTCTGTAAAAATCTAAAACATATCAGTAATCCAGTAAACATAAAGTTTAAGAAATCAAAATGCAATTTACTTCCTCTTACTGATATTTCCCCAGTTTATATTTCCTATGTAGCATCATATATATATATATATATATATATTAATCCTTTCAAACATAAACCAAACTCATAATATGAAAATATTTCAAAGTTACAAATCCAATTTGCTTAAAGTCCATTTAAATAAACTGTAAAATAATATTCTCAACTAAATACTTAGAAAGCAACAATGTCCTAGATTCTTTTGAAGATGTAGTTTTTCCTCAAGGAAAACTCCTGCCAATTTTTGTAAGTGGTTTCTCAATCAGATTCCTTACCTAGCAAGAATAAAATGTAAAGGGGACAAAAACTCTGGAATTTAGCTAGAATTTAGTCTCACATTTTTGCATTCACTATATAAAAATAAGAGAAATCAAAATGCAATGTTTTATTTTGCCTACCTTAGCATGAAAACACATCCAAGAGAAATATTTAACCAAAGCTTTAAGTTACAAAGATGTGAAAGTGGTCTAGAATACATGAAATTCAGGGATAAAAATTTTAAATTTCATTTTAAACAATAGCTTCAATTCCCTTCTACACTAAATATTTTGTCAGGAGCTTATACAAGTATTCTAGACCTTTTTTCTTCCTTCTCTGGATTCTTAAATTATTTCAGTAAACATCTGAGAACATTCACTTTGTTAAGTATTTTCACATGATCTATTTAACCTACCATCAACCCTGTGATGAAATCCTCATTTTATACATAACTAAACAAGGCTTGGCAATGATAAGTAACTCAACCGTGCCAAAGTAACTCAAGTCTGTCAGAGGCAAAGTCCATATATGAATAAGGTCTTCCAACTACACCACAACTGTACCTAATCACTTTATGTCATCACATGTTGCCTTATAATACACTGTACGGTCTTAATTTCCCCTATGTTCATATCTTTAAAAGCAACAGCTGTATTGTGCTTTGATATCTTACAGTATCTTTAGTAGACTGATTCAAGTTGTATGTTTCATAGAAGAATTACAGACTATAGGTTTAAAAACTCTGTCTCACACTTTTTAAATGGAAATTATACCAAAATAATCAAGCGCTATTAAATGCTTCCCATGTATTAACTCATTTAATCCTCATACCACCCCTATTAAATAGGTACATTATTGTCCTATTTTGCAGACAGAAAAGCTACAAGCTAGATAGGTTATCTAACTTGCCCAAGATTAAGGTTATAAGCTAGTTACAGATGAGGCTTCAAAAGCCAAGATATTCCTTCTGGAGTGGTTACACGCTTAAGTTTAAAACTGTCCCTCAAGTCTGTGCATGCATGCGTGCTAAGACATTTCAGTCGTGTCCGATTCTTCGCAACCCTATAGACAGTAGCCCGCCAGGTCCCTCTGTCCATGAGATTCTCCAGGCACGAAGATGGGAATGGGTTGCCTTGCCCTCCTCCAAAGAATCTTTCCAACCCAGGGATTGAACCTGTATCTCTTTTTTCTCCAGCATTGGCAGGCGGGTTCTTTACCACTAGCGAATCTGGTAAGCACCCCCTAAGACTACATAATGACTAAATGAAATCATGCATTCATACAGTAGAAAAATTCAAAAAGTTTTAACTCTTGGCAATGATTTCTTGAAAATGAAACCAAAGTGAAGTGAAGTCGCTCAGTCGCGTCCAACTCTTTGTGACCCCATGGACTGTAGCCTACAAGCCTCCTCCATCCATGGAATTTTCCAGGCAAGAGCACTGGAGTGGGTTGTCATTTCCTTCTCCAGGGGGATCTTCCCGACCCAGGGATCAAACCCAGGTCTACAGCATTGCAGGCAGACACTTTACCATCTGAGCCACCAGGGAAGCTCTAATGAAACCAAAAGCATAGGCAAAAAAGCAAAAATAGACAAATGGGCCTATATCAAAATGAAAAAACTCCCGTGTATCAAAGAAACAACAGAATAAAAGACAACCTATATAATGAGAGAAAAAAATCTTCAAATCAGACATCTGGTAAGAGTTTCCTAGGTGGCATGAGTGGTAAAAAGAAACCTGCCTGCTAATGCAGGAGATGTAAGAGATGTGGGTTCAGTCTCTGGGTTGGGAAGAGTCCCTGGAGGAGGGCATGGCAACCCACTCCAGTAATCTTACTTGCAGAATCCCATGGACAGAGGAGCCTGGTAGGCTATGGCCCATAGGGTCACAAAGAGTCAGACAAGACAAGCGATTTAGCACGCAGGCTTAACTCAACAACTAAAAATAACCTGATTTAAAAATGGGTAAAGGACTCGAATATTTCTCAAAAAATGATATAAAAATGGCCAACGAGCAAATAAAAAGATCCTCAACATCACTAATCATGAGAGAAATGCAAAGCAAAACCACAATAAGGTATCACCTCACACTTGCCAGGATGGGTACTGTCAAAAACCAACAAAGAGTCAAACAGAAAATAACAAGTGTTGATGAGGATGTGGAGAAACAAGAACTCTTGCCCACTGTTAGTAGGAATGTAGAACTGTGTAACTCTTATGAAAAACAGTATGGCAATTCCTCAAAAACTGTGAAAATAAAATTACCAATATGATCTGGCAATCCCATTTCTGGGTATATATCAAAAACAATTAAAGCAGGATCACAAAGAGGCATTTGTACACCCATGTTCTTAGTAGCCTTATTCACAATATAGACTGCGATGGTTTCCAAGATATAGAAACTATCAATACAATCTATTCATAGATGGTGAATGGATATTGAAAATGTGGTCTATGCACACAATGGAATACTATGAAGCCTTCAAAAAGGAACTATCATATTTATGCTACAAGATGAATAAACTTCAGGGACTTCATGCTAAATTAAATAAGCCAGTGAAAAAAGGCAAATACTAAATAATTCCACTTACTATATAATAAGTATCCAAAGTAGCCACATTTTAAAGAGAGTACAGTGGTGGTTACCAGGGGCTGGGTGGAAAGGGAAAATGGGGAATTGTTTAATTGCCATAAAGTTTTAGTTTTGTTAAGACAAAAAATTCTGTAGATCTGTTGTACCACAATGTGAAAACGTTTAACGTTATTGAACTGTACACTTAAAAATGATTAAGTTGATAAGCTTCTGTTTTTGCCACATTAAGAAAAAAAATTTTTTTTCATTTCTCTCTTTCATTTTCCTCAACAGCAGGGATATGAAAAGGACAAAGAAAAGTAAAGAAATTCAAGGACTTCAATAAGTAGAAAGAAACTAAGAAAACAACAATAAAATGAAATAGGTAACCCCACACTCTTATTGATAATTTTCTTCTTAACGTGGAAATATTCTGAACCTCAAACGAAACTGTATCCTATGGACCAGATAATGGAATGTCGTGGTTAAAGGCCTTTTGGAGCTGGAGAGCTCAAATACTATTCTGACTTTGCTACAAATTACTGTGTGACCTTGGGTAAGACATTTTCATTCATTCATTCACTCACTCATTCATTCACTAATCAAAAGGTCTGTTTCCATGACTGAGCCTGGTCAAATGAGTCCTAGGGTCGATCTGAGGTATAAATGAAATAAGTCATATAAAACAGTATCTACTTTACAAGCACTCCGTAAGTGCTGGCCATAATTACTTTAGAGCCTAGAGAACAAGAGCAAGATTTAGACTAAAGGAAGTCCTGTGCTCTGTTCCTAAAGATGTGCCTCATTTGTCGATAATTATGGTGCTATCAAATCGGATACTATTTAGCAAACCCTTACTGACTCTTATCATTCTTGTGGTCCTCTCTTCTACAGAACTCTCTCCCAGGGAAAAGCAATGTCATCTCAGGTGTTCGAAAATGTTTGCTTTGGGAAGAGTGTGTACCCCAGAGGCGGTGGAACCAGGGACCTGTACATTAACAGTGAGTTCCCTGTTCCTCTCACTTCACCAGGGACCTAGGCCTTATTCGCGGATGAGGATGAGGAGGGAGGGGGCCACACAACCACACATCCAGATATAAAGCCCCATCTGGTGAGACAGGACCAGAGGAACCTCCCGGGAGGATGACAGCTGGACATTCATGAAAACCAATAGGGGAACCCGGGTGGCTCAGAGCCGGCATCTCGCAGGTAGGCCGGTGAGGAGGGAGTCTCGGGGAGCCCACGGCCGGCCCGGCCCGGAGGCTCAGGGCCCGAGCGGGGGTGTGTCGGCGAGGGGCGTCCCGGGGTCCGACCGGCGGGGTCGGGCGGGCGGGGGCGGGCTGCGCGGCGGGGGAAGGGGCCGAGGGCCTCACCGCGGGCCGAGGGCAGCGGGTAGAGCTTCTCGGCCTTCTGGAGGAAGCGCTGGGCCTTCTCGCGGTTGCCGGCGTTCAGGGCCTCCCGGGCGATCTCGACACATTTCTCCGCCTCATCCCGGTTCCCCTCCATGGCTTGCGCCTTCTTCCGTTTCCTGCGGGAGCTCAGCAACGAGGGACGGAAGCCGCCGCCGCCGACGCCGCCGAGAAGGCCAGGCCGCCGGGCTGGGGGCGTGCGAAGGCGAGCGGGGAGGAGCGCAGGCGAGCGCGGCGGCGGGGCCCGGGCGCACGGGCGGGCTCGCAGCTCCGCCTCCTCTCGGCGGCCTCCCCGCCCCCCGCGGGTCGCCGCGGCGCGAGCCGCGTCCCTCCGGCCCCGGGCTGGGCTCCGCCGCGCCGCCAGAGCCGGCTCGTTGGTCCTTGCCGGCGCGGACAGGCTCGGGGCCGACCGACCTGCAGGCCGAGGGGGGCGTGCGGGCGATACCGGGCCGGCTGGCCGCCGGAGGGCGGCCCTGGAGGGGTTCCGGCGCGGCGTGGACCCAGCCGCCAGCCTCAGCAACGCGGTGCCCTCCAACCCCCAGCGCGGCCCGCGCGGGCAGCAGCCAGCCTTCCTAGCGACCGGGCGACGAGTGGGGGTGGGGACCGGCGTTTTGGGGACAATTCCCAGGGGTCGAAGGCCCGCCCCCGCCCCCGGAGCCTAGGTCAGCCTGGGGAGACTTCGGTCAGGTGAGGAGCGGGCTGTCAGTCTCGGGGCACCGCTTCCCGCACAGCAGTTCAGGAACACAGCAGGGCGTCCTCTGACCCTAATTCCTGTTTCATTGCCTCATTTCATTCATACTCCATTTTTCTGACTCAGTGTCATTAAACTGTCTCTTAGTACACCCCCTGAGGTACAAAGCAAACATTTAGATAACTTGTAGTTTGCACTTATTCTGGTGAAAACCAAAACGTTAGTTTCATGACCAAAACAGGGCAGGAATCAGCTCTCTGGCAATGTTGCCTCATTTAGGAAACCTTAGTTTTCTCCCTTCTCCCATTTTATCATCACTCTTTTGTGAAATACTTGCCATGTTGGTATCCTCAGTGAAGGCAAGGGGCCCCCTTTTTGCTTGGTATTAAGAACTTGGCAGAAACTAAGTGTCAAAATGATCCACTTAACCTAATTACAAAGTAACTATTTTCACACAATGTTCAGTAAAGATACTGTCTGCCATAGCGGCAAATATGGTAACTCAAGACTTTGAAAGAAATCTTTTGATTCTTCTGTTAAGTGGGAATAGTATGTTCCCCAAAGATGTTACCATAATACTGAACAATTTAATGCAAGTAACCTTCAAAACAGCGTGTAGCACAATGAAAACATTATCAGTCTAAACTGAAAAGTTCCTTCGGTGTAGGTAGCTACACACAGGACTTTCCTACCTGGCCTCTGCTCCCCACCCCCACCCAGTCCCCACAGTGCTCTGGTATAGTGCTGCTATCACAAACAGTAAACAAAGCTAATGAACTGAGATGGTTAAACAGCCTAAAAAAACATCAACTTGTGCTGAAGTTTTAAAATCTTTTAATAGTTCATTACACAGTATTTAAAAAAAAATACTTGGGCCTTTTAACTTTGTTGATCTACAGACAGAATTAACAGTAATTTCAAGAGAAGAAATGTGCTTAAGTTATTGCTAGGTAGGATACCTATTCAAAACAAAGCTGTTCCTACTATAATCAAGCAAATTTTATACACAACTAGTTTGGGATATGACCTTTATTGAGCTCATCCACCAGAGTGGAAATAATGTCTGTACAAAACCAAATGTTTGTTACTATAACTTCTGCATCACAATTAAAATCCAAACAGTTTTTTAAAAACAGTCAACTCAATCAAAACCCACTACTTCGGAATCAATAGCTTCTTTGAAGCCACAGTAACACTTAAATATGGTTAAGACTCAAATGCAGAAATTTGGTTGGTTGGAAAGCTAATTAAACTCCCAACTTGCTCAAATAGAATTACAAAAAGGCAAAATTGTGTTTTTCACAGAGATACAGTCCACTGGAATCACCAACACTGGACAGCTGTTAGAGTATTTAGAGTCCTGAGATAATAAGGAATCCAGGCATCCTTTAGACAGTCTTCTGTTGTCCTTTCTTCCCAATCAGAGATTTGTGGATGTGTGGAATGACACCTAGAAGAGATACAATAACAGAGTACTTTAAAACCAGGAGTTTAATGTTCAGCTTGGAAGATGTCTTTCAATGTGAGGCTAAGTGCAGAGTAAAACTCAGAAATACAGAGAGAAATCAAATTTCATGATGCAACCATACTACAGATTAGTGAAAATATACTGTATCCTCTTCTAAACTGAAAATTACTGGAGAGAAATTTAAAAGCAAATTCTTTTCTCTAAAGAAATTTATAAGTTAATATTTACGTACCACCACCAGCAATTGTAGCCTTGATGAGAGAGTCCAATTCTTCATCTCCACGAATAGCAAGTTGCAAGTGACGGGGGGTAATACGCTTTACCTTCAAGTCTTTCGATGCATTTCCTGCCAATTCAAGTACCTAGAAGGCAGAATGCAATCAATCCCCTTTCAACTTTCATTAATGTCAAGATCCAGACATGATTCAAACCTTCATGATGAACGCTTATCTACCAGCTGTCATCTCCCCCACTACCTGAATGGCAAGATAAGCAAAAGCCATAAAGAGGGCACGCAATTTTTATTTCCTAAGGCCGCAAACTCAAGCTCAGGAGGATCCCCATCATGATCACCAGCCCCCCCTAGCGTTGTCGGAAGCTTCTCGCCGCGTTCAGAGCCTGGGAGTTTTCTTGCATCACTTTCCTCCTTCCCTCTCGCCGCCTTCCCCCACCCCCTCCCAGCCTTTTCCAGATTATAGGCGTACACCCATTTACCTCTGCGGTGAGGTACTCCAGGATGGCTGCGCTGTACACAGCAGCAGTCGCGCCCACACGTCCATGGCTGGTCGTCCTAGATTTCAGGTGTCGATGAATACGGCCCACTGGGAACTTCGTTTTTAGCATACACAAACATAAATGCACAAAGATAGACTAGTCAAAGATGGTAAAATTACACGCGCGCCAAAGGCAGGGGCATGGACGCTGGTGCAGCAACGAGCCCCAGCACAGACACACGTGATCGTCCCCCCCCCGATATTTATTGCATCGGTAAACCAAGTCTCGACACTATCACCCACGCAAAGACGAAACGCTCATCCAGAGCGATGATAAACAAGAGAGGACAGGGCAAGAAAAACGGCACGATTCCCAGAATGCACGAACCACCACTGACCTGCAAACCGGCTCTCTGCGAGCGGGAAACCGCCTTTGTCTTGGCCTTTCCGGAGTCCTTCCCAGCCTTACCGCCAGCCTGCGGCGCGCACACGCCCGCGAGCGAAGGAGGAACGCAGAATATAGGATTACCAGAGCCGCGCGCCCTTCCCCCACCGCGCCGCGGCTCGGGCGCGAGCGCGGCCCCGAGCCCAGCCGGGGTCTCCGGCCCGCCGCGCGCCGCAAGGGCGACCCCGCCCGCCTGCCCCCCGCCGCGCGCCCGCCGCGGCCGCGCGCCTCGGTCCGCCCGCTGCGCGCGCCACCCAACCGTCACCGCCCGCCGCGAGATCCGAGGCTGCTCCGCTCGCCGCCGACAAAACACCTCCCCCTGCTCTTCCAAATCCTGTCTCCGCGCGTTCCCAACCGTCGCCGCTTCACCCCCATCTCCGTGGGTAACGGGTTTTTCTCCCGCCGGCAAAAACCCGCGGAGTCTTCGAGCGTCTCCACCAAGTTTACCATTTCGAATTCTGCTGAAGCTCAGACAAGCAAGGCAGAGAAAGGACTAGTCAGACACCCAGCGAGAACCCGCCGCCTACTCCTTCGTCGGACCGCGATTCAAACTGCGCTGTCTCCCGCCTTCCCCGCTCCCTTTATACTGCAGAATGTTCCCTCATCCGGGAACTCGGATTGCTCATCCCACCAATGGCTGCCACCCGCCCTCGGGACGCGTCCTTGAAGCTTCAGCCAATGAGAAAGCGAAGCAAAGGGCGGAGGGGCGGGCGCTTCGCAGCTCGAATCCCTATTGGAGCGTGCGGAGGGCGGTGGGGGAGGGCGGAGGGATTGGAACTGGGGAGAAGAAGGGCACGGCGGCGGGAGGGAAGAAACAGAGCGAGCTCTGCTGCGGGAGCTGGGGGACGCCCCCTCCCAGGCTGTGGTCACGTGTCCGAGAGGCGGAGTTGAGAGGCTCGGGGAGGGGCACGCAGCATCGCGCACCCCACTGTCACCGGCTCGCCTTCGTCTCCTAGCCTGATTCCGGAGACCACGTGAAGTCTCCGCGGGGTCTAGCGCGCCCCACTTCCCGCCCTCCCCTTCCAAATGAGCACCTCGAAGGCAGAGACCCACCAGTCCTCAGCCTTCTTCCGAGGCCCGGGGTACTCTTTTCCCTGGTACCCTCAGCATCCCCCAGCTTTTTCAGTCTGACAGGTGGCGCGAAAGCGTCCAGTGAGAGGAGCCTCAACTCCCTCCCTAACCACAGCCTTAATAGTGATTCTAGTCTTCTAATCCCCCTGGGCGAGTCTCGAGCCACCGACTGATCTTGATCCACTGCTCCCACGTCATTTTCAGTTCTGACTCCCTCTTCTCTCCTCACCAGTTTTGAATGCCCTACCTCCCCCCCAGTGGGATACTTTCACCTGAAAGCCGTGATGAAAGCCCCCTTGCTGGTCAGAAAAGACACTTTGGTCTACCCCTAGAGGGCTTGGAGTGAGACGGTATTCTTTAATCAAATCATAAGCCGTATCTTTCTGGAGATTACACATCAATGGGTTGTACCTATAGCCTGGTGTCTAAAGTTGATTTAGTGAAACCTCAAAGCTATTCTGTGTCAACTTTTCTATGCTAAACAGTTTGCTACATGACAAATGTTCGGTAAATGTCAGTGGGGTAACTTCTAACGTGATTCAAAGACAGTTACAGATGGTCCATGTAATCAATTGCAAATGGTGGGCTTAAAAAATAGTACTGTACACACAGTACTATCATAATGCCAGCTACTTAATCTTCCAACTAATAGATTAATAACACGTGTGTGTATGTCCAGCTGCTTGAAGACAGTAATGATCTAAATCTTTTATATTTATAGCATTTAGTAGTGTATTACATTTTAAATATAATTCAGTATTTCTGACGTCAAAAAGTTTTAATGTATGTATCCTTAAGTACTGTAGTTTGAGTTTCAGTTTGAAAGATTTTATCAAATTAGAGGACCCTTCCATATCTGCTAGATAAGTAAGTTCCCAACAATTTGACAGTAAGTTTTGTTATTTTCCTCCCCTTACAAATGAGGAATTTTTACATTGTAATCAGTAGTAGGAGTTAATCAGTTCTCCCGCTGAATTGTTACAATGACATTTTAAAACTGTGAAACCTGATGTAATAGTTAATCGGAGCTCTGCTGAGCCTTCCTGATATGTAACTTAGAAACCAACATTAATACATTTTCCAGTTTGGACAATATGTACTCTTTGCTATGAGGTCCAGCTAAAGGAATTCACTGTTGCCTCACTAAACAGTGGTTAAGATAATGTGCTCTGGAGCAAGTAGTCAAGAAGAACTCGGCTCTGCTTCCTTCTCAATGTGTCATCTTAGTTACTTTTTGGAGCTTCAAGTTTCTCTTCTATGAAAAGAGTACAGTAACACCTATTCTCAGGTAGTTGTTGAAAGATTTAAGGAGAAGATATGCAATGTATGCTCCAACATGTGTTTATCACATAGCAGCAGATGATAATGATGGTGTCCTCTACATTGGATGCTGGGGAAGAATGAAATAAAGTATCGTTGATTCCTGAATCTTTTCCCTTGTCTAGCACACTGTCTTCCTTTGTCATGAAAGTAAAAAGCGGCAATGCAAGCCTGAGACCTACCTAGGCCCCCTGCATTGGGAAAGCAGAGTCTTAGCCACTGGACAACCAGGGAAGTCCCCACTTTAATTTTAGATTGCCTATCACCTGCTGAAATGTATCTTAACTGCTACAGTAAGTCAACACCCTAAATCTTAGGGAAAGAAAGCACACTTTACCCTGAAGCACTGAGAAACCCATCAGTATTTCTGAGAAGGGGAGAATACAGTGTTCTTCAATTTTGAGTTACTAATCTAGCATGGGGTAGAAGCCAAATCATAAAAGAGAAAATTTTTCTGAGAAGACTGGTAAAGCTGATGTATGTCATTTAGATATAAACCCTAAAACCGTGTAACACTGAAACCAAGAAAAGGATGTAAAATCTTGAAGGAAGTCTCAGTAATATTTAGTAACTGGGTGTGGCATTTAAGAAAGTGTAGGAAGGATATGGATAAATGAGAGAGGGCATACAAGAAGATACTCGGGTTTTTTAGATTGATGGTTTATGATATGAAGTAGCATCTATAGAAATGAAAATGCCAAAAGGGTAGACATGGATGAGCAGAGGAGAGAAGAAAGAGGAAACTGAGGAACGTTATGAAAAGTTTAAGCTGACATTCGGGGATTCAAGTGGAATTTTCTAGTAAGTATGTTGGCAATGAGCGCAGGAGTTAGTGAAAGAAAAATTTTAAAAGATATATCCTAAGAATCATCCCTAATAAAAAAAACTTTAGGTGATGATGTCAGCACTGTTACAAGATAGCATGAGGCATATTTAACAGTATATGTGAGCAAAGATTGGTTGGATCCATTTTTAAATTAAGTGAGCCATTTTAAAGTTTGTAATTCAATAAAGTGGTGTCTCAGATGGTAAAGAATTTGCCTGCGATGCAGGAGACCCAGGTTTGATCTCTGGGTCAGGAAGATCCCCTGGAGTAGGAAATGGCAACCCACTCCAGTATTCTTGCCTGGAGAATCCCATGGACAGAGAAACCTGGGGTTATAGTCCATGGGGTGACAAAGAGTTGGACATGACTGAGTAACTAACATTTACTTAAAGTTTCTTGTTATTAAACATGTAAAAAAATCATAGATTAAAAAAAGCAATTAAAAAAACAATTGGAATTGGTGGCGCCAAGTTGGAAGTAGTTTGAGGCACTTCACCAACAGGAGCTGGAGGAGAAGACTTCTTTAGGGAAGGTCTGGAAGCAAAGAAAGGGAATTATTTGATTGACTTAAAAATATTTAATTAACTTAAAGCAATTGGTCATCTCTAGGTTTTTATTTCATAGCCTTGAGGCATTCACAGGTATAGATTTTAGGCTATTTTCATAGCATTAGAGCCACCTCAGTCTAATAACCTCCTTGTTTAATTTGACATCACAGATGCCAGTACCAAGGAAAAAGAGTGAATGCAACTGAAAGCTGAAGAGCAGTCAACAAGATCTAGAGAAGTAAAATGTAGTGTCTCACTAGACGTAATGATTCCATATTAAACTAGAAAACTGTAGTTACCACATCTAGTAAGATAACGTCCACCACATATATAGCTCACTCTAGGTAAAGAGCGATCTGTGTTTGGTGCTTACTACTCTCTCCTGTCTGCCAGAGATGATGATGTTGCCATAAATTCTGAGGCTAATGGTTTTATCAAAAGTCTTGGCTATTAAGTAAATATTTTATGCCCAGTGTTACAAGGTAATGAGAAAAGTCCATTTGGTAAATTCTGTAAATGAGAAATTCCACAAGGCTAGCTTCGTACTGTTGGAAATCCAAATACCACTTTCATCCTGAGGAGTTAAGGGAGCACCACAAAAAAGGCAAGAGTCTAAAGCCATTCAGTTTATACTGCGCAGTCCTCTACAGACACAGCCCCAGGGGAAAATCATATAAAAGGTGTGAGCATCACACCTATTGTTAAAACCTTGCACAGATAAGTGTGACTCCTTAGGCCTCTCAATAGGATAGACAAGGCTCAGAGAAGAAGCTGAAGGTCTTCCCATACCCTAAGACTTTCCCAGCTTTATTTTGTGTAGGTGCTGTGTGTGTGGGGGGGTGGGGGGGGGAATGGCAGTGGTTGCTTGGAATTATTTGTCAGCGTAAAGTAACCTAGTGAAAGCTAACTAATCTAACCAACTATCTGAGAATCCTCTTGTTTACTTTTGTAACTACTTTTAAGTTTTCCCCAGTTTGCTATAGAATTACTTTGAGTGAGATTTCGCACTGTCTGGGCCCAGGCAGAGAAGGAGAGAGCAATGCTTTTGTTCATAGGAATAGATAAGGCTATCAGATCATGATTAATGAGTCACTAGGTTTAGGATATTTGAGGCATGATATTAAGCAAGATCAATTGCTCAAAATACCTTTTGAGCCTTGTAAACTCTGTACATTTACAAGGCATTTTATGAGTTTTCTAGGAAATGTGACCTAGAGGTCAAATTTCAACCTAAACATGTCTGAGGTAGACATGATCCTGGCTTATTTTCATTTTAAAAGATGAAGAAATAGACTGAGGGGACACTCAGGGATAAAAGAGAACCAATGCACATTGTCTGTGCTCTTTTATAGTTTCATACTTCTGAGTTAAAAACCTTGGAAGAGGATTTGATTAGTGCCCATGACCATATATACCTGTGATCTTCTCTGTCTTAAATGAAAAAGATGCAATCTCTCACTGAACAATTTTGAAGACATCAATGTTATTCTCTCTAGGTGAATACCATTTTCATTATCTTCTAGTGTCCTGATGCTTTGTGAAATAAGTTATTAATTTCTTCGATAAGCTTTCTCTACTGCTCAGAACCTCAGCAGGAAGCAGCCTGAGATGAACTCTACCTCCATTAATAGATTATTCCAACAAGTCTAGGCAAGAGCTGGCCAGGTCGTTTATCATATTTCATCACAGGATATGGAAATTTACATGCTGGCTCTTTGTTTAGATTTTTATTTCCTGTTTTTAAAGTAAAACAGTGTACTCATTTTAATTCTCAAAAATGAAGCAAGTCACCTTTTCTCCAAACTTCGCTGACAATTCAGGAATTTTATAAAAATCTGAAGAAGAGAGGAGAGTTACTATATATTATTATAATGTAGAACCTTTTTCACAACACTGATTTTATAATAAAACTTCACTAATTTTACAGAAAGTGCTGTTTCAAATTAACAAATATTATACATTACAGAGCACTTGATATACACATTATATGTATAAAAATAAACATATAGCAACTGTATAATACTTTTACATATGGATATATATAAAACTCCAAGTGACCAGTAAATAGTTTTGCCAAGAACAAATACAGTCATCTCCAACTCTTTGTGACTCTGTACTGTAGCCCGCCAGGCTCCTCTGTCCATGGGATTCCTCAGGCAAGAATACTGGAGTGGGTTGCGATTTCCTTCTGCAGGGGATCTATGTGACCCAGGAATCATCGAACCCGTGTCTCTTACTGCTTGGCAGGTGGATTCTCTACCATTAGCGCCACCTAGGAAAATCATATATAACACTCCAAGTGATCAGAAAATAGTTTTGCCAAGAACAATACTAGTAGATTTGCTTTAAAAAAAGAATTTGTAATAGCATTAATAAATTTATAAATGTATCAAAGATCAAGAACTTTTATAATATGTATTTGGAAATTTCTGTATTTTGTGTTCTCTATTAAGTAGGTTTACAAATATCCTTTGTGGCTGATTTAAACCATAGTTCAGTGTCCGTTTCCAATGACATATTAAAAATTCTCAAAGAATAGGATCTGAAATATTGAGGCTCTACTCTTGGTTGTCCGTGGTAATCTGATTGCCTCCCAAAAGTGGAGGACATGACTTGAGACTGCATTTACAAAGCATCACATTTTTATTCAGACTGCCTGTTTTTGAGGTAGGTTAAATCTCCCCAAGTCACTCCTATGTGCTGAAACTGCGTTGAATGATAGCTCATGCGAAAATACAGACACATAGAAACTTGCACCTCTCATTGCTCCTTTGTGCCATTTGCTTCACACACATCCAAAGGCTATTTTGCAAGTGGGACACAGCACCTTTTCACTGACATGATCTTGTTATGGGTTACAGATTTCTACAGAAACACTGGAGCAAATATTTTGAAGAATATGAAGTAGATAACTGAAGCCTTAAATGGCTAAGACTGGCTCACTGTTCATCAAACCCATTTTTTCTTCCTGAGCTTTCCACCAGAACTCCTGCTCCATGCAGAAGGGGTGACCATGTGACTGTTTCTTGTCATGATGTGTGGAAGTGGAGTGTGTCATTTCCATATCAAGGCTTTTGAAAAGTAAGTATGCCTTCTCCATCTTCTTTTTCTCTATTGAGAGTTGGACGCAAAGCAGGAGACTTTCAGGTAAGATAGAAGATCAAAACCATGAGATCAATCTCACAAGAGCCACCCGCCAAGAGGAAACACCAGGCAAATACTTGTATTGTGTTTAGTCCCCACAATTTTGTTGTTTGTTACAGCAGTTAGCCCTCCCTAACTAATTACCTAGCTCACAGACACAAAACAGCGAAGGCAGAAGTGTTTTTGAGAGACCTACGTATGTGTAATCTATTATTATTAGTATGCTGGTTTCATTTGCCAATACTGTAAAATAGAAGGATAAGTTTTGGCAAACATTCCCTACTAAAGAATCCTTGTTTTCATTATTCTCTACTTTGAAAAAATCAATTAAATAATTTGGCTGCATTGGGTCTTATTGCTGCATGTAGGATCTTTGATTTTTGTTGAAGCATGCGGGATCTTTATTTTCAGCATTCAGATTCTTTAGTTGAGAACGTGAATTCTTAGTTGCAGCAATGTGGGATCTAGTTTCCAGGGATCCAATCTAGGCCCCCTGCATTGTGACTGCAAAGTCTTAGCCACTGGACACCAGGGAAGTCCCCATTATTCTGTACTTTTAAAAAGACTATTCTTTGTAAAAATATAAAGTAACTTATGCACGGGTTTCCTTTCCATGGCAGTATTTGTAAGAGCGAAAGATTGGAAATAACCCAGATGATCATTGATCAATTCAGATCAGTCGCTCAGTCATGTCCAACTTTTTGTGATCCCATGAACTGTAGTAGGCCAGCCTTCCCTGTTCTGCACCACCTTATGGAGCTTGCTCAAACTCATGTCCATCCAGTGGGTGATGCCATTCAACCATCTCATCCTCTGTCATCCCCTTCTCTTCTTGCATTCAATCCTTCCCAGCATCAGGGTCTTTTCCAATGAGTCAATTCTTCTCATCAGGTGGCCAAAATATTGGAATTTCAGCTTCAACATCAGTCCTTCCAATGAATAATCAGGACTGATTTCCCTTAGGAGGGACTGGTTGGATCTCCTTGCAAGCCAAGGGACTCTCAAGAGTCTTCTCCAACACCACAGTTCAAATGCATCAGTTCTTCTGTTCTCACCCTTCTTTATAGTCCAACTCTCACATCCATACCTGATTACTGGAAAAACCATAGCTTTCAGTAGACATACCTTTGTTGGCAAAGTAATGTCTCTGTTTTTTAATATGCTGTCTAGGTTGGCCATAGCTTTTCTTTCAAGGAGCAAGCGTCTTTTAATTTTATGGCTGCAGTCACCATCTGCAGTGATTTTGGAGCCCCAAAAAATAAAGTCTGACACTGTTTCCACTGTTTCCCTGTCTATTTGCCATGAAGTGATGGGACCAGATGCCATGATCTTAGTTTTCTGAATGTTGAGCTTTAAGCCAACTCTTTCACTCTCCTCTTTCACTTTCATCAAGAGGCTCTTTAGTTCTTCTTCACTTTCTGCCATAAGGGTAGTGTCATCTGTGTATCTGAGGTTACTGATGTTTCTCCTGGCAATCTTGATTCCAGCTTATGCTTGCTTCAGCCCAGCATTTCTCATGATGTACTTTGCATTTAAGTTAAATCAGCAGGGTGACAATATATAGCCTTGATGTATTCCTTCCTTATTTGAAACCAGTCTGTTGTTACATGTCCAGTTCTAACTGTTGCATCTTGACCTGCATACAGTTTTCTCGGGAAGCAGAAAAAGTGGTGTGGTATCTCTTTAAGAATTTTCCATGGTTTATTTTCATCCACGCAGTCAGAAGGGTTTGACGTAGTCAATAAAGCAGATGTTTTTCTGGAACTCTTACTTTTTCTATGATCCAACAGAAGTTGGCAGTTTGATCTCTGATTCCTTTGCCTTTTCTAAATCCAGCTTGAACATCTGGAAGTTCACATTCTGCTAAGACTGGCTTGGAGAATTTTGAGGATTACTTTATTAGTGTGTGAGATGACTGCAATTGTGCAGTAGTTTGAACATTCTTTGGCATTGCCTTTCTTTGTGATTGGAATGAAAAGAGACCTTTTCCAGTCTTGTGGCCACTGCTGAGTTTTCTAAATTTGCTGGCATATTGAGTGCAGAACTTTCACAGCATCATCTTTCAGGATTTGAAATAGCTCAACTGGAATTCCATCACCTCCACTAGGTTTGTCAGTGGTGATGCTTCTAAGGCCCACTTGAGTTTGCATTCCAGGATGTCTGGCTCTAGGTGAGTGATCATACCATCAAAGTCATCTGAGTTGTGAAGATCTTTTTTGTATAGTTCTTTTATGTATTCCTACCACCTGTTCTGAATATCTTCTGCTTCTGTTAGGTCCATACCGTTTCTGTCCTTTATTGTGCCCATCTTTGCATGAAATGTTTCTTTGGTATCTTTAATTTTCTTGAGTTGATCTCTAGTCTTTCCCATTCATTGTTTCCCTCTGTTTCTTTGCACTGATCACTGAGGAAGGCTTTCTTACCTCTCCTTGCTATCCTTTGAAACTCTGCATTCAAATGGGTATATCTTTCCTTTTCTCCTTTGCCTTTAGTTTCTCTTCTTTTCTCAGCTATTTATAAGGTCTCCTCAGACAACCATTTTGTCTTTTTTGCATTTCTTTTTCTTGGGGGTGGTCTTGAATGCTGACCTCCATCCATAGTTCTTCAGGCACTCTGTCCATAAGATCTAATCCCTTGAATCTATTTGTAACTTCCACTGTATAATCATAAGGGATTTGATTTAGGTCATACCTGAATGGCCTAGTGGTTTTCCCTACTTTCTTCAGTTTAAGTGTGAATTTGTCAATAAGGATTTCATGATCATCTGAAAAGCAAGAGAGTTCCAGAAAAACATCTATTTCTGCTTTATTGACTATGCCAAAGCCTTTGAATATGTGGATCACAACAAACTGTGGAAAATTCTAAAAGAGATGGGAATACCAGACCACCTGACCCGCCTCTTGAGAAATCTGTATGCAGGTCAGGAAGCAACAGTTAGAAGTGGACATGGAACAACAGACTGGTTCCAAATAGGGAAGGAGTATGTCAAGGCTATATATTGTCACCCTGCTGATTTAACTTATGTGCAGAGTACATCATGAGAAACGGTGAGCTGGAGCAAGCATAAGCTGGAATCAAGATTGCCAAGAGAAATATCAATAACCTCAGATACGCAGATGACACTACCCTTATGGCAGAAAGTGAAGAACTAAAGAGCCTCTTGATGAAAGTGAAAGAGGAGAGTGAAAAAGTTGGCTTAAAGCTCAACATTCAGAAAACTAAGATCATGGCATCTGGTCCCATCACTTCATGGCAAATAGATGGGGAAACAGTGGAAACAGTGACAGACTTTATTTTTTTGGGCTTCAAAATCACTGCAGATGGTGACTGCAGCCATAAAATTAAAAGACGCTTGCTCCTTGAAAGAAAAGCTATGGCCAACCTAGACAGCATATTAAAAAACAGAGACATTACTTTGCCAACAAAGATCCATCGAGTCAAGACTATGGTTTTTCCAGTAATCAGGTATGGATGTGAGAGTTGGACTATAAAGAAGGGTGAGCACAGAAGAACTGATGCTTTTGAACTGTGGTGTTGGAGAAGACTCTTGAGAGTCCCTTGGCCTGCAAGGAGATCCAACCAGTCCCTCCTAAGGGAAATCAGTCCTGATTATTCATTGGAAGGACTGATGCTGAAGCTGAAACTCCAATAATTTGGCCACCTGATGCAAAGGGCTGACTTATCCAAAAAGACCTTAATGATGGGAAAGATTGAAGGCAGGAGGAGAAGGAGATGACAGAGGATGAGATGGTTAGATCGCATCACCAACTCAATGAATGTGAATTTGGGTAAACTCTGGAAATTGGTGATGGACAGGGAGGCCTGGAGTGCTGCAGTCCATGGGTTGCAAAGAGTGAGACACAACTGAGTGACTGAACTGAAGTTCATGATCCAAGCCACAGTCAGTGCCCAGTCTTGTTTTTGCTGACTGTATAGAGCTTCTCTCTGTCTTTGGCTGCAAAGAATATAATCAGTCTGATTTTGGTATTGACTATCTGGTGATGTCCATGGGTCGAGTCTTCTCTTGTGTTGTAGGAAAAGGGTGTTTGCTATGACCAGTGTGTTCTCTTGGCAAAACTCTGTTAGCCTTTGCCCTGCTTCGTTTTGTACTCCAAGGGCAAATTTGCCTGTTACTCCAAGTATCTCTTGGCTTCCTACTTTTGCATTCCAGACCCCTGTAATGAAAAGGACATTTATTTTGGGTGTTAGTTCTAGAAAGTCTTGTAGGTTTTCATAGAACCATTCAACTTCAGCTTCCTCAGCATTACTGGTCGGGGCATAGACTTGGATTACTGTGATATTGAATGGTTTGCCTCGGAAATGAACAGAGATTATCCTGTCATTTTTGAGATTGCATTTCAGACTGCATTTCAGACTGTACTGCATTTCAGACTGTCTTGTTGACTATGATGGCTACTCCATTTCTTCTAAGGGATTCTTGCCCACAGTAGTAGATATGAGTTAAATTCACCCATTCCAGTCCATTTTTGTTCACTTATTCCTAAAATGTCAATGTTCACCCTTGCCATCTCCTGTTTGACCACTTCCAATTTACCTTAGTTAATGGCCTGACATTCCAGGTCCCTATGCAATATTGTCTTTATAACATCAGGCTTTGCTTCTATCACCAGTCAAATCCATAACTGTGTGTTGTATTTGCTTGGCTCCATCTCTTCCTTCTTTCTGGACTTATTTTCTACTCTTCTCCGGTAGTCTATTGGACACCTACTGACCCAGAGATTTAATATTTCAGTGTCCTATCTTTTTGCCTTTTCATACTGTTCATGGAGTTCTCAAGGCAAGAGTACTCAAGAGGTTTACCATTCCCTTCTCCAGTGGACCACGTTTTTCAGAACTCTCCCCCATGACCCTTCTGTCTTGGCTGGCCCTACATGGCATGGCTCATAATTTCATTGAGTTAAACAAGGCTGTGGTCCATGTGATCAGTTTGATTAGTTTTCTGTAACTGTGGCTTTCATTTTGTCTGCCCTCTGATGGATAAGGATAAGAGGCTTATGGAAGCTTCCTGATGGGAGAGAATGTAGGGGAAACTGGGTCTTGTTCTGATGAGTGAGGCCATGCTCAGTAAATCTTTGATCCAATTTTCTGTTGAAGGAGGTCACCATTATCTTCATTACTTTCCATCAGAGTTTAGTCTCAGGTCAAAAACAGGGAGGGAACACAGCCCCACCCACCAACAGAAAATGGGATTAAAGATTTACTGAGCATGGCCCCGCCCATCAGAAGATCATTAATAGAGAACAGTGAAAGTGAAGTCAATCAATCGAGTCCATGTCTGACCCTTTGTGACCCCATGGACTGTACCTGCCAGGCTTCTCTATCCATGGGATTTTCTAGGCAAGATTACTGGAGTGGGTTGGCATTTCCTTCTCCAGGGGATCTTCCCAACCCAGGAATTTAACCTGGGTCTCTTGCATTTCAGGCAGACTTTTTACCTTCTGAGCCACAAGGGGGCTTCATTAATAGAGAACTTATTAATAAACTATGGTTCATCATCGTAATGAAATAAGATAGAGCTGTAATGGGAAATTATATGAAAGAAAGAAAGTATGCAATAGGTTATCTAGCATGTTGTGTTTTGTATAAGCTGCATATTTGGTAATATTTGCAAAAAGAAACAATAGTGGATTGATAAGCCAAAATTAATAAAAATTATGTTAGTAAGAGGGAGGGTAAAGAGAACAGGGATGGAAGCAAAACTTGTTTCACAGGTTTTACCTTGGTGTGTTTTAAATTTTTTTTATATAATTAAAAAACAAAACTTAATAAGTAGTCTGTAAACATTAAAAGCAAACTGAACTAAATAAATCTGCCTGGATATTAAGTTAATGCCTTTCTAACAGAGAGAAGAAAGTATATCCAAGTAAACTTTGAAGTAGTATTACTCTTAATCTTCAGTGGAATATATTATTGTTGTTAAATCACTAAGTGGTGCTCGACTCTTTGAGACTCCATGGACTGCAGCACGCCAGGCTCCTCTGTCCTCCACTATCTCCTGGAGTTTGCTCAAATTCATGTCCATTGAGTTGGTGATGCTATCTAACCATCTCATCCTCTGCTGTCCCTTCTCCTTTTGCCTTCAATCTTTCCCAGCATCAGGGTCTTTTCCAATGAATTGGAATATACTATAAAGACAAAAAAAAAAAAAAAGATACCAAGAAGTCTTATAATTCTTTAAATAGTCAATGTTGGGAATAATTATCAGTTTTGTTACTTTTAAAATTATTACAAATATATAATAAGATAAAGAAGTACATTAATGTTCTTAAGTATCAGTAATTTAGCATAAGGGGAAAAAGAGATATGAATATAAAACCAAAAAGAGACCCTGTAATCTCATATTTGAATGGGAATATCAGTGAAAACACATAAATTTTCTTTGGCTCTTTAAAAAACAAAAAAGCAAAGCTCTGTATCTTAAATCTCTCCAAGGAAAAGCCTTAGAAGCAATGACAAGCTACTAGCAATAAATAATGGCAAGATCCCTGTCTCTAAATACCATTTCCTACTAAAAGCAGTCTTTGGAGAAGTGACTGACTCCAGGGCTGGGGCAAAAAATGTACGTGATGGGTTTGTGATATTGTAATATTATATTGTCCCAGAAAGTAAGGACACTATCAAAGATTGTGGAATCTTTCAAAAAGGACATAGAAAAACTTTGAAGATTCTCCCACTGGCTAAAGTGGGGTAATGAAGTAATACCTGTAAGTATAGGTCCAACACATTGAAATGAGAAAAAGCAATGAGTTCAGATTAGACAGAGAAGAGGGGAGGAAATGGGACAGTGGAGAGGAAAGGGAGAGGGAGAAAGGAAGGGATAGGAGGCGGGAAGGAGAAAGAGAAGCAGGAATAAAAATCCATTGAATGCCATTGGAATTGTCCACAGTACCAACTCATTACTCTAAAAACTGACAGTTATAGGCTGAGAAGTGAACAGTACATCTTATCTCTATGCAATGAACTGTATGTCATTTTGAAGTGAAAAGTGAATGTGTTAGTCGCTCATTCATGTATGACTGCCCCTACCATGGACTGTAGCCCACTAGGCTCCTCTCTCCATGGGATTCTCCAGGCAAAAATACTGGAATGGGTTGCCATTCCCTTCTCTGGAGGATCTTCCTGACTCAGGGATCGAACCTAGGTCTCCCACAATGCAGGCAGTTTCTTTACCATCTGAGCCACCAAGGAAGCCCATATTTCCATTTCTACTGAATCAATTAATGAGGAAAATTTCTTCTAAACAAAAGAATTCCAGTTAATAAATACAGCAGCAATAATAAAATTAGAAACAAAAATCCCATTTTGCAACCTTCACACGAACTTAAAGTTCATAGATCTGTGGTAAAATCCACTTTTTCTTTATAGTATATTCTACTGAAGATTGAAAGAAAAATATTTCTAAGTATACATGGAATAATCTTTTTAAAAGAATATTTATAGATGGGGCTGTGTAGTTTATTTTGTATCTATTTGAGTCTTTAGGACTAAATACTTGGCCATTGGAAATCAAAGGACACCAGACAGGCAATGCAAAGGACCATTATTAGCCACATATATAAAGTGGAAAATTGACCTGGTTTTCCCAGTAAGGAAATAGCAGTGAGAAGAGAAGGGGAAGAGAGAGGGAGAGATTGAGAGAGAGAGAGAAGAATGCTGTTCTAGATTGAGAAATTTTAAAAAAGAATTAAGAGACAGTACAACCCAATAATATGTGTGAACCTTCTTTGGAAGCTGATGTTTTGTCCCTGGCTTTGGTTTTTCTTTTGTTTTGATGTTTAGATAATTGGTGAAAGTTGGATATGAATGTAGTATTAGATAATATTAATGAAACATCATTAATGTTATTAGATAAATTAATAGCATTTAGTTATGTAAAGAAATGTTCCTTATTTTATTGTTTGTAAAGAGCCACACTAAAATATTTAGGGTAACATGTTTCAATTCAAAAGTACTCAAAAATATTTATGAAAACATGTTTGGAATTTGCTTTAAAACGTTTCAACCAAAATAATAAAAATTTTTTTAAGGTAGGAAAGATAAACTTGGCAAAATGTTGATGATTGTTGAAACGGGGTATTTATATTTTGAAAATTTCAGGCAAAGTTTGAAAAAAAAGTTTTTTGAAGTTGATGAAACTGCTACAAATGATATCTTCATGGTGGGAAAGGAAAAAAATTGTAAACTTTGCTCTGTAGTCTTGCAAAGCCTAAGTTCAATACACTTGGCCCCTCCCTTGTTGGGTCTGAAACTGTTTTACCTCATGGTCTGCCCTTTAATTTTTTGTTTTTAAGAGTAACCCCAATATCTGATTTGTACAAACGAGGATGGCTCCTCAGCCACTCTGGTTTCACCCCGTGAAGGATCTTTTATTTTTTGTTGTTGTGCTAGCTGTCTTTAACAGACAAGTTTATCTCTCTAAATATTTTTATTGTTAATTTTGTTTTGCTTTGGCTATACTCAAATACCATGCAGGGAATTTGTACAAGAGTTCACAGTGTACCAGTGTGAACCACAAAAGATAAGGAGCAAGAAGACAGGAGTAGAATAAAAGGAAAATTGAATTCAGACAATGTGGATCTGACATTGATACTGCCCAGCTGGGAGACATTGGTCACATCAATATCTGTGAATACTGCACTTCTCTTGGTCAAGATAGGAAGGGTAACACGTTATTTTAAAGACTGCATGAGCTGTGTGAGGTACTTTTTCAACCCTAAACCCTCATAACATTATTAGCATGAAGAATAAATACTGGTAATATTTCATATGACTACTTTTACTTTCCAAAAGTGAAAAGTTTTCTAAATTAATTTTGAAAAGTAAAGCAAATCAGTACACCAAAGTTTTCCATTAAGAGATGCCAGAGTAAAGAAATGATAATTTCATAATGTACCTGTTTTGCTGTTTTATGCTTTTTTAAAAAATATATCAAGTCTTGGTGTTGGCTTTATCTCAACACTTAATACAGTTCCACCTATTCCAAAACTTATAGGTAAATTTAGTACAGTACTGAAGGGCAACAGGTAACATTGACTGTGGCTTAACTTGTTTTCAGTAATTTATAATTTCAATTTGCAGTCAATACTCAGTGCTGTTATGCCCTTGAACTAAGCTTTTCTCTAAATTATTTAAGGCACTTAAACATCTTGCATTAATGAAAAATTGTTTTATAATATAATTGTGAATCATGAAGAGAATTGAAGGGAAAACATATAACCTTTTGCCCTATCATCTCTGCCAGTGCAGGAGATGCAAGATCCTTGGCTAGGGAAGATCCTCTGGAGGAAGGAGATGGCAACCCACTCCAGTATTCTTGCCTGGAGAATCCCAAGGACAGTGGAGCCTGGTGGACTACAGTCCATGGGATCACAAAGAGTAGGACACGACTGAGTGACTGAGAGTAAGCACAAACACTTTTTGGCAGAAGAGACCACGTGAAAGAACATGAGTATCTCTTTAAAGTAATTAATGACTTAAGGGCTGCAAATACTATAAAACAAGCAAACAACAACAAAAAAAGATTTTTTTCTTAATGAATAGCAATAAGAAATGCATTTCATCTGATTCTACATTTTCTATCAGTAAGAAGGATTAGATCAGCTCATCAGATACAGAGCTCCACATTGGCCATTTGCTTGGTGCCTGGCAAGCCTCATTTCACTACGGTGATGCTAGACCTTGTGGACTTAAACTATTATTCTGTTCCTTTGGGTAAGAGGATAGAGAAAACAGACTATATTCCTATGGATACTGTTAGCACTTCTAATACTTTTATCAGCTGGCTCTCTCATATTTCTTGACCATCACTTTTTACTCTTCTTGTCTTTCAATCCAGACTGATCTTTTTAGATAAAAAATTACCTATATATCTATCTACCTGTTTTTGAAGGGGTTAAATGCTTACACGTTTCAGTAGTTTAGAGGCTAAAAAAAGAGGTATATAGTGAAAATTCTCTCTCCCATCCCTGTACCCTAGTTATCCAGAAATATGTTTCCCCCACATTTTTTTGATCACGTGCTTTTACTCACATTGCTGTCTTTATCTGAAATGTCCTTCAGACATCTTTCATTTTCCTTCCCTTTGCTTCTTCAGAATGTAGCTCATTATTCTCCCATAACAAGCATTCCTTGAACCATCAACTCTAAAACTGATTCCTTATTTCCCTTATTCTGCATAACTGAATATGGCTTATACCTTGCTTTCTTTAATATATTTAAAATGCTAATATGCCTAAATTATTTTCAGATTTCCTGAACAGAAGATTTCTAAATGGCTTATGGATTTGTTGGTTCCTTGAAAGCAAGAAATGATCCCCATCTCTTTTGTTTTCATGTAACAGGCAGTCTGGACTTGATGCCTAATATTTTCTCTATCCTCAAACACCTTACCTGGTGATTCTCAAAATCTGTGGCTATTAGAATAAGCTGGGAAGATATAGAAACTCATAATCCCTTGCCTTCACCCCATTTCAATAACATCAGAATCTCTAGGGGTGTGATCTACACATAAGAACTATTTAAAACTCACCATATAACTTAGCTTCCAATGTGAAGATAAGTTTAAGGATCAGTAACTTAACCCACCTGCATGCCCTCCATCTCAGTCCTTGACCACATTTCATGAAACCATGCTCTTCCCATCAGTATCAGACATGCCCGCTCCCCTGCACTCACAGCCATCTTTCCTGCTTTCCTTTGGTCACAGGTAAAAAAGTGTTCCTCTTCCTCCTGTAGACCTTCTTCCAGCAGCCACATTTTATTTGTTCCCCTTCCCTGAAAACCTTCTGGTAAGGTTTTGCTATGTAAATGGTTGTCATTTTTTTCCTCCTCCAAGTCTCTCTTCAGCCCACTTATATCTGGCTCTAATTCCCATCAGGCCTCAAAAATGTCCTTCTGCATGTCACTTGTCACATTGCCCAACCAAAGGGCCAGTTTTCTGCCTCCCCATTATCTCTCAGCAGCATGACCACTCTATGCTCCAAACACTGTCTTTCTTGATTTGCTGAATCCACGTGGTTGCTCTTTCTCCCTCCGTCCCCTCTTTATTGACTCTTTGCTACCTGACTGCAGGATGGCAGTTTCCTAGGGCTTCATGCTAAGCCCTCTGCTTTCTCCACACATTTCTATGTACAACTTGTGCATAGAGATGATTTCAGATAGCAAATGATTTGAAAAAAATTTTACCTTAATTTCTTTTCAATGATATTAGAAAAGACTACAGCCTACAAATCGAACTCACTTTAAGGCTATAAAGTGAAAGAGGTAAGTTTAAGTAACAAAGCACATGACAAGTTCCTTAAAACACCCTTTACATATCTTGGCTCTTTCCTTAAATTTCTCCAGACCACAGCTACCTTTGTTCCTTCCAAAATTCTCCATCAGCTGCTAAGTTTCCCTTTTTCTTTAGCCTTCCCCTCCAGCATCCTTTCCATTCTTCCCCACTCATCTCCAGCAGAAACATCTTCATGCACTCCTATACACTCTTAATTTGAAACTGCTCGTACAATGGAGTGTAGGGCATGTGTTAATTGCTCAGTCGTGTCCAACCCTTTGCCACCCCACGGAGTCAGGTTCCTCTGTCCATGGGGTTCTCCAGGCAAGAATAGTGGAGACAGTTGCCACTCCCTTCTCCAGGGAATCTTCCAGACCAAGGACTCGAGCCTGCATTTCCTGCATTGCAGGCAGATTCTTCATCATCTGAGGCACCACGGAAGCCTGAAGGGTTCACCTAGTAGAGAAATCTTTAAAATGGGAAATGTATACATTGCCAGGAAGCCACAGAAAAGTTGATGTAGAAGAGATATTCTGAGGAAGAAAGAGATGCAGCAATGAAACAATATATACATATATTTCAATAATAAAATCTGTCTCAAATATGTTTTTAGTATTTAAGCATCTAGAATTGTTCACATTTAGAAATGTTGGTATACTTTAGAAACAGGGAGTCTCAAAAGCACCTGGTTCAAGATTAAGGCCCTCATCTTCATCACCAATTTATTTAAATATTTAATGAGACTGAGCATTATCAATATATAACTCTATCTAATCATTATTAATAGATTTGAATCCCTAAGATTTTAATAGAATACCTATAATAAATCTTTTTTCTAATAGTTCTATTAGAATCTCTTAAGCTGATAATAATAATTTCTGAAATGATATGTATAACAATTCTATTAGTATCTACAGGTTACATTTATTAGTTCACAATAAAGCACACAAAGTATACTGTCTTTGTAGGACTGGAAATAAAACAATACAGAAGTCAATATTTTAGTGAAAGTTGCTCGTCGTGTCTGACTCTTTGTGACCCCATTGACTGTATAGTCCATGGACTTCTCCAGGCCAGGATACTGGAGTGTATAGCCTTTCCTTTCTCCAGGGGATCTTCCCAACCAGGGATTGAACCCAGGCCTCCCTCATTGCAGGCAGATTCTTTACCAGTTGAGCCACAAGGGAAGCCCAAAAATACTGGAGTGGGTAGCCTATCCCTTCTCCAGGGGATCTTCCCAACCCAGGAATTGAACTGGGGTCTCCTGCATTGCAGGCAGATTCTTTACCAACTGAGCTATCAGGGAAGCCTGTCAATGTCTTAATGAGCAACCAGTTTCTATTATTATCGTATTATTGCATTTTTTTCATTTAAAGTAATTTATTTTATTTCTTCAGACAGGATGGCTACAAAGTTAAAAGCTTCATAACCAAAATGTAATATAATAATTCGTTCTTCAAAGCAGCCACAAACTTTTCAACTCTGGACATCCAGGTTACACAACAACCCAAACCTTGATGCTTTCTCTGTAAATGTACATCTTTCTCAAGAGGCCTTGCATTCTGACTCCACAGCTTAAATTCCTGTTACAGGACCGAACCAAACTGAAATCAGGCTGCAGTCAACCTACGTAGGCCCTGATGTACACAGGGCTCTGGTCCATTTCTCTCCCAATCCTGGATCTATTATGGTCCAGTCAATCTTTGTTTACTGCCAACAATGAGCTCCAGAGGTCAGGAAACTGAAGGTTGTGCCCATCTACACGTGGTTCCCTTGGAGCCCCAGCAGGGACTCCTCGTCCAAGGTTCATTCTGTACCATCTGATCACACAAATAGTAAACTCTGATTCCCGTGTTGAGACAGCATTGGATGAGGCACAGACAACCGATGATGAAGAGAAAGTGCTTCAGATATGAAAAAAGCCTATTACTACATTTTGCCTTCGTTTGTTTTGTAATCTTCAGTGGGGTTGTTTAGTAAGGGTGGTATCCTTCTTCAGCATCCCAAACTGTAACAACCAATAAATTGTAAATGAGGTGGGTAAATAAGGTATAAATCCTTAGGAATGAAACAATCCTTTATATATTTATGCAATGACTTAATAAATTAACCCTAGCATTTGTGGGGGCTTATACACTATATTCCTAAATGTTTACATGTTAAAAATTAAGCTAATATTGCTAAATATCTTTTACCTCCCTACACTGAAAAAATTACATTTATAATAACAAAAATTTTAAAATGTGAGGAACTATGTTACTGTTTTATAACTCAAAGTAAGAAAATGTAAAGGATGACTGATTTTAATTATGGTTGGCATGTCTGGCCTTTTGTTGATGAACCAGTGATATTTGGATAATATAAACGAATATGGAACTAATACATTAGTATATATTCATTTCATAATAATTGTTACTCTTCCTTTCATTTTAGAAATGTCATTAATTATGCTATGATTAATATTTCAGCAACATATGTTGACAGTATGCCAAATTAGACAATATATTTTGATTCAGTAGAACTTTTTGATAGTTTTTAAAAATGCTTTAATGAACCAGTGTGCATTTTATTTTTTATTTTTTAATCTTTTGCCACACAGTGCAGCGTGTGGGATGTTACTTCACCACCTGGGATCAAATCCTTGTCCTCTGCCTTGGGAGCACAGAGTCTTAACCACCGGATCACTAGGGAAGTCCTGATAGTTTTTAAAATTAATTTTAATCAGGCAAAACTTTGCTGAGGCAATACCATCAGATTTTTAATATAATTCTTAATGCAATACTTAGATCTGGTAATGAATCAGGAATTTTACATATCAAGTGTTGTAGTAGGTTTGCATATCATAAATTATTGTTACCCTAAAAGATTTTACAAAATATTTAAAATTTCATTGGCATCATCTTTATTGGAATTTATGCTATCTCTTAAGGCAATATCTAAATCTGTGTAGTAATGTAAAGAATTGATAACACACAACTGATTTACATGCTCAATGATAATATGAATGACAATATTGAAAATTGATTCTCAGCTACCATGTGCAATTATGGTGATTATCATGTGAATTTATGAGCAGTTTTAGAACCAAATGCAGAACATGCATGAAAAAGTGGACACTAAGCACTACTGGAAAATAATATTCCCTTACCCAAGAAACTACTGCATTGCCCTTGATTTAGAAATGCCTTATAGATGTGGTGCAATGTTATCAATAAGTAGCCCTATTTCTAAATAAAGATTCATACTTCCAGGGCATAAAAAGTCAAGTCATCATTTTGTTAGAGTTGTGCGGTGATGGGGGGAGATGCAGATGTTTCAAAATGTCATTGATATTGGAGTATATGTGCAGCTTAAGTGAGCACTGTCACTGATATTTGAGAAAGTGAATTAAAAATACATATCTACCAACCAACCGGGGTTAAAGTTGATGTACATTATTGATGTTAATTTGTAATTAAGTGACAATTTTTAGAATGTTACTCAAAGTAAGCTTAAATATGAACAATGGTGCTAAATTTCTGAGTCAATATAATATTCAACATCCATTTCAATACAAGTGAAATCCATAAGTATTAGAAAGGCAAAATTTTGATTTAATGAAGAGTGGTCTCTGGACTACTAAGAAATAATTAATATTCAGGAAGTAGTATATATCGAGAACTGTGTGACAAAAATCTAAATATAAGCAAGGTATATATCTATTTTTAGTTTTATTATGGCAAGAACTGGTAACACGTGATCTGTCCTCTTATGTGTGTAATACAATATGTTTAAGTGTGTAATACAATACTGTTAACTATAAGCACAATATTGTACACCAGATTTCTAAACTTTATTTATCTTGAATAACCGTAACTCTATACCTATTGATTAGCAACTCCTTGTTTCCCTCTGCCTCCTACCTCTGATAACCAGTGCTCTGATCTCTGCTTCTATGAGTGTGACTATGTTAGATGCCCTCTGTAAGTGAATTATGCAGTATTTGTCCTTCTGTGACTGGTTTATTTCATGCAGGGTAATATCCTTCAAGTTCATGCATGTTGTTGCAAATAACAGAATTTCTTTCCCTTTTTAAGGCTGAGTAATATTCTATTCTATGTATATATCACATTTTCTTTATCCACTCATCCATCCATGTACAAGATACAGATGATCTTAAATGAACCACATGTTAATATGTGAAACAGAGCAATGAATTTTATTACAAGCTTGTGAGAGCTATTTAATTGCTTTTCTAGAATTTTATTTTTAGTTAGAAGTTGGGATGAGAAAATTGAGTTCTAAGAACCCTTAATCCCCTACCTTATTTAACATATTTAGAACATTTTGTTTGGAACGAAATGCTTTCTGGGTTTTTGATGATCAAAAAAGTCATCAGTTTATAAAGTGAACAACCAACTATATTCAGTAGCTTATTAAGTGTTTATTAAGTACCCACTCTATACTAGCTATTTTTCTAGACACTAGTTTATAACAGTGAGCAAAAACAGAGTCCTGCCTTCAAGGAACATACATTCTGTAATGGGATAGAGTGGGATAAAGACACAGATAGAGAACAAATGAGTACATTATATACAATGTTTGAGGATAAATATTATGAAGAAAACAAGTCAGTATGGGGTATGGGGAGTGCTGGGCAGAGGTTGCAGTTTTAAAGGGATTGTCATGGAAGACTTCACTGAGAAGGTGACCTTTGAGTCAGGAAGAGGTAAGCTTTTTTTTTTTTTTTAGATTTTCTTTACTTTATTGTGTTGGTTTTGCCATACAATGACATGAAACCACCCTGGGTATACATATGCTCCCCCTCCAGAACCCCCCTCCCTCATCCCTCCCGATTCCCTCCCCCTGGGTCATCTTGGTGCACCAGCCCCAAGCATCAACCCTGGGCTGGCGATTGATTTCACATATGATAATTAACATGTTTCAATGCCATTCTCCCATATCATCCCAGCCTTGCCCTCTTCCACAGAGTCCATGAGTCTGTTCTATACATCTGTGTTTCTTTTGCTGTCTTGCATGCAGGGTTCTCGTTACCATCTTTCTAAATTCCATATATATGCATTAGTATACTGTATTGTTTTTCCTTCTGGCTTACTTCACTCTGGATAATAGGCTCCAGTTCTGTCCACCTGAGTAGAACTGATTCAAATGAATTTTTTTTTAATGCCGAGTAATATTCCATTGTGTATATGTACCACAGCTTTCTTATCCATTCGTCAGTTGATGGGCATCTAGGTTGTTGTAAACAATGCAGCGATGAACATTGGGGTACACATGTCTCATTCAATTCTGGTTTCCTCGGTGTGTATGCCCAGCAGTGGGATTGCTGGGTCATATGGCAGGTCTATTTGCAGTTTTTTAAGGACTCTCCACACTGTTTTCCATAGTGGCTGTACTAGTTTGCATTCCCACCAACAGTGTAAGAGGGTTCCCTTTTCTCCACATCCTCTCCAGCATTTACAAAAAGAATAAAATACTTAGGAGTATTTCTACCTAAAGAAACAAAAGACTTGTATATAGAAAACTATAAAACACTGATGAAAGAAATCAAAGAGGACACAAATAGATGGAGAAATATACCATGTTCATGGATTGGAAGAATCAATATAGTGAAAATGAGTATACTACCCAAAGCAATCTATAGATTCAATGCAATTCCTATCAAGCTACCAGAGGTCTTTTTCAGAGAATTAGAACAAATAATTTCACAATTTGTATGGAAATACAAAAAAACTCGTATAGCCAAAGCAATCTTGAGAAAGAAGAATGGAACTGGAGGAATCAACCTACCTGACTTTAGGCTATACTACAAATCACAGTCATTAAGACAGTATGGTACTGGCACAAAGACAGAAATATAGATCAATGGAACAAAATAGAAAGCCCAGAGATAAATCCACACATCTATGGCCACCTTATCTTTGACAAAGGAGGCATGAATATACAATGGAGAAAAGACAATCTCTTTAACAAGTGGTGCTGGGAAAACTGGACAGCCACTTGTAAAAGAATGAAACTAGAATGCTTTCTAACACCATACACAAAAATAAACTCAAAATGGATCAAAGATCTAATCATAAGACCAGAAACTATAAAACTCCTAGAGGATAACATAGGCAAAACACTCTCCGACATAAACCAAAGTGGGATCCTCCATGACCCACCTCCCAGAATATCGGAAATAAAAGCACGAATAAACAAATGAGACCTAATTAAAATTAAAAGCTTCTGCACAACAAAGGAAACTATAAGCAAGGTGAAAAGACAGCCTTCAAAATGGGAGAAAATAATAGCCAATGAAGCAACGGACAAACAATTAATCTCAAAAATATACAAGCAACTCCTGCAGCTCCATTCTAGAAAAATAAACCACCCAATCAAAAAGTGGGCTAAAGAACTTAACAGACATTTCTCCAAAGAAGACATAAAAATGGCTAACAAACACATGAAAAGATGCTCAACATCACTCATTATCAGAGAAATGCAAATCAAAACCACAATGAGGTACCCCTTTACACCAGTCAGAATGGCTGCCATCCAAAAGAGGTAAGTTTTAAAATACACAAAGATAGTTTTAAAAAATTCTCAAAGAAAAATTACAAAGAACTCATTTTGAGACTTACAGACTTAGAGAACAAACTTCTGGTTTCAGGGAGTGGGGGACAGAATGGGAGAAGGGACAGTAGGGAGTTGGGAATGGACAGGTACACAAGGCTGTCTACACACCAACAAGGGCCTATTGGATAGCACATGGAACTCTGTTTAGTGTTCTATGACAGTCCGGATGGGAGGGGAGTTTGGGGGAGAATGGATACATGTCTGTGTATGACTGAGTCCCTTTGCTTCCCAGGTGATGCAGTGGTAAAAGTATAGGAAGGCCTGCCAATGCAGGAGACCTGGGTTTGATCCCTGGTTTGGGAAGATCCCCTGGAAGAAGCAACCATTCTAGTGTTCGTTTGCCTGGGAAATCCCATGGACAGAGAAGACTGGCAGACTACAGTCCATGACAACAACAAACAACGAAGAATGTGATCGCCAAAGTGCAGAACCAATCCACTAACGAATATCTTTAGAGTTTCTACTAAGACACAGAGAATCACTGTGGACCAAACTTTTCATATTTCCAATAGTCTTTTAAGATTTCCGTTTACAATAACGATCATAATGCTGAATGAGGCATCATGGAAAGGCAAAGTGAAGTTCCGTTTACTTTGTCTTTAAAGGCAGGAAAATATGAAATATACACATTGGGACAGATTTCAGAGACACATCTGACAATTATTTCATCCTTAAGTTTTAGTTGTCCGAAAAATTTGTGTGTGGAAAAGAACTCCATTTTATTTATGAGAATCATTAGAAAATAAAGTGCTAGTGTTTGTATTAGAGCCAAGCCAAACACAGGGTCCTCCACTCACTGCCTTCAGCCAGCTGTTGTATCTTTGAGTAGTCACTGAACCTCTTAGGACCTTTCTCTTCCTCAGCTATAAAATAGGAAAAAGAAAAGAAAGTGAAAGTGTTAGTTGTCCAGTTGTGTCTGACTCTTTGCTATCCCGTGGACTGTAGCCCGCCAGGCTCCTCTGTCCATGGAATTTTTCAGGTAAGAATCCTGGCAGTGGGTTCCCATTTCCTACTCCAGAGGTTCTTCCCGACCCAGAGATCTTGCTTCTCCTACATTGGCAGGTGGATTCTTTACCACTAAGGCCAACTGGGAAGCCCTTATAAAATAGGAAGGTGGTCTAAAGTAACTCAAAGATAATTGCCAACTCTAAAATCCTATATCTTAAAGAAGGCTATGAGTTTTTTTTTTAATCTCTTAGAGCTTCAAGTGTATATTTTAAGCTGAAAGTATATGCAAGTCATTAAAGGATAAAGTATTTTATGTTGGAACTTGCCCATTGGGGTGAAAGAGACTGATTAGAAATGAAATCTTCACTCACAAGATACCGCACAAGTCTAAGAATAAGATCTAATTTTCTCTCAACTGGTAGAAAAATTTAAATAATGACATATGGAATCCATAAGTAACTAATTTACTGTTTATGTTTATGACTTATATTAGAGATTAGTTGTTGGAATTTCCCAGAAGGTAAGTTCCCACTGTGGCTTGTCTTTCCTGATACATGGACCATTGGAAGGCACCTAGACTACAGATCAGAACAGTGACTAATATTTGGTTTGTATGGAGCTTCTGCAGTAAGTACTTATCCCATTTCCCCTTCTTTCTTAAAGCTCATGTCCTCAGTCTGACTTCTCAAGTCATAGCTTTAATGTCTTTGGGTGTATTTCCCCCTAACTCAGACCAATCATATTTCCTTACTTGGGATGTTGAGCTAGAGAATGTTAATGCTGATTTAGATATAAGGGAAATTGAAAAAGCAAGACTATACCAGGCAATCCCAAGAGGTGAGCTGGAAAGTGACAGCCCACATGTCTGCTCAGATTATTGGGTACAGAAAAACTGAAAAGGTTAAGAAGAGTGGAGAAAGGAAATAAGCATGGAAGAGCAAAGACACAGCTTCCACAGCTTCTGTGAGGTAATGCCATATTTTTATAATGAACTGCAATTTACAAATTAAAAGACTAATACTCAGAGGGGGAATGACTGACTTTCCAAAGGCCACATGACTAATTACTAGCACAGTTATTTTGGAACCTCACTTTTTTGACCTCTAAACTGGTTCTCTTCCTACTACGCTCTACTAACAGTACTGACTCTGCTACTGGCCTTGTGACTTTGGAAAAGTCAGCTAATCTCTCTGAGTCTCAGTTTCCAGGTTAGTAAAGTGGAGTTAGAACACAAGCTTTGTCCTACTTCATAGGTTTGTTTTAATACTACATAGGTATTTTAATTCTTATTATGTTTTAGAGTTTAAAAAGGGACAATGATGCATGATTTCATACTGTCCAATTCCTACAAAGATGCTGTAAAAATCAAATAAGAATGTATGCAAAAGCAGTTGCATGTAATTATCACATGCTTCTACTTCCATATACTACTTCCCATCTCTGAAGGTGCTGAAATTCTTGAGCTACATTAATGAATTAAAGGTTGTCCAGTGAGGCTGGTCAAACAGACACTCTAGCCTATTTGATAATGCTTAGAATAAAATAGAGGCATAATGAGAATTTTATAACTTGTAATGTGGCTTGTCTTCAAACAGACTTTCAGGGCTATTAATAATCTGTCCACCACGACTTACAATATTCTTGTAAATATCCTCCAACTGTATTATCCCCAATGTTAAATGTTAAGTGATTTCTTTATCCATGTAGATCTCTTTGGGGGTTCATTTAGTATTCCTTTTCTTTTTAGCTGGACAAGATATGTTAGTGAAAAGAATTTTGCTGTAAATAGACCTTTAGTAATATGGTGGCCAGCTATTTTTTGGGTGGGGATGTGTTCTACAGCACTTTGGCTGGGTCTTAGCCTTTTAGTGAGCCTGTGTCTCATTTAATAACCCATTTTGATCATCTAAGTTTACATTGAATAGAAAGAGCTAGGTATTGCTTGAACGTTATCCTCATTTTCTAGGATCTTTGGCAAGTCATTTCATCTCTCAAGCCTGTTTCCTGGTGATAGTGATATTTACCTTATAGAGATTAAGGTAAAATAAAATAAAATAATTCATGTAAGAGCATTTTGTGAGCTCAAGGGCTACACCAGAGTACAGGGTTAAAAAGTTGCTGTTTTACAAACAGGTTCATGTATTAAAATTTTAATGCCTACAAAGAAGTATCAAAATTTCCCAACATTCTGCTGTTGGGAAAGAATGCCATCTAAGTTTTAAAATTTTTCCCCAATTGAATTAAAAAAAACTACTTTGAGATTAAAAAAAAAATGTAACCTATGAGTTTTTTCCCTCCATACTGGGCCATGTGCTAAAAAGACTCAATAAGCAAATGGGTAAGCATCCAGCTTGCATGTGACTGCTCTGGCACTGAATGTCACCCACCACAGACTATTCCATTTTCACAGCTTCCACTAATCAATCCTAGTTCTTCAAAGCCTCACAGAATATTCCTAACTAACTGCCCCTCAAATATTTGGCAAGAACAGTGATTTCCTCTTTCTCAAATTTCTCAAATTTTTACCAATCTGACCACTGTGCATTAAATATTTTCAGTTTTTCTAATGGTATCTAGAATGGAGCAGAGTATTGCAGATGTGGTATGAATTATAAGGAAAAAAATCACTTTCCTTATTCTAGATCCTGTACTTCTATTAATGTGTCCTTGTGTGTATGTGTGCTAACTCACTTCAGTCGTGTCTGACTCTTTGCCACCCCATGGACTGTAGCCTGCTAGGCTTCTCTGTCCATGGGATTCTCTAGGCAAGAATACTGGAGTGGGTTGCTGTGCTCTCCTCCAGGGGATCTTCCTAACCCAGGGATTGAACTCACATCTCTTACATCTCCTGCATCATCAGGTGGGTTCTTTACCATTAGCGCCACCTGGGAAGCCCTAACATGTCCTTAGTTCATATTCAAGTTTTAGTTAAAATCTTGACTTCTTTTTTTTTTTTTGCAATAGCTTGTGGCTGAGCTATACTTCCCCTGTTCTGTTTCCCCCAATGGCTTTTTAAGGTTCAACTGTAGGAATTTAATCTATTCTTTGTAGATTTTGTCCAGTCAGATGCAAAAGTGAAACTGTATAGAAAACATTTTTGTTTCCCAACTTTTCATTTCATGTGAAATCTATCCTAACTGCTTCCCTGTCCTTAGACTATGTGAAAACCAAGAACAGTGCTCCTGTATCACCAGTATTGGTTTTCTTTGTGCTTGAACTAACGCAAGTGGGTCTCTGGTCTTTGTACCCAAAACAGCTGTTGCTAGAACATGGCCTTAACCTGACTAGGGCTGACTTTACTCATCCCTAGTCTGCGGACTGGAGGCCAGAATACGGAGCTGTCTCAAACCGAAAGATCAAGAATTGTGGAAGCATTGACTACACAATTGATGGAATTGAAGAAAGTACTGCAATTTTCTCTCTCTTGTACTGAAAATGGAAGCTACGTGTAAAAGGATAAGGTATGGGGAGGCAGGGAATGAATGAAGGTGGGGTGCAGGGCAGCAACCCCACTGGCCTTGGAGTCGGGGAACGTTGATTATTATCTTAATTCTGCTGCTTCATAGTGTGTGACACTGAGCCAGTCACAGCCTTTGGTTTTTTTCATATGTGAAATTTAAAGAGTTATGTGGATTGCATATGATATCTAATGTCTTTTCAGCTTAACATGTCAGCTTTCGGTATAGTTCTGCACCACTTTACCATTGCCCGTAGCAGCCCTCTCTAGCCTTGCTTTTGTTTCTTTATCTGAGAGACATTTCTCCCCAAGTCCTGGAGACAGCCAGGACTGTCACGGTGTGTGACTGTGGTTCCTAGATTCAAGACCTTTCCTCTCCCTCTCTAACTGTGTCATATGTAGGTACAGGCCTGAATATGTGCAAACCTTTCTTGTTCTTTGACTTTGGACAAATCCATTTCTGTTTTCTCAAATCTTCTCAGGCCTAAAGTGAAATCTAGGGTCAGAGGGAAAGAGGTATGGAGGGAAAGTCGTGTCAGCAGAAAACAACAGACTCGAGTTATTCAATCAGAAACAAGCTAAATGAGATTTTTTTGGCATGAATCCAATTCTTGATGATTGATTACTTTCCTGGTGGCTCAGATGGCAAAGAATCTGCCTGCTGTGCAGGAGACACAAGTTCGATCCCTGGGTTGGGAAGTTCCCCTGGAGAAGGGAATGGTAACCCACTCCAGTATTCTTGCCTGGAGAATTCCATGGAAAGAGGAGCTTGGTGTGCTAGAGTCCATGGGATCACAAAGAGTCAGACACAACTGAGTGACTAACATTTCATTTCATTTTCAATTCTTAACTGGTGGCTCAGCGATAAAGAATCTGCCTGCCATTGCATAAGACACAAGTTCGATCCCTGGGTTGATAAGAACCCTTGGAGTAGGAAATGGCAACCCACTCCAGTACTCTTGCCTGGGAAATACCATGGACAGAGGAGCCTGGTGGGCTACAGTCCATGGGGTTGCAAAAGAGTCAGACAGGATTTAGTGACTAAACAACAACAACAAAATTCTTGATAAAGTACTTGTTTTTGACTTTTTCTGTTTATTTTTATGGTTTTGATCTTTTTATACTTAGACTTCTTAATAGTTAAGCAAAAATTACCTACTATCTTTTATATACATATTCATATGTATGCTTTAGTATTTTAATTTTAAAATAGATTAATACAGAAACAGATTATCAAATTCAGAAGATATAAGAATGCATACATACCATTTCATCTACAGTTCACTGTTTTCTGGATGTTTATTTTCCCTTCTAGGAAGGAATCACTACTTATATTAGCATTTTAAAATTTTATTTATTTATTTGGCATGCTGAGTCTTAGTTGCTGCATGTGGGATCTAGTTCCCTGACCAGAGATTGAGCCCAGACCTTCTACTTTAGAAGCAAGGTGTCTTAACTGCTGGACCATCAGGGAGGTTCCACAGTTTTATTTTGTTTTTAATGAGACCTTCTAGAGATATTTTTATCCATACACAATCACACGTGAATTCATGCACACAAGAATATAGTCATAAATATAAAGACTGCTGTAATTATTAAATAGTTATACTTATTTTTCTCCTATGGCAACGTATTATGTAATAAAGCATTTTCACCCACTTACCAGTAAGTCGTGGCTCTGATTGCTGTCGCAGCATTTGGAGAGCTTCCTGCTTTATTTAGCCAGCTTTCTAGTATTTCATCACTTGGGCATATCAGAATTGGCTTAGTTAGTTTTCTATTGCACTTGCAAGTAATATTCTTTTACCTTTGTTGATTTGTGCATGTATATATCCATCCACAGGACTGGTTTCGAGAGATAGACTTGCTAGGTCAAAGGGCAGGTGTATGTGTGATCTTGATGGATGCTTCTAAATTTCACCTCCCAAAATAATGGTTGCTTTTATTTATATTCCCACAGGCAATATGAAAGGGCCTGTTCCCCTACACTCATTCCAACACAGTGAATTATCGAACTTTTGAATTTTGCCAATTTGATAGATGAAAGACAGCATCTCGTTGTTTTAAACTACATTCTCTTACTGTGAGTGCAGTTGGCTATCTTTTCATGTGTTTAAGGACTATTCATCTTTCCATTTTTATTAAGTATCTGTTAATATAATTTGCAAATATTTCTACATAGGTATCATAAAGACAAGTTTGATCAGGTTATTTTGAATTCTGTAAAATAAAAGCCAAGTAATGATCAGAAGTCCTAACAGAAAATTTTTAATCTTAAAATAATTAAAGAGAAAAGATTTGAGAGACTTTCTACTGATCATCTTTCCTTGACATTTCATTCTCTGTCTTCTTTTTCCTATTCACTTCTGTTCCTTCTCTCTCTTAACTGTAAGATGTTAAGTATATGTAGTATATCTATTTACTGAGCACAGTTTTATGATCTGTTTTATTATTGGGTAAAAAGAAAAAATAATTAGGTGATTCTACATTTATTAAAGGATAAATTAAAGATAACAATTTTTTGTGTGTGTGTCAGAGGCTTTAGTTGGAAGCAACAGAAACAATGGATAATTTGAACAGAAATGGAACAGCTCTAGAATCTGTGGCAGGCATTTAACTAGGCTACTGATCTGTGAATAGTGGTTTGAGTCAAGTCACAGAACTGTGAGTCTATCACAGTCATTGAGCATGGCTTGATCACTACTGATAATAGACACTGGGGTCGCTGCTAGATACCACTCCTCCTTTACCCTAGAAGATGGATGTGGCTAATACTGGCTTCTCTAGCTTAAATTTAGAGCATTCTTTGCATCTTGGAATTGTAGCAGCTGACTTAGTTTGTCTAAGCTTGTTTGGTCCGTGATCTGGTTGTGCTGTCTATGTTCTAACCTGAGAGAAGCTATGGAAGGCAGTAGCAGGCACGCTCACCTTCTGTAGTCAAAGCCAGGCTCATATAATACAATGGGGGAGGCTCCATCATTGGAAAGGTGTTTAGATTCTGTATGGCCAAAAAGATTGACAGTCATCAGCAGTTCTCACCTGCTTTTCTCCTCTGGGCAGAGGTCTTCAAAAGATGACCACTTGAAAATCAATCTGATACACTATTTCTTCTCTTGGCCTGAAATATTGAGGGCTCAGGAAGAAAATAATTGGTCCCTTCTTTGCGTAGCTTGATCAGAGTTTGGCTGAGAAAGGAAAGAGGCGGTTACAGGTGAAGAAATAGCTGCCAAAGCCAAAATTTATGCAAAGCCAGAGTTTATGCCTGAAAGTACCAATTTTTAATCCTTCCTTCATAATACTCTGATATTAAAATCATACAGTCTTTTTCCATCTGCTTACTTTTTCTCTAAAATGATTTAATACATTTACAATCCTTCATGAAAATAACAAATTTATTGTTTTTTTATCTTCTGGAATTTCAACAACTAAGTTAGGGCTAGCCATAAAGATATACATGGTCTTAAAAGTGAACATAACTCATTTTCCTCAGGCTAATTGCACTAGTTTGTGAGAGCTGCTACAAGCAAGTACCACAAACCGGGTGGCTTAAACAACGGATCTGAACCTCTTGCAATCCAGGAGACTAGAAGTCCAAGTTTGCTAGAAGTGCAAGGTCAAGGCATCTGCAGGCTTGGTGTTTTCTGTGGGCTGAGAGGGAAGGCTCTGTTCCAGGCTTCTCTCCTTGGCTTGTGGATGGCTGTCTTCTCTTGGTGTCTACACTTCGTCTTGCCTCTGTTGATGTCTCTGCATCCACATTTATCATGTTTATAAGGACAACAGTTATACTGGATTAGGGCCCATTCAAATGACCTCATGTGACTCATTTATCTCTATAAAGATCATATCTCCTAATACGGTTGCATTTGGAGATCTACAGATGCGAACTACAACCTCTGAATTTTGAGAGGGACACAATCAACATTAATCCCATTGCTAATCTTAATACAATTTTGTGTTTAAGAGAAGAGGAAAGGAGACTGTAAAAGACTCTTTTGGCTGTCTAATTTGAGAAGATAGTAGTGCCAAGGGCCAGGAGTCTGAGATAACGGCATTTCCAAATGTGAGCAGGCCTGAGAAGACCTCTCAGTATGTAATCTATGGGAGTGAGGTTTTAAAAGAATAATCTGCAGACATGATCCAGGCAATTACATATATGTAGAATTTGGCAGGTATGTGTCCTGTGTATGCAGCACTAGAAACATTTTGTGTGTGTGAGAGACTTAAAAGCACAACTTCTCTAATTTGTTCTAGGTGCTAAAACTTATTCTGGAAACAATTTGACAATATTACAAAATAGAACTTAATCCTACTATTTTTACTGAATTTTCCTTTGATTATAGGAAATCATAGATCAATACAAAAATCTCAAAACTCACCAGTATTTTCATATGGATCCATCTAATTGAATGAAAGCAACTTTTTTGAGCACCGAAATTTAAAGCAAAATGCAGTAAAGAAATGTACTAAAGCCAGAAAATTTTGATGGAATCTTCTCTAATTCTTCTGTCTTCTCTATCTCACAGGACACAAAAACTATAGTTTAAATAGTCAATTACATAAATATAGTTTATTTAAATAAACTATAGTTTAAACTATAGTTTAAATAGTATAAACTACATAAAGCTCTACAAGTCCAAGGTATTTTAACCAAACTATGAGTAAAGCCTCGCTTTTGCTTTGATTACTGAGACATCTGGCAAATACTTTATGGGTCTCAAGCACCTCAGAAATAAAATGAGGATGATTGCTGAGATGTTGCAAAGAATTTAATAGTATAAACAATTAATGTCAAATTTTATTAAATGGCTTTATTAAAATTATGGCCTTAAGGTTTTAAAATAGATTGTAGTTTAAGACGGTTGACTCTCACCTGAGTCTCCTCAGGTTCCCACTTGGACTTTGGCAAATGGCATGTATATTTCACATCTTTGGCAAGTTATACCTATCTTATGCCATATTCTGCACTAAGCTCATGGGAAGAATGTGTTCTATTCATTTTCATTTTCTCTGAGGGCTTCCTGCTTTACGTGTTGCTGAATAAAGGAGCCACTGTAAACATTATCTTGGCAACACTTGAATGTGAATGAGCAAAGTAACCACATGATGGCAGCATGTTAAAGGAATAAAGAGTCCTTCACTTCAAGCCATCGTTTTAACTTAAAAACATCTATATGATCAAAGAGAAAAACCTCAAATTTACCTACTTAGCGAACTCTTTATCCTAGTTGATTTTTACAGATGCAGGAACTGAGGGTAAATGACGGTTTACAGATTTCAAAAACAGCAAGGATTAAGAGAGCTCTGAGTTCCGAGATTTTAAACTAAAACCAGACTATCAGGCTGTGACTCATCTTTCAAACGGAACGATTTTGGGTAACAAGCAAGGGAATTATTTGGCTAATTGTACAACGAAGAACAATTTATAGATCGTGCCCAATTTTACTGTCTAGTAGTTATACAAGACATTTGGGGTTGCTCTCCTGATTAAATTGAAAAACCTCTCAGCTACATACATGCATGTGTTACTTTTGAATGAATAGCCAAAACATTGCCACGATGAATTTAAGCAACATTTTTGCCATGTAGTCTGTGACTAAGGATTTTTATTTCATTAGCAAACAGACTAGTCAACATTTGAAAACCTCCAACTGCTTGATAATTGCCTAGGAATGAGAGAGAGCCAGAGGCAAATTCTTGTGTTGGAAAAGTCTAGGTGTGATTAACAATGTCATCAGACAAGTCTTTCAGACTCTTGGTTCTCTTGTCTTTCTCAGTGGCTTTGGTTTCAGCCAGGATTTCTTTTGTGGTGGTGAACATCACTCCAGGTTGCATTTAGTTGAAGGTTTAGCTAGTTCAAAAAGAAAGGTGTTTTTCTCATAGATTCAGCAAAATCTCTGGGGCTGGCTCCCATTGGCTGGTCTTGGATACTTACAAATTCCTGAACCAATCACAGTGGCAGGGAGGAATGGGATGCTCTGACTCACTAGTTCAGTCACAGGCACTCAACAGGACCCAGAGTGGAGCCACTTTCCTCTGCTCTAACAACATGATCTGAGAATGCAAGAACAGAGGTTTCCCAAAGGAAAATCAGGATTCTGTTACCAAAATAAACGGGAAGGGATATTAGGCAGACTGTTGTTTAGCCGCTCAGTCATGTCCAACTCTTTGCGACCCCATGGACTGTAGCCCACCAGGCTCCTCTGTCCACGGAATTTTCCAGGCAAGAACATTGGAGTGGCTTGCCGTTTTCTTCTCCAGAGGATCTTCCCAATCCAATCTCCTGCAAGTCTCCTGCTTTGTAGGCTGATTCCTTACCTCTAAGCCACTGGGGAAAATAAACAATAGCTGTTCACTAAAAGAAATTTAAAAAACGCAGTCCCTGCTCTCAAGAACGCTATGCACTTGAAAAAAATCATGAACTGAGAAAGTATGATCTGATCATCAACATTATGTTTAAAGTCGCTTTGGAGTTTTGGAAATACTTATTTCTTGTAATCCTTACAAGAAGTGTTTCAGGTCAGTCCTGTTTTGTGGTTAAGGACAAAGAGAAACATGAACATTAAATTATTTAACTGCTGCTTAGCATGTCAAATATAGAACTTATATCAAAATTGAAACATATTTATATTTTCCCAGATGACAGTAGCTCTACCTGTGTATAAAACTAGAGCATGCTTGTGTGTGTGCGTGCTTAGTTGCTGAGTCGTGTCTGATTCTTTGAGATGCTGTGGACTGTAGCCTGCCAGTCTCCTCTGTCCATGGGGATTCTCCAGGCAAGAATACTGGAGTGGGTTGCCATGCCCTCCTCCAGGGGATCTTCCAAACCCATATGGGTAGTTATTTGTGAGTAGAAAATATGTTCAGATTATAGGATCTGTTTGCACGTGCCCAGTTGTGACCCCATGGACTATAGCCCACCAGGCTCTTCTGTCAATGGAATTTTTCAGACAAGAATACTGGAGCAGGTTGCCAGGAACCCAGGCATTAAACATACGTTTCCTACATTGGCAGTCAAATTCTTTATCACTGTGCCACCTGGGAAGCTCCCATACATTATATGATCTAATATGCAATAATCAAGCTGTGTTTGCCATAATAAATACCACCTAGCACAGTGTTTTCTCAAATTGTGGTCTGCCTACAGAGTAATTTCCTTGAGTGTTTGTTATAAATACAAATTCAAGGGCTTCATCCTTCAGACTTCCTGAATCAGAACCTCTAGAGATGAGGTCCTAGAAATTAATGTTTTTAAGCCAGAGGCTCACATGAGTTTTATGCACCATGATGTTTAGGAATTTCTGACTTAACAGATTTCATTGCACACAGCCTTAGTGATCTGATAGTTATAGAAATGAAATCAGAGATCTGCAGGATTCCACTCAGTCCCTCCTTTAGGTTTTGCCTCTTAGTCTGGTCATATTTCCCTTTTTATTCTCTTCCCTCTAAATTAAAATACTCATATATTAGAAAGACTAAGAATTATGCCATCATGTCATCTAATTTGTGATATTCCAAATTAAACAGTGAATGAGTATCAGTTTTTGTAGCAAATACCACAAAATAAAAACAGACTTGGAAAAGAAATTAGCTGAGTGGCTCTTAGGCTCAGACAAGGAAACTCATTTCCAGGAAACTCAACTGACTTGCTTAGCTAGGCAGTTGGTATGGATGGTCCTTTTGATACTAATTTTTAAATGACTATCTCATTTGGGGAAATCGTCATAAAATTCAGTTAGCATTTAGAATTAAAACCCAGCTTTAGTTACATTTAATTGTGTGCACACTGGAGCATAGAATTCAATTTCAGAATCCCGAACCATATTTTATGACTTGTCTTTATGAATACTTAATGGACATTTGCTATTCCTATGCAAGTATTCCTCATTATATGCCCACGGTGGTAGGAGTAAGTACGTGTATTCCCATTTGATAAATGAGGAAGGTGAGGCATGTATAGATTAGAAGTAGGAACTAGGAAACAGGAGGTCAAGGATTTCCTGGTAAGGCCAGCAGGCCCTGTTTTCTAAGATGAGCTAGTTAAGCTGAGTTGGAGATGGAAGACAATGTCTGGTGTATGTTAGTTTTCTTGACAGAAATTTTCCGTACGTGCAGTATAGCTTAGATTTAGATTTGTGATGTTGGCCTGGCCACTGTGGTGGCTTCCATTTTGTGAGTCCAGATGTACCAGATAACTTGATCCATATAATATAAGCATGTATTACTTTTGCTTCATGAATTTAGCTTACCTTACTTTGCTTTTCATTTTCCTTGGTGTTCCTACAGTTTATTTTCTTCTGCTTCATCTTTTCATCCTATACTTTCTTTTAGAGCAAAATCACTTCCTTTTTATTATACTACTCTAATTTTAACAGTTACTAAAAATGAAGATTCAAGTTAGTTACTTTTTATATTGTATTACTTTAGCAAAAACAGCCTTATCCCTGTTTTATGTTTCTTCAGATTGAGGCAGTTTGACAAACTTGGTTTGTTCAAATTGAGGGACAAGAGGAAATAAATCTGGGTGCTCAGCATAAAAAGAGCTAATGAAAAAGACGTTTTTAGGGACAGGGGCTTTTTGTCTTTCCTAGGTTATTCGTCATGTCTCTTTGATATCTCTGTTCTCTGGTTCTTATCTTTAAAAGACAGCTGCTTTACCCCAGGCATAAATCAGAAGAGAAAAGCCAGTTACCCAGCAAAGCTGGGCCTGGAGGGAGGATGAAAGGGAATAAGCCTCCAGAGAAGGAGAAAGGAAGAATAAAGGACCCCTGGAGCGTCCACTGGGCCAAACATAACAAACACAAGCGTGAGCACAGACAGAACAGAGGCACTGACTAGGGAAGAAAGAGATGATGCCTTTGATGCCTCATAACCAGAAAAGCAGATCCCAGGCAAGTGGCACCTCTGCCTTGGGAACAAGTCTGCCCCGGAAGTACAAAGTGCGCACCCTGGATTCATGGGCTACATGGGAGGTAAGGGCTCAATTCCTGGGCACGAGACCAAACAGGAAAAGAGGGAGAAATGTGCTAATTGTAAATCATGGTTACATAACATAGGAACCATGCTGTATTTTTCCACAATGCTGCAGTTAAGAATTAATAGAGGAAATATTTGTTTTCTTGGAGAATATATTGAAGGCAGATTTATTCAAGATTATATGCATCAAAAATTTTTCAAAATTTATGTGTACACACAAATTTGGACATCCTGACTTAACCAGTATTTAAAAACCTATAAACAAAGAACTCATAAAACACTCCTTAAAATTTAGCTGATTATTTGACACCAGATAGCTAGCCTTGCATTTTTCCATTTTTAAGTCAGCTGATAGAAATCATATAAACACAGTGTAATTTATACAAACTTAGCTGAAAAGTTGGAGGACTAATATCAATTTCAGTTAATGTTTTTATGTTTTGAAAGTTTGAAAGCTCAAACAGAGCTTTTAAAAAGTTGAAACTGTGTGAGAGAAAAATAAAAATCTACTATGAGACTTGCTTGCTATTACTGTTGTCAGCTTATTTATATTTTAACATCCTCTTACCCTTAGGTATTAGAAACTGGATTATTTTCATGCAGGTAAGTAAAGATGATGGGGGTTGCAGAGGTGGTGGACGGGGGATGCCAGCGGTTTTGTGATGGCAAATAAAATGTATTTATGAACTAATGAAAAAGTACACATTTTTAGACATCTATTATGGCTAGAAATACAACTTTAGGTACTTTAATGGTACTGGTCTTAATTTTTATTGCTTCTCACAACTCCCCTTAAATCTACCGCTTTATTTCTGTGCATTTCTTTTCTCTTAGTTGATGGCTAATGGACACTGCACACCTGATAATCCCCAAAGAAATGAAACTAGAAGGACCCTTAGGGAGCATAAAAATTCAGCTCTGAGCTGTGAACACACACACACACACACACACACACACACACACACACCCCAGAAACCAAAGGAATTTAGGGAGAAGCTGTGATGAAGCTATGGAATATATTAAGGTAGAACTTAGTTTTACAGTATATTCTTGAACAGAAACTATTGTAACTGCTATGCTATCAGGCAATACTGAGTCTGAATAACAATTATACGAATATTTTAAGACTATAGATACTTCCTTATGTAGAGGGTTTTAAAAAAATTAGTTTTAAAAAAACTTTTACACCATATGAATACAGTGCAAAATTCAAGAATTATAGTAAGAGGAAGCCACTAATCCCCTATCACAAACTCCTACTTCATCACTCCTAACCTTTACCCACCGAATTCTACCCCTGGAGGCAACTACAGTTAAGATATCTTGTGTATTGTCCAGAGGTGTTATGTGGAAGATTTGGAATGCTCTCTTTTGCCTCTTGATTGAAACTTAAGAACTTCAGTTTTCCATTGACTTAAAACAGCAAAGTGGAATTCTAGTCTTTGGTTCTGACATGGAAATGACTTCCATATCAGTCCAGACAACTGCGAGTTTGCTGATTATGCCAGGCATGGTCCCCATTCTGCCTTAGAGAGAGTTGTTTTCTCTCTCAACAAGATAAATAGACAACTCCTAGGAAGCTATCCTCCATTAATGGGCCCTATTTCATTAGTTCATTGCCAAGAAATTACAGCTGATCCAAACGAAAATGTAAAATGAATGTGATTTACTTGTATAGTTTGAATGATATGGGTGATCTGGACTGTGAAAAGAGACAGATTACTCATTGATTTTGATTGTTACAACCAAGCTTTCCTATCTGTTTTGGGTGAATTATCACCAGCCACCTGAAAATACACTGATTAAAAAAAAAAAAAAGAAAACAAAACAGGGAGAAGCTATGCATCTTCCTCCTTGCAGAGTACTGATAAATTTATACAACTATCTTGTCTGTATAAATTACCTAGTATTAATAATTCAGCAATAGATCTTTCTCTTTAAAAAATTGATGATTTCACCAAAATAGCTATAATTTGCAACCATTTAAAACTTACTAAGATGGTATGGCAGACAGTCCTTATCAAAATATCCATGGTTCCTATAATGCCAAAGTTTTGTCTTGTTATTTATAGCAGATAATGCCAGCACTGTGTTATTTCTCATTGCAATAAATGTGAGATTAAATTGGAATGACAAACAAGCTATGATGACAGCTAATGATGGAAACACTCTCTGGTATTCCCTGCTGCCATCTAAGCTGGTCCATATAGCAGTCTGACAGGTGGGTTGCTGGGTGCAAATTGTCGTTATTATTTAGTCACTGAGTCCTGTCTGATGCTTTCACGACCCCATGGACTTTAGCTTGCCAGACTCCTGTGTCCATGGAATTCTCGAGGCAAGAATACTGGAGGGGGTTGCCATTTTCTTCTCCAGGGGATCTTCCCTACCCAGGGATCAAACCTGTGTCTCTTGAACTGGCAGGCGGATTCTTTACTACTGAGCCACCTGGGAAGAAAGACTGCTGGGTGCAAACAGGACCATTCTAATTTGGCAGAACAGTTACATGGTGATGGTATTCAAGATGAGAATCTCATACCTCAGAAAGTATCCTAATGGCATTGCTAGTTATGAATCATTATGCCCTTACCATGTGCCAGCAGGAAGTCACGAGTCTAAGCCTGTTCAATACTTATTTTCCTAGGTCAACCATCATTAAAATGTTCATTTGTCATTATTTATAAATTAAATTAGAGTCTCTGAGGATAAAAGTCTTTTTTCTACCTTCTAAATTAAAATTTTATTTTAACACTATAAACAGATGTAATTTTTTTTAAAAAACCAAGTATTTCACAAAGTTTAACATTTAAAAACAGCAGTCTTCTCCTCCTTCCTTTTCCTGATTATTGTTCCTAAAAAACTACTTTCAACTTTTAGATCTTTTTCCTGGTATTTATAAATAATATTCATGTAGTACTATTTTGTTCAATTTATTACTATTGATAAATTCTTATTTCTAACCTTTGCACGCCTGTCCTTCAAACACGAAGTTACCTTTCTTCGTTCTAGTATAGCTACAGCTTCCTTTTTGCTAAACCAATATTCAATATTTATAATTATGCCCACTTAAAAATCATTTACAGCTGACCCATGTAGTATATTATAGAGGAGGAAAAATGTTTTCCTTTTGATTGAGTCTGAAAATTAAACTGACAAAGACAGACTAATAGGAGGAGGGAAGCATACACATTTATTTAATACTTTTTTACATGACACCAGGACCTTCATAAAGAAATGAAGATCCGAAGAAGTGGTTAAACCTGAATATTTTTGCTAGGTCTGATGAAGAATGGACAGCTGTGGACAAATGTGATAGGAAAAAGGGTGTGAAGTCAGTGAAGTGACAGGGAAAGCTTAGCAAGACCTGTTCATCTGGATTCTGGGTCCTAGAGATAAGGATGTTCCTTTCCTATAGGTATAGGGAGGGTACCTCTCAAGTAAGGATCATGTGACCTGCTTCAGCAGAGAGGGGCAGAAGAAGGTCAAAGAGACTCTCTTGCTTATTCAGTTTTCTCAGACTCTTTCAACTTAAAATATTAAATATGCCAAGGTATCATATTTTGGGGTCTCCTATTCTGAGCTCTATCAACACAATGATTACAATTACTTTCTTCTGTAATTTTGTTCTCTAGATAGTTATAATTTCACCTTTTAATTTTTTTGGCTTAATTTTCCATATGCTTATGTCTAATTCATCCTGTGTTGCTTTACAAAGCGTTACAGTCCTCTCAATATATTCTAACACTTTGGATAATCTCAGATTTCCCTTTTCTCTTGAAGACACACCTTCCCTCCTACTGCTCCAATCTGGAGATTTGTTCTCACCACCTGCTTCTCAGGAGCCTTCCTGCAATGTCCATCATAGCAGCCCAGAAGTCCCTCTCCTGTACTGGATCCCTCATCCTTGGATCCTGAGATGTACCTCTTCTTGGTTTACTCTCCTTTCCTGACGGAGTGCCTCCTTTAGTAATTTCCTACAGACTCCATGAGAGGTAGATGTGGAGACATTTCTGTATCTGAACAGGAAAATGTCCTAAGTCTACCATTAACTTATGTGATAGTTAGACTGGGTGTCTAGAATTCTAGATTTCAACGGCTTTATTCTTAAAATTTGAAGGGTTTGTTCTACTATGCTCCAGGCAGCAGCTTTGAGGCTGAGATATCTGGCATATTCTGATTCATCCTTCTTGGTATGTGACTTCCCTTTCCTTTTCCCTCTTCTCTTCTCATCTCCCACCCTCAGGAGCTTTTAGAATCCCTTTTCTTTAGCCAGTGCTCTGAAGTGTCTCAGTGATATTCATTTATGTGATTTGTTTCCTTCCTGTAGTGATGGACATCACCTTCAGTTGTGGTGTGACCTTTCAGTCTGGAAATTCCTGTCCTTCTGTTTGATAATTTTCTCCTCTTCGTTTTTACTCATTTCTTTATGGAACTCTTATATTTGGAAACCAAATTTCCTGGAAAGATGCTCTAATTCTCTTTTATCTTTTTGTTTTGCTGTTCTCTCTCTTTCTCTCCCACCACCCCCCATCTCTCATTGGTCTCCTGTCAATTTAGTGAGGTTTCAAGAGGGAGTATACAGGAATATATATTTATTGCATGATATTTAATCACAAGCCTGACAATTGTGAAAAAACTGAAGTTTTGCAATAAGCTAACTATTCCATAAGAGCTAGTGGCTAAGCCCTAGTGGCCAGTATTAAACCAGTGGTTTATATGGCATTATCCTTTTTGTTTTTTAAATATGAAGTCACCTTACATGAAAACTTTTATGAGGATGCCTGACTAATTACCTATTAACTAGCCTAGAAGTGCATCCACAAAGTTTAGGATAGGGTAATTATTCCCAAGTAGGAGAAAAAAAAAAATCCCCTGAATGAAATCTTTATCTTGTCCATAACATTAAGCTGGTCGCAAACATCAGTGGCACTCTCTTGGCCGTATAAACACCCAAAACTCAAAATACAAGCATGTCGTTTTCACCACTGATCTGAAATACTACTACCAAATAGAGCAGTAGTATACTACTAATAACTACTGCTACTAAAAAATACTACAGTTGCTTAATTTATATATAGGAGAAGAAAATGCCAGATTTTATCCTAGTTTGAGCTTATATTTGTAGCCTTCTACACAGATAATTACGATTCAAGGGACATTCAAGAATGCATGCTCCTGTAACTGATTACTGTGGTTCTCTTTTAGCTAACAGAGGTTTTTGATATTCCTTATTTGTTCCCCAAGCTTTCACTCTCCTAATGTTAACCAGGACTCGTTTTTGTTTTTTTTTTCTCTGTAGCATGGGCATACATGTGGATTGCAGGCGCTGCTGCCAGCTTCCCCTCCAACATGAGGACCAGATCTGTCATTCAGGAAATAGGTGCAGACATCATTTCTGGGCTAAACACTCACAGGAAGGGTGAATACGTAAGATGGCATAGGAGACATGTAGCAACCATGAGCGAAGAGTCATGCACTTAATTGGAGAAGCCATAAGTTTTATCTTTTTTTTCCTCTCAGGTTTTATTTTCCTATAATTTATTCAAGAGTATTTTTTCCCTCCCAGTTTACCTTGTTGTTTAGTGGCTAAGTCATGTCAGGCTCTTTGTGACCTCATGGACTATAGCTCCCCAGGTTCCTCTGTCCTTGGGATTTCTCAGGCAAGAATACTGGAGTGGGTAGTGTTTCCCTGCTCCAGAGGATCTTCCCACCCCAGGGATCGAACCTGCATCTCCTGCATTGGAGTTTTACTAAGCCATTGGGGAACCCCCCTCCCCCCCCCCCCCGCAGTTTACCTATTGATCAGTTATTTATTGAAACTGAGGACATGAAAGGGTAGTAGGCCATGAGGAAAGGGTTAACAGCAGGTTTGGGCTGATCCAGGCCTGCCTTGGAATGGCTCCTCATAGTACTGTTTCCTTGGCCACAGCAGAGTGGAGATAAAATGTGGAATGTTGTGTCTAGCTTGCTTTATTTACCCTTGGTCTGTGCAGCTAGGATGCAGTGAGTGGTGATGCAGGCCTTAGGCTGACCTGGCTGAATGGCTTAAAAGAGGTGGAAAGTGGAGGGTGGCTTCATGGAGGCCCAGGGACCACACACACCGGCTCTGTGGCTGCTCTGAAAGGTGTGGCTGAGGGGTGGCTTCCAGGCCCCCAGATGAATGCAGAGATTAAACCACCTGTATTTCCTGTCCCGTTTCCCTCCATAAAGCTGAGCAAACAGACTGTTAGATTGAAGCCTATTCGTGGCTTGTGAGCCTGGCTGTCAAGTTGGACTAGTAACAACCACTGAGGTACTGTAAAAGCAAATTCAAAACTGTTATCTCAGATTTTTCGTTTTTTTTTTTTTTGGTAATTAAAGCTATTTTCATTTTGTAAATTACCAGTGTATCTTGTATTTTCCTATTTCTCAATAAATGAATATCCTCAATGGGTTTTCCCTAAATGAAACTAAGGACAAGCTATAGATGACCAGTAAATGTTGTAAATTAAGTTCAAGTTCTGCTCTACATAGACTCACTCATTGAACTATGAAAGGAGCTACAGTGTATAAGGCAGGTAGCTGGGTATACAAAGAAAAATGAAAATAAGCAGAACAACCTTTCTTTTGTGGAACCTGTAAAATGTGGATTGATGTGTGAGTAGGGGTGGGAGTGGCATCATTGATACTGTAACAGAGGTGAGTACCCATCGCTATGGAAGGAAAGGAGGATCCTCCAACTGTCCTGAAGAGTTCAGGTGAGATGGTGGTGGTTAAAGTGAGTCTGCAACAGTGGGCAAGGAGAAGAGAGAACATAGGAGAGATCTTAGGAGTCTGATTACACAGAACTTGGAATCTATTGAAACGTAAGGGAAGTGGTTTTCCCAAGGGGGGTCAGTGGTAAAGAATCTGCCTGCCAAGCAGGAGACAGGAGTTCGATCCCTGGGTCGGGAAGCTCCCCTGGAGAAGAAAATGGCCACCCACTCCAGTATTCCTGCCTGGAGAATCCCTGGCGGGCTACAGTCCTTGGGGTCTCAAAGAGTCGGACAGGACTTAGAGACTGAGCACAGGCAAGGGACGTGAGGAGGGGCTGAGATGTGAGGGAGAAGATAGGGAGTTAATTTTGGACAAGCACCATCCTCTTCTCTCGCCTGGAACTGTGTATACTCTGTGTCTTATAAAAGAGCTTATCGTTCTGTTTTGCAGCTAGCTTGTTTCTCTGCCCACAACTTCGAAATGCTGGAAACTAAGGCCCAGGCCGTACGTTTATCTTTGTGACCACAGAGTGTAGCACAAATTATGTCCTCAGATTGGTAGGACTGACTGGAGCCAGGGACTGAAATACTGATGTCAGTCTTTTATCACAAAGGATGCACTTCAAACTCTTTTTTTTTTTTCTTAATGAATTTTGTGTTGTAATAAATTTCGACTAAGAAAACTACAATATAAAAATAATCTCTGGCTTACGATGCTTGTTGATAGAAACACACACCATAATCCTTGGAAAATTCCAACCAGAAGTCAAGCAACTTGATGTTTTGGTTAGTTTTAGCAATGCTACTGTAGTTAAATATTGTGTGTTTGTGTGCTCAGTCACTCAGTCTTGTCCTATGAAATACTGAAATAGCTTGGAATTTCCTTTTTTCCCTTCATGCTGATTTTTAGGATTAATGTTTGGTGATATAGCTAACTTTAGCTCATTCTTGCTTAAAAATTCAGCACAATGGTTCAACTTTTAATGCTGGCTTAATTGTTATTTCTATGAGAAGAGAGGGTAAGAGATGAGAATGAATGTGTTTTTATCTTTACAGTGCTTTAATTCTTTAAAAAAATCTGGAGTGAATATAGCAAAATATAAACCTACCAAATATGGCTGGTAGGCACATGGGAATCAAATTTATTTTCTGTATGTTTTAAAATTTCATACTTTAAAAAATGAGATGGCTGATTTCAAATGCCTTTGTACGACAAATACCCATTAAAAAGTCATTAACACATTTACTCATGATAAAAAAAAGTATTGTGAAATTTTCTTCTAAATACCAATTGAAAACATCTGCCCTTAACTTTAGAAAGGATAACTTTAAAAACATCAGAGTAAATACAGAATTTCAATTATTGACAACAAGGGAAGACAGATCATAAATGAGAGGAGAATTTTAAAAATTGAAATTTTGATATTTAAAATTAAGATTCCATTAAAGCCTATAAAACCTAAATTATCACTTTTATTCAGATGACTCAGACGTCTAGACATCTGTAAAATTCCCAACACCCAGAGCCAGCAGCCTACTGTACCACCCTTCTTGAGCCCAATGAGATCCAAACAAAACTCAGCCACCTCTGCCCCCTCTCCTACTCAGTGCATCTTAATCTGGTCCTCTTAATTCAATGATTGGAGTCACTGCAAGTCAGAAGCCCAGAGCAATTTTTTTGGTCATTAAGCCTTGCAATGTTAGCATTCACTTCATCCTAGCCTTCTTTACAGGAGTCTTTTTAAAATTATGTCCACTTTATCAAGGTTATAATGCTAATGTAAACTAGCATTAGTCCATGAACTCAAACATACACAAACTGAGACACAGTGATGAGTGAAAGCATGTGAGTGAATGAGGGTTCCCAGGCAACACCATGGAATAGTCTTGTTATCCTGGGCATATCTCTACTCCCCTAAGCGACATATTATCATCTGACACACAGACTAAATGAATCCCTGGGCTAAATATCAGTAGAGCTTAAATTTTTGTAATATATTATGTTCAAAGAAGTTCAAATATTCTCCTTGCTCCCAGTGGAACATCTTGTGTACTTCACTTTGACAGCTGTGGCTTTATACTGTGATCAGAGTGATAGTTTTGAAGCTCAAAATAATCATGTTCCTCCCTAACTCATGTCCCCCTCCCCCTCTCCCATGTACATGAACACTCCAGAGATTACCTATTGCTCTTAAAATAAGACCAAAATCCTAGCATAGCCTTTGATCAAAACTTCTTAATTTTCCCACTGTCTCCTCCAGCTTCATCTTCCCCAGACTTACCCTTGCTCTTTGATACAAAGAAATGAAAAGTTGAACTTCCTTATTATAGTTTCATTCTAGTACTTACCACAGTTGTAATTTTACTTGCATATTTTATTATTAGTATTTAACTCCCATATCATAAGATATATGTGTTTTCATGCTTGTTTTTGTTTTGATCACTGCCTAGTATCTAGTATAGTCCCTGGCTCATTTCTTTTTAATGAACAAATGATCCAAAGAGAAAGAAGACAAAGTGTTCTATCAAAAGATTGATATTTACATAATGCATTTGCCTATGAACCCAGATAAAAGGAGGATATGTGAAAAAATTCAAGCATCAATTAATAAAGGGAAAATATAAGTAAGTAATATTTATGAGCTTATAGGAAGAAGATGGAAGCTCCTTAAAATTGGAAAAGAATACAAATGGTTTTAGATTTGGGGGAAGAAGGCATAGACTGACTGCTTTGAGCTGATGGCATAAAATTATAGATGACAGTAACAAATTTGACTTTTACTTTTTTATCAGTATTGCCATTTGGATATGTAGATTGTGGAAAATGGCTTAGATGTTCTTAATAAGTTAGCCTATATATATATATATTTTTGGTTCAAGTCAATTGTATACTTAGAATAGAAGAAGCTTGCAGATGAAATCAATAAACTGTATTATGTGACTATGTATACATATGTGCAAGCTAAGTTGCTTCAGTCATGTCTGACTCTTTGTGACCCTATAGGATTGTGGCCCTCCAGGCTCCCCATGGCATTCTCCAGGCAAGAAAACTGGAGTGGGCTGCCGTGCCCTCCTCCAGGGGATCTTCCTGACCCAGAGACTGAACCCATGTCTCTTAAGTCTCCTGCTTTGGCAGGTGGGTTCTTTACCACTAGTGCCACCTGGGAAGCCCCAAAAGTAAGCCTTATTGGCTTTCCAAACCAAATGCCCAGAGGGTGGAATCAGGTGAGCCAGGTGACAATTCACATACAGCAGGTTGAATTACATCACAGGAACCCGGATTTGGGGAATCCTGATCTTTTATACCAGACAGTAAGCCTGACTAACCTTTGCTTTGGAGGGTGTGTTTATTTCCTAGGTAACAAAAATACCACAAACTGCTGAAAATCACAGCAACTTATTTTCTCACAGCTCAGGAGGCCAGAAGTCTGAGGTCAAGTTATTGGCAGGTTTGATTATTTCAGGAGGGGCTCTGTTCCATACTTTCCTCCCAGTTTCTAGTGGCTCCAGAAATCCTTGGTGTGAGTGAGGCTCTCCACATACAACTCAAGTACAGCTCCTTGAATGGAATATCTGTTTACCTGTGACCCATGAGACTAAAGAGACAAGTCATCTGACTCCACACACCCAGCATACAGTGTTGGGACCAGCATGGGAAAACTGCCATAGACGTTTCAGCTCAAAAATGGGGGTAAGTGGGAGTCACAAAGGAGTTCTCAGTCTAGAGCAGTTCTGGGGTCCCCCCAGACAAAGACTGGAAGTTCCTTGATTGGATTCCAAGGTCTGGAATGACTCCAGCCCTTCTCCATGACTTTTGGCTCCATCCTCTGAGCCCTTGCCTTCACTCTCTGATTCATCCTTCCTTTCTTCATCACAGGAAGCATGTTTTGCAGGTGAGTTTTCTTAGCATGCTTCCTGTAAGTAGAAAATCAGAGGTTCAATGACCTCTTTATTTTGCACCGTCTCTGACCCCATGAGTATCTTTGCTGATATAATTTTCTTAAATCTTTCTGTGCATTCTGTGATGCTCATTGGAGTTCACTCCATTTCACGGAGCCACCATCACACATCATTTTCTGCTCTTCTTTGCCCATTGTTTTCATCTATCCTTTTGAAATTTGTACTCCTTGCTTCACACTATTCCCTATTATCCTTCTGTTCTTTTTATGTAGCATTTATTATCATCCAACATAAATTTTACTTTTTTAAAAGCATATTGTCTGTTCACTCATTTTCTGTCCCAACTATAATTTAAGCTATCATTGGTCAGTGAATTTTGCTTGTTTTGTTCACAGTGATTAGAACAGTGTCTGACACATACAAAATAAATACTGAATAAGTGACATAATTTCAAGAAGGATTTGAAGAGTTTCAAAACAGACATTCATCTTCTGTGAAACCTTGTGACATACAGAAATATGTGAAAAAGCATTTGTTCAGGAAGCAGAATCAATAGAGATGACTTTGGATGCCCTAATAGGATTAAAAAATTAAAATCTCCTCCAATGTACACACATATGCATACAGACAGAAAAAGAAAACTTCAACAATAAGGAACACCACTACTATCACAAATGCACTCACACAAAGACTGAAACATAGACCTTTCAATATATTATTGTGAATAACCAACAACTCCCTAAAGAGATATATTATCAAAGTTGAAGTCACATTATAGAAATTAGAGTAATATATAATTTATTGTATAAGTATAAATATAACATCATTTTTTTCCTATTGGACTATGCTAATTATTTTTTCTTCAGTGTATCTTCAATATGACCATTAAATATATTTAATTATTTGTTTGGTTAAAAGATTTGAGTTAAAAGTCTATCTTTAAGTTCTTGATCTTGGAATTCGTAATAGATATTTAGCTTTCATGGCAGCTATAGAGAATTGAGTTTTTAAGTTTGCAGCTACATTTTTTTCCTCTCTTAGAAGAAAAATCATACCTGAGAGGGAAGATGTCAATCACACTGTATTTTTCTCAGAGTCTGAGGCCTTCCTCAGAATCCATCTAGGTGAGGTTAAGAGAAGGCTATGGGGCCCTGAGCTGCCCATGCTGGGGAAGCTCTTCATGGTCTTGCTGCATTTCAAGGCTGCCCCACAGGACTGAGTTCCCTCTCAGCCACTGACGTCTGCATGAATCAACATCTCAGAAGGTGTTTGCCATATTTCTGAAAATAGTAATGGCTGTATTGATTCAGTTGATGGATGATGTAAACTTGTTTGGGCATCAACCCATGGCTGAAGTACAAGCTTCTCATGGGAAAGAACCTCACTTAGCAGAGCTTCCTGAAAGGAACTTACAGGCATGTTCAAGTTGCTAGAGAAGATTGATGTTGGGAGTTCCCTGGTGGCCTAGTGGATAGGATTTGGGCTTTTACTGCCACGGCCTAGGTTTGATCCCTGGTCAGAGAACTGAGATTCTGCAAGCAATGCAGCATCGCCAAAAAAGAAAAAACAAAATTGATGTCAAAGCTCATGCTAATCCGCCAGCTGTTTTAGAAAGTATCCTCCACCGTCAGATGAGGCTACTAGTACGGGCTGATTTTTGTCCTCCATCAACTTCATACGTTAAAGTCCTAACCTCCCCCCATACCTCAGAATGTGACTGTATCTGGAGACAGGGTCTTTACAGAGGGAATTATGTTAAAATAAGGTCATTAATATGGGCTTTAATCAATATGACTAGTGTCCTCATAAGAGGAGGAAATTTGGTCGCAGAGATGTACAGAGGACAGATGAGGCAGTTATAGGGAGAAGACGGTCATTTATAAGTCAAGGAGAAAGGCCTAGAAAAAACCAATCCTGCTGACACCTTGATGTGGAACATCTGGTTATAGATTGCGAGAAAATCCATTTCTGTTGTGTAAGCCACCCAGTTTGTCATATTTGGTTATGTCACCCCTAGCAAGCTGTGAGTTTTCTCATCTTCTCTTATCCTCTGGAGACCCACTGGCTCACCTGGACCTCTTTAGGGAGGAAGCTGAAAGTGCCATCTGAAGGTTTTTATTTCTGTAGTTGCAGCCAAAAGTGTCAGAGAAGGAGACCAGGGCTGTGGGTTCTCCAGACTGGCAGAACAGGGCAGGAACCTCCCTCCCACCTTAGCCTTACCACCATATTTCTGCCCAAACAGCAAACATATTAATTCCCCTTTCTGTTTCCTCTTTTGTTTCTGCCCTCATTTCTTCCCCTTTAATAAACAGCTAAGATCCTACTGGTCAGTATCCAATCCTAAGTAGTTACCAAAGCCGTTATGTTACATCACCGAGAAAATTAAAAATATATCACCCAGAATGATTAAAAATAAAAGACTAGTGATAATAAAATTTCCCCCTATAAACAGAGACCTATGAGGAACATCCTTCATCTGTAAATCATATGAATCTCATCCTAAAATGCCTTTCTTACAGAATATACTCATGTCTCCCACATCTGAACCATCTGTATATCCCCACACTTCTCTTTTTGTTCCTTTTTATTTTTGTAGCTCCTAGTCATATCAGGAAGCATGGTCTCTCTGCTTTACATCTGGCTGTATGCCCAGAGCTTCCATTTCCATGTGGCACATCTTTATGCTCACTTGGCGTACCCCAGTGCCCAGTATATTGTTGGCCAGAGATACCTGAAAGGTAACTCCTTTGCTTATCTTGTGATCATTTTACTAGGGGAAAGGGAAGGGGAGGCATTTGCTGGTTAGAATTTATTTACGTATCTCTAGGTTTATAGAAGATTTTAGTTAATAACTGATTGGGTCCCTTTTTTCTGTGATACCTTTTGTTTTCACCCAGGAGCTGGTGTGGTGAAGGATCAAGAGATGGCAATGCACTGGTTTAGGTAAGAAAAACAACCCCTACCAAAAGCAAAACTCTAGAGCTATCATTTCAGGAAGTACTGAGGTGTAAAACCTTATGATTTTAGTGCTTCTTCCTTAGAACAAAAATAAGGTACACTTTCTTAAAATGTTGGCAACTTCTTTTTCGACTTAGCGGTGAGGTAGGAGTAGTGACGGAAGTGATGTGTCTGATGCATTTAAAAACAGTCTACACAATGTAAGCAAACAATAGAATAGCCTTAAAAGAGCTAAACTGGACAATAGGTACCATTCTAGATCAAGATCCAGGACATCAAGTTTTATTAACAGCACTGTATTAGCATTACCTTGTTTATTAAAATTTTGAACTCTTGACAATTAAAGACACATTCATTTGAATTTAAAAGTAGAAATACATTTATCTATTGTTTATTCTATTTGGGGCCTAAATTCCATTCAATATACAAATTTTTCCATGGGCAGCTTTTATAATTCTGATTGCATAGCATTGGTGTGATGAGCCCTCACAGAAAAATATATATTATATTTGCAATTTGAGAAAGTAATAACTTTGGAAACAAAGACTTGAATGCTTTACCTGACACTCTAAAGGTTAGACAACGGGAATAAATAGCCTCTGAGATGTTAGCCATTCTACATGGAGCCTGGTAGAAAACAAAGACAAGTTAGGACTAAGGTCAAAGTTACTTGATATAGAGAACAGGCTTAGGGTTCATGAAGTCTCAATTTATTCAAAAATAGAAACCCCTGTAAGTGGAATTTAGCCATAGTATTCTTTAAAGTGATATTGTCTAATATGGCAGTGACTAGCCACATAGGCCACTGAGCCCTTGAAGTGTAGTTAGTGTGAACGGAGATATGCTGTACATGTAAAGTGCACACAAGGTTTCTAAGATTTCATGTGAAGAAAGGAATATAAAATATCTCACCAACAATTCTTTGTATTGATTATACGTTGAATGATAATATGTTAGATATATAGGATTAAATAAAATATATTATTTAATTTTACTTATTCCTTTTAAAACTTTTGATGTGGCTATGAGGTCATTTAAAATTACCCTTTATTTCTATAGGGTAATACTGATGATCAGAGTCTCCTGGGATCCAGAGAAGTGTTCGGCTATCTGAGTGAGCAGTGAGCACAGCCATGGCTTTGCCATTGCCCTCGTATTGATGAGATCATCCTTCTCAGATGCCTTTTGTCTTCTTGCTAGAATAGTGGGTGACAAGCCTGGCTACATACTAGAGTCCCCTGGGGAGCTTTTGAAACATACTCATGCCCAACTCTAGATTGACTGAGTTGTGCTGGAAAAGCATCCTGGGTAGCTGTAATGTGTAGCTACAAAGCATCCTGTGTAGCTTCAAACCACTGCTCTAGACGTCCACATTGATTTATAAAGTAAAAACAAACCAGCAGAGGAAGCCATTTAAGTAACACATTTCAACACGAAGTTTAAAGTGGTTATTCTGATCGAATTTACCTGCCAACAGAAGTACCTTTGAAAATCAGGCAAGGAATGACACAGCTCTGGAATGGCTAAGCATGGTTGGTGTTTAACTCTGCTTGGCTGGAACCCTTGCTACTGAGACCTAGGCCACACACCAGCAGCACTGGTATCTCCAGGCAGGTACTTGTTAGAAATGCAGCATGTGAGGCCCTAACCCAGCCCTACTGAAACATTATAACAAGATTCATTTGTTATAATGAATGAAGATTCATAATCTTCATTATAACAAGATTCTGGGGTGGCTAGTATGTGGCTTAAAATTTTAGAAGTGTTGTCCTAAATAATATTTTGTAAACCAGGCCTTCCTTACATGGGACATCCAGTTAAAAGCCAATTTCAAAACCCTTTTCATTTTTCAGTGATGGAATCCATGTCAGGAATGGGATGGGAAAAAGCATTACAAAGGCAAGATTTCTCCCAGCATATTTTAAAAATATCTTCTATGGTTCATGGCTCATTAAATTCATTGATTAAATAAGTGCCTCTTTAAAGTTTTCTTTTTGTCTATTGTGAAGCTGTCTTATCTAAATGTCTGGTGGCTCAGATGGTAAGGAATCCACTCACAATGCAGGAGACCCAGATTCAATGCCTGAATTGGAAAGATCCCCTGGAGAAGGGAATGTCAATCCACTCCAGTATTCTTGCCTGGAGAATTCCATGGAGGGAGAAGCCTGGTGAGCTACAGTCCGTGGGGTCACAAAGAGTCGGACAGGACTAGTAACTAAGCACACACAGCACGTTGTAATTTTAATATTTTTTTTCCTGTGAAAAGTCTATTCATGCAGTCTGCTCACTTTCCCACTGGATGTTGTTATTTTCCTGCTTACTTTTCAAAATATTTATGCCTTAGAGATAGAAAACTTTCATACATTTCCTTGTATTTTGGACTTTTCCCCCAATTATAAATAAATGAGAAGAACTGCAAAGTAGCAAGGCAATACTTATATAAATTATACTGTCCAATATGATGGCCATTAACCACATGTGGTCATCTAAATTTAAATAAACTAAAATAATTCAGTTTCTCAGTTGCACTATCTACATTTCAAGTATTCAATACTCACACACGGCTAATGGTTACTATAGTGGAAAGCACAGATGCCAAACATTTTCATGTTTGTAGAAATTTCTGTTGGAAAGTATTGGCACATTACATATTTCAGCAACTGGAAAAAGTGCTTAAGAATCAGGTTACATGCTACTGAATTCCTAATATTCCCAGATGGTCCTTTCCTATATTTTTATTTCCTATATATTTTGGAGAGAAGATTGTAATTATTTTAATGTTTGGAGAAGCTGATGAATGAGTTTGGAACAAATATGTGATTGAAATATTCTTACAACATTAGCTTTTTTTTTTTTAAGTGCATTACTTGTTTCAAATAAGAATTTTTTTTTTTTTTAATGAAAGAGGCTTATTAACATTTGTCCCATTGTAAAAGACAGAAGTAATGGTTTTTCAGAGTGTCCTCCAGTCATGCCCGACTCTGCGGCCCTATGGGCTGTAGCTCTCCAGGCTCCTTTGTCTATGGGATTCTCCAAGCAATTCTATTGGAGTGGGTTGCCATGTCTTCCTCCAGGCAATCTTCCTGACCCAGGGATCAAACCTGCCTCTCTTATGTCACCTACATTAGGAGGCAGGTTCTTTACCACTAGTGCCACCTGAGAAGCCCCATGATTTCCAGTAATGGTTACATATTTGTATTAGCAGTGCCTTTGGTTGTATTAAGGGAGTCCATTTTCACAGTGCTGTTTCCTTGTTTTTTATTGCATATTCCTCTCTAACCCGATTTCCACTTCTGTTTTCTTTTCCTCTCTTATTCAGAAGAGCCTCCCAGCAGGACCATCCTCATGGTTCCTTTAACCTTGCAGTAGGAAAACTGAAAAACATGACTGGATCCATGGCAGTAGGGTAATGAAAATTAGCAGTCTTTTCTGGCTGAGATGTCATTCCTTCTAAACCTGCCCCCATACATTACCTGCAATTGACAGATGAAAGCATTTTATATATAATGCACTTCCCACTCTTGCCTTTTTATCTACTTACAGTGCTATGAGTTATGATAAAAGTCACAAAGTAAAAGAATCTGATTCATATATGTGCATAGAGCCCATGGAATAAATTTGTAAGGTATCTGATGACTCCAAAATGAAAGGCCAGGTTATTTCATGATCCTAAGAGTCTCCTGTGAATTTTTATGGTTCCTAGGAGTCCCATCTTTACAGCTGTATAGCATTTTCTCATAAACAGAACAGAACATAGAAGAGTATAAGGTAGAAAGCTCTTTTGGGACACAAATTCTGTTTGTGTTTATGGGATGAATCCTCTTTTGATTTCTCACAGTCCCAAGAGAAATACTATTATTTTCTCTGGAGCAGTTTTTCTTAAAGTTTTTGAGTAGTTCATAATCTGTGATATTTTCATGCAGAGATTCTGAGTCAGAAACATCTTCATAGGCCTCCCCCAAATAAACTGTTCAATCTTCAGCTTGTTTTAAGAAATGCAACTGACATGTGTTCCATTACCACGTTCTGTGTGTAATCCCCACCCCCCAACTGTAGACCTTAATCCAGCTCAGGCTGATGAGGAGACGAGGTTCAGACAGAGGGAGTCTCAGTGAGAGCCTGAAGGATGGGGTGGGTCTAGGGACTCGGTGTAACACTCAGGGCTATCGGTTTCACGCATTACTTGGTAATGAAATTTTGAAATGACCGATGGAAGGCAGCCGAATCGTAGGGTGCTGCTAGGGTTCTCTTTCACAACTGCGGGTGGGCAGTTTTGCAACTGACTGATGAACCCCTTTCCAGTTACCACTCTCAAACCAAAATATAGAATTTGCTTTCAAGAAAGGGGTGTTTCAGACATTACCTAAGAGTCTTGGCTGGAAAACTTTTTCTAAACAGGGAAAAAGAATCCAGCTGGACTCTGATGTTGTAAGACTGTTTCTTTGGGTAGTTTTTGATTTTATTATGAAGACACTCATGATGAAACCCAGATGAAATGGCAAGTGTTTCACTCCGTACCTTAGAATGAGTCTAAACAGGTGTTAACCTGGCCCTTAGCCTAAACACTGGGACATGCAGGTTCTTTGAATTCACTCTTTGTGACGCTACTAAGTAACTCTCTCTCCTAGGGACATAGAGATACTCCTTCACGTTGCTGCAAGACAGGGGATCCAAGAGGCCCAGGAACTTCTGGAGAATATAATCTGGACTAAAAGCAAGCCCTTGCCAACTAAAAGAGTGGGGAGTTTTTTATAAACATTAACACATGTCACGCATGCTTTTTCTGAAGCAGGGTCTGTGTGTCTCACTCATCAGCTGTGGCCTTGCAGTGTTTTGTGGAAGTGGCTTTTACTTACAGTTTTATATGCTGCTGCATCTTCAATTTGCTGTTCTAAGTCCTTTAAAGCAGCAGTACCCAACCTTTTTGGCACCAGAAATTGGTTTCATGGAAGACAATTTTTTCCATAGACCAAAGGATGGGCAGGGGATGGTTTCGGGAAGATTCGAGCGCATTACATTGATTGTTGCTTTATTTCTTTCATTATTATATCAGCTCCCCCTAAATAACCACACATTAGATCTTAAGGCTGGATATTCCTGCTTTAAAGCAAGGTGTTGCCTATATGTTTTCCTGGGGTCAGAGTTTGACCTCTTCTGGATGAAAAGGTATTTTCTTTTGCTTGCATGACTGCTCACCTCAGTTAAGTTTCAAGTCAGTGAGCATTGTACACAGTGGTGGGAGGGAAGGAAGAAACCTGTCACACTAGAGACTTGGCTTCTTGGATGTGTGAGTTGGCACCCACACATCCCCGGTGAAGGAAATAAACTCTTCATTAGCCTAATCTATGACATGTGGTGTTCCGCTTAAAATAAACTTGTTTTCATCTCTACATTTCAATTTTCTGCTCGATTAGGTTTCTATGGTATTTTATTGTATTCTCTTTTTGTATTATAAAAAGGCCTTTATGGGGAAAAATAAGGAGGCCCCGTGAATATTGTCACCAGGAGAGAAAAGGCTAAAGTAGAAGAATTCACAGTTATTGAGCTCCTGATATGTGTATGGTTTTTCCTAACTGCTTTCAAGTATGTTAGTATTAACTTGGATAAAAGCCTTATGAGGTGGGTAGTATTATCATTCCCATTTTATAGATGTAGAAACAGGTGTAGAGAAGTATCCTGTGCAGAGTCAGAGTGTGACTGGTAAAATAGGTTTGCACTTCTTAACTAGTTTGACTAACCTTTCTCCCTTAAATTATTAACATCTCATTCCTAAGAAATTCAAAGGTGCTCCAAGAGCAGGTACACGATTATATTACTAGTACACAATGAGAACTCACCTTAGCCAATGACTCAGTCACATTTTCTAACAGTATTATTTGAGCACAACCCACATATTCATATTCTTTTAAAGTAGTATTTTTAATCTTCAATATAGCTAGCTGTATTTATTGCATTTATATTCTAGCATGATTCTCTCCTGGGAATTCAAACTCAGAAACATGAAGTAAGAATGACAAAAGCGTTAAAATAGAATCAATAATATAATTAAGCTGTATATAAGATACTTGTTTTGCCTTTAAGTTCAAGCGTCAAGTTTACTCAATATGCATGTTCAAAATGACTGTATCTCAGACAGTCTCTTTGTCCAGACTTGAACATATAAACATTTAAAGGATGAAGATAAAAATGCTCAAACATTTTCTTTTTTCCTGCTTTTCATTATCTTACAAGCACTTTAAAACACTTCAATGTAGAAAATCCAAAATTCATAAACTAAGTTCTTCACCTGAATCTCTGTTAAGTGTTTCTGTCATTCCTAGAAACATGTCAAGTTTTTTTGCATTTTTTCCAGCAGATGCAGTCTTCACTTCAACCTATGTTGTTTCAGGTATATTAATAACTCTGAATTCCATTTTCATAATACTAGGACAATAATTTCAACCATCTTGTAAATGTACATTTTTTTAACCTTCACAATGATACCCACTTTCTGTGTGCTCAGTTGATAAGTCATATCCAACTCTTTGTTACTCCATGGACTGTGGCCTTCCAGGCTCCTCTGTCCATGGGATTTTTCAGGCAAAAATACTGGGATGAGTTTCCATTTCTTTCTCTATGGGATCTTCCCAACCCAGGGATCCAAGTCTCCTGTGTCTCCTGCATTGGTAGGCAGATTCTTTACCACTGAGACACCTGGGAAGCCCTGATACCCAGTTTACTATATTTCATTTTAAAGTCGCATCTCAAAGACATAACAGTATTTCTTACAGTGACAACCAAAGCCAGCCATTGTGAGGATATACCGTGGAAATAACCACTAACTGGTGTTAAATTTATTTTTAACAAATTCTTTCAAGTGACTTCTATCAGTATCTCCAGCTAATACTGATTTTGTTTGAATTAGGGTGAAGATTATGTCTTTTAATAGTTCACTGTTGCTGAAATAAAGTAATAAGCTAATTGAAAAGGCATAACTACAGTTAGAAAGACTATTTATGTATTTACTTTAAAACCCTTTCACTTTTGACCTTTATACTAGAGTGTTAAATAGAGCATGACCCGCCAGTCCTCTAGGGTTGAAGCTAAATCCCTCATGCAAAACCAGAGAGAGAGAAGGATCAGGAATCCCCTGAAGCCAAAGCAATACTTTTACCTTTCCTTCCTGGAGTTGGAGAGTCAAGTGAGAAATGCAAAGAATAAAGAGGGAGAGGGGAAGAGGAACAGAGAGATAACTTGTTTGTATCCATCGAATCTGGGTTTAGAAATGGAAACAATGTATTTTAAAGTTTATTAAAAAGTATTATTTGGCATATCTTAAAAACTGAATTAAACTGTTGGTGAATTGCTCACCCAGATAACCCAAAGGCAGTACTAATATCTGAATAAACTTTTTCACCTAGGATCCAACTTACTGCAAAAACTATTGATGCACTTTAAATTCTTAATATAATTTTGAAATTTATGCATGTTCTTTTTGTGCCAAAGCAAACATACTAAGTCCTCCTCTTGTTCTTTTTCCACTCTAAATTCATGCTGTTCTGTCAAGGAGGCAGGAGACCAAAAGTGTGTGCACCAGCTTTGGAAACGGTTGCATGAGTTTTGCAGTCTTTTTTTTTTTGTCAGTGAAAATGTCCTTTTATTTTTTTTATTTTTATTTTTTTAAATTTTCTTTACTTTATTGTGTTGGTTTTGCTATACATTGACATGAAACCGCCATGGGTATACATATGCTCCCCCTCCAGAACCCCCCTCCCTCCTCCCTCCCGATTCCCTCCCCCTGGGTCATCTTGGTGCACCAGCCCCACATACGATAATTAACATGTTTCAATGCCATTCTTCCATAACATTCCACCCCTGCCCTCTTCCACAGAGTCCACGAGTCTGTTCTATACATCTGCATTTCTTTTGCTGTCTTGCATGCAGGGTTCTCGTTACCATCTTTCTAAATTCCATATATATATGCGTTAGTATACTGTATTGTTGTTTTTCCTTCTGGCTTACTTCACTCTGGATAATAGGCTCCAGTTCCGTCCACCTGAGTAGAACTGAGTCAAATGAATTTTTTTTTTAATGCTGAGTAATATTCCATTGTGTATATGTACCACAGCTTTCTTATCCACTCGTCAGTTGATGGGCATCTAGGTTGCTTCCATGTCCTGGCTATTGTAAACAATGCAGCGATGAACATTGGGGTACACGTGGCTCTTTCAATTCTGGTCTCCTCGGAGTGTATGCCCAGCAGTGGGATTGCTGGGTCATATGGCAGGTCTATTTTCAGTTTTTTAAGGACTCTCCACACTGTTTTCCATAGTGGCTGTGCTAGTTTGCATTCCCACCAACAGTGTAAGAGGGTTCCCTTTCCTCCACATCTTCTCCAGCATTTATTACTTGTAGATTTTTGGATGGCAGCCATTCTGACTGGTGTAAAGTGGTACCTCATTGTGGTTTTGATTTGCATTTCTCTGATAATGAGTGATGTTGAGCATCTTTTCATGTGTTTGTTAGCCATTTTTATGTCTTCTTTGGAGAAATGTCTGTTAAGTTCTTTGGCCCACTTTTTGATTGGGTCATTTATTTTTCTCGAATGGAGCTGCAGGAGTTGCTTGTATATTTTTGAGATTAATTGTTTGTCCGTTGCTTCATTGGCTATTATTTTCTCCCATTCTGAAGGCTGTCTTTTCACCTTGCTTATAGTTTCCTTTGTTGTGCAGAAGCTTTTCATTTTAATTAGGTCCCATTTGTTTATTCGTGCTTTTATTTCCGATATTTTGGGAGGTGGGTCATAGAGGATCCTGCTTTGGTTTATGTCAGAGAGTGTTTTGCCTATTGGATTTACCTTTCAAAGTTGCCTCAGCTGTGCAAAGTCAACTACCCCATAGAGTCACTGTGAGGATGAAATGAGTTAATGTTTAAAAAGCACAATGCTTTGCATAAAATAAGCAACTGAATTGAAGGTGGGTGTAAACATTGTCTGGTATGAGACAATGAGAGAGTAGTCATTTTCTGTCAGAGTGAAGCAAATGAAACTAAGCCTCAGGTCCTCACTTGCAGGAACCCCTCACAAATGTACTCAGAATAAGATGTGTTAACCCCAGTTAACTTGGCTCACTTTCGCTTCTCATTTTGACTTCTTCTCTATCACATTTGCCCTGGCATAACCCAGTGTTGGAGGACTGCAGGCATTTCTGGATTTCAGTTGTGGGAAATTGAGTTGAGAATATGTTTAGTTTGGGTTAGTGCTTCCTTGTGGCTCAAACGGTAAAGAATCTGTCTGCAAGGCAGCTGACTCTGGTTCAATCCTGGGTCAGGAAGGTCCCCTGGAGAAGCAGTGGCTACCCACTCCAGTATTCTTGCCTGGAGAATTCATGGACAGAGAAGCCTGGTGGGCTACAATCGATGGGGTCACAAAGAGTCAGACACAGCTCAGTGACTAACGATTCCTTACGTACTTGGTTTGGGTTTGGGGGATGTATCTCATACTTGCACCTATAGTTGAGTTACTGCTAGCTGTCTTGGTGTTGCAATGCCTTCTGGAAAACTTGCAGTTCCTCACTGTGACTTGCGCAGGCGCCAAACCAGAGGTGTGGTCAAGCTGTTGAATATTCGTACAGGATCCAGTCTCGGAAATACCTGGGTGGTGGAGGTGGACATAGCTTGATATGCAGCCGTATAAACTAAATGCAACTAGTAGAAAGTACTTTTAAACCTTAGGGCTCATGTTATATGAATTTGGTAAAAGCCTTTCCAATATTGATCATAACCCCCAAAATTCATATGAAGTTACCAATAACGAGCTGTGAAACTGAAAGTTTTCCTAAATTATCGATAAAATAAAATTTGCAAACCCTGCTTACAGAGATACCAAAGTCCTTCTAGTCTCTCTATAGAAGTTATAAAATAATTGTCCTATGAAAAAGTATTAAAAAAGCATGAAGTCTAAAGTACAGGAAAAAAGGCTAATAGGAGTATGTCAGGAAGTTTTGTACAGGCTTCTGAGACACACTACTTGAATCCGACCCACTTTGTGATCGTCTGCCAAACGGCCCCAAGAGGACCTTGATAAACACACCTCGCTTGGTTACTTCCCTCGTCTGTGAGTTCTAAAGTAGTGTCAAATGAGAAACCTAAATATAAGTCAGCACTCTGTCATGGCTTCTGTATCCATGGATTCTCCCTTGACAAGGAAGCCTGATGGGCAGGGAGGCCTGGGGTGCTGCAGTCCACGGGGTTGCAAAGAGTCAGACACGACTGAGCGACTGAACCGAACTGATAAAAGAGACGAGCGTCTGTGGACTGTGGTGTTTGTGGGGATGGGAGTCCTGGAACCAACCCCAGTGGATACTGTGGAGGGATGACTATATTTATAGTGATGGAATTTTTTTTTAAAAAAAAGCTTTTTATTTTATATTAGAGTATAACCAACTAACAAAGTTGTGATAGTTTCAGGTGAGCAGCGGAGGGACTCAGCCACATATATACATGTATCCATTCTCCCCCAAACTCCCCTCCCCTGAGGCTGTCATGTAACACTGAGCGGAGTCCCCTGTGCTATACAGAAGGCCCTTGTAGGTTATCCATTATAAATACAGCGGTGTGTACATGTCCATTCCAAACTCCCTGACTACCCTTCCCCTGGGATGAGATTTTTTAAAAAATTCATTCCACTGTTCCCATTGGCTCAGTTCCTTTTAGCAAGCCAAGTATTGGCTTTGCATTTCTGAGGGAGAAAATGGGGGTTCTTAGTCCCTTCTTTCCCTGCATAATCAAACAGAAGCTACAGATTCCTGACCTTACATATTGAGATAACAAACTCTACCATGCCCCAAAACTAAACTGGAGAGAATTACTTTCTGGGAGAGAAAACTGAGGCTGAAGGAGGTCCATCTGATTTATCAAGGACACAAAGATTGGCATTAAACCCAACTAACGGTTGGATTAACTAATCTGTGTAATTCCTTACTACCTTGCTAAAGGACTCACTTCAAAAGCCAGAGGAAGAAAGATTTACCTTGAATGTACTTCGATATAGATATTTCCTTGGCAACCGATTCTAAGTCAAAAGCAAAACAGTGATTGAAAATATGCACTTTTGTTAAAAAATTGTGGGCTCTGAAGGAGCAGTCTCAGAAGCTCTTTCTCATCCTTTGTTAATTGAAAAGAGAAGTTCTTTATTTCAGATGCTGTTATGCAGCCATTATTTTAGAAAAATCTGTCTTCTAGGCATTAAAGTATGAGGCCATTTCCCCCCCCCCCCCTTAATCTCCCTCTGCTTTGGCCTTTTTCACTTCCTTGAAGTCACTCAGAGCTGTGTATAATTAGCATTTTCCACCCTCCTCCCCCGCACCATTGACATCTTGTCATCTTGTCATCTAGTACTTGTCTCTAGTTGAAATGATCAGTTATAATTTTGTTGCAACTAAAGGGTAGATTACTATGAGCATAAGGTATGTGTATTATTAATAGAATATCTATTTTTTCTCTATGTACTTTAAATTCTTGGGTCAAGATAAATCACTCCAGTATTACAAACCTTGTATAGATTTGTTTTTAAAAAGAGATGGATGCTTTGGGACTTCTCTTCAGGGGACATAGGTTTGATTCCTAAGATCGCACAGGCCGCACAACCAGAAGATGAAAAAAAATCATCTCTAATAAATTTCAAAAGCAAAATTTAAAAAATTACTGAAAAAAGAAACTTTTACTGAAATACTTTGTTTTAGGCCATCCCCTTCCTTAGAAAAATTCTGTAAGATAGAACCCCTCGACTCTGTTGGGATATTGTCCCCTAGAGCTTTGCCAGCCACACTGTGGTCTGAGCCGGCAGCATTAATGTCTCCTGGGAGCTGGGGAGAAATGCAGAATTTCAAGCCCCACCCCAGATCTACTGAATATGAATCTGTATTTTAAGATCCTTGGGTGCTTTATATGCACATTGAAGTTTGAAATGGACTGTTCTTCACTGCTTGGTTTATTTTCTTTAATACTTACATGCACAATTTGTTTCAGATATACCTTAGTGGTTATATTCTTGGCTTGAGGAAGGCAAGGAGTTTGCTTGATTGGAGGTAGCCAGCCTTTACTGGTGAGCTGATTTTGGGAAATTCACTTAGCTTCCCTAAGCCCCAGTTTTCTTCTCTGTAAAATGGAGACTACAATAGTACGCATCTGTGGGGTTATTGTGATGACTAAATGAGAAAATACGTATAAATGAATCAAGCCCCATTTTATGGATGTACATGATAACTGATAAACACTAGCCATCCTCATTGTTACTCCTACCACTAGAAGTTAATTTTTATTTTTTTAATTGAGTAGTTTATTTTGTCTTATGGGACCATATAACTGAGGATTTTTGTTGTTGTTATTGTTGGGGGTAGGTTTTGATTGCTAGGAAGTATAGAGCCAAATTTAAGCCCTTTCCAGCAGGTATTTGACCTTATGATTAACCTTACCCAAGTTTCATCTTACTTTTTATATTTATTTTTCTTTACTACAATTTCCTCAGATTTTTACATTTTATTATGTTCACCATGATATCTTTGTAAGCCACTTCAAAATAATTTTATACTGCGATATGACATAAAAATTGTCATCACAATTACAAATGTATTAGCCTACAACTTCCACTCCAAATTATTTTGACAGCCTTGTCTTACTTTTTTTCTCTACCATCTTCTTGCTATAGTTATATTGGTTGACCTAGTAACCTTGCAAGGCAGGGATACTTGAAACAATTTTCAAAGAATGTTTCCCTCTCTTTACCTTTTTATTCACCACTGTATCTTCAGCATGGTACCTTACACATGATAGGTGTATAAGATATACTGAGTGGTTAATCATGTACAGATTTAAATCTTTCATCACCTAAGATTTACATCTCTTCACATTTGCTATTAAATTCAAACTTGGAATGAGCTTTCTTCTTCCTTTAACCCATCCAGTAGATTGGACTCAGATCAAGTGCCACCCTTGCTGGGAAGACTTCCTTTACCCTTCAGGCTGCACAGAGTGGGGCTCCTTCTTCCCAGAACTATGGAATTGGGTAACTGTGTTACCCAACTGCCACTTGCCATTCCTCCTTACGTTGGTTACTTGTTTGACAGCAGAAGCTTTGGAATCAAGAAGTCATAGATTTAATCCTATCTAGGCCACAGACTTTAGAAACATTACTTAGTTTCTTTAGGACTGTCATCTGATCTGTAAAATGAGAAAATTACAGTGTTATATCACTACCATAGATAATGTATTGATTATAGATAATGATCATTGATTATAGATACTGTGTGTGATTAGCATATTACCAGAGATACTGTCATAATCTGTCTTTTTTGCCAAGTTAGATTCAGTAATCTTCTCTTGTGGAATCAGCAAGAAAATATTACGGGGCTATGAGTGAAGTCATGTTCCTGTAACTTTTAAGGATTCTTTTTGACTCCGACTTCCGGGCGGACAGAAGCTGCTGGAGTTATGTCTATTGAGGATTTGTGGTGGATATAGCTGTGATTCAGTATTGTCTAGGTTTCATGACTCATCAGTGGTGGGGCAGGAGGCAGGCAGGAAATATTTACTGTTACCCAGGGATTGCTGCGAAACACAGTTTCAAACTCTTTGGATTTCTTTTTGTTGTTTTTCGTTATTTCTCCTCTTCATTCTGTAGCCTTATTTTTCTTTTTTGCATTTTTTTCTTCCTGAGAATATATTATAGATATCAGAGTTAATTTATTCCAAGGGAGTGCTGTATTTTTTCCTTTTGGAACTTCCCTTTAAAAGAACCTCCAGCCTCTTTTAGCTCTATGCAGGGGCATATTTTCAAGGTTCTGAAATGCAAAATGCATGAGAATCAAACAAACAAGTCTTTCAGTCTCAGAATTCTGAGAAAGAGATTCATTAAAACAATTCTCTTATTAGAGACTATACCAAGTTACATGAGATGCTTTTTCTACTTACAAAATCCTTGGTGATACGGATATATTTTACTATAAAGCTGATATGTATATTTTCAATTTTTTCTTGTGAATACATATTGAATAATAGTTATTTGAGCAACAAAGAGACTGGTGCATCAGAATAGTATGCTCATTATACATTTGTAGTGGGCCTCTAACTATGCCAGTTCTTTCTCCATATGACAGTTGAGGATACATTTCAGATCAAATCTGATCATCTTGCTTTCTGATTAAAGTCCCACTGGCTCCCTACTGCCTACAATATTAAATCCAGGACGAAAGCCTTTGCTTATTCTGGTTCCAAATAACCTCCCCTTGCCTCAGCTTCAGCCCCTGAAGCTTGCTTGCACCCACCCCCGGAGCTCCAGCCTCAAAGACCGTCTTACCCTCACTGCCTATAGGTGGCGCTCTTTCCCCGCTGGGCCTCTGCACAGGCTGTGTCATCCTGCTGCTTGTAAAGAAATCAGTCCAAATGCCCTTTCCACTAGGAAGCTTCTTTGGAGTTCCCCAAACAATTATTCTTTACTCTTGGGTCCCATAACAATTCACAGACAACATTTACATAGCGCTTATTATGCTGGGTAATCGTGTTTCCATTTACAAATCTCTAATTAGCTTCTGGGCTAGTTGAAGGAGGGTAGGTTGCCTGCTTTATTTGTATCACCCACAACATCCATTCCAATGTCTATCACATAGAAAATACCCAATACAAGTTGGTTATTCACGGACACATTCATGTACACGTATATGTTTTAGGGAACACAATGCATGTTGCTTCCATCAGTTCAATTTCATTTTGTTGATCTTATACGTATGAAATGAATATTAATGCAAATATTAATACAAGCTTTTATTTTTTAAAAAAAATAAGCCCAAGTTCACACTGATTTGTACAGTTACGAATATTGGAAAACATTCAATTTTTTTTTCCTTGTGTGGACCTATTGTTTGAAGGCATATATCAGCTCCCAGATGCCACAAGTTGCCTGAGTTCCTCTGCTGTGATCAGCGTGTCAGCACAGCTGCAGTTCAGATTCCCTGTTGGTCACTTAGCTGATCTTTTTGGTTGGTAAGAGACCAAGACTACTCACAGAACTCTGTAACCATGGTGATAAGATGCCCTATTTTAACTTCTCAACAAAAAAGATGAGATGCTCTAGTACTTCTGGGCCTGTGGTTCCCAGTGGTATTTTGGGGAGCCATTCAAGCATTTAAGCTATAGAATCAGGCCTTGAACTGATAATTACTTTTCCGTTTATACTAGATACCTTTTAAACTAGGGATGGTGACTGATAGCACATATAGTTCAAGATCAGGCAAATGTGAGGTCTAGGGCAAACCTGGGAGGCTTGTCATTTATATAATACATGAGCTGGAAAAAAGCTCCTTTAAGTTAAGAGTTTTGTTTTTTTAAATAAAATTAGAGTACTCACCAAAATAAAGACTGTATGCTTTTTCACGAGTGATAAAATAAACTGATTATGGAAGATGGATGTGATTTCTTGTGGAAAATCAAAGTATTTGGTTAGACTGTGTTTTCTAAGATTAGTCTTAGACCTTGTTAGAAGGGCAGTTGTGTACACCTGAGATTTAGGAGGCTCAAGGAAGGTACAGTGTTCAATCTCCTCCTTTTCTTTTAGTCTAAAAGTTTAACTTGCCAGAATTTTTTCCTTTAAAGATTTACCAGCATTATAATATAAGCATTTCTGGGAAAGGCATCACAGTAACAGAGAGGCTGAAATTTAGTGGCCTGTGAAATAAAACTGGTTGTAGCCACATTTGTTTGGTCTAAAGAGTGTTGGTTTTTTTCTTTTAATAGTGTTTTGAACCAACATTTAATCATAAATAAGAGACTTCACAGAAGAAAAAAAAGTCTATTACCATTAAACAACAGAAGATGTGGCAAAACTAAATGCTTACAAGATTAGGCTCACTGTTGTCCTGTTTAAGGGAGTCAGATTTGTCTCTAATTTGTCAGTCTCCACTCCTCCCAACTTATAGTCAGATACAATTCTTTAGGCCTTCCTCACTCATTTACTTACACTCCTGGTTCCTGTTGGTAAAGAAAATAGAGCAGCCTCAATAACTGTGACAATTTAGGGGTTGAAAGTGAAGCATTTGCTTCATGTTTGGCCTAGGATCGCCTTCATCTCCAAGAGAACTGGGGGCGTCCCAGGTGGGGCAGCAGTAAAGAGTCCGCCCGCCAGTGCAGGAGACACAGGAGTCTCAGGTTCAATCCCTGGGTCAAGAAGCTGCCCTGAGAGGAAATGGCAACCTCCTCCAGTATTCTTGCCTGAGAAATCCCCTGGACAGAGGAGCCTGGCAGGCAACAGCCCATGGGGTCGCAAAGGAGTCGGACACGACTTAGTGACTGAGTGCACATACACACCAAGAGATCTAGAATCCTGAGACTTTCCCATGCCTCTTGTGTTGTTCCTGCCTGCTCTGGACTGAATGCTGCGACCCTCCTAACATGTCTGTTGAAACCCTCACTGCCACTGTGATGGTTTTTGGAGATGGGGATCTTAGGGATGTAATTAGGTATACATGAAGGTGGGGCCTTCTTATGGGATTAGTGTGCTTAAGAAAAGAGACCAGAGAGCTTGTTCCCTCTCTTTTCCTACAAGAAGACACAGCAAGAATATGGCTGTGTCTGTAAGCCAGGAAGAAGGTCCTCACCAAGAACTCTATCCTGATCTCAGGCTTCCAGCCTCTAGAACTGTGAGAAATAAATGCTTATTGTTTAAGCCATTCAGTCTATGGTACTCCATTATCACAGCCATAAATAGTTAACACTCTGTCCCCATTCTCCCCTTGGGGTATTCTCAGAAAACAAACAAACCAAAGAAAACAAATAAAATGTGTATTTTTAATATATTTCCCTTCAAGCATTCATTCAAAAATTTTTATTACTTAAAATTTCTAGCACAAATACATACATACATTCCACATATATACATAAATGTGCCAGAGAAATTCGGCTTTTCCTTGAGGCTGAGTTGATTTGACTGAGTTTTCTGAAGTTGTTGTTTTGTATCACCTCAATTGGGAACATATTTCACTTGTACCTGACAAATGCAGCAAATTGGAGTTAACATAGACCTTATTCTGTAAATTTAATTGGTGTGAAAAAAAAAAAAAGTTGACTAATCTATTCCCAAACCCCATCCTCCGCAGGAGAGGTACTGTTTAGGTAAGAGGTTTACTTGATCCTATTGTGTAAAGAGGGGTTTGAGAAGGGCAGATGCCTTGGGCATAGTCCAGAGATGCTACAGGACTGGGAAGGGAAGCATATGCAGAATGCTTTCATTCTTCCTTGGAAGACTTAGAATCTTAGGAATTGATCAAAGCCTCTAATTTCCTCTGTCCAGATTTCTTACATGTTCAGTGATTTCTGAAATACAATGTTTATTTTATAATTTGCATTAAGCTCAAAATGCAGATACGTGTGCAGGAGCTTATATGCAAACATTCTTGGAAGTGGAAACACTTTGAATTATATTCATACTGTTATATTTACACTAAGCTCTGTATGGTGGCCATGGAGGTGCACCACTCCAGTGTCGCTTTAAGAGATCTGCAGCGGGGAGCAAAGTGAACTGATAGCCCAGCTGTTACACCTTTGGATCCACTGTGGCAAGATGTGAGGCCACACTTCCCAGGTTGCTGTCCACAAATCACCGATCACAGAGCCAGCTCAGATTCAGTAGCAGACACCCCATTGGCTAGTGGAGACTGCGCTTCTACCTGAGGCTCTTCCTGCCCAATATCTCTTTCTCTATGCAAATATCAGACATATATCAGGGTCTGAAGGCTCTCTGCCTTCTCTTGCTTTTTTCTTGTTGCAGACATTTCCTCTGATAAATCCCTTGCACCCTTCCCTTTCTTGTTTCATTTGGCATCTGCTTCTCAGAGGATCCAAAGGGACACATTGTAAGTGACTAATTCTTATTGGCAGAGTCAAGAGGAATTCAAGAACAATATCACACAAGAACCCGAGGAGGACTGTGTGGGTGCCTTATAAAGAGCACAAAATGATCAAAAAGGACAAACTTTCCTATCAATCAGCATGGGTTTTATGGCTGTAGATACTGTAAGGATGCAAATAAATTTGAGAACAAGATGTTGGTTACTGCTGTTTGGAGGGGGTGCGGGTGTAGACGCTCAGTCGCTCAGTCCTTTCTGACTCTGTGACCTGTGGACTGTAGCCCACCAGACTCTGTCCATGGGATTCTCCAGGCAAGAATACTAAAGTAGGTTGTCATTTCCTACTCCAGGAAGGGATAGCAGAGATCAAGTCTAGTATAAGCCAGGCATTAACTTATTAAATTACTAAAGTAGATAATACAAAAAGAAGTAGAAAAGACCCTGATGCTGGGAAAGATTGAAGGCAAGAGGTGAAGGGAGGACAGAGGATGAGATGGTTGGATGGCATCATCGACTCGATGCACATGAGTGAGCAAAGCTCTATGAGCTGGTGAAGGACAGGGAAGCCTGGCATGCTGCAACTTGGCCTCGGCAGACCTGTGTCCATGGGGTTGCAAAGAGTCCTACACAGCTGACCAACTGAACAAAAACAAGATACTATAATAAACAGAAAAAGTTTCAATGGTGAATTACCAACTGTTACAGTCAATAAAAATACTCTGAGTTCAGAGAGAGAAAGGAGAGACCACCTGGAACTTTAGAAATTTGGGAGGAATATTATAGGATAAACCTCTCTAAAAGCTGGCTATTGCAACTGGGTAAGTAAGGCTTGGTTACTTTCACCACTGAGGAAGTGATAATGGAGGAGACTGAAAGAGGGTTATGTGAATATTAGGGAAGGTAGTCACTCAGCAATATTTTAGAGCTGTATTTCCCTGCAAAGTCATTGTTATCTATAAGAAACTGAAAAATGTTTGCCTTTTGATGCTAGTATAAAAAGTAGTATTTGAGATCCCCTAAATCATCTTCTAATTGAGGTCTAACTCAATTTCTTTGCCTCCTTTTGTATTTATGTTCATAATTATGTTGGCCTCAAACAGTACCACGTTTTTCATCACAAGGTGGTGAGAAAAAACAGAAGTAGACTTAAAATGTAAATGAAGTCAAGTGAAGGCCAAGCTGGCATTCTTGCAGAAATAATCATTTTGCAGGACTTACCTGGTGGTCCAATGCAGGGGACATGGGTTTGATCCCTGGTCAGGGATACTAAGATCTTGCATACCGCAAAGTGGTGCTTCTACAAATAATAATAATAGGTCTGCAGAACTGGAGTTTGAATATTGAATAGTGGTGACAAAACTAAATCCTCAGCTAGTACAGAATTATATATATCACAAATTCAAAGCCATCGTGTACAGATAGGTGTGATATGGCAGATTCAGCAAAACACTTTTAATTGTCACATGAAGGGAATGTGATAAATTTGGACATATTTCTTTTTAGTGTTTAAAATAGAATTTATAAGTTTAATTTGACTTTAGTATCACATAAAATCTATAAGTGTAAGAAGGTGTCCCTACTCAATTTTGTGTACAATTCACTCGTGAGTGTTCTCTGCCTTACTCCTGTCTCATCCCCAAAAGGGAGAGCTGTGTGCTCATTTACCTCTGCTCCCTCAGCCACACTCCAGAGAAGGGGCTGCTTCTGAACAGATAATGGGTAAAGAACCCCGTGGCAGGTGGAAGCCCCACTGACTTGGGTGCAATGAGTGGAGTCCAAGTTTGAAATCCGTGCCTGCTGTAAACTTGAGTGGGTGCTCTCATGTGGTATGCAGATTCCACTCCATTAAATAGACTTAATATGTAAATGTTCAGCAATACGTGAACCGTGAACTTCCAGATGTTCAAGCTGGTTTTAGAAAGGCAGAGGAACCAGAGATCAAATTGCCAACATCCACTGGATCATTGAAAAAGCAAGAGAGTTCCAGAAAAACATCTATTTCTGCTTTATTGACTATGCCTAAGCCTTTGACTGTGTGGATCACAATAAACTGTGGAAAATTCTGAAAGATATGGGAATACCAGACCACCTGACCTACCCTTGAGAAACCTGTATGCAGGTCAGGAAGCAACAGTTAGAACTGGACATGGAGCAACAGACTGGTTCCAAATAGGAAAAGGAGTATGTCAAAGCTGTATATTGTCACCCTGATTATTTAACTTGTATGCAGAGTACATCACGAGAAACACTGGTCTGGAAGAAGCACAAGCTGGAATCAAGATTTTGGGAGAAATATCAATAACCTCAGATATGCAGATGACACCACCCTTATGGCAGAAAGTGAAGAGGAACTAAAAAGCCTCTTGATGAAAGTGAAAAGAGGAGAATGAAAAAGTTGGCTTAAAGTTCAACATTCAGAAAACTAAGATCATGGCATTTGGGCCTATCACTTCATGGGAAATAGATGGGGAAACAGTGGAAGCAGTATCAGACTTTATTTTTTGGGGCTCCAAAATCACTGAAGATGGTGATTGCAACCATGAAATTAAAAGAAGGAAAGTTATGACCAACCTAGATAGCATGTTTGAAAGCAGAGACATTACTTTACCAACAAAGGTCCGTCTAGTCAAGGCTATGGTTTTTCCAGTAGTCATGTATAGATGTGAGAGTTGGATGGTGAAGAAAGCTGAGTGCTAAAGAATTGATGGTTTTGAACTATGGTGTTGGAGAAGACTCCTGAGAGTCCCTTGGATTGCAAGGAGATCCAACCAGTCCATCCTAAAGGAGATCAGTCCTGATATTCATTGGAAGGACTGAGGTTGAATCTGAAACTCCAATACTTTGGCCACCTCATGCGAAGAGTTGACTCATTAGAAAAGACCCTAATGCTGGGAAGGATTGAGGGCAGGAGGAGAAGGGGATGACAGAGGATGAGATGGCTAAATGGCATCACTGACTCAATGGACATGGGTTTGAGTGGACTCTAGGAGTTGGTGATGGACAGGGAGGCCTGGCGTGCTGCGATTCATGGGGTCACAAAGAGTCAGACACGACTGAGCGGCTGAACTGTACTGAACTGAATATGTAAATGAAATGTTCTCGTCACGTGAAGGCCAAGTTGGCATTCTTAAGGCACATTCAATAGGACCCTTGAGTTAAAAAGAGAGGGGTTGGATTCTTAGTGAGAGAAACAAAGTATATATGACAAAGAGCAGAGAAACTAAAAAACGTCACATGAGTGGAGAGTTTAAAGAGAGTTTGGAGGTATTTGGGTAAGAAAGAAAGTGTAGGTTGAAAAGGCTAGGAAACTTGGGAGCAAAGCCAATCTGAGAAACATTTCTGGAGGTTACAATAAGATGCTCATAGTGTCTTTCCTGGAGTCACAAGTAAAAACTGGAGCCCCTTTTTCAGAACTGTGGCGAGGAAGACCTATCTAAGCTTAAGGACAGGATGGAATCCTCTTTCAATATCTCCTTAGTTGCAGACTGATGATATGCTGGTTCCTCTAATTATATGAATCAGTAAGTTTAGCAGGAAACTTCTCAAGGACAGATGTTTCATTTCAAGGGAGATATTGAGAAAGGAAATAGTCTCTCAAGAAAAAAGACACCCAGCCCCATCCAAGTCTGAGCTGCTCCTCTTTTCTGAAGTAGGGGGATTAGCACTTGATTCCATTCCTTCTTTGCCTGGGGGCTTACCAGAATAATAGAGGGGACACTGCAGTCTTGAGTAGCTCCAGGTTCATACATTCTATAGGGTCACAATTCTCCTGGCATTAGCTAAATGGAGTTTCACTTTCTGTAGGAAGAAACCTATGTCAGAGAGGTTGCCCAGTGGCCAGGTAAAATGCAGTTAGCTCAGCACATAATATAATCAGCATCCTGACAACTGTACATGGGGCTTCCCAGGTGGCACAGTGATAGAAAAATCCACCTATCAATGCAGCAGACTCAAGAGATTCAGATTTGATCCCCTGGAGTAGGAAATGACAACCCACCCCAGTATTTTTTCCTGGGACATGCTATGGACAGAGAAACCTGGTGGGCTACAGTCCCTGGGGTCACAGAGTTGGACATGACCGAGCATGAGCATGTACTGTACGTTGTACAACTGTACATCTCCAAGAGCTCTTGCAGCTGCCCATTCCTCTCCATCTCTCCTCTCTTTGATCTTATGCAATGTTGTAACAGTTTTTAACAGTAACCCATGCTTTCAGGAGTTGTGTTTTCTTCCACGTGTTTATGTTTGCTCAGAGCTTACTGCGTGTCATCCATGCCCCTATGGACTGCTCACATGTGCGTTAGATGCTGCAGTGAGGCCTCTCAGACAGTCTCTGCCTCTGTAGGCTATAGCCTAGTGGTAACAGAGTCTTTAAATGAGAGATAATTCAAATGTTCAGCATGATAAGGGCTTCCAGGATTTCATTCCAGGGGAAGGGAAAGTGGGAGCTCAGAGAAAGGCAGCCCAAGATGCCCAGAGGGTCTTTAACCTGAGGCCAGAAAGATGAGGAGGAATTCACCAAGCAGAGGGCCAGCAGTGGGCAGAGGAACAAGAAGTTTCCCAGGACAGCCAGGGAGAGGCTAAATGGTACCCAGGAGAAAGGAGAGAACTGGCATTTTGGGGTTAAGTGAGTTAGGTGGGAGTCAGTCCCAATGAGGTCTGGTCTCAGTCTCAAATCTAGAAGGACCCTGTATAAACCAGGGGAAGATTTGGTGTTTTATTCTCAGGGCTACTGGAAGGCAATCAAGGTTTGCAGCGTGCAGAATTCATTCCAAATGGCAGCTAATTTGTGATCGCAATCCGATGACATCACTCTCGTTTTAAAAGTTTTAGTGACTTCTTAATGCCATCCGAATGACATTTAAATTTTTAATAAGGTGTGCAAGGCCCTGCTTGAACTTAATCCAGCTACTTTTTCAGGCTCATCTGGAATTCACTGTCCCCATCTTCCCCCTGCGCTCTCTTGCTCACCCCAGACTCCTTCTCCCCTGCAGTAGCCTAGGGCCGTTGATGTCTTTGTGACCTCAACCCAGTAAATAATCCTTAACCCAGTATTTTACACTGTGATCCAGTACTCAAACATGCACACATAGACAGGATATAGCAGAGAAAATTTGGAATGGAAGATACACATTAAATAGTTCCCCTTCTTTTTTCTTTTCTTCCTTAACAATGTGGGGTAATTTGGGCAGTGTACTAAGTTTGTCCGACTCTTTGTGACCCCATAGACTGTAGCCTGCCAGGCTCTTCTGTCCATGGGATTCTCCAGGCAAGAATAATGAAATGGATTGCCATGCCCTCCTCCAGGGGGTCTTCCCAACCCAAGGATCAAACCTTTGTCTCTATGTCTCTTGCATTGGTAGGCAGGTTCTTTACCATTAGTGCCACCTGGGAAGCCCAGATTAATACTTACTCAGTTACTTCTATGACCCCTAGTTCCTCCATGAGCCAGGTTCTCCCTCTTGCTGTGGGACTTCACACATGTACTTTCCCTTTGACACTGTTCCCTGGGGGTACTTGACCTTCCCATCTCAACCTAACTAGAAGGGCTCGGGGAATCTTGGCTGATTTAGCAAGTCCAGTCTGCTCTTTTTTTAACGATTATTTAATGAAAGCCTACTGGATACCAGGCACTGTTTAAGGCATGGGTCAGAGTGGCTTCATAAGCTCTGAACTCAGCAGAGTCCCACATTTGGCTGGAGGCCCTGCTATCGCTGTTTTGAAATTCTTAACATTTTTTAAAATAAACAAGAAGCCCCATATTTTCATTTTGTACTGGGCCTCATAAATTATGCTGCCATTCTTGCACTGAGGTATGAACAAATCTGACCCAAATCCTCACTTTCACAGAGTTCAGCTTCTAGTGCTTACTGTGTATTGACTTCCAACCTTAGCAGTGGCCACCTGCCTATTTGTCTATTGGCCCAACTAGACTGTAAGTTCCTTGAGGGCAGTGTCTATCTCCTGCTATGATATCCAGCACATGTTATACTGCCTGGTACCTTGTACACATGAACAGATTTATGTAGAACAAATTAATGAAAATGCATGATGCTCCCAACTTTTGTCCCATAATGCATGATTCTCTTAATCAAGGTTATCCTTGATATTCTTTTAAAATTTTTAAAATTATGTTTTTATTTTATCTGGTATGTATAAAATATTATAGTTTCTATTTCAATATACAAAATATCAAGACATTTTACATTCATTTTTTCATACTAAATCTTTGAAATCTAGAGTGTTTTACATATACAACATATGCTTGATATTCCTTTGATGAGACTTCACTTGTATTAAAACTCCTTCATTGGCCATTTGCCCATTCACTTTGAAGTGATAGCTGCAGAAGAGTTAAAATTGGAAGTATATTAGTGAGTTCTATTTACATTTATGAGTGTGAAGAGTTCACCAAAAAGATCATTGAAAACAAGATTTTGAAATCAAGGATCATTTTCAAAGTGAACAGAAAAAGTGAAAATGAAAGTTACTCAGTCATGTCCCACTCTGCAACCCCATGGACTATACAGTCTATGGAATTCTCCAGGCCAGAATACTGGAGTGGGTAGCCTTTCCCTTCTCCAGGGGATCTTCCCAACTCAGGGATCAAACCCAGGTCTCCTGCATTGCAGGTGGATGCTTTACCAGGTGAGCCACAAGGGAAGTCCTTAAAAATATTTTTTGAGATGATCAATGACTTTGATTGGAAATGAGATAAGGGCAGAGGAAGAGTATCAAGCAACGAGAACTCAAGGGAAACCAAGACGGAAATCTTGCCTTATGCTTATGAATGTCCTTTAAAATATAACTGAATTACTTTCTAATTTATTTGTAATAATAATAGTTCACACTAGAAGACAGAGGTATAGGAGGCACAGTATCTATGTGATGTCATGATCATAAATTGGGCAAGTAAAATGTTATTTGAGGAAACAAATTTTAGTCAAAGAACTCCAGTATTTAGGATATTTTTGTTTGTTTGTATATCCAGTTTTAATAAGAGTTTACAGGTTATATTCAGACACTTCAAGTTTTATATATCTTTAAAACACCTGATGCGAAGAGCTGACTCATTTGAAAAGACCCTGATGCTGGGAAAGATTGAGGGCAGGAGTAGAAGGGGACGACAGAGGATGAGATGGCTGGATGGCATCACCACCTCGATGGACATGAGTTTGGGTGGACTCTGGGAGTTGGTGATGGACAGGGAGGCCTGGTGTGCTGCGATTCATGGGGTCACAAAGAGTCAGACACGACTGAGCGACTGACCTGAGCTGCAAAGACTTTTAAGGGCGGCTGCTAAGGGTTAGTAAAATACATGGCCTAGCCTTATCTCTTACCTTTTACTGCCATCCTGTGGCCATTTCATTTTCTGGATTTGCAAAAATACATTTTCAAAACCTTATTTTCCATCTTTATAACAGATTATGGTTTCAGATTTTATCAGTCCTCAATTAGCATAGATAAACCACAGTACAGAGTTAGCAGCATTTTGCTACATTAAGATGTTCCGTCATACAGTAGTATATAAACATTGTGGAATTTTAATTCTGAGCAAGCATCCATGAAATATTTTCCAAAAACAGTTGTCAAACATCTCCTTGTTTCTTTTTATCCCTCCTCCCTAACCTGATTTTTGATGGCTGCTTAGGCAGTAGCAGTTTATTATTTTCTCAAGGACACACTCCCTAGACTGTCTCTCTCTATTTGAAATGCAGATACATTCTTCTGGAATCCAGGTTTGGATTTCTTTTCTTGGAGGTCCTGTCTTCTAATCATCTAGATTTCTACTAAGTCCCAGTGCCCTAAGTCAATTAGCCCAAAGTCATATAGCTCAAGTCAGTATCCAGCAGAACCAATATGTATATATAATAACTATTAATTGCACCCTGAGTCTCTCTCATCTCACCTTCCAGGCCTCTGGATCTGACTGCCTTTTTTGCCTCTCTCTGCACAGAGACCTTTTCCTGGGAGCTAACACCACTGCCTTTCTCTTTGAGTCATGAGACTCATTTTCTCTTTCCCCTTGAAAGCATCTTGGGACCCTCTGGCTTGAAATCTCTCACTATATCTTTTTTATTTTTAACTTTTAATTATAAAATTTATTACATACAGGAGTATATATTTTGTGCAATTTAATAATGTTAACGAAATGAATACTCATGTACCCACCACATCTTAGGAAAAAGAACATACCGTTGCCTCAGAAGTCCCCCATGTGCCCCTCCTTAATGGTGTCCTGTCCCTACTCACCCACCCACCAGGTACCCCTCCTTAATGCTGTCCTCCTACTAAGCACCCACCCACCAAGAGGACACCAGTATCTTGAATTCTGTGTAAGGTGTCTCTGTGCTCCTCTATATAGTTTTTCGCTCTATCAGTTAGGGTCTTGTCGGGAAAGCAGAGCCACTGTGAGTGATGTGGGATGAGGGGTTTCTTATAGGAATTATATCTGAGCTCTTTCAGTGGAGATCTGCAAGGGCCCATTGGAGAAATGCAGGAAAAAACACTAGGCAGCCTCCTGAGGCACCGTGAACTTGGATGAGACAGACCTGCAGGGGAATCTAAGTACCTAAACATGTCCCCCAGCCATAGAAAGCATGTTAGTTACTCAGTTGTGTCTGACTGTTTGTGACCCCACGGACTGTAGCCTGCCGGCTCCTCTGTCCATGGGATTCTCTAGGCAACAATACAGGAGTGGGTTGTCATGCCCTTCTCCAGAGGATCTTCCCAACCCAGCGATCGAACTCTGGTCTCCTGCATTGCAGGCAGATTCTTTACTATTTTTCTGAGCCACCAGGGAAGCCCTTCCAGCAGTGGCATGGGGCCACAAAGAGGGAGCTGGAGGGGACTACGGAAGTGACTGCCTCTGCACTGCTGCCCCTCTGGGGGCCACTGCCCACTGTCTTGGTCCAGGGCCAGCAGCGAGGAAAGGGGCTGAGGGATGAGGAGAGGAAGTTCAGCTGGCACTCCTTGGCACCTCTGCTCTGCCCAACACATTTAGCTGTCCACACCTTTCTATACACAATGGATACTACTCAGCCATTAAAAAAAAGCATGAAGTCTTGTCATTTTCAGAAACACGGACTTCGAGGGCATTATGCTAAGTGAAATACATCAGACAGAGAAAGACAAATACTGTATGATATCACTTATATGTGAAATCTAAAAAATACAACAAAGTAGTGAATAACAAACATAAATAGACTCACAAATATAGAGAGCATACTAGTGGGGTTACCAGAGGGGAGTAGTAGGGGTCTGGGGAGATGCAATATAGGGGAGAGGGAGTGAAAGGCACAAACTATTGGTTATAAGATAGAATACAAGGGGATATAGACTTCCCTGGTGGTGCAGATGGTAGAGTCTGCCCACAATGCGGGACACCTGGGTTTGATCCCTGGGTTGGGAAGATCTCCTGGAGAAAGAAATGGCAACCCACTCCAGTACTCTTGCCTGGAAAATCCTATGGACAGAGGAGCCTGGTAGGCTACAGTCCATGGGGTCACAAAGAGTCGGACACGGCTGACTTCACTTTCACTTTCACAAGGGGATATAGCCAATATTTTACAATAATAACAGTAAGTGGAGTGTAACCTTCAAAAATTGTAAAACACACACACAAACTGGCTGCAAATAAACTTTACAAGAAGCATTAAAAAAAAGAAAATGTCTGCAACTTCACTTCTGCCTCTAATATATTGCTTAAGTTCCCCTTTTAACCAAATCTAACCTCAAACCATAGAAGGAAGGAAATTCTGGGACTTGTAGTTCCTAACTTCAGTCAAGTTGGTGACAGAATAAACTCCTAAGATAATATACTGTTTGGCTTGGGCTATATTTTTATCACAATAGAAATCATGCCATATTTTTTTATGACTTGCTTTGTCTTTTTGTTACTATTAATGTGGTTAACATCATTTTTTGATATTTCTTTCTGTTGAGTCATTCACTTTTAAGTACTGTATATAGAATTTCAAAATATGAAAGTATAATTTATTAATCCACTTAAATATTTGTTTCTTTCCTAGCATTTGCTCTTATGAACAATATTTCTATGAATATTGTATATATGGCTCCTCATTACTTTCTCTAATGCATGGACCTAGGAGGGAAATTGCTGGGGTAGAGAGTGTGCCATATGCAGGTCTCTTGCACTGCAGGCAGATTCTTTACCATCTGAACCACCGGGGAAGTCCCAAGCTAAAGAAAAGCAAGCTAGGAACACCTGCCCTTGCAGATGTCAAGACAAATAGAACAGACTAGAAGCCACAAAGAAACCTACACACATGTTGAAACTGCTATAAATTAGTGTTTATTCCATATCTGTGGAAAACCAAGGACTAAAGACTTCAATGTGAAAGCCATAGCAATTCTACAAGGCTTTATTTCGTTTGGTCAAATTGTTTTCCACAAGGGTTGTGCGCCTACTGATAGTGGATAACTCTTTCCGATGCTAAATACCTTCACTCTGAAGACATTTGGCATGTCAGATATTTTAATATTTGCAAGATCAGGGAGGCATAAAATGCCATCTGGGTTCAATTTTTTTCTCTTATTATGAATCTGGGCATCTTTTTATTTATTTATTCATCACAAGTATTTCCTCTTCTCTGAAATGCTTATGCCCTTTTATCATTTTTTCTTTGTAGTAATTGTTCATGAATTCCAGTTAATATTCTTTTATTAGTTATTTGAATTACAGGAACTCCCTTCCAGTTTATGGTTCCTTGGCCAGTTTTAGCCACTTCTGCCTTGCTCTTCTATTCTTGTCATGTAATTACCGATTCCTCTCCCCTTTCCACACTGGCTCACCTTACTGTGCTCTTTATAGTGTCTTTTGATGAACAGAAGTTCCAAATTTTAGTAGAGTCAAATGTGGCATTTTCTCTCTGCTTATGGTAACTTTGGGTCTTACACAAGAGACCCTTCTTTTCTTCCAGATTGTAAGGATATTCTCTACTGCCTTGTAGAATTGCTATGGCTTTCACATTGAAGTCTTTAGTCCTTGGTTTTCCACAGATATGGAATAAACACTAATTTATAGCAGTTTCAACATGTGTGTAGGTTTCTTTGTGGCTTCTAGTCTGTTCTATTTGTCTTGACATCTGCAAGGGCAGGTGTTCCTAGCTTGATTTTCTTTAGCTTGGGACTTCCCCGGTGGTTCAGATGGTAAAGAATCTGCCTGCAGTGCAAGAGACCTGGGTTCAATCTCTGGGTTGGGAAGATCCCCTGGAGAAGGAAATGGTCACCCACTTCAGTATTCTTGTCTAGAGGGTTCCATGGACAGAAGAGCCTGATGGGCTACAGTCCATGAGGTCTTCAAGAGTAGGACACAACTAAGCAACTAACACACACACACACGCACACACACACACTTATAAGCTTATGGCTGCAACAGAAGACTCTCACCTTTCTTGGTGGTTAGCTGCAGCCACGTGTGGTAGAGTTCCTGCAGACTGGTTGCAATGATTCTCTTTGCTGCTCCCATACTCTATGCAATGTGACTTCGTTGCTTCTCTTTTCAATATGTAGAGCCTATTTCTCCACCCTTTGAGTATGAGCTGACCTTATGACTTGCTTTGGTTAGTAGAATGCATTGGGTATGATGTTTTGTCAGTTCATCACTCAGTCTTAGAGTTTTGCTGCCATCTGTGAACAAGTCTGGGCTAGCATGCTGAATGGTGAATGACACGCGACTCGTCACATCATCCCTTCACATGGCAGCCAGCCAATCCCCAGTAGCAAAACTGCCTAGCTGACCTGAAACTGACCAAAAATGCATGAGAGATTCCAACAGAGACCAGAAGAGTTACCCAACGAGTCTAGCCTAAATTATCAACCAATAGGGAATGGATGGTTACTCAGAAATAACTAATGGGGACTTCCCTGGTGGCCCACTGGCTAAGACTCCACACTCCCAATTCAGGGGGCCTGGGTTTGATTCTTGGCCAGGGAACTAGATCCCACATGCTGCAACTAAGAGTTGGCATGCTGAATACCACAATTAGAAGATCGAAGATTCTGTGTGCCACAGCTAAGGCCCAGCACAATTAAATAAATAAATGAAAATAAGCATTAAAAAAGAAATAGCTAATGAATACTGAGTGACCAAGTTCTTGCCAATATCTTTTGAGCAGAAGTGACACCTACGCATTTGGCATGACTAGCTTTCTCCTTAAAGAGGCTGACTATAGAGGTCACCTAACCTGGATGGCACTCCACTCCAGTATTCTTGCCTGGAAAACCCCATGGACAGAGGAGCCTGACAGGCTGCAGTCCATGGGATCTCAAAGAGTTGGACATGACTGAGAAACTTCACTTTACACTTTTTAACCTGGACCATGCAGATGTAGAGAGAATTCCAGGAGAGCAGACTCGTGAGTGTCTCCAAGATACTCTTGAGGGTCTGAGAGGTCAAAACTATTTTAATAATAATATTCAGTTGTTATTTGTCTTTTTCACTATGTTGACATTTACACTAATGCTGCAAAGCTAATAGTGGATAAAGCTGCTGTTACTTTTGCTCACTATATTGGCAGAGCAGGAGAAACACCTTAGAATTGGCTCATTTGAATGACTTTGAAGGGTTTGACGCTACAGGGATGGCCCCTCATTGTCTGGTACCTGGTCCTGGGATTTCTATTTTTTATTTTTGCTGTGCAGCGCAGCATGTAGGTTTTTGGTTCCCCCTCCAGGGGTTGAACGCATGCCTGTTGCAATGAAAGTGTGGAATCTTCACTGCTGGACCACTAAGAAAGTCACTGGTCCTGGGATTTTTAAGGTAGAGGAACATTGCCTCCTGGGGTGCACTGATACTTCACATCTTTGCCAGTATTTGGTGCTGTCAGTGTTTAGGGTTTTCATGGGTTCTCAGTGATTTTTAAGAGTATAAAGGGAATAAAAAAACAGACTGTATTATTTCCATATCTTTAGACCATGACATTTTTTGCAACTTGTTTTATGTCCCTGGATATGTTCCAGTATCTCCTAGTTTATAGTCTATGGGAACTTGAATAGAATTTATATCCCACTGTTGTGTGAAAATTGTATAAATCTTAATTATGTTGAATTGATTCAGAGTGGTTTTCAGGTCTACTATACCCTTCTACTTTTCTGTATAATCATTCTAATAATTTTTGAGAGTTTGCTATTGAAACTCCAACTAAAAGTCTTCCACTTATCTACTTAAAAAATAATTCTAATATATAGTGAAACTATAGGTAACTTTGTTCTGCATTTTCCAAGTCTCCTGTAAATGTGCTATCATACTTTCATAATTAAAAAATTAAAAGAAAGAGGAAAAAAAAGGTATGAAGTGGCTCTGAGACAACAGGTTTGAGAACCACTATCCTAAGGATCCCAAGCATCAAGATGGCAAGAACTTGAGTCCTAAATTATTAATAGTTAATCAAACCAGTCCATCCTAAAGAAAATAAACCCTGAATATTCATTGGAAGGACTGATGCTGAAGCTGAAGCTCCAATAATTTGGCCACCTGATGCAAAGAGCTGACTCATTGGAAAAGCCTCTGATGCTGAAAAAGATTGAGGGCAAGAGGAGAAGGGGATGACAGAGGATGAGATGGTTGGATGGCATCACTGACTCAATGGACGTGAGTTTGAGCAAGCTCTGGGAGATGGTGAAGGACAGGGAAGCCTGGCATGCTATAGTCCAAAGAGTTGGACATGACTAGTGACTGAACGAGAACAAAAAACGGAGAAAGCTAGTGAAACCAAACATGTGGGTGTCAGTTCTGCTCACAGGATACTGGTGAGGACTTGGCCACTTGGTATTCATTATCTATTTTTGAGTAACCATCCAACCCCCATTGGTTGACCATTTAGACTAGACTCATTGGGTAGCTCTTTGATCTCTGTTGGAGTCTCTCATGCATTTCTGGTCAGTTTCAGGTCAGCTAGGCAGTTTTGCTACTGGGGATTGTCTGACTGCCCATAAATAGCTGGTGCCTGTCTCCTGTTTGAGAAGCTAAGGGAGCCATGCCCTGGGGTCTGATTCTTGCCCAGAGAGTCTGGAGAGAGGATGAGGGCTGATAACTCCCTTTGGGGGTAGTGGCTCCTGCTTTTCAGCTTGGCCTGTCTGCAGTCCATTGTTAGGGTGAGGGTGCCTGAGGGTCTCCCCAGATGTGGGTTGCAGGTCAACAATTCAGCAGGAGTTCCACATACATCCGATAGGCCTCTTGACATGCAGATGAGTCCTTAGCAGAAGGAGCCTGGAGGTCACTTAAGAGAGGAGTCATAAGTGACTACCACGAAGATGAATGAGTCCTCTGGGTCAAGGGAATGGGAGGAGGTAGGGGCATGATCGTAAAGCACCCAGGAATCCACTACAGCCCCACCATCCCAGAGAGGGAGCACTGCCATTGGCTGCCTAGACCATGGGTTACCCTGCGGTGAGTTAGTCCCTTCTTTCCCTTTCCCTCCTCCCTCCTCTGAACCAGGCCCAGAAAGCCAGGAGTCTGTCACCTGGCAGGTGGGGAAGCAACAGGAACAAATCAAAAAGAAGCAACCCAGGTGACTTTCTCATTGCAGACATGCAGCCTGAAGCCAGAACTGGGGGCAGAAAAATTAACAAAAAATTATTTGAAACTGATTAAAAATTGGAGTTCTAACTATTATATGAGACTAGATATTTAACATTTAGCCCTGCTGAATGTGTTTTAAAGAGAGGATGGGGACCCAAAAGTAAAGTTGCATTTTAACTATGTCATTTTCCATGCATGTAGTTTCAACATACTGAACATTAAAATAATCTGTCTTGGGACTTCCTTCATGGTCCAGTGATTAAGACTCTGAGCTTCCACAGCAGGGGGCAAAGATTTGATCCCTGGTCAGGAAACTAAGATCTCACATGCATGCTGAGAGCTGCGGCCAAATGAATAAATAGAAAATAAAAAAATAAAATAATCTGTTTTGTGTCTCCATATTTTGATTTTTAAAGTGTCCTTAAAGAGGGTACATTAGTAACAATAAATAATAGTTAAGAAAATAGCTCAAATGATTTGCAGGTTTGTGGGAAAGGTAATGAGTTTCTTTTGGAAATGTTGTATTTGTGTTGTCTGACCAGTAGACAGAAGGACAGGATGCTTTTTATACAAAGTCTTGTAGCAATGTTGAACAGATAGTAAATACTGTGTAATTTTTAGCTATGATAAGAATTATTACTTTGGATTTGAATGTCTGATGTAAATCTATTCACTTCTTTGTCCTTAGATGTGATGGTCATATCTAATGATTTAAAAGAGGAGCAAAGTAAGCAAATCAAAAATACTACTTTTCTTAACTGTAGCAGAGTGTTTTCTCATTCTTTTCCCACCTGGATCTGAAATATTAGATTATAGATTCTTTGAGATTATAAATCCTGACTGTATTTCTGATTACTACATGTCAATCACTGTTCAGAATACTATTCTGGCAATTAGTAGAGCTTTCTGCCCAGCAAATTATAATCTAGTTCAGTTTATATTAAGTATGCTTTGGAGTCAGTGATATTATTTAAATTATAACTTTATTAACTTAATATATTTTAACTGTGGTGGTACTGCAAATTAGAGATGATTTAAATGTTTTTTGAAAATTTTTTAGACTGTACTTTCACTGAATACTAAATCATGCAAAATGCATTTGAAACAAATCAGTGAATAAAAGCATAGTTATCTCAATTTTGTTAATTGAACTTTATTTTCCAGAAAACATCTTCATATTTTGATTGAATTTTCTTTAAAAACTAGCTTAGCAAAAGTAAAGGCAATTAATTTTGATGGAGTATCATTTTTATTTGCAAATTTTATATGTAGTACTTTAAAGCACTCAGCAATTCTTGAGTAACTATGTAATAAAACAATCTAGAGAGTTGAAGTTCCAAATCTTAAAAAAAAAGTGGTATTAACTTTGGTTTAATCAATCCATACTATTTTATAAAATCACCATATACTTACCCATTATTAATCATCCCCTATAAACTATCTGTATGGGAAAAAATTTCTTTTCTCTTTTGATAAGCAGGTTCCTGGGAGAGTACGAGATTAGGCTAGTTTGTTAAGTCATTCATCTACTCAGTCACAGCTCATAAAGTACAGATTGTGGGCTAGGGGCTTGTCAAGATACTGAACTTATTAAAAACAATGACATTGACGAACAAGCCACCTTCATGGACTTCATGTTCTTGCAAGGCAAACATAACATCTGTGTAAATGAACAAATCAATAATAAGATTTCTAGAATGGTAATGCTATGAAAAAAATAAGATATGGCAATAGGACAAAGAACATCTCTTCCATTATTAAGATGACAATTTTTCTTTTATTTCAGTTGGAAAGACTTATATCTCATATTCTTATCATCTGTCTTATATTCATTAATAACTTGATGATACTTACTGAGCATTCAATTTGTGCCAGGTGCTCTGTTAAGCAGATAACTCTGTTATCTGCATTATCTCATTTAACTGTCAACATTCCCCAAAGAGTGTCATTAATGTCTGCATTTTCTACCTGAGGACTCTGAAAGCTTAGAAAGTTTTATTGTTTTCCCTCAGGTTACATGGATTATAAAATGGCACAACTGGGATGTGAACATAAGTCAACATGTCTCTAGAATTGGGATGTCTAATATGTTATCAAATAAGCGTATGTGGCTCTTTAAATTAATTAAAATGTAAAGTTCAGCTTCTGAATCCCATTAACTATATTTTAAGTGGCCACATGTGGCCAGGGGGCACCACATTGGATTGCACAACTATAAACCATAATCCATAATCTTCCATAACCACAGAAGGTTGTACTGGACCACACCGCCTGAAGCCTGGCCCTTAACCACGTGACTAGAAGCCTCCCTTTCCGTATATTTTACTTAAATGTAAACAATGTGAAGGCTTCCTGATGGCTCAATGGGTAAAGGAATCTGCCTGCAGTGCAGGAGACACAGGAGATGCAGATTTGATCCCTGGGTCAGGAAGATACTCTGGGGAAGGGAATGGCAACCCACTCCAGTATTCTTGCCTGGGAAATCCCGTGGGCAGAGCAGCCTGGGGGCTACAGTCCGTGGGGTCACAAGAGAGTCAGACAGGACTGATTGACTAAACACGTATACACATAAAGAAAGTGTCTAAGTTTTTAGACTTTGACTTTCATAAGAATAGTAGAAATATTTCTTTAGGGTTTTGAATTAGTACCAAACATTTATCAAATAAATGTCTCAATGGTATTTTTCTATATCCAATCTTTCTTTCTCAGACTGTTGTGCTTTCTTTTCCTTTGCGGAAATCTGAAATTTTGGTATTACTCTATTGTTTAGACACCTGCCTTAGAATACGCCTCCCATGTATTTAGTGCATTGATAATACCTCTATGGTTGTGAGAGGTGGACTGCCAAGGAGGCGGAGCGCTGAAGAATTGATGCCTTCGTACTATGGTGGCGGAGAAGACTCCTGAGAGTCCCTTGGACAGCAAGATCAAACCAGTCAATCTCAAGGGAAATCAACCCCGAATGCTCATTGCAAGGACTGATGCTGAAGCTGAAACTCCAGTGTTTTGCTCATCTGATGCGAACAGCTGACTCTTTGGAAAAGTCCCTGATGTTGGGAAAGACTGAACACAGAAGGAGAAGAGGGCGTCAGAGGATGAGATGGCTGGATGGCATCACTGATGTAATGGACATGAACTTGGGCAAATTTTGGGAGATGGAGATGGTGAGAGACGGAGACGCCTGGCGTGCTGAAATCCATAGGGTCACAAAGAGTTGGACAAGGCTGAGCAACTGAACAATACCTCTGCACTGGAGCCCAGCAGAGAGAGGGGAACAAACTCATTTCCTCTAACAACTCTCTTAATTTAGCATTCCTAAAACATGACATGAGATTGGGAATTTCTTTTTTTCTTTCTATTCTTGTTAAACTTGGAGGTTAGTTATTTTATATTTACATATCAGAGTTTGAAGCTAAAGGCTCTCTTAAAAATCATCACACAATCTCTCTCTCTCTCTCTCTTTTTTTTAAAGTTAGCCTTATCATATTTAAAAACAACTGGACTACAGGATGGTCTGTTAGTTTTATCTAGTTTCATTTTTTCTATTTCATATTCAGTGCTCCCATTTAATTTAGTTTATGTTTTCCAATTTCTCCATCTCTTCTGTTTTTTTAAATGTTCTTTCTAAAGCCTTTATCAAGCATAGTAGAAAAGCTTTTGTCTACATACGTATATATAAGTATAATATATATATTAGAAAACTTATTAATTTTTGCCTAACTAAAAGGTTTATGACATTTTGATTCCATTTGTTTGCCTTAGTATGAACTGAATGATAGATTTCTAATTAAAAAAATAGATATGCAACAAGTAACAAAGGTTTACTGTATAGCATAGGGGATGATAGTCAATATCTTGTAACAACCTATAATGGAAAATAACTTCAAAAATAATATATATGTATATGTAGAAATGAATCACCTTGTTGTTTACCTGAAACATTGTAAGTCAACTATACTTCAACAAAATATATATATATGTTTAAAAAACTTTGCCTTATTATTTATAAATTTTGTCAGCTTCATTGAGGCTTAATATAAAATTGTAAGATATCTAAAGTATACATCAAGGTGATTTAATATACATGTATACATTGTGAAAGGATTCCCCTCATCAAGTTAATCAATACATCTATCACCCTGCAGAGAACATTTAAGTTTTACTCTCTTAGCAGTTTTCAGTTATACAGCACAGTGTTATCTACATCAGTCTTCATGCTTTTCATTAGATCTTCAGGCCTTATTCATCTTACAGCTGAGTTTGTACCTTTTGCTAACCTCTCTCCTACTTTTCTCCCCTTCCTTCTCCCCAGTCCCTGGCAACTACTTTCCTACTTTCTGTGTATGAGTTTGACTTCATTATTTTAGATTCACCATGCAAGTGACACCATGCAATATCTGTCTTACTCTGACTTATTTCACTTAGAATATTACCCTCAAGGGCCATCCATGTTGTCCCAGGTGGCAGGATTTCCTTCTTCCTCGTGGTTGAATAATATTTTGCGGTGTATATACACCAGATCTTTATCCATTCATCTGTCGATTTACATTTAGGTTGTTTCCATATCGAGAACTGTTGTGGGGAATGCTTCCATGGACAAGGAAATGCAGTGAGGTTAGGAGGGTCTGAATCACAGGGTGAAGGCAGAGGGAATTACAAAGTTGAAGACACCCTTTAGCTCATCGGTGCTTTTTCCCTTGACTCTCAGAAGGAAGATTCTCAAAATGTCAGCACCACCCGATCAACCTTAGCTGCCAGAGGATGGCTCACTTACTCTCAGAGTGTTTTAACCTTTTATTTCTAGATCATGTTTCCTTAAAACCTATCCTTTTAAAAACAAGCTTTTCAGTCTGAAAATTTTACTGCCCACTCCTCAATCCCCAGCCTGTGCAACATCTAGGGGAGAGCTTATCTTTGGGGGAAGGTGGTGGATGTAGTTGTGGGGTGAGGTGGGCTCTGGTTCCCTTGTGTGGAGCAGCCCAGCAGACATGAGTTTCTGTTCTAACATTCCCCAGGAAAGTGGTAGACCTGCTGATTCCTTTAGTGGCCCAACTATAAAGTCAACAACACTTGCCAGAAACAAACATTAATTTTATTCTCAGGGACAGTACAGTCTGAACTGATTCTGAGGGAGGAACGGCAGTGAGAAGCCCGCCCTGACTGGCCCTGGGAGGCAATAACTGACAGTGGAATGCCGAATGGTGACTGTTTTGTCACTAAGGGATGGGAGCATCAGCAGGGGAGTTTCCCCTGACTGGGGACTACGGGTATGGGGACAGGGTGACTTTTATGTGGCTTCCAGACACAGAAAGATGAAGGACATGGTCGGTACTCCCAGCTTAATGAGAAGTCAAGCAACAGCCATCCACACTAGGAGATGAGCTCTGTAACAGTCAGGCAAGAGTGCCCAGGGGAGACAGAAGGAACATTCTTAATCATTGTGTGCTGTTACACGAGGAGCTTCAGGGAAAGTTTCACCAGGAAGTGACGTTTCAACTCAATCCTGAAGAATGAATACAAGTTTGCGTCAAAGACTGAGGGGGCAGAGGCATTGAGAAACAAAGTCTGAGGAGGTTTTCTCAGTGTATTAGAATTTCTTTTACTTAGTCACATGTCTTCCTTGGCTTTGAATCTGATATTTAAAAAGAGAAATATAAAATATCACAGAATAACCCATTTGCCACCTACATTTTTTTTTATCAGTTGCCTCTTTCTCCTTCCAATTTCCAGAAATATGTATTAAATGCCTACTATGAACAGAACTACCAAGCACATGGACTGGAGTTATGGCATTGCAGGTAGGCATTGCTGCCTATTAGCTGTCTGATCTTGATCAATGTGTGTCAGCTTCCTCATTCTTAGTTTTCTGAATGTTGAGCTTAAAGTCAACTTTTTCACTTTCATCAAGAGGATTTTTAGTTCCTCTTCACTTTCTGCCATAAGGGTGGTGTCATCTGCATATCTGAGGTTATTGATATTTCTCCCAAAATCTTGATTCCAGCTTGTGCTTCTTCCAGCCCAGTGTTTCTTGTGATGTACTCTGCATATAAGTTAAATAATCAGGGTGACAATATACAGCCTTGACTTACTCCTTTTCCTATTTGGAACCAGTCTGTTGTTCCATGTCCAGTTCTATCTGTTGCTTCCTGACCTGCATACAGGTTCCTCAAGAGGCAGGTCAAGTGGTCTGGTATTCTCATCTCTTTAAGGATTTTCCATAGTTTATAGTGCTCCCACAGTCAAAGGCTTTGGGATAGTCAATAAAGCAGAAATATATGTTTTTCTGGTACTCTCTTGCTTTTTCAATGATTCAGCAGATGTTGGCAATTTGATCCCTGGTTCCCCTGCCTTTTCTAAAACCAGCTTGAACATCTGGAAGTTCACAGTTTATGTATTGCTGAAGCCTGGCTTGGAGAATTTTGGACATTACTTTACTAGTATGTGAGATGAGTGCAATTGTGCGGTAGTTTGAGCATTCTTTGGCTTTACATTTCTTTGGGATTGGAATGAAAATTGGCCTTTTCCAGTCCTGTGCCCACTGCTGAGTTTTCCAAATTTCGTGGCATACTGAGTGCAGCATTTTCACAGCATCATCTCTCAGGATTTGAAATAGCTCAACTGAAATTCCATCACCTCCACTAGCTTAGTTTGTAGTGATGATTTCTAAGGCCGACTTCACTTCACATTCCAGGATATCTGGCTCTAGCCGAGTGTGAGTGATCACACCATCATGATTATCTGAGTTGTGAAGATCTTTTTTGTACAGTTCTTTTGTGTATTCTTACCACCTCTTCTTAATATCTTCTGTTTCTGTTAGGTCCATACCATTTCTGTCCCTTATCGAGCTCATCATTTCATGAAACATTCCCTTGGTATCTCTAATTTTCTTGAAGAGATCTCTAGTCTTTCCCACCCTGTTGTTTTCCTCTATTTCTTTGCATTGATCACTGAGGAAGGCTTTCTCATCTCTCCTTGCTCTTCTTTGGAAATCTGCATTCAAATGGGAATATCTTTCCTTTTTTCCTTTGCCTTTCACCTCTCTTCCTTTCACAGCTATTTGTAGGCCTCCTCAGACAGCCATTTTGCTCTTTTGCATTTCTTTTCCATGGGGATGGTCTTAATCCCTGTCTCCTATACAATGTCATGAACCTCTGTCCATAGTTCTTAAGGCACTCTGTCTATAAGATCTAGTCCCTTAAATCTATTTCTCACTTCCACTGTGTAATCATAAGTGAGTTGATTTAGGTCATACCTGAATGGGCTAGTGGTTTTCCCTACTTTCTTCAATTTAAGTCTGAATTTGGCAATAAGGTGATCATGATCTGAGTCACAACCAGCTCCCAGTATTGTTTTTGCTGACTGTATAGAGCTTCTCCATCTTGCTCAGCTATAAAAAGAAATGCGTTTGAGTCAGTCCTAATTAGGTGGATGAAGCTGGAGCATGTACAGAGTGAAGTAGAGAGACAGACACTGTATATTAGCGCATATATATAGAATTTAGAAACATGGTAAAGACGATCCTACATGCAGGGCAGCAAAGGAGACTCAGATGTAAAGAACAGATTTTTGGACTCAGTGGAAGAAGGTAGGGGTGGGATGCCTTCAAGTATTAGCACTGAAACATGTATGTTATCATATATAAAATAGGTGACCAGTGCAAGTTCGATGCATGAAGCAGGGCACCCAGAGCCAGTGCTCTGACACTACCCAGAGGGATAGGGTGGGGAGGGAGGTGGGAGGGGGTTCAGGATTGGGGAGACACTTGCATGCCTGTTGCTGATTCATGTTGGTTGATGTATGGCAAAAACTATCACAATATTGTGAAGCAATTATCCTCCAATTAAAATAAATTGATTAATTAAAAAATAAGAAGTCTACCATAGTATTTCCAATCTTTCCATAAGTTACTTATTAAAGATTCATTTGATGGAAAGGAACTTTGAAGTGTTTATTTATTTTGGGGTTTGTGTAGGTGAATGTGTTTGTTTATATTCATTTGGGTAGCAATTGCTTTTGTAATAAAAGCAGAAGAATCTGTGATACAGAATGTTTATGCTTGAGAATTGGGCAACTTAGAGTTGGTCCTTAAGCTGTGTTGAAGACATATCTCCTTAGTCATTGCCTAGAACTGAGCTAAATAGTTGATGTGTTTATTTTAATATGTGTACATATATATTTGACAGATATTTATTTTATCTGCATTATATGAAAAATAAAGCAAATAGAAGACTGTTTTAAAGGTTGTAGTCCATTGGGAAATAAAGAAAAATAAATTGAACTTTTATAATATAGTTTGATTAATGTTATACAATAGGAGCACCGGTTGCATACCTGGATTTAGAGAGATGTGAAAATTGAGATCTGATGGATGGTTCAGAATTGTCTAGGCAGAATGAAGTGTTTGGTTTCATACAGAAGAAACAGTGTATAGGGACCTGGAGGCAAGAAAAAGCATGGGGAAGGTTTTACTAATAAGTATATATTGGTGGGAATATGATTTATCAATAGCAATATTTTTGCTTCTTATCTAGAAATTATATTATGGACAGAGTCACAATGCCAATGGGCTGCAAAAAGCTAGCAGCTGTGGAATGCTTACAGTGTATTAGATTCTTACCTAATCAATCTTTGGGAGGGAAATACAATTATGAAACAAATCACTGGAAACCTAAGGACGTAGCTTAGTTAATTATCTGAAACCCAAGTGAAGAGAGAGGGTAACAATGATGATATATGTCAAGATTTGAATGTGGAAGGAAAGCACTCAAACAAAAGGCTTGTGAGTTGAATCTTCAACCAACTTATGGGTAGAGTATTTTGTGTACTGTTTGTAAATACACATATACTTCTAGACACAGTGAATTTCAAACACAGCAGGCTCTGCTGTATTTAGTTTTATGGTATTAGATTAACCTACTGTTTTGCCTGGCATATAGTAAACACTCAATAAATATGAGCTACTACTATCATTTCAACATTGTAGGAATAACATGTGATACAAAGTCATTTAACAATGGAGTCATGTAGAGGATGATAATTAGAAAATACTGCTGATACAGTTGACATGATTCTTTTTTCTCTCATGGCCATTTCCTTTACCATGGCTATTTCTAGCCAAAGAGATACAGAAAGATGTGACCGAATTCTACGGCAGATTAGTGTTGGGAGTTGTGTAACCTTGATTCCCTGAATCAGTTCCACCTCCACTCTGAAGCAGTGAGTGCTAGTGGCTGCACCCAGGGGATTTTTTCAATAAAGCTGCAGCTAGAGGACTGCTCAAGGTAAAGGACCAAAACTGTCATCTATATTGTTAAAATTAGATCGGATTGGCTTAAATACTAAAGCAAGGCTGCTACTACAATTGGAGTATATTCAAGAAATAAAGTCAAGGCTGAATCAATGCAAAAATGTAAATTTGGCTACACATGAACTTGGGAGTTACTGAGAGAATACCCAGGCCTCAAGCTGTCAGGAAAACTGAAAAAATGGAAATAAAACAACACCCTCCATTCTCCCATTCCTAAATTCACCAATATAAATACCATACTCCCCAAATGACTTGGACTTTACAGATTATAAAGAAAGAAAAAATTATGTTTTATTTTTATTTTGTATAAAACCATCATTTAGGCAGGTGTAATGGAAGAAAAGTTTATAATTAACAACATATGGTGTCTGTAGCATAAATAGTTTTTCAGGAATGCTCACACCATGTTTGTGAAGCAGAAAATTTAAAAGGCATTAACTCTTATTTATTGGGCATCTTCTAAGTACTGATAATAAGCAAGAGACACTGGGGATACTAGAGTAAAGAGTGAACAGTAGACAAACTGACTTATTTTCTAAAGGGGAAGCTAACCATGAATCAAATAGTCACACAAAAAAATGTCAAAATGAGACTGTGATAAGTGTAAATGAGAAGCACTCTCCTCTGAGATTGTGTCCTCCCCAATCACTAGACCCTGATTGGGGCTGGGAGTGTTGGTTCAAGTCAGACCTGAAGAGTAAAGGAAAATTGAATAGGTTAGAATTGATGCTTTTGAACTGTGTTGTTGGGAAAGACTCCTGAGAGTCCCTTGGACTGCAATGAGATCCAACCAGTCCATCCTAAAGGAAATAAATCCTGAATATTCACTGGAAGGACTAATGCTGAAGCTGAAACTCCAATACTTTGGCCACCTCATGTGAAGAACTGATTCATCTGAAAAGACCCCGATGCTGGGAAAGATGAAAACGGGAGGAGAAGGGGACGGCAGAGGATGAGATGGTTGCATGGCATCACTGACTCAGTGGGTATGAGTTTGAGTAAACGCCAGGAGTTGGTGATGGACAGGGAGGCCTGGCGTGCTGCAGTCCATGGGGTCACAAAGAGTTGGACATGACTGAGTGACTGAACTGAACCGAATAGGTTAGAAGAGTGGGATGTGCAGGTGGAGAGTGATCCAGAGAGGAACACAAGAAAAACCTTAGGTTGGAAGGGACTGGAATCTGTTCAAGGACTAGGAGCAGGTCCATGAGGCAGAGCTCAGAGGGAGAGGGGGTGAGCACAGAGCAAGGGGAGGCTACAGAGGTAGGCAGAGGGCAGTAAGAAAATCCCACGTTTTAAGTTGGTACCTCACCACTTGGGAAAAAGACTGTATTTTTCAGCTTTCTTGTGGCTAAGTTTTGGCCAAAGGGATGTAAGAAAAAGTATTGAAGGGAACTTCCAAGAATTTTCTTTAAAATGAAAAAGACATGTTCTTTCCTCCCATTTTGTCTTTCCTATGGCTAGAAATGTGATTAAAGTAGCCATTCTGAAGCATGAAGTGACCTTGCGATAGAACTCCTATGTATAGCAGAGCTACAAGATGGAAGCAACTTGAGTACCTAATACTTCTGAGCATCACACTAGACTTAGCTTGATGACCTAGACTCTTGGGGAGAGAAAAAAAAAATACCCTTTTCTCTTGTGTAAGCCACTGTTATTCAGTTTTATTTCCTGTTAATCACAGATGATTTAATTGTAAAGATAGCTTCAGGGTTTCAGAAGTCTAGAACTGGCCTAGCTAAATCCATAGTTTTTCAATTTTTGTGTACTCTACTGCCACCTACGTCTTTATGACTGGCTAGAGATGGAAGAGATTTCTAGCTAACAGGAAATCCATCTGGTTGCCCCTGGCTTCATTTTATCACTGCTGCGAAGTATCTCATCAGGGTAAGATCCTTAGAACTACTTAGGCAAAGTGTGAAGACTGATCCATGGTATGATGAAGTTTAAAAATATTTCACATAATTGATATATGTCTTTCAGTTAAGTAAGACCTCCTTTCCTGAGAAGGAAATAGGGTATGTTGGAGGAATGGATGTCAATCAAAAGGGAGATAGAACCTGAGAGAACGGAGAGGAAGTTTCATTTGCTTAGTGTACTTAGATCCCGTTGAACTACTGGCTGTACTTTAGAAGGTAGAAAGCCCTGGACAAAGCGTTTGCCACACAGTATAATTTCATGTTCACTAGCTACACCAGCTTTTTTTTTTTTTTTTTCAGAAAAACCAGCAGTGTTTTTCAGATTTTCTATAAGCCATGGAACACTTTATTATTATTATTTTTGAATTGAAGTATAGCTTATTTACAATGATTCAGGTATACAGCAAACTGTGTATATCGTTCAATTCAGTCGCTCAGTCGTGTCTGACTCTTTGCGACCCCATGGACCACAGCACTCCAGGCCTCCCTGTCCGTCACCAACTCCCGGAGTCCACCCAAACCCATGTCCATTGAGTCAGTGATGCCATCCAGCCATCTCATCCTCTGTCTTTTCCTTCTCCTCCTGCCCCCAATCCTTCCCAGCATCAGGGTCTTTTCCAGTGAGTCAGCTCTTCACATGAGGTAGCCAAAGTATTGGATTTTCAGCTTCAACATCAGTCCTTCCAATGAACACCCAGGACTGATCTCCTTTAAGATGGACTGGTTGGATCTCCTTGCAGTCCAAGGGACTCTCAAGAGTCTTCTCCAACACCGCAGTTCAAAAGCCTCAGTTCTTTGGTGCTCAGCTTTCTTCACTGCCCGACTCTCACATCCATATATGACTACTGGGAAAACCATAGCCCAATGTCTCTGCTATCTAGGGTATATACACATACATATATCTGAATATATAAATATTCTCTTTCAGATTGTTTATGTTATAGGTTATTACAAGATATTGAGTAGAGTTCCCTGTGCTATACAATAGGACCTTCTTGCTTATCTATTTTATCTATAGTACTCTATATCTGTTAATCCCATTTGCCCCTCCCTGGATTTCCCCTTTGGTAATCATAAGTTTGTTTTCCCTATCTGTGAGTCTATTTATGTTTTGTAAGTAAGTTTATTTTTATCATTTTCTTAGATTTCACATATAAGTGATACCATATGGTATTTTTGTTTTTGTCCGACTTACTTTACTAAAGTTTAATATTCTCTAGGCCCATCCTTGCATGCATTCTTAGTTGCTCAGTGGAGTCCGACTCTTTGCAACTCCATAAATTATAGCCTACCAGACTCCTCTGTCCATGGGATTTTTCAGGCAAGAATACTGGTGTGGGTTTGCCATTTTCTCCACCAGGGGATCTTCCCAGCTCAAGGATCAAACCCATGTCCCCTGTGTCTTCTGCACTGGCAGGAAGATTCTTTTCCCTCTCTCTCTCTCTCTTTTTTTTTTTTTTTAAATAATTCAGTTCTAATTATTATATAATTTTTTCGCTAAGTTCCAAAATAAATAATTTTCTTAGTTATTTTTAAATCCTTAAAATAGTCAAACCATGTTGCTTTGATTTAAATTTTTAATATTTAGTAATCAAATGCATTTTTATCAGTTTAGGCAGGTAGATTCTTAACCACTGAGCCACTTGGGAAGCCCTCTAGGTCCATTCATCTTGCTGCAAACAGCATTATTTCATTCTTTATTATGGCTGAGTAATAGTCCATTATATAAATGCACCACATCTTCTTTATCCATTTAATCTGTGGAAAGGAAAGAAAAAGGAAAGTGAAGTCACTCAGTCATGTTTGACCCTTTTCGACCCCATGGACTGTAGCATATCAGGCTCCTCTGTTCATGAGATTTTCCAGGCCAGGGTACTGGAGTGGGTTGCCATTTCCTTCTCCAGGGATCGGACCTGGGCCTCCCACATTGCAGGCAGACGCTTTACTTTATCAAATAAAAGCTTACTTGGAGGCCATCTGTATATCAAGTTGGCCCCACACAGCTTTTCTGATTGGCAGGGACATCAGTGATAGACAGTCCTGCCTGAATCCCTCCCAAACCTCCCTCCAGTTATGACTCCAAGAGGGGTTTTAACAGGACGCCTTAGAGCTCCAAGAGATGATGTTGGAGAAGCAATTTTGGAGAAAAGGGGGCACAATAACAGTTATAAAATAGCATTTTTCTAGCTCCACTCTGACTTTTTCTGGAAAAAGTTCAGTTCTGATTCTTTTTACTTTGTTTCTGGACATTTTTGAATGTCATCAGCTAAATGTCACCTTCTAAAAAGACCTTCCCTGATTATGCAGTCTGGCAAAGAGTAGCACCCCTCAAGTACTCTTTACCATATCTCCATATTTGACATTTATTTGTAGGACATTTTATTCTCAGAACTTTCCTTGTTTCATTCACCAGTGTCTTATCTCTTTCCTCCTTGTAAGACAAACTCTATGAGAGTAATGTCTGTTTTGTTTATTGCTATGTCCTCAGTACCTGGCATGGTGTTTGGCATAGTGAATGTGCTCAGTACATTTTTTTTTTTTTTTGCAAATGTATCGATTCCCAGAATTTCCTTTAAAAATTACCACAAATTGGGTGGCTTAAAGCAGCAGAAATTTATTCTTTCACAATTCTGGAGGCCACAAGTCTGAAACAAATTTGTTGGAGGAGCTCTGCTCCCTCAGAAGCGTCTGGGAGACACGGCCCTCAGCGTTCCTTGCCTCATTGTTACCTAACTCCTTGTTGTTGCTAATCTCTGTCTCTGTCTTTACAAGGCCTTCTCCTTGCTCTCTATGTTTCTCTATGTCTCTTCTAAGGACGCTTCTCTTTGAATTTAGGGCCCACTTAGGGAATCCTGTGGACGGAGGAGCCTGGTGGGCTGCTGGTCCATAGGGTCGCACAGAGATGAACATGACTGAAGCGACTTAGCATGCATGCATGCTAAGGAAGGGAAATGGCATTGGAGAGGGAAATGGCAACCCCCTCCAGTATTCTTGCCTGGACAATCCCAGGGATGGAGGAGCCTGGTGGGCTGCCGTCTATGGGGTCGCACAGAGTTGAACATGACTGAAGCGACTTAGCAGCAGCAGCAACAGATAATCCAGGATGATCTCATCTTGAGATCTTTAACTTAGTTACATCTGCAAAGACGTTTTCCCAAATAAGGTCACATTCAGAGGTTTGGGGGGGTTGGATGCAGACATGTATCTGCTGGACCACTATTCAACCCACTACAGCATCACAATTGAGGGAGGCATAAATCAACAAGCCAACCAGCCCTTTGGCTGCCTGTGGGGTCTGCCATTTTCCTTTTCTGCTCTGGCTATTTGGGGTCATGTTTCCTGTCACCACTGATGCCCAGAATAATGGCTATCATCCCACTGACTAGGTCAGGGACATCAGCAGGACAGCCAGAGACACAAAGGTTGCAGGCGTCTAAAGATGTGGACCTTGTTAGCTGTGCCCAGGCGGCTGTCTCTGCAACTGCTGAAGCTGTGGTGACTTGTCTCTTAGCAGATGTCAAGCCTGGTGACTCTAGCTCCTCTTACTGGGGTGGGCTGCCATTCCTTTCTCCAGGGGATCTTCCTGACCCAGGGATCAAACCCAGGTCTCCTGATTGCAGCTGAATTCTTCACTGTCTGAGCCATCAGAGAAGCCTCTAACTGTTGCAGGAGGAGTCAGTTTGGGGACTCATTGTTGCAAGAAAAGAACTGAGGCTGGAAGGCTGAGTTGGAGATGAATCTGAGTGACAAAAAATACTATGCTGTGTTCAAAATACACTCCCACCCCTCTTTGAAACAAGCTTGTCTTTATTCCCCCAGTCTTTCCCCCAAAGAAGTTCCTACCTAGGAGTGTCTTGGTACTTCATGTAAACAAATCCCTATTGGTCCATCTCTATTCTCCAGATACACCTGGAGTGCAGGCTGAATCATTCATTATTTATTCCCCAGCATTATAAAAGCTTTACTGCTTATTTGCAACAGAACTAGAGGAATAGACTCAGGAAGCAGAAATGCACAAGCTACAGCAATTTGTTTAAGAGCAGGGCCGCTCTACTGTTGTCTATTTCTTCCCCAGTGTTTGCTGGAATGGCTCTAAGAAGGACCCTCGCCTGCGGTCTCAGTGAAGCAGTCCTCGGGAAAGAAGGGCTGAGCTGCTGTTCCTTCATCCCCTATCTGCTTGCCCTGTCTCTTGCTTTCCCTGCTGAGTATGACAAAGAATGGTCCAGATCTCTCTCCTAATTCGAAGTCCTCTTTTGATGTCCAGGCCAAACAGAACTCCAATTTCTAAACCGGAGGCCCCAAAGCATTTGCTTTCTCACCGCTAATTTCCCTGGAAGAAACCCTGATCAATGGGGAGAGATGAAGACAAACATGTAATTGAAGCTCAGGTATTTTCCCCAAGGCCACAGGCTTTCTTTTTGCAGAAACACTTAAGACTCCTAATGACCACTGGGGGTCCCCAGCGGGCTTTTCCAACCACCAGAGGCGCCGCATCCCTCACTCCTCCCGTCCCTTCCCAAGATGCCCAGAAGCCCCAGTCAAAAACCTCATAAAGCTGTGACATCAGCCAGCCTGGAAGCTGCACTGTGGTTGTGCCCATAGGTATGGTTAAGCCTCAAAGGAGTGGGGCCTTGTGCTTTCTCTGTCAGCTGAATTTTCAGCTTAAATCACTTTCTAATGTTATTTTATTGTGCTTTGGGGCCTTGGTGGGTAGACTAGGTGGCAGGGGAACAGCGTTTAATTTCCTTTGGAGTTTGTAATATGCTTGACATGTCTTGAATACTTGGGTAAATAAGACACAGTTTATAATCCTTGAAGTGATGAGCAACTTCGGGCACCTTTTTTCATGTCAAAGTTAAATGTTTGCAAGGGGAGAATAAAAAAGGAAACAAACACTTATGAAATATCTAATACATGGTACATGGTTTTTAAATTCACCAAGGCTTCCCTGGTGGCTCAGATAGTGTTGTAGCCACGTGCTCTGGGAAGCAAACTCACTCAGAAGGACAATGCAGACAGTGAAGTGCAGTTTATTACACCGGCGGGCCCAAGGCAGAGTCTCCTCTTAGCCAAGGACCCCGACCAGCATTTGTGAGGATCTTTTATACCCATGTGTACGTGTCTAAACCCACCACCCCAAATCACCCGGAACTTACATCAACAAAGGAAAAGTAAATACAATCACAATAATGCCATCATTCAAGTATCATGTGTTAGAAGAGTCGATAATCAATAAGCCCCCGAGGTTACACTCCAAATGGTTAATAGTCGATAAGCCCAAGGTTACTATCAGAAAGTTTATGACCTGTCAGGAGCCAGGGGTTTATGACCTGTCAGGAGCCAGGGGTGATTAGTGCATGTTATCACTTAGGTGTTGAGTATCCTGGATCTAATCTTTGAGATTCCCCTGTCCAGAGGGGGGTCTAATCCCTCCATTGTAATTTCCACAGGCACTAAGCACAGAGTTCAGAGAGGTACCCGAGCATGATCAGCATGAACAGGCCTGAAATGGAGATCAGGCCCTATGAATTCCTTCTTCAATAGTAAAGAATTTGCCTGCAATGCAGGAGACATGGGTTTGATCTCTGGGATGGGAAGATCCCCTGGGGAAGGGCATGGCAACCCACTCTAGTATTCTTGCTGGGAGTGTCCCGTGGACACATAAGCCAGGCGAGCTACAGTCCATGGGGTCACAAAGGGTCGGACATGATTGAGAGACTAACACGGTCATTCATATTCATTATATTATTTAATCTTCAAAATGACCTCATGAGGTTCCGATTATTGTTCCAAACATGCAGATCAGAGAGGTGACATTTAGAGAGATTAGCGTCTACCGTTCTGCTGCTAATCAGCAGTCTGTTGGCACCGTCCTCCTGGTCCATCTTAGGGCAAATTGTGTGCTGGTCTCTTTGTCCCACATCCCCCAGCTTTCTGGTTTTACCATTTTACCGAGCAAAGGCCTCCATTCATAGTTCTATCTGAAGCTTTCAAAGTACATAACCAAATCCAAAAGATGAAGTTGTCCTTTTTTGGATAATAAAATTCAACTTCAAATTTAAACGAGCAAATGCATACTAAATACCTTTTATCCACCAGGCATTATGGCTACTGGAGGTTCAATTGAGGGCCTCGTGTGCTACATTCAGGATAAGAAAGAAAGCAGTACGGTTGGGGAAAAGTGTTATTTTGACCAGAATGACACAGACTGGCTGTGTCTGCATAAAGTCAATCACGGGAAGAGGAGGAGCATGATCTGATGAATTACTGCAGAAGAGAAACTCACGGTTCCTTACCACATTGCCAATGAAGGGTAACGTGACAAATAAAAATGACCAGGTTCACAGCATAGTGCAAAGTGTGTCAATCCCTAGAAAAATTTAGCAAGAGGGAAAACACATAAGGGTCTCTTTTAATCAGCTCCATCACAGGGCCCAGCCCAGGGCCTGCAACAGAGTAGGCTTCAGAATTGCTGATCCCAAGTTCAATGATGTTTTTAAAAGTGTATCTGGGCCCACAGTGGGTGGCCCACATTCCCTTCAGCACATGTCACACTCAAGTGGATTCCAACCAGTCTGCCCTCCAAAGGAAAGCTTAAAATAAGAAACCAAACCTGGACACTTCAAACTCACAGCACTCTCTTAGATTCCTCCCAAGTTATTAACAGAGAAATGTATTTGTCTATGAATAGTCATCCAACACTTATATATTTACAGGAAATATGCCTCATTCCCAAGTATTATATCCTCTGGTTTTATCATGACGAGATCCTAAAGATTTGTGAAGGTAAAATGACTCTGATGTCCCTTCAGTTCAGTTCAGTTGCCCAGTTGTGTCCGACTCTTTGTGATCCCATGGACTGCAACACACCAGGCCTCCCTGTCCATCACCAACTCCTGGAGTTCACCCAAACCCATGTCCGTCGAGTCGGTGATGCCATCCAGCCATCTCATCCTCTGTCATCCCCTTCTCTTCCTGCCACAAATCCTTCCCAGCATCAGGGTCTTTTCCAATGAGTCAGCTCTTCGCATGAGGTGGCCAAAGTATTGGAGTTTCAGCTTCAACATCAGTCCTTCCAGTGAACACCCAGGACTGATCTCCTTTAGGGTGGACTGGTTGGATCTCCTTGCAGTCCAAGGGACTCTCAAGAGTCTTCTCCAACACCACAGTTCAAAAGCATCAATTCTTCAGTGCTCAGCTTTCTTTATAGTGCAACTCTCACATCCATATATGACTACTGGAAAAACCATAGCCTTGACTAGATGGACCTTTGTTGAGAAAGTAATGTCTCTGCTTTTTAATATGCTGTCTATTATAGCATATTATTATTAATATGCTTATTATTTTATTAAGCATATTATTGGTATTAATATTGTAATTATTAATCATTATAATAATCAATAAGTATATTATTAATATGTTTATTATATGCTTATTATATACATATTATTATTAAGTATATTAATATTATAACATATTAAGGATGGTCATAACTTTCCTTCCAAGGAGAGAGCATCTTTTAATTTCATGGCTGCAATCACCATCTACAGTGACTTTGGAGCCCCCCAAAATAAAGTCAGCCACTGTTTCCACCGTTTCCCCATCTATTTGCCATGAAATGATGAGACCAGATACCATGATCTTAGTTTTCTGAATGCTGAGTTTTAAGTCAACTTTCTCACTCTCTTCTTTCACTTTCATCAAGAGGCTCTTTAGTTCTTCACTTTCTGCCATAAAGGTGATGTCATCTGCATATCTGAGGTTATTGATATTTCTCCCAAAATCTTGATGCCAGCTTGTGCTTCCTCCATCCCAGTATTTCTCATGATGTCAAATAAGCATATAAGTTAAATAAGCAGGGTGATAATATACAGCCTTGAGGGACTCCTTTTCTTATTTGGAACCAGTCTGTTGTTCCATGTCCAGTTCTAACTAGACATGCATATAGGTTCCTGACTTGCATATAGGTTCCTCAAGAGGTAGGTCAGGTGGTCTGGTACTCCCATATCTTTCAGAATTTTCCACAGTTTATTGTGATCCACACAGTCAAAGGCTTAGGCATAGTCAATAAAGCAGAAATAGATGTTTTTCTGGTACTCTTGCTTTTTCGATGATCCAGCGGATGTTGGCAATTTGATCTCTGGTTCCTCTGCCTTTTCTAAAACCAGCTTGAACATCTGGAAGTTCACAGTTCACATATTGCTGAAGCCTGGCTTGGAGAATTTTGAACATTACTTTACTAGTGTGTGAGATGAATGTGATTGTGTGGTAGTTTGAGCATTCTTTGGCATTGCCTTTCTTTGGGATTGGAATGAAAACTGACCTTTTCCAGTCCTGTGTCCACTGCTGAGTTTTCCAAATTTGCTGGCATATTGAGTGCAGCACTTTCACAGCATCATCTTTTAGAATTTGAAATAGCTCAACTGGAATTCCATCACCTCCACTAGCTTTATTTGTAGTGATTCTTTCTAAGGCCCACTTGACTTCGCATTCTGAGATGTCTGGCTCTAGGTGAATGATCATACCATTGTGATTATCTGGGTGATGAAGATCTTTTTTGTACAGTTCTGTGTATTCTTGCCACCTCTTCTTAGTATCTTCTGCTTCTGTTAGGTCCATACCATTTCTGTCCTTTACTGAGTCCATCTTTACATGAAATGTTCCCTTGGTATGTCTAATTTTCTTGAAGAGATCTCTAGTCTTTTCCATGCTATTGTTTTCCTCTATTTCTTTGCATTGATCACTGAGGAAGGCTTTCTTATCTCTCCTTGCTCGTCTTTGGAATTCTGCATTCAAATGGGAATATCTTTCCTTTTCTCCTTTGCTTTTTGCTTCTCTTCTTTTCAAAACTATTTGTAGACCTCCTCAGACAGCCATTTTGCTTTTTTGCATTTCTTTTTCTTGGGGATGGTCTTGATTCCAGTCTCCTGTATGATGCCACGAACCTCCATCCATAGTTCATCAGGCACTCTGTCTATCAGATCTAGTCCCTTAAATCTGTTTCTCACTTCCACTGTATAATCATAAGGGATTGATTTAGGTCATACCTGAATGGTCTAGTGGTTTTCTCCACTTTCTTCAATTTCATTTTGAATTTGTCAATAAGGAGTTCATGATTTGAGCCATGGTCAGCTCCTGGTCTTGTTTTTGCTGACTGTATAGAACTTTTTCATTTTGTCTGTAAAGAATATAATCAATCTGATTTCAGTGTTGACAATCTGGTGATGTCCATGTGTAGACTCTTCCCTTGTGTTGCTGGAAGAGGGTGTTTGCTATGACCAATGTGTTCTCTTGGCAAAACTCTATTGGCCTTTGCCCTGCTTCATTCTGTGCTCCAGGGCCGAATTTGTCTGTTACTCCAGGTGCTTCTTGACCCCCTACTTTTGCATTCCAGTCCCCTTTAATGAAAAGGACATCTTTTTTGGGTGTTAGTTCTAAAAGGTCTTATACGTCTTCATAGAACCATTCAACTTCAGCTTCTTCGGCGAGATGAGGCATCTTAAATGGCCCAACTCTTCTGCAATCTGAGGGAGAAGAGCCAGATTAGGAAAGATGGAAATACATGTTGTATAGTTAAGTCACTCGCCCATGATTACACACTTAATAAGCATGTTCATCTTAGGAGAAAATGGCAGTGATGAAATTTCTTTGTGCTTATGTTCCCATCTCCCCACCAAAGACCTTAAAAATTAACTCTCAATAGTGCCTATAAAATTGATAAAACCGGTAGAACTCTTTGTAAAAATGTTGATGCCTCCTTTGTAAAAGTAAAAGTGTGGAAAAGAAAAAGAAGATCTGGGAAGGAAAATTCAAAGGCAAAATTTATTTCATTAATTAATTTCATCTGGGCTCATGGGTGATAGGAAGTGACAGCATTTGGTAAATGAGATGCTTGCAAATTCAGAATTTTTAAAATAGCAGTATTCAATCTTTCAGTTTATAAAAAGGCAATAGTGATTTAAAAAAAGCATTCACCATTTACTGGGTGCTATGTGTCAAGCATTGATCTGACATAAACTCTAAAATAATAATTTCTCTTAATGCTTAGACTTTATTAACCCCATGTGTATGAGGGACACATCTAGAGCAGTCAAGTAGCTTTGCCTATCATCTGACAGCCAGATAGTTTTGATGGTTCCTTAAGCTGTTGGGAAGATTTGTTCACACAGGTGGTCTCACTGTGCTTTTTCAGTGGGGTGCATAGTTATGTTAAACAGTTGACCTTGGCTTAGTGTTGGCAAAAATAACAGCTATAATTTATTGAAAGTCTACTGTGAACCAATATCTTCTCATATTGTTGCTATAGTTCAGTCACTAAGTCATGTCATGCTCTTTGTGACCACATGAACTGTAGCTCACCAGCCTCCTCTGTCCATGGGATTGTCCAGGCAAGAATACTAGAGTGGGTTGCACTTTACTTCTCCAGGGGATCTTCCTGGACTGGGGATCGAACTCTTGTCTCCTGTATTGGCAGGTGTTTTCTTTACCGTCTGAGCCACCAGGGAAGCTGCATCTTCTCTTATATCATCTGTTAATTTTCACCAAAATATCTGCCAGAAAGGCTTTATCTTTTCCTCTTCAAAGAGGAGGAAACTGAGGCTTATATTGCTGGAAAGTGTTGGAACCAGGAGTCAAACCTAACTTTGGCCTCAAAGGTTGTTCCTTCTACATTCCAAGGCCAAGTTCCTCAAGGGGATCATGCCAAATATCTGACCTGGTTGCATAGGACAGACACCCCTATTTTAAGGTACACAGTCAATGCCCTTGGCATGAGACCCCTGCCTTCTTGGTTTCAAGGGCTTGGTTTCAAGCCCTCAGTCCTAGTTTCTTACTTACTTTTTTTTTTTTTTTTGGTCATCTCCTGATCCTTAGCCAGAGACCCTAAAGTTGCATCTTCTACTTGTGACTCACTCTGTTTTTCTGTTTTGCTCATTAATAATAAAAATAACTAACAAAACAAGCAGTAGGACAACCCACAAAATATGAACAGACAACACATACCCACAGCCTCTCCTTTTTTGTTTTATTCTGTTTTCTTTCCCATTTTAGACACACTGGGTGGTTAACAAAATCTACCAGAATATATCTTACTTGTTTTCGGATCTGTCAGAAAACTGTAATGTTGTTTTGGATCTTGAGTCTGCTTCCTAGCCCACACCCTTGTTTGGATGAGGTGGGCCCAAGAATAAGAGAATCAGCAGTTGCTTGGATGCTATTTCCATAGAGAGGAAGTGGTTAGACATTACTTTAATGGAAAAGCTCTCCTCCTTAATCTGAGATGACCGAGGATACTGGTGCTCTCTGTTCGGCTCTGGAGCCAGAAGCCAGCCTCCTCTCGCGCCTTTAGTTCCCTGCTTCTTCCCTTAACAAAATGAGCTTATTTGTTTACTGCTTTTTCTCCTACTAAGCTTTATGACAATGGGACCAAGGTTCCAGTCTTAATTTCTTTCTAGCAATAATTGGTTTTCAGCCAAAAGTAGTGGGGAAAATATTAAGAAGATAAATAAGTTGTATGAGTTCAAGGACTTGACAAGGAATTTGGACTTTATCTTATAGTCCAGTGATTCTCAACTTTCTCCCTACACTACACATAAAGAATGTGATCCACTCCTACTAGTAATTCTTACTCTCTTCTTGAGAACATGTTGAGGAGAATGGTGAGTGAGCAGGCAGAGAGCAGTTGTGTACTTTGAATCTCCAAAGAGGCATTTTTGAAAAAAAAATCTCTGAGAATTGTGAAAACTATTTTCCCAGCCACTACCAGGGGGAGTGAAGAGAAGGAAGAGTCCATGATATTTTTGACTGGGAGCAGGGAAAAAGGAAGAAGGCTTTTTGGAATGACCTTGTTCAAATGTCCTGGGTTAGGATGGGCATGAAATCAGAGACAGAAGGAGACTGCAGTCAGCTTGCTTAAGTGCTATAAAAATCTGGGCTATATTGTTGATAGAGTCCTAAAGAGGAAGGGTGAAAATGAAAAATATTTTGAAGGAAAAATTGATAGGAGGAAGAAAAGTGACTACTACATTTAGAGAATTTGAGCTTTGCTGATTGAGGAAGAAAAATTCTACTAATAGAAATAGGGTAGGAGAAGGAAGATGCCCATTTAGGGCAGAGGGACTCTGCATCCATTTCTCTTGGACTTGATTCCTCATCTCTTTCCTCCTGGTGTAGGGACAGCATCCTTCATATGAGAATTTCGTATCCTGCTACTGGGAAGGAAAAAGGAAGGTTAAAGTGCCCTTCTTGCATCTGCTGTTTTTCAGTTTTCTCTAAATCAAAATAATCAATATGCCAAAGCAGCATATTTTGGGGTTGTGTGTTTTGAATCTCTTCACATGCACAATAATAAAATGAATACTTAGTGAACCTGCCACATTATAGCTAGAAAAAATTTTCAAAGTCATTGGAGCTAAATCTGTGACCCAATCAGAGGTAATCACTATGCTCAATTCTGTATTGATTATCTCTTTGCTTAAAAAAAAAAAATAGCATTATCAGGACTTCCCTGGTGGAGAAGTGGATAAGAATCTGCCTGCCAATGCAGTGGACACAGGTTCAATCCCTGGTCTGGGAAGATTCCGCTTGCCATGGACCAACTAACCCGTGTGCCACAACTAAGCTGCGTGCTCTAGAGCCCATTCTCTGCAATACAAGAAGCCATCGGAATGAGAAACCCATGCACCACAATGAAGAGTAGCCCCTGCTCGCAACAACTAGAACAATCCCGTGCCCAGCAGTGAAGACCCTGGCTCTCTCTGTGCTCCACTCCTTGCTGCTCAGAGCGTGGTCCCTGGAGCAGTAGCGACAGCACTCCTTGGGGGCTTGTTAGAAGTGCTAAAATTCAGGCCCCACCCTGACTTATCAAATCACCTACATATCAACAAGATCTCCAGGTGATATGCAGACACACTGGAGTTTGAGGATCAGGGTCAGCCAAGCTGGGGTTCACAGATCTGTGAGTGTGTGTGTAGGGGGGAAGCTTCCTGGGAATGAGAAGAATGGACCATCAGGGGGTTCATTTTCAGTGAGGAAAGCCTTCCTCACTGAACACATCGTAGAGGGGAAGTTGGACAAAGTAGAGCAGAATTCTATTTATCCTTCATGTTATGCGAGAGAGTTCATGCTGTGCTTGTTCAGATTACCAAGGGCTGACATTTAGGTAAGGCTAGTTTATTTCCTTCCTTTCTATATTTAGAAAAAGCTGTTCCTCAAAGGTGACCTGCTTCAGAATCACCTGGGCTGCTTGTGTTCCACAGTTGATGAACTGGGGTGTACTTTTAATAAGCACCCTAGGGGACCCCTTTGGACACTAACGTTTAAGAGGACTCACTGAGCATTCCCTGGGTCCCCAAACTTTGCCCTGATGCTGCTATTTCTTTCTCATGACACTCTTTCCTTATCATTATCCAGAAGCTGGTCACATCAGAGACCAGGGGAGAGGGCAAGACTGACGTGGGAGGAAAAGTGAAAAGTGAAAGTCGTTCAGTCATGTCTGACTCTTTGTGACCCCATGAACTATATGGTCCATGGAATTCTCCAGGCCAGAATACTGGAGTGGGTAGCCTTTCCCTTCTCCAGGGGATCTTCCCAACACAGTGATTGAACCCAGGTCTCCCTCAATGCAGGTGGGTGCTTTACCAGCTGAGCCACCAGGGAAGCCTGATGTGGAAGAAGGGGAGGGTAAATTCTATACTATTGCTGAATAAGACCATTCCCTTCTCTTCCTACTCTTTCCATCTCTTGCTTTGCACACAGGTGTCTCAGTAGTAAAGAATCCACCTGCCAATGCAGGAGACACAGGAGACATGGATTTGATCCCTGGGTTGGGAAGATCCCCTGAAGAAGGAAATGGCAACCCCCTCCAGTATTCTTCCTTGGCTACAGTCCATGGGGTGGCAAAGAGTCAGACAGGCCTGAGTGACTAACACTTTCACTTTTTCAGTTATATTTTATATGAAGTCTGTGGGCCAGTCTGAGAAGAGTGACATTGACAATGGCTTTTGATAGAAAATTTGTTAGAGCTTGACTTGTTAATCTGGAATGGAGCTCATTTGTACACTGGGGGCTGCTTATGTCATTGCTTGTCTAAACTGGCAGATGATAAGAATGCCTTCACTTGTAGACTCCTTGGCAGGTGATAACTGTCTTTCCAAACAAAAGAATCTTACAGACATCTCAATAGCACCAGAAGATGCCTTAGTTACCAGCATATGACTACCCCAAATATTATATCTGTTATATTGTGTGCTTAGTTAGTCAGTTGTGTCTGACTCTTTACAATCCCCATGGACTGTAGCCAGTCAGTGTTCTCTGCCCATGGAATTTTCCAGGAAAGAATATTGGAGTGGGCAGCCATTCCCTTCTCCAAGGGATCTTCCTGACCCAGGGATTGAACATGGGTCTCCTGCATTGCAGGTGGATTCTTTACCATCTAAGTCACCAGGGAAGCCCATCTCTTATATTAGGTCCTTCAGAAAGATCAGCTTGTCTTTTAGGTTTCAAGTGCAATCCTGATTTTTAAATAGGATTCCAAAGTCAAATGCCTTTCAAAATTTTGTTTCTAAGATAGGCTTTGTGATATTTCTTAGGCTGTAGAAGAGCTGGGAAGAGGAAAGAAGGTAATGATCAGGCAGAGAGCCCTGTCAGGGTGGTGCCTGAGCTCCTCCTGGGATGAGTTTAACTAGAGAGCTAGACTCCACAGGCTGCATGTTTCCCAGGGATTTCTGTAAGCCTGGCTGCTGTCAGGGACAAAGCAAAAGACAGAGTAGTGTTGGAGCCCTGTTGCCCAGAATGTCTTGTTGCAGACATGAAATAAAAATTACAAAGAAGGAAAATGTCATCTTCGCAAACTTACAAGTCTTGAGAGGCTTCATTGGTGTCTTTTAAGTTTTTTTCAATAAGCAACTTACATTCACAGGAAGAGAAGGCTATTTTCTCTAAAGACACTAGAAAAATAATTGTTTGTCAGTGAAGGTTTATTCACATATCCTACAGACAATCTTGTATGAAATTTGGGAAGAAACAATTTGGAAATCTTGATTTTGGAAGCTGCAGCAGTTCTCACGTGTAATAGAATCACAGATACTGAATCTTAACAGGACCGTGTATTATGTAGATAAATGTCACATACTGTGCTTGTAAATTTATAAATTTTTTTCACTAAAGCAATGTGGTTCAGTGGAAGAAATATGTATTTTAGAATCAGACAGAGATAGGGACAAACTCTAATTTGCCCACTTAAGTGTTCTTGGGCAAAGCATTGCCGATCTATTATATCAGTGTTTTTCATCTAAAAAATGGAAATAGAAATAGCTACCTCTCAGGGCTTTTTTGAGCATGCAATGATGTCACAGTATCTAAATATGCCTGAACATAGTAGGGGCTCAATAATGTTTGTTTCATAAATTGGATATTTCACTTTCCAAGCTGATACATGTATATAGTAGGTTAAAAGTTTATTTTTAACTGAAATCAATTAATTGTGATAAAAATATTATGAGTATTTAAAATAAGTATGGAATCTATGATGGTGACCTACTTTGATGAGGTTAGTCTTTTCTGCTAACTGTCTTTCTTGTTTGACTACTCTCCATGGAATGAAAAGTCATGTTAAGATATGAAAGAATAAGTAAAAAGTTTATATACCATAAATTGTATGTAAATCTAAAACTAAATATGATGAAAAGAAATAAGAAACACTAGATTGAATGAAAGATTCACTGGTTGGCTGATTGATTGCTCCCAGTCCTCTTTTCCTTCTTCAAATAAAACCAATTGAATTGTTTCCATTCTGAGGAATTTATTGTTAATCTGTACAGAAAAATAGGAAAAAATAAACAACAACAACAGAGATGAGTTGATGAAGCTTGGGACATGGTAGAGTTAGTTCTTTACACCAGGGTCTTTACAGCCAAGTCTTATATCCTGACTCCCTGCTGAGATGGTCAGTGAAAAACCTTTTAGCTCTCTGTTTCTAGTTTGGGGAGCATTTTGCAACTTACTAAATCTTCCAGTGTCTCAATTCAGTGTCCACCTGACCACCTTTGCCAACTGTCACACAGACTAATTCATCCAAGATGGCTCTTCTGTCCAGTACAGAAGACGCCAACAGGGCAGAACAATAGGAAAAGGCTTCTGGTCTCAGGGGCTGAACTTCTGGTGTTAATTATAACCATTCCATCGCAGGCTTCCTGGGTAGCTCAAACAGTAAAGAATCTACCCGCCATGCGGGAGACCTGGGTTTGATCCCTGGATCAGGAAGATCCCCTGAAGAGAATGGCAATCCACTCCAGTATTCTTGCCTGGAGAATGCTATGGACAGAGGAGACTGGCAGGCTATACAGCCCATGGAGTCCCAAAGATTTATACATGACTGAGCAACTAACACACACACTGCCGTGTCAAGGTTCTCATACTTACTCATTTTTCACCTTAAAATAATTGTATGATGAAATATATTAAATTTATTTAAGAAAAAGTTATGAAGTGTCTATACTTAAAATACAGGCACTTAATATATGGGTACTTGGTACTATGTCAGCTTTACTAAACTGAAACTAGTTTCCAGAATTCTCTTGCATGTGTGTTTCAGGGTTAGACTTGTCCATGAGAGAAATTTGCATGGTATTTGGAAGACAAAAAAGAAGCACAACCATTTTTTTGTCCTAACGCTCTGAAATTTGGTGCAGGGTGCCAGGCTCCGTGGCAGCCTGTGAATGTTGTCACAGATCTGCTGGCTCACCTTGGTGACCAGCTGGGCTGCACCTGGGCCTGCAGCTTCTCCAGCTCTAGCTGGGTCATCTTCTGCAGCGACTCTGATCCCTGGGTGAGTGCATGTGTGGCTTCGTGTCAATGGCCTTGGCTTCTCCTGCAGATAACCTGCATCACTGAGGCTGGAGATGATGAGAGATAGACGCGGGCTCCTGCTTATCCTCTCTCTCCCCTGCTTTCCTTCTTGCTGTTCTTCTCAACTACTGTTCCAGCTTACCTATTGCAGCTTCAGGCTCCACATCTGATGCAGACAATGAGTGCCTTTATTATACATCACTCATCATGGGTCTGCTTCTCTGGGGACTCATCACCAATACAGTCTGTATGTACCAAACACTGGTCTGGGCTTTAGAGATAAAAATAGGGATCCAGGGAAGTATTGACCTTCTTTCCAAAGTTTAAATTCTAGTTTAGGATATTATTATTACAATACAAAAGGAGTTACACATAGCGTTTTTAGTTTTCAATCAGGCTGGGGATTCTGAATGATATACTGTTATGCGTGCTAAGTTTTAGTTGTGTCTCTTTGCGATGCTATGGTCTGCAGCCCACCAGGTACCTCTGTCCCTGGGATTCTCCAGGCAAGAATACTGGAGTGGGTTGTCATACCCTCCTCCAGGAGAGCTTCCTGACCAATATACTGTTACAGCATTTAAAAATTTTTCAAAGGTTTTCTTGTTATTTAATCACTGTCACAACAGATATAGATGCAAAGAAGACTAAGAGAGGATTTAAAGCTTCCCTCAGGCTAAGCGGGGATTTCAGGCAACTCTTACCCAAAGAGCATACAGTGTGTAAGTGGCAGATATTTAATTTTCAGATTCATATTCCAGTACTTGTTTAAATGTAATAATTATGAAAATGTTTTAGTTGCACGGAGCAAATATTACTATCAGTTGTGTCTCTGCATGACCGAAATACTTATCAATCCAGAAAATTACAAATATAATAGCAGACTTGGCACCACGCAGAAAGCCACAGGGGATTTTTCAGCTTTTGAATGTTACTTGATGTTTAGTAGATATGACCACAGAAATATGAACAAATAAAATGTCAGTCATCTGGGTGCCCTTTCTTTTGAATGCTAAGCTTCACAGAATAGGAACCTACAGGTTTCCCTTTTAGATTATGCCTTCCCGTGGAGTTGCTGGAGAGATGGGGAGGTTTGCACTGAAGCTTGGAGGTGATTAACTCCAATGTATCCACACAGGGGCAGAGCTAGAGTGGCAGACACCTCTACCAGTTATGCCACTGAGATGGAATTTGACAAAAAGTGATCATCACAATAGTGATTCTGTAACAGGAGGGAAAAGGGCAGGGCACAACTTTTGAAAGAATAACATAGCCCAAGGACACAACATAAACTAGTTAGAATCAAATGGGACCAAGATGGCAGACAAGACTAGACCTTGATCCTCAATCAGCAAGTGAAATGACACAGCCAGAGGTGCCATGACAGTTCACTGTTAGAAGACCAAGGAGTGGGCAGTGGCCCAAATCCTGGAAATCTTCCAAAAATAGTTGGAATAATCCTCCCACTCATTAGCATATGAATTGACCCAGCTTGTAAAAAGTAATCACTCCACATATCGCAGGCCGAACTCTCCCTCCGATGGCCCACACTCTGTCTATGGAGTGTGCTCCTCTCTGAATCTGAATAAAACCACTTCTTACCTATCATCTTGTCTCTCACTGAATTCTTTCTGCTATGAGACATCAAGAACCTGAGCTTCATTATGTCCCAAAACCAGGTACTGTGGGTTTTGGCTGGGTTTGAGTCCCAGCCACGTGGATTCAAGTCCAAAGCAGAGTTTTGGCTGGGTCTAAGTCCCAGCCACATGGGTTCAAGTCCCTATCTGAGGTAAATGGTTTTAATTCCTCCAGAGCCCTAACAACTGCTAAGTGGGTCAGGCCAGTAATCCAACCAGCAATGTATTCTATCTCTCAAGAGTAGGGCTTTTGGACCTCTGTGATGTGATTCTTTAAGAGTTGAGGCATATATCCATCATCTTTAACCTATTTTTAAATTTTTTAATAATAAAATTAATATATGCTGGTTTGTAAAATTAAACTCTGTAGAAGTATGTGGAGAAAAAAAGAAGTCTCCTGTTCCCCACCTTCCCACCCCTCTATCCTACTCACCTGAGTTCTATTCTCAAAAAGTAACACATACATATTTAACAAATATCAATATTTATTGAATGACTTTTAATTATTATTACCAGGCACTATTCTTGGTCTTGGAATTATGGCAACGAAAAACACTGACCCAAAAGATCATTCATTTAGTTTATGTCTGTTCAGTCTGCTGGGACAAATTACCATAGACTGGATATTTTAAATAACAGACATTTGTTTTTCACAGTTCTGGGGGCTGTGAAGTCCAAGTTCAAGGCACAGCAGATTCAGTATCAGGTGAAGGCTGACTTTGTGTCCTTCTAAAGTGAAGAGCACTAGGGAGCTAGCTTCCTCTCTCATAAGCACACTAATCTTATTCATGAGGGCTCCATCCTCATGACCTAATCACTTCCCACATGTTCCATCCCTAATACTATCACATGGGTGTTAAGATTTTAATATATGAATTTGGAGGAATAAAAACATTCACTCCAAAACAGTTTACATTTTTAGACCATGGTATTATGATATATACATGTGTTAGTTAAGGTACACCAATACTTGTGACACATAGATACCAAATATTTAATAGCCCCCAATTAGAAAAATTTATTTCTTGCATATGTAACATGACTGAACTGCAAACAATTACTCAGGCACTTAGGATGGTGGAGGCTCAACCACATCTAAGACATGCATTTCAAATTTGCAGAACAGTGGTCTTTTAGTTCAGTTCAGTCGCTCAGTCGTGTCTGACTCTTTGCGACCCCATGGACTGTAGCACTCCAGGCCTCCCTGTCCATCATGAACTCTGGACTTTATTCTGGGGAGCTCCAAAATTACTGCAGATGGTGATTGCAGCCATGAAGTTAAAAGACACTTGCTCCTTGGAAGAAAAGTTACGACCAACCCTTTTAACAGCATATTAAAAAGCAGGGACATTACTCATGTCTGTTGAGTTGGTGATTCCACCCAATCATCTTATCCTCTGTTTTCCCCTTCTCCTCCCACCTTCAATCCTTCCCAGCATCAGGGTCTATTCCAATCAGTCAGTTCTTTGCATCAAGTGGCCAAAGTATTGGAGTTTCAGCTTCAACATCAGTCCTTCCAATGAATATTCAGGACTGATCTCCTTTGGGATAGACTGGTTGGATCTCCTTGCAGTCCAAGGGACTCTCAAGAGTCTTCTCCAACACCACAGTTCAAAAGCATCAATTCTTCAGACTCAGCTTTCTTTATAATCTAACTCTCACATCCATACATCACTACTGGAAAAACCATAGCTTTGACTAGACAGACCTTTGTTGGCAGAGTAATGTCCCTGCTTTTTAATATGCTGTTAAAAGGGTTGGTTGTAACTGTTCTTCCAAGGAGCAAGTGTCTTTTAACTTCATGGCTGCAATCACCATCTGCAGTAATTTTGGAGCTCCCCAGAATAAAGTCTGTCACTGTTTTCATTGTTTCCCCATCTATTTGCCATGAAGTGGTTGGACCAGATGCCATGATCTTAGTTTTCTGAATGTTGAGTTTTAAGCCAACTTTTTCACTCTCCTCTTTCACTTTCATCAAGAGGCTCTTTAGTTCTTCTTTGCTTTCAGCCATAAGAGTTGTATTATCTGCATATCTGAGGTTAATGGTATTTCTCCTGGAAATCTTGATTCCAGCTTGTGCTTCATCCAGCCCAGCATTTCTCATGATGCACTCTGCATATCAGTTAAATAAACAGGATGACAATATACAGCCTTGACATACTCCTTTCCCGATTTGGAACCAGTATGTTGTTTCATGTCCAGTTCTAACTTTTGCTTCTTGACCTGCATACAGATTTCTCAGGAGGCAGATAAGGTGGTCTGGTATTCCTGTCTCTTTAAGAATTTCACACAGTTTGTTGTGATCCACACAGTCAAAGGCTTTGGCATAGTCAGTAAATCAGAAATAGATGTTTTTCTGGAACTCTCTTGCTTTTTTGATGATCCCAAGGATGTTGACAATTTGATCTCTAGTTCCTCTGCCTTTTCTAAATCCAGCTTGAACATCTGGAAGTTCACAGTTCACGTATTGATGAAGCCTGGCTTGAAGAATTTTGAACATTACTTTACTAGCGAGGTGAGTGCAATTGTGCGGTAGTTTGAACATTCTTTGGCATTGCCTTTCTTTGTGATTGGAATGAAAACTGACCTTTTCCAGTCCTGTGGCCATTGCTGAGTTTTCAAAGTTTGCTGACATATTGAGTGTAGCACTTTCACAGCATCATCTTCTAGGATTTGAAATAGCTCAACTGAAATTTCATCACCTCCACTAGCTTTGTTTGTAGTGATGCTTCCTAAGGTCCACTTGACTTCACATTCCAGGATGTCTGACTCTAGGTGAGTGATCACACCACCTTGATATTTGGGTCATGAAGATCTTTTTTGTAAGGTTCTTCTGTGTATTTTTGCCACCTCTTCTTAGTATCTTCTGCTTCTGTTAGGTCCATACCATTCTGTCCTTTATCGAGCTCATCTTTGCATGAAATATTCCCTTGGTATCTCTAATTTTCTTGAAGAGATCTCTATTCTTTTCCATTCTATTGTTTTCCTCTATTTCTTTGCACTGATCACTGAGGGAGGCTTTCTTATCTCTCCTTACTATTCCTTGGAACTCTGCATTCAAATGGGAATATCCTGCCTTTTTGCCTTTGCCTTCATCTCTCTTCTTTTCACAGCTATTTGTAAGGCCTCCTCCTGAGAGAGTCATCTCCTAAGCAGGTTGATAAGAAGTCTAGGGTCTGGAATTCTCAAGGAGGAGAAAAGGACAAACTTTTTTTTTTTTCTTCTGCATTCCTTAGCCTTAGTCAATTACACAACTCAGTTTAAACTCTATACTAGGGATTATACAACAACAATGTATCTAACTGGAGGACAGTTTCTCCTCCCTGAAAACTTTCTGACTAATCCTGATATTTTAAGATGTATAGTGGGTCTGTAGGATCTTTCTATTGTCAAATGTTATATTAAAATGTAAATTATGGGAGTAGGTCTTGTGAAGTCTTTACAAGGATTATATAGCAATAATGTATCCTCCCTGAGGACAGTCTCTGCATTAAATTTTCTGGCTAATCCTGTTACTGATTCAGTGTATAACTCCAGGCTAAGTCTAGCAAGGGGGTACTGTTTCTGCCCCCTTCTGATGTCTATGTCAGAAGCTTTCTCTATCCCTTTTATACTTTAATAAACTCTATTGTACAAAAGCTCTGAGTGATTAAGCCTCATCTCTGGCCCCAGATTGAATTCTTCTCATCCAGAGGCCAAGAACCCCAGCGTTCTTTTCGTGGGTTCAAGCAACAACCTTTCTTTCAGACAGCTATTTTGGCTTTTTGCACTTATTTTCCTTGGGGATGGCCTTGATCACTGCCTTCTATATAATGTCACGAACCTCCATCCATAGTTCTTCAGACACTCTATCAGAGCTAATCCCTTGAATCTATTTCTCACTTCCACTGTATAATTGTAAGGGATTTGATTAAGGTCATACCTGAATGGTCTAGTGGTTTTCCCTACTTTTTTCAGTTTAAGTCTGAATTTGGCAATAAGGAGTTCATGATCTGTGCCACAGTCAGCTCCCAGTCTGTATAGAGCTTCTCCATCTTTGGCTACAAAGAATATAATCAGTCTGATCTTGGTGTTGGCCATTTGGTGATGTCCATGTGTAGAGTCTTCCCTTGTGTAGATAGAAGAAGGTGTTTGCTATGACCAGTGCATTCTCTTGGCAAAACTCTATTAGCTTTGCCTTGTTTCATTCTATACTCTAAGGCCAAATTTGCCTGTTACTCCAGGTATACCTTGACTTCCTACTTTTGCATTCCAGTCCCCTATAATGAAAAGGACATCTTTTTTGGTTGTTAACTCTAGAAGGTCTTGTAGGTCTTCATAGAACCGTTCAACTTCAGCTTCTTCAGCATTACTGGTCAGGGCATAGACTTGGATACTGTGATATTGAATGGTTTGCCTTGGAAACGAGCAGAGACCATTCTGTTATTTTTGAGATTGCATTCAAATACTGCATTTCAGACTCTTTTGTTGACTATGATAACTACTCCATTTCTTCGAAGAGATTCTTGTCCATAGTAGTAGATATAATGGTCATCTGCGTTAAATTCACAAATTCCAGTCCATTTTAGTTTGCTGATTCCTAAAATGTCAGTCTTCACTCTTGCCATCTCCTGTTTGACCACTTCCAATTTGCCTTGATTCATGGATCTAACCTTCCATGTTCCTATGCAGTATTGCTCTTTACAGATTGGACTTTACTTCCATCACCAGTCACATCCACAACTGTGTGTTGTTTTTGTTTTGGGTCCGTCTTTTCACTCTTTCTGGAGTTATTGCTCCATTGATCTCCAATAGCATATTGGGCACCAATTGACCTGGGGAGTTCTTCGTTCCATGTCCTTTTTGCCTTTTCATACTGTTCATGGGGTTCTGAGGGCAAGAATACTGAAGTGGTTTGCCATTTCCTTCTCCAGTGGACCACATTTTGTCGGAACTCTCTACTATGACCTGTCTGTCGTGGGTGACCCTACATGGCATGACTCATAGTTTTACTGAGTTAGACAAGGCTGTGGTCCAAGTACTCAGATTGGTTAGTTTTCTGTGATTGTGGTTTTCAGTCTGTCTGCCCTTTGATGGAGAAGGATAAGAGGCTTATGGAAGCTTCCTGATGGGAGAGAATGATTGAGGGGGAAACTGGGTGTTGATCTGTTGGGTGGAGCCATGCTTAATAAATTCTTAATCCAATTCTCTGTTGATGGGAGGGGCTGTGTTCCCTCCCTGTCATTTGACCTGAGACCAAACTATAGTGGTGGTAATGAAGATAATGGCAACCTCCTTCAAAAGGTCCCATGCACACACTGCTACACTCAGTGCCCCCAACCCTGAAGCAGGCCACTGCCACTCCACACCTCTGCCAGAGACTCCTGGACACTCATGGGCAAGTCTGGGTCAGTCTCTTGTGGGGTCACTGCTCCTTTTTCCTGGATCCTGGTGCACACAAGGTTTTGTTGGTGCTCTCCAGGAGACTGTTTCCCCAGTCCTGTGTAAGTTCTGTTGGCTCTGTGATGGGGTTAATGGCGACCTCCTCCAAGAGGGCTTATGCCATACCCAGGTCTACTGCACCCGGAGCCCCTGCCCCTGCAACAGTCCACTGCTGACCCTCATCTCCTCAGGAGACACTCAAACACAGTTCTGTCTCAGTCTCTGTATGGTTTCTGGGTCCTGGTGTGCACAGGTACATTTGAGCCCTCTGAGCATCTCTGGCAGGTATGGTCTTTAGCCAGGTCAACTGGATAGGGTCACGGAGGAGACGATGAGGAAAGGTTTTTATGGGCTTTGCTTGGGAGTAGAGCACCACACCTCTGTTTGCACTTGGCTGGCTAGAACTATATGACCTCACTACACCATTCACTACCTGGGTGACCTTGGGAAACGTATTTAACATTTCTGTGCCTCAGGTTCCTTATGCATAAAATACAGATAATGAGTACCTATTCCTAGGGCTGTTTATTAACTAAATTGTATAAAACATAGAAAGCCTTTTGAACAGCTCCTGGAAGAAGAAGGGAATAAACATTTTAGTGAGAACTTAGTTGTTCCTGCTCAATAGGTCTAACCTTTTCCCTGTACACAAACAGGATTCAATTTAACTATTCTTCTGAAACATATTTAAAATTTAATGTGTTTCAAATATTATTCCATGTTAGAATTATAAATCTACCTACTGTTTTAACAACTATTCAATATTTTCCCCCATTCTCTGTGGACATAGCACTGGAAAAGGTCCAATCCCAAGGAAAGACAATGCCAAAGAATCTTCAGGCTACTGTACAATGGTGCTCTTTTCACATGCTAGCAAGGCCATGCTCAAAATCTTTCAAGCTTGGATTCAGCAGTATGTAAACAGAGAACTTCCAGATGTACAAGCTGGGTTTAGAAAAGGCAGAGGAACCAAAGATCAAATTACCAACAAACAATGGGTCATGGAGAAAGAAGGGAATTCCAGAGAAACATCTACTTCTGCTTCATTGCTTATGCCAAAGACTTTGGCTGCATGGATCACTACAAACTGTGGAAAATTCTTCAAGGGATGGGAGTTCCAAACCACCTTACTCGCCTCCTGAGAAATCTGTATGCAGGTGAAGAAGCAACAGTTAAAGCCAGGCATGGAACAACAGATTGGTTCCAAACTGGGAAAGGAGTACGTCAAGGCAGTATATTGTCATTCTGCTTGTTTAACTTTATATGCAGAGTACATCCATCAAAATGCAAGACTGGATGAAGCACAATCTAGAATTAAGGTTTCAGGGAGAAATATCAATAATCTCAGATATGCAGATGACAACACCCTAATGGGAGAAAGAGAAGAGAAACTAAAGAGCCTCTTATGAAGGCTAAAGAGGAGAATGAAACAACTCGCTTAAAACATTAAAGCAAAAACTAAGATCATGGCATCTTGTCCCATTGTTTCATGGCAAATAGATGGGGAAAAAGTGGAAAAGTGACAGACTTTATTTTCTTGGGCTCTAAAGTCACTGCAAACAGTGACCGCAGCCATGAAATTAAAAGATACTTGCTCCTTGGAAGGAAACCTATGGCAAACCTAGACAGCATATTAAAAAGCAGAGACATCACTTTGCTGACAAATGTCCATGTAGTCAAAGCTATTTTTTTCCAGTAGTCATGTATAGATATGAAAATTTGACCATAAAGAGGGCTGAGTGCTGAAGAACTGATGCTTTTGAATTGTGGTGCTGGAGTAACTTTTGAGAGTCTTTTGGACTGAAAGGAGATTAAACTAGTCAATCCTTAAGGAAATCAATGCTGAATAGTCATTGGAAGGACTGATGCTGAAGCTCCAATACTTTAGTCACATGATGAGTAGACTCATTGGAAAAGACCTTGATGCTGGGAAAAACTGAAGATAAAAGGAGAAGGGAGTAGCAGAGGATGAAATGATTAGAGGTCCTGACCGACTCAATGGATATGAATTTGAGCAAACTCCAAGAGATAGTGGAGGACAGAGAAACCTGGCGTGTTGCAGTCCATGAGGTCAAAAAGAGTTGACATGACTTAGCAGCTGAAAAACAACAGCAACAATTCTGCAGGCATATATAATATATTTAACTGTTTGATGAATATTTTTGCTTACCAACTGTGCATATCCATGCTGTGTGCTGTAAATGCTTGGCAGTGAAATTCCTACCTTGTGCTGTTGCACTCCATGTATGTTAAAACATTCCCAGCCTTTCATTTTTCCTTGCCCTATCCTTTGTGGTAGTGGAGCCCGGATGCTGTTACCCATGTAAAAGGAAAGGTTTAAAGTGGCATCCTTTGGGCTTTTATCAGAACATATTGCTGAACACCAAGCCTTTCAAGATGGTCCTCCTAGCATCCTTAGAATCCTAAGGATTGTGAAATTTTCTCATGGTTTTGAATTATATGTTCAGTCTTATCATCAATACATTGTGTATAATTAGCCAAAATAGTTTAACTGTTTAAAGTTGTTTAAAAAAGAGACAAAATATTTTTTCTTTTTTATAGAAAAGTGATTAAATTTATGATCAAATAATATTAACAATAGCTCTCTTTTCTTTCCTATTCTTATAATTATCAAGTTGGGTTTTTCTTCATTTTTTGCAGCAAAGATTTGAAGGGACAGACCAGTGTTACAGCTCAAACAGGCAGAATTTTATTAAGCAGGCAGGAATAGTACAACCCCAAGACATGAGAGTGGGCAGACTCTGTAGGAGTGGCCTTGACCCATCTTGACTTTTGTGTTTATACTTCTTGTTTCCTCTTCCTGGAGCCTGATTGTATGCTTGCTCCATCACTCAGTCGTGTCCGACTCTGCCACCCTATAGACTGTATCCCATCAGGCTTCTCTGTCCATGGGATTCTCCAGGCAAGAATACTGGAGTATTGCCATTTCCTTCTCCAGGGATCTTCCTGACCCAGAGATTGAACCTGTGTCTCCTGCGTTGCTTGCATTGGCAGGAAGATTCTTTACCACTAGTGCCACTTTGGAAGCATTGTTTTTCTGCCTTATGTAAAATAGGGCTTGTACCCACTACCAGTTAGGTAGGGAGCATATTTGGGTCTGTTTTTCCTCTGGAGGTTCCCATTCTTGTCCTGGGATTTTCTTCCTTTGTCTCTTTTCTCAATCTTTTTCCTTTCTTGGTCTGCCTTCTAGGCCCCACTTTCTCTACCATTTTGGACTCCTTTTTCCTATCCTAACTATAGGGGATGATAGAGGATGAGATGGTTAGATAGCATTATCAACTCAATGGATGTGAGTGTGAGCAAACTCTGGGAGATAGTGAAGGACAGGGAAGCCTAATCTGCTGCAGTACATGGGATCACAAGGAGTTGGACACAACTTAGCAACTGAACAACAATAGCAACTACCTAATATAATGATCTTCTAAGAAACGTCATGTCCATTTAAGAGATGAAGAAACTAAGTATCAGAGAATATAAATAAATTGTCTCCAGTCAATTTTGTGGGAGAAGTTTATGCAACTTGGATTTAGTTAAGCCTAATTCCAAAATTCCTCTTCTATATGAGTCAGTCTCCAAAAGAAGACAGTCATTACTTCTTGAGACTCATTCCACCAGTAAATGGGATTAGAGCTTGAACTGACAGGCTGTGTTTCAGCTATGGTTGTAACTGAGCAAGACCCTAAGGGGCCTTCTCAGAACAGACATTCCCCCATATCCTCTGCTTCGGCTGCTCCTTGAAGTACCTAGATAATAATGAGTGAAAATATTTGATGCAAATTTCCTGGGTTGTTTTACAGATGTGGAAAACCCCCCACCAAATGGAAGAACTACTTGATGACCATGAGCACATACTCCCAGGCCTCCTGGACCCTAAGGTTGATAATGTTAACCTCTGTGACACCACCCTGCTGCCTCACCATTAGCCAATCTGGGATATATTGTGTGTGAGTTGATCTTGTACCTTGCAGCCTCTCCACCATCTGCCCTTTTACAAATTTTTTTTGCTGAAATCATTCTTGGAGCTCAAGGTTGGAGCTCAAGGATTTTCAGAGCATGAACCACTTCATTTCTTTACATGGCCCTGCAATAAACCTTTGTTTCGATCTCCAACATTTCAGTTTGTTTGGTCTCATTGTGTGTTGGGCACATGAGCTTGTGTTAACACAGCCTCAAGTCCTTTGTTCCTCTTATCTTCTCCCCAGCTGGGCTGGGACACCTGTTCCATGCTAGGCCAGCAGTCAGCACTGGGGACTTATTCCTATTGGAGTGAGAAACGGAGTATTTCCTACTGTATCAATAAACAGGTATGCCACAGTCATCAGTGAGTCCAGCCTTCCAGGGCAACCAGAAAGGAGAATAATACCTACTATCTGGCATCCACTGGGCTGCAGCCACTCCCTAAGGTGAGCACGGAAGAACGTGCAGGGTACTGGCCCCAGAGAGCTGAGATGCCTATGGAAGAAATGATTTCAGTGAACCCAACTCTTGCATCTTCCCACATATAGAAAAGCACTAAAATCCTTAGCTTGAGATATCTGATTTTCTTTAATTCACAAAAATATTTTTGACGGTCAGACTACCTGCCCTTCATTGCAAACGTCTCTAAAACCTTTGCACTGAATAAAACAACTCTCAACTTTTAGGTTGTGACTATTTTTTAAGTCAACAGTACTATCTTTCCCACTTTCCTCACATGGCCTCTGTCTCTGTCTCATTCACCATAACTGGGTTCCTCTATGAGTAGTCTGTAGGGAACCTGTATGGAAATTACTTGGGATACTGGTTTAAAAGATACTTTCTTTGCTTTGGGGATTGGACCTGGTAGTCTGCATTTTAAACCAGCTCCCTAGGTATTTTCATGTACAGTGAGATTTAAGAACCACTTTACTTTTTGCAGGAAAGAAACAGCTTTATGCAAGGAAGGACTGTCTTATTCATTGCTGTTTCTAGGGGGCCTGATATTCATTAAGTGCTCTAATTATTTCTTAAGAAAACTAATGAACCAGGCTGTAGTTCCTAAACAAATGCAGGTCCATGTTGTTTATCTCTGTAGCCTTGGCACCTAGCATGTGTCTGGAACATTATATTAATAGGAGTTCAATGGATGTTATAAATGACGTTTTAAAGGAATAATTAAAAGTCAAAGAACTGAAGTCTAACTATAATTTGTTACATGCTGATTCTGTGGCTTTGGGCAATTCACAAACCTCTTTTAACCTGAATTTCCGCATAAATTGGAAAATGATATTCATCCATATAGCTCACAACTCATTGTGGATACCAAATCTGTTAGTGAAATTTCATGTAGAAACCACATAATGCTATATCTGGCACAGATCAACTGTTGAATAAAATGGTGTCCACTATAATGATAGTAATAATAATAATGCCTGTAAAAATGCTCTGTAAAGGACCATTCAGTTACCAAGTACCATGATTATTCTCGTTGTGAACTTAATCAAGCAGGCTGTGTAGACAATTAAATTTTGCTCAGGTCATAAAATAGGAACAGTAGCAGAAGGTGTTTGATGTGTAGAAAGGTCCAGAGAAAGACAGGAGCTGAGTTGCAGCCTCCAGCTACTTGCTTCCTGGGGGGTCCAGTGGAGAAGGCTGTGCACCAGGACAATATCTGGGCCATCTGATATAGTGTTAGCAACCTTTCTTGAAGGAGTAGCTATCTTTTCAGGTGCTGCTGCTCAGGTCCAGAAGGGAAGGATCTGATGAAAGCCCACAAGACCTGACAAGTAATCTCTATCAGCTTATTGCTCTAAAGTGAAAATAGAACACAAATGTTACATGTGAAGCAGTCAATTTCAGGCCTTGCTTTTTGATATTTTTCCAGTTTAGGGGTTTTATCATCCTTCTGTTGACAAATTACATTTTGATCCACTTCAAAGGGCTTTTCCATTAAAGTAACAGTATCCAGGGTTTAAGGGAAGCCCCGCGTCTGCTATGCACTTGCCAGGTTGCTGTGCCCATCTTCACGGAAGATGTCAAGTCTAATGGATTTCATTTCTTTAAGTAAGATACACGTTTTGAGGATAGTATTTGGAGATTTGGAAAGATGACAAAATTGTCTAAAGGAAGGAATTTCAGCTGTAAGTGGAGTCCTATAGCTGAGCAGATGCTTTCCAATCAAAATTAGTGGGAGAAATGACCATCTACAGGGAAAAAAAGAAATCAGTCATCAAAAAAGTTAAGCAAATTCCTATAATCATGCAACACAATCATCAAAGGAGTAAACATTAATTTGTTGAAACATTAACTATATTTCAGGGTACTAACTAACTTTATTTCAGGCCCTGCACATTTTCTTGGGAAATTTAGCCTGTATAAACTCAGCAGTTTATGGTCAGGTTTTATGGCATAGGCCACTGTCCCAAAGGTCAAGTCTAATGGGAGGAGGAATGGGGACCCTGCCCCAGAAAGTTCTTCATGTAGGCTGTCAGTGACCTACCTCAGGCATGGCCTGTCTGGAGGACATGAGCTAGCCAATCGATTTTTAACCTTGACCTAAAACATCCTAACAAGAATTCACTGAAAGTGAGTAGAGCCACAAAGAAAGTATGGTGTTTCCTCTCCCCACCTCTGTCTCTAGAATTCACTTAGGGTAGAAGTTCTCAAACATTACAATGGATCAGAATTACCTGGAAAGTTGGTTAAAACACAGCTTGCTGAGCCCTTCCCTTAGGGGGGATCCTGGGGCATTTGTACTTCTAACAAACTGTATTTCTAACAAATGCTATTGCTTCCAGCTCAGGGACTGGTATATTATGAAAATCACTCATCCAGACCATAGTCTGATTATTGCTTCCTATTCCACGGACTCTATTTGTCTCCAAACCTGGGTTCTGGGAATTCACTTAAAGTATCATTAGTTTTGAAGACTTTCTGTTTGTGTTACTCTTGATTAACCCTAGCATTTCCACTGACATTAGTCCTATGGCTCAATGTGTGTACATGTATTTTGAATTCTTACTTTACCTGGGAAGAAAGATGGAACATTTTTCAGTGGAATTTTTCTTTTAAGCTAAGGTATTGGCAACCAATAATGATTGAAGACTTGCCCATTAATAAAGCAAAGTAAAGCAAAACAAAAACCCTTCCTCTGTTTAACTTTTCAGATTGTCTTCCAGAAGTCATCTTTTAGCAAAAGAATCACATGGTAACATCTGGAACCACCACTTACCTTGGAGATATATATATACAAATACATATGTGTATATATAAATGATAAATGTAGGAGACATATATGTATATATATATCTTACATATATGTGTATATGTAAGCCCCTCCAGGGCTTCCCTGTTGGATCAGGGGTAAAGAATTTGCCTGTAATGCAAGAGACCCGGGTTTGATCCCTAGGTCAGGAAGATCAGCTGAAGAAGAAAATGCAACCCACTCCAGTATTCTTGCCTGGAGAATTCCACGGGCAGAGGAGCCAGCTATGTTATCTTACAGTTAATTTTCTCTGCTAATTATGGATAGTTCTTTTGGAAGGAAAAGTATACTCTTTAATGACTTTTTCTTCCACATAAGACTAGGCACATACCTTAAATATATATTGATCACACAAAGACTCCACTGACTCAAATGTCACTGAGGTTTTAAAGTATCTCAGATTGTACAATTTCTAAGTTAATTTCTTTCATATCAGAAGGTCATGTCTCTCATTTTGCTCAGTCTCTCTGCTCACTGATCCATTACTCCAAATCCAGATGGTGCATACCTGTGCATTAGCATGCTTTCTAACAGGTAAGAGTTCTTGCTCTATTTAAGGCTTACATACTATCAGTGTATGTTACTGACATATAGAAACTACATAAAGATGACCAGTTGTGGTAGTACTGCAAACACATTTCTATAATTATTTTTACAGATGAAACATGCAATCACAAAAGAGGAGAGCATTTGTTTTTAAAGCATAGGAGGTATGTTCGAAAAGCTATCTTTCCTGAAACACAAATTTAACCAACTTTGATCTTGGCATGTATTCTTTTTTCCCTCTCTTCAAGGAAGAATTTTATTTTTAATTTTCCATTTCTCTTTTCATGTCTACTATATTTCTTTTCTTCTTTAATGAACTGCTTATGAGAATTAGTTTGAAGATGGTTCAACTGTTTATAGCCAATACCCTGCCTGTCTCATCTGCTCTTCTTCCCTCTCTCCTGATACAATTAGTCATCAAGGTTCTAAGTGTGGCCACCTTGGAAGATTCTCAGATAGTGCTATACAAGAAGATGCTTATACAGCTTTTTAAGACTCCTGGTTTAAGATTTTATCCATTTACTTACTGGGGTTTGCAATATGAAATAAAGTTCCTTAAAAATTATGAAGTTAAGGTTTACTAGATTCTAATCCCATTTAGTCTCCTTTCTATCTTTCCTTAGTCTTTCTTGCTAAAATAAAATATTGTTATAAGTTGAATTTTTAAAGAAATTCTGGCATGATTTTCATTAAGTACAAATCTCATCAATTCATAAGACAGTAAAGTAATTTTATCACAAACACTACCCAGTTAGTTAAAAAGTTGTATAAATTCTAAGGTAATTTTTTCCCTAGAAACTTTATTTCCTCTTCATGCCTCATAAATGTGTTATCCTTGCTTTCAAGTTACTTCCCATATAACAGAAACCTCTGTCAAATATCCTATTTCAGAGGCCCCAAATAGGACCATGAAAAGCTTTTGAGAGCTCTTGCTCTCAGGCTGAGTCAATACAAAATAAGATTTTACAGTCGTCTAAGAGTCTCTTAGCTTCCCCAACTCCTCTGCTGTCTCATCTCTCCTCCTCCAGTGAGATTCTGACAGTTATAGCTTTTCCAGGCCAAACAGCTAATATCTTTGTGCAAAAAATATTACTTAAGGGAAAAATAAATTAAAATCCTTGTGTCTAATCTCCAAGAAGGAATCTATAACAAAATATTAGACATATTTACATACATATTACCTTCTTCTTAGATATTCCAACACTGGAAGACACTGGCAGATAGAAGTAATGTGGGTAGATTTATGACCTAGGAAACTTTCAGAACTGCTCTTTGGGCAGTCAAAGGTAGTTTCCTCCATAGTCTTGTAAAAGAGCAATGTTTTTTTTGGAACAAGACTCACTCATTCTTCTGTTTACCTTTAGCATGTAATATCTTTGATACCTTTTCTTCTATATCAGGTAGTATTAAAGATGTGTTTCAGGATGCTTACTATAGTAATCATTTATTGAACTAGAAATGGATAAAGTACCCAAATGCCATTAAGTCATGAACTGCTCAGCATCCTGTGAGGTCCAGCTCTAACACAGGAGCCCAACCATGTCTCCTTGGTGAGACTTGTGTGTTAAGACACTCGGTAACAATGTAAACCAGGTACAGGGTTTGAGCTGAGAAGTCACATAAAGTCGGGGTTAGGATAATTGTTTAGAGCCTGCTTACGAGATGGTTAGACAAAGGAAGCAGAGAGAGAATGCTGCAGTTTCACAGAAAGAGGCAGAAGAGAGAAAACCACGAGTCCTGGAGAGAGAAAGAAGAGAACAGAGACAGTGAATTTAAACCTTGAGTTCTTTTGTTATTGACGTTTCAAGAAGCTCAGCTTTCTTTTGCCGCTTTTCTTTTTCCTTTAGTTTTAATTTTGGCTGTGCTCGGTCTTCATTGCTGCATGCAGACTTTCTGTAGTTGCAGCAAGGGAGGCTACTCTCGTTGCAGTGTGTGGACTTCTTTTTGAAGTGGCTTCTCTTGTTGTGGAGCATAAGCTCTAGAGCACAGGCTCAGTAGTCTTGGCACATGGGCTTAGTTGCTTCTCTGCATGCGGAATCTCCCCGGACCAAGGATCGAACCAGAGTCTGCTCCATTGTAGGTGGACTCCCAACCACTGGACCACCAGGGAAGTCCTCTTTTGCTTCTTGATATTAAGCGCATGAAATCCCTGTATCCTAAAAGTAAGCTACTTTCTTTTCCCATTTTACTTGTTAATTTGAATAGGTTTTCAGTCTTGTGTAGCGGGGTAATATTTTGACATAGTCACTGAGGTGTTGTTTTTGCTCAGGACTTCTTATTCTCTCTCCCTATTTAGGCATCAGGGAGCGCCACATTCCATAGCCATAGGATAGGGTTTCACTGTCAGAAATCTAAAGGAGGAAAAACATTCAAGTCTTAGTGTTTGAACTTCTCAAACAGACTCTTACAAATGCAAGGCAGAGATAATCACTTGAGAGAAAAGACTTCTCTGGGATCAAAAGCCAAGATCCCAGGATGTCTGGACCATAGACAAGGACATGAGGACACAGGGAACCTCAAAGGACTGAGGTTTGCTGAGACCTTGATTTGACTAATACATCAAGGAATTTGAGTTTTATCCAAAAGTGAGTGAATTAAGTTTTCTGCCATCAGGGGAAAATTGGGGACTGAGAAAGAAGTAAATCCATCTGTAGAAAAATATAAAGCCAATTTAAAAGAGAGAGTTATGTTTTCCTCTCTGAATTTATATCCTATGAAAATTGTACCCTGAATATCAAGCCATAAGAAAACACAGAGATTCAGAAGGGAAGTTATACAAAGAAATAAAAATAACATATTTCCTCTTTCAACATGCAGACATAAGGGATGGACATGCTCACATAAAATCCTGTGGGGAGGGGTCTCCATGCATCAAGGAATAGAATAATAGACTGAATGCTTGTCATTACTGAACTATGAAATGAGAATTAAACTCCAAATAATCTCATTTAAACTACAGCTACCACTTGGCCACAGGCTTATTATCATCCCCATGTTATATATGAGGAAACTGAGCCCTAAAGAGATAAGTGCCTGTGGTTTCAAAGCTATCAGGTCCAACTCTGCTATAAATACATTGCCAGCTCCACTAGGACAATAAACTCCCTGAGCAAAGTCTGAGTACCAGTAGGACTATTTAAGAACTACTTGTCTTCATAGTCTTTGGGAAGCACTTTGGTATCATGGAATGATCATGGACTTTGGAATCAAACTTAGGTTTTAAATCTGTGTTAGATCAATTAAACATCCTGGCCATTAGACTGAGGTTGCTCTAATGCTATGGCAGCCTGTAAGCAACTCCAAAAAACTAAGCTTGTAAATGCCTCAAGGTTATGAGATGGAAATCTAAGGACAACCAATCACAGCCTGCCAATTTGGCTTTAAGCTATAGCACACCATATAATTTTTTTTTCTTTGCTTCCACAACTTCTCTAGATAAGCCTCTCCCTAAGCTCATGTTGGTAGAGTGCTCCTAACCACTTCTAGTTTAGAAAACTAAGATCATGGTATCTGGTCTCATCACTTCATGGCAAATAGATGGGGAAACAGTGGAAACAGTGGCTGACTTTATTTTTCTGGGCTCCAAAATCACTGCAGATGGTGATTGCAGCCATGAAATTAAAAGATGCTTACTTCTTGGAAGGAAAGTTATGACCAACCTAGATAGCATATTGAAAAGCAGAGACATTACTTTGTCAACAAAGGTCTATCTAGTCAAAGCTATGGTTTTTCCAGTGGTCATGTATGGGTGTGAGAGTTGGACTATAAAGAAAGCTGAGCACTGAAGAATTGATGATTTTGAACTGTGGTGTTGGAAAAGACTCTTGAGAGTCCCTCAGACTGCAAGGAGATCCAACCAGTCCATCCTAAAGGAGATCAGTCCTGGGTGTTCACTGGAAGGACTGATGTTGAAGCTGAAACTCCAATACTTTGGCCACCTCATGCGAAGAGCTGACTCATTTGAAAAGACCCTGATGCTGGGAAAGATTGAGGATGGGTTCCATCCTTGGGTTGGGAAGATCTTTTGGAGAAGGAATTGGCAACCCACTCCAGTATTCTTGTCTGGGTAATCCCATGGACAGAGGAACTTAGTGGGCTATGCGGTTACAAAGAGTGAGGAGCCTAGCGGACTATGGGATCACAGAGAGCTGGACATGACGTAGAGACTAAGCAACAACAATCATCAGTAAACATAAGCATGAGAATGTGGACAAGTTAAACCTCTCTGAGCCTCACTTTCCTCATCTATAAAGAGGAACTGTTATGTCTCACTTGCAAGCTGTCATGATAATTAAATAATGTAATGTATATAATGAGTGCATAGCATGTGCTTATTTGATGGGAGTTTTATTTACCCAATGCCTGGCCCATCCAGGATACTCAGCAAAAGCTTGTTGAGTAAATGGGGGCAGAATCACCCATATCTAAGTACTAAGGACTATTATCCAGAAAATGTATTATTTGTTCCATAAAATAAGGATGTTGATCTGAGGAAATAATATTTTTGCAAAGAGAATGTTCCTTTTACTGAATTGGGAGAGAAATGAATATTTCAACCATTTGTTGTCGGTTGATTCCCACCCATGATTTATTTGGAAAATATGCCTGTACAGAGGATACTCCTGTGGTAAAGCATTAACAAATTAAGCCAAATGTCATTAACTCTGTCTCATTTCTCATTCATGAGGAACTTCAGTAGATCACAGAAGCTGGCATGCTAATTCTCTATGCTTTATATTTTTCCATTTTTCAATTGCTCTCTACTTTGCCCTGCTTATTTAATTAAAGATTGGCTACTTATCAGGCTGCAGAAGAATCCTTTTTGGCTGCCTTCCATTTTACAAGGTTTAAGGAGGAAAGTGTCTCATTTGGATTGTGCAGACACCTCTGACTTTGCTCATCAATATTCATGAGTCCCCCTGGTTGTGTTTTCTCTGTGTGAATTGCTCTTAACAGATCATTCTCCCTCAAACTCTTTGGATTCACACAAAGATGCTTCTATAACCCACAGGGACATTCACAGCAGGTGCAATCTCCATTACAGGTGGGTAGACAGGAATGTTAATTGATTTCAAATATTAACATTATTTCCTCTAAACTTCTCCTCTAAATATTTTGCTTACAGCTATTTGAATTTTGGGCTTTCTAAAGGCAAGAATGCTTCAATCTGAATAGAAGCCTTATAGTAGTAGGTGAAGCAAAGACAGCTGTAATAGTCTAGTAAGGCTAAAAATTACCTCCAGATTACTCCAGGGTCAATGCAAGCATTACTGAGAAGAAACTTTTGAATTTCTTCCCTCACTCTTAATTTTTCTAGTTCATTCTGTGTTTATGGCTTGTTTCCTAGATTTTAGCAGTGCTATTTAAGAAGGGGACTAAATAGAATTAAAACCCTTCTAGAATGGGTCTTAGAACTTAAATATTAATAGACATTTCTCCAAAAAAGACATACAGGTGGCCTATAGGTACATGAAAAGATGCTCAACATCACTAAATATTTGAGAAATGCAAATCAAAACTACACCAAGGTACTACCTCATACTGGTCAAAATGTATATCATGGAATATTGCCTGCATGCTAGGTCACTTCCATCATGTCCAATTCTTTGCAACCCTCTGGACTGTAGCCCACCAGGCTCCTCTGTCCATGGGATTCTCCAGGCAAGAAAACTGGAGTGATTGTCATGCCCTCCTTCAGGGGATCTTCCCAACCCAGGGATTGAAACTGCATCTCTTGCAATGCCTGCATTGCAGGTAGATTTTTTACCACTGAGCCACTGGGGAAGCCTAATGGAATATTAGTCAGCCATAAAAAAGAGTAAATAATGCCATCTGAAGCTACATGGATGGACCTAGAGATTATCATACTAAGTGAAATAAGCCAGATAGGGAAAGACAAATACCATATGATATCACTTATATGTGGAATCTAAAATGTGACAAATGAATTCATCTATGAAACAGAAATAGACTTACAGACATAGAGAATAGACTTGTGGTTGACGGGGAATGGAGGGAACAGCAAGAAAGGGTTGAATCAGAAAGGGTTAGTAGATGCAAACTAGTATATGTAGGATGGATAAACAATAAGATCCTACTGTATAGCACAGGGAACTGTATGCAATATCCTGTAATAAACCATAATCAAAATGACTATGAAAAGGAATGTATATAACTGAGTCACTTTGCTGTACACCAGAAGCTAACACAACACTGTAAATCAAAGATACTTAAATTAACAAAAATAGGTCTTAGAAATAATTTTCTTCTCCAAACTTTCTCTATTTAAATGGCGATTCAAAGAAGACGTTTGACCAGCAGTACACTCCTAATGAATGTTACAGTTGCACCTAATGCCCAAGGCTCCTCGAGTCCTCTACTAGCTACAACATGGAGTATAATCTTCATGAAGTCAGGGGACAGTCTAACAGGAAGCATTAGGTAGGCCTAAAGTGTATTTAATATCAGGCAGTGTCTGACTTCCCAGGTGATATTAGAGGTAAAGAACCTGCCTGCCAATGCAGAAGACGGAAGAGATGTGGGCTTGATCATGAAGATTCCCTGGAGGAGGGCACGGCAACTCACTCCAGTATTTTTTTCTGGAGAATCCCATGGTCAGATGATCCTGGAAGGCTACAGCTAAAAGAATTAGACGTGACTGAAATGACTTAGCACACACAGTGTCTGGTTTAACTTCACCCGTGGGCTTTGTAAGTTTCCTTTTGAATGAACATCTGGGAGTGTTCCTGGCTGGGCCTGTGTCTCAGCACCTTCTTTGCAGATTCCCTCTTGGCAGCCTGAGATACTTCTCTCTCCTTGCACTTTCTGTCTCACTTTCTCCACAATTAATTGGCTTAGAACAGAGGAACATCCATTTTCTTGCTCAACAGGGAGCTGGTTGGGCACAGGTATAATCCATATTCTGCTTTAGGGCTAAAACGTGATGCGTTCTTGGCATTTCCCCAGGGGACCCAGGATACCTTGTCTTGGAAACATGATATACAGTCGGTGGGTTGCACGCAATACTGACCAGTGGTTTAAATGTTGGGTTTCTGCATTTGAAAGGCCTGTCTTGGGACCTTTCACCAAGAATTAGTAGTCCAAGCTTGAGTTTTCCCACCTGTTAAAGCTATTGCTACTGCTAATAACAATAACAAGTACTTAACTCACGGTATTGTTGTGAAGGTTAAATGTGGTAATAATGAGCAGATATTTCATGTTTGAAATATGTTAACCATTATTTTTTTTATTTTATGTTACACTAACAACACATCCAAGTTCAAATTAGTCTAAAATAAAAACGTTTTGTGGATTTGCTTAGAAGTCATTGTATATTATAAGTTAAATAAGCAGGGTGACAATATACAGCCTTGATGTACTCCCTTTCCTATTTGGAACCAGTCTTCTGTCCCATGTCCTGTTCTAACTGTTGCTTCCTGACCTGCATCCTTATTGGGATAGTCAATAAGGCAGAAATAGATGTTTTTCTGGTACTCTCTTGCTTTTCTGATGATCCAGCGGATGTTGGTGATTTGATCTCTGGTTCCTCTGCCTTTTCTAAAACCAGCTTGAACATCTGGAAGTTCACAATTCATGTATTGCTGAAGCCTGGCTTAGAGAATTTTGAACATTACTTTACTAGCGTGTGAGATGAGTGCAAATGTGTGGTAGTTTGACCATTCTTTGGCATTGCTTTTCTATGGGATTGGTATGAAAAAGGACCTTTTCCAGTCCTGTGGCCACTGCTGTTTTCCAAATTTGCTGGCATATTGAGTGCCGCACTTTCACAGCGTCATCTTTCAGGATTTGAAATAGCTCAACTGGAATTCCTTCACCTCCACTGGCTTTGTTTGTAGTGATGCTTCTTAAGGCCCACTTGACTTCACATTCCAGGATGTCTTGCTTTAGGTGAGTGATCACACCATTGTGATATCTGGGTCATGAAGATCTTTTTTGTACAATTCTTCTGTGTATTCTTGGCATCTCTTCTTAATATCTTCTGCTTCTGTTAGGTCCATACCATTTCTGTCCGTTATTGTGCCCATCTTTGCATGAAATGTTCCCTTGGTATGTCTAATTTTCTTGAAGAGATCTCTAGTCCTTCCCATTCTATTGTTTTCCTATATTTCCTCCTATTTCTTTGCATTGATCACTGAGGAAGGCTTTCTTATCTCTCCTTGCTATTCTTTGGAACTCTGCATTCAGATGCTTATATTTTTCCTTTTCTCCTTTGCTTTTCACTTCTCTTCTTTTCTCAGCTATTTGCAATGCCTTCTCAGACAGTTATTTTGCCCTTTTGCATTTCTTTTTCTTGGGGATGGTCTTGATCCCTGTCTGCTGTACAATGTCACAAACCTCTGTCCATAGTTCATCAGGCACTCTATCAGATCTAGTCCCTTAAATCTATTTCTCACTTTCACTGTATAAGCAAGGAAGCAACAGTTAGAACAGGATATGGAGCAACAGACTGGTTCCAAATAGGAAAAGGAGTACATCAAGGTTGTATATTGTCACCCTGATTATTTAACTTATATGCAGAGTACATCATGAGAAACACTGGGCTGGAAGAAGTACAGGCTGGAGTCAAGATTGCTGGGAGAAATATCAATAAATTCAGATATGCAGATGACACCACCCTTATGGCAGAAAGTGGAGAACTAAAGAGCCTCTTGATGAAAATGAAAGAGGAGAGTGAAAAAGTTGGCTCAAAATGCAACATTCAGAAAACTAAGATCATGGTATCCGGTCTCATCACTTCATGGCAAATAGATGGGGAAACAGTGGAAACAGTGGCTGACTTTATTTTTTGGGGCTCCAAAAACACTGCAGATGGTGATTGCAGCCATGAAATTAAAAGACGCTTACTCCTGAAAGAAAAGTTATGACTGACCTAGACAGCATATTAGAAGTCAGAGATATTACTTTGCCAACAAAGCTCCATCTAGTTAAGGCTATAGTTTTTCCAGTAGTCATGTATAGATGTGAGAATTGGACTATAAAGAAAGCTGAGTGCCGAAGAATCGATGCTTTCACTGTGGTGTTGGAAAAGACTCTTGAGGGTTCCTTGGACTGCAAGGAGTTCCAACCAGTCCATCCTAAAGGAGGTCAGTCCTGGATGTTCATTGGAAGGACTTATGTTGAAGCTGAAACTCCAATAATTTGGCCACCTGATGCGAAGAGTTGACTCATTTGAAAAGACCCTGATGCTGCGAAGGATTGGGGGCAGGAGGAGAAGGGGATGACAGAGGATGAGATGGTTGAATGACATCAACAACTCAATGGACATGAGTTTGGGTGGGCTCCGGGAGTTGGTGATGGACAGGGAGGCCTGGTGTGCTCTGGTTCATGGGGTTGCAAAGAGTCGGAAACGACTGAGCGACTGAACTGAACTGAACTGAACAATGTTTATTACACAAGGTTGTTTCTATGGAAAAGCATTATGATTTCTAAGTGAATTTGGAACCTCATCTGTTTATGAATTAAGCCTACCCCTTCTCTCTGTCTTCCTTTCTTCCTTAATATCTCTTCAACAGGTTATGATGAGTGAAAAATCCTGAGTCATTTTGCAGATTTTACGACTCCCATGAATCTGTTTTCAGAAAGGTAGTCTCTACATATACATTAAACAAATCATTTGGTTTGGTTCTTTGTGCAGACCAAGGATGGTGTGCCCATATCTTTTTCATTTGCCCTGTGGCTATAACCCAGTGTACACTCCCATGTGTATGTGTACTGGGCATCCGCAGGCTTGGCCATGAGACGTGTGGGCTGAGCCCTGGAGGAACTGAGCTCTGGTGAGTGTGCTGAGAACCCCAAACACATGGAAGGCCCCTGAGCCATTTTAGAGAGAAGGAAGTGGCACCCCACTCCAGTTTTCTCGCCTAGAGAATCCCATGGACAGAGGAGCCTGGTGGGCTGCCGTCCATGGGGCCGCACAGAGTTGGGCACGACTGAAGCGACTTAGCAGCAGCAGAAGCAGCAGAGCAATTTTAGAGGCTGTTTTTGAGAAACTACTTTTGAATGATAAAATGTTTTAATCATAACATCTTGAAGAAAGGGGGGAAAAAAAGGCCCAGTGAGGATGTCATTTTTTTGTTGTTGTTGTTATCTTGTTTCACGGGATGTATGATCTCTATTGAGATATAATTTTGCTCAGAAAGCGTAATGTTTTCCTCATACAAGTCAAAAGATACAAAGATCTACAGGATCAACCAAACTATTTCTTTTTCTTACACACAGAAACTGTTAGAATCCACATCTGTATGTATGGAAACTAGCCTGGGGATAGGATGGGAAGAAAGAAGTTTCCTGGAAGAAGAGTGAAAGTGGGCCTAATTCAGAGAGAACTCCTTTGCTCACTGTGTTAGGGAGATAATTAGGTGGGACTCAGTGCAAATTTCATAAAGGTCTAGTGTTAGAGGAAGCAATAAAGTGAGATAGAACCATATGGAATTATCTGAATTCTCTTTGTTTTTTAAAGGTATGGTTAATGCTGAAAATTCAGTAGAGTGTTTAAACAACAAGATACTTTAAAAAAAAGTAGGAAAGCAGAGTATTAAACAGAAATTGAATCACATTTCCTAGGGTGGGAGAGAAACAGTTTACTTCTAGTAAAAGGGCCAAGGGTAGACGATGCAGGCAAAGAAGCGGACTGTAGTCCCCTCTTCTCCCCTCCACTACTCGCAAGGGTCCCAGTGCAGGCTGAGAACACAGTAGAGACTTAGAAGATACTTGAATGATGGAGGACTGAAAAGGGGCTCGGTGGTGGTTTAATGAGATGAAAAATTGACCTGTCAATCTTATTCCACATTTGAGCAGCTCTAATCATTAGGCATTTCCTCCTAATACTGAAATAAAACCTGCCTATGCATACCTTTATTCACTACTTCTAGTTCTGCCTTCTGGTGTGGTATAAGTCATGTGTTTCCTCTGAATGACACTCTTCAAATATTTAAAGACAACCAAGTTACATCTCTATGGCCTCTGGTCCATTCTTACCTGTACCAAGGCATCTTTAATTTTAATCCTCATCTATTCTTTGTATGACCTGTGTTATAGATACTTTACTCTCTTGGCTTCTGGAGGTATTACAGTTGGTCGATAAGCTTTTGAAAACGTTGGCCAGAACAAAATATTTCAGATTTAGGAAGCCATTTCAAAATAGTGAGGGACCATCCTTGTCTTGGATGCTGTGCTTCAAATAAACAGAAACAAGCTTTCCCTTGAAGTTTGATAGTCACACTCATTCTCAGCTCAATCTGAACTTTCCTTCAGTTAGATACCTAGCTCTTTTTCATGCTGACTTTGTTAAAAAAAACCTCCTTCATCCCACTCTCCTGTGGTTAATAAAAAGTATTATCTTGAAACCTTATTCTGACCTCTATTAAAACTCATTTTATTTGTTCAGCTTAGTGTTCCAGCATGATCTAAGGTTTTTGAATCTTAATTTTTGCCATCAAAAGCATATTTTCTTACAATTGTGGCAGATGCTGATACAATAAACACGCCTTCTGTGCTCAATAGAAATGTCAATTGAAATAATGAGGCTGCATTTTACATGTTAAATTAGAAAAAAGTCAAAGAATGAGACAGGTGTCAGAGGAAGAGCCATTTTTATAAAGTATTAGTAGGAGTATAAACTGATGAAAATATCCTGGAAAGCAATTTTACAATAGGTAGCAAAATGCCAAAGAATGCACATTCATTTTTGAAGTGTAATTTCTCTTCTCAGAAAGAATGCAAAGGAATTAATCTGATCGGAGTGAAGAGGATATCTATTATTTCAACACAATTTAGAATACTGAAAAATTAGAGAATTCTAAATGTATCAGTAGAAGACTGAGTTATATTCTATCTAAGCCATGAAATAAAATATTAAACAAGCAGCAAAAGTGATATTTTTATTTGGCTAAATGGGGAAAGAATAGAATATATATCTCATATATATATATATATATATTTAAAGAGAAGTATGTGTGTGTGTGATGAGACCGTAGTGACATATCTGGAAGCCCATTTTAACAATGATTTTATGTTGGTGGTAGAATCACAGATGATTTTTACATTCCTGTTTATGCTACATTACATAAATTTTCTAAAATGAACGAGTCTTAGTTTTATAATTAGAAGAAATTCAATTTTGGATGTAGTGGGGAAGAAGTATAAGTGAATCCCAGTTCTCCTAACAGCATACCACAGGAAGTCCCTCTCTAGGGTGACACAAGTGTTTGTCAAATTGTCAGATCTGCATCATAGTCACTACTTGCAATAACCATGTTACTCTAGCCAGTGCTTCTTTGTGTTCTGTAAAGTGGAGTCAGTGCCCCTGCGTTTTTATTTTTTACCCTATTGATTGTGTCTGGGGTTGGATTCCCTGGAAACACACTCTGAGATGGAGGTCTGGCTGCCAAGGCTGACTGCGGAGTGCTCGCCTGCGGGTACACTTGTATGGAGTGTGCACAGGACTGAGCAGAGGCAGAGGTTGGACGGCAATGCAGTTGCCGCCGAGGTCTTCTGCAATCCTCTGAGCATCTCAGATGCTGAGACAGCCATTCAGATATGTTCTATACTGAGACAAGGGAGCAGGCTGTGTTCTTTGGTCTTCTTTTTTTGAATTTTACTTTTAAAGTTTTCATGCAACTTTAAAAGGTTACTTTCCATTTGCAGTCATTACAAACTATCGGTCATATTCCCTGTGTTGTACAATGCATGCTTCAGCTTATCTTACACTCAAAAGTTTGTGCCTCTCACTCCCCTACTGTTATTGTGTCCCCACCCTGCCCAACCACTTGTTGGTTCTCCATAGCTGTGAGGTACTCTGGTCTTGACTAGTCATTGGATGTGGGCTGCCTCACAGGGAACCTAAACTTCTGTGAGATTGACTCCCTTTGACTGAGGTCAGTTCTCAAGGAAAGATTCATCTGTAAGTCACCAGCTAACATTCTCAGTGGTTGGAGAGGGGTGTGCCTTTATCCTGAAGGAGAGAATCCGGGTGACACCCCACAGGATCTACTGCAGATGGGTACTAGTGCGCTCCTGCCCTTTGCCCTAACTATCTTATTTTTTTTTTTTTAATGAAAATAAGTCTATATTATTTTCACAATCCCTTCCTCCTCCATCTCTCCACTTACAGATTCCCATAGTTAAAGCACCTTGATTCAAATATGATTTTTTGAAGAGTTGATTGAAGAGTCATTCATTAATTCATTATTTATATTTAATGAGTGTTTTCTACTGTGTCAGGCATTGTTCCACATGCTGAAAACACTTCAGGGAAGAAAATCCCTTTCTCATAGGTCTTCTATTCGCTCTTGGCCATACTTAAATTTTCATGTCCCCATCATTGCCAAGGCTTTGTCAGTGGGCCAGGTTGACAGACTCTACTTGTACGGTGAATCTCCTCCCTATGAGAAGTGCATTAGTCACACATGGATATGGATTTCTGACTGCTTTCCTTAAGAATCAGTGTTTCAAATGTGTCCAGAAACTTTTGAATCCTAGCTGTGGGTTCAACTTTTAGTACACATAAACAAGTAAATGATGAGCAAACAAACTAAAAGTAACTGCTTAACACTATGCTGGTGAAATAGGCAGTTATCTGATGACTAGTCCCATGCTTTCTATCATCACTTAAATACAACCTAAAGTCTCTTAGGCTACTTTCAGGGATGTTTTCCCTGAATGAACAGACTTTAAAATAGCTTCCTTGACTCCTATTTGCTTGGCATCTCTCCTAGATAAGTATGATTTGCTTTCAAGTCTCAGTTTTACAATGAAATTGGGCAAGTAACTTTGTGCTAAGCTCAGTCTTTGAAAAGTGGAGAAGATTAAAGGAAATTGGGAAGATGATTTCTCTCAATGGAACAATCCTCACATTTTTAGAAGTAAGGCCACACTATTTTGGATGCGATGAAGAAATAATCTGCCTAGCTATTAAAAAATAAAATCCTGTGTGGGAGAAATGAAACCAAGTGGATAGAATGGGAATGTCATGTTTTTTTTCTAGACTTCTTTTTTTTCCTCAAGGCTTAGTAGGTAGTTAACCATAGAAACTAAAT
>ML662439.1:6406227-6732092 GCA_007570785.1 Antilocapra americana
CTTAATCCCCTGATATATGTTTTCTAAATCTGTATTTCATTGTTGTATCTCTACTTTTCCTGAAAAGATTTCTGTATAATTCTCAAGTATTTAAGTATTCAAAGTAAAATATTGTTTTGGAGGTAAGAGTTCTATTCTTTTGCTGGAAGAAAACTTTTCCTGGGAAGTTTTTGGCAGCTGGTCCCTTGATAAACATCTAAAGAGCCAATTACTGCACGTAATTTTAAAAGCTGAAACACTACTGATGATGTTATGGGTTCATTACCCTCAGAGCATTGTCAATGTGTTCTCAGAGAATTCTGGGAGTGGGTGGAGGGTGGGGCCAGACTGTTCTTAGGAATCTCCCCCAGGGAAAGTCTCCATAAATGTTTTCCCTTGAACTGCATTACTAATTCAGCCCTGGGCAGAGCCCTGAAATGCTGGCACAGCCCGTGCAAAGGGGTTCCTGCTCCAGCTCTCTTTCTGACTCCATCCTCACTCCCCAGCCCCCACCAATGTGGCTTCTGATGGGGGCCCTGCCTCAGGTTGGCAAAGCCCGAGGTGGCTGTCAGAGAATCACACTTCCCCACCCCCTGAGGGCACTGCCCACAGGCCTGCCATATGCTGCTAGATCCAGGAAAGAGCCTCTGCCTACAATTATGAAATACGAATTCTCTGAAAATTCCACTGTCAAATGCTCTTGGAGCAAATCAACTTGGGGGTGAGGTTTTCAAAATGTTCTGCTCACCCCACCCCCACCCCCCAGCACAGTGTACAAGAGAAGGAGCAGATGGGTTGACATTTGAAACGTCATTGCTTTATTCTATCCAGTTTCTATCCATGAGATAATAAAGAGCAGAAGAGAATATTCTCTCAACCATGATACTATGCAATAATTATTTAGGGGCCTGGGGCCTGGAGCAGAAGCACATATTTACATTGTGCTAGATCATTTTCTTAGATGATTAAATTTCCTAGGACATACTACTCAGAATGTGATCCCAGACCAGCAGCAAGGACATGTGGGGGCATGCTACACATACAGGATTTGAAGCCCCAGCCCAAATTTTCTGAACCACAACATATATTTTAGCAACATCCCTAGGTGATTTCTATACACATGAAAGTTTGAGAAGCAATGCTCTGAGACACATTTATACCCTTGGGAATACATGGGACAGTTGCAAGAACAAAGGATTTGGAGCCCAAGGATGGGCTCAAGAACTTGGTGAAGATGAATTCACAGGTAAGTTCCCAGGTGAAGGAAAGAAAGGAAAGGAAAACAGAAGCAGCAGAATCCGGGTCTCAGGCAAATCGCCCAGCCATTTTCACAGACAGTACTCCTGACCTTGAGAGCAACTAAATGCTCCCAAAACTTACTACTGTGGTACCAATTTGCTCATTTATTTTACAAATACTTCCATAGCATTTACTATGGACCAGAGACAGTCCTAAGCAATTTAAAAATATTAACTCACATAATCTTTACAACAAGCCCATGAAGCAGGTTATCCTCATTTTACCAAGAAAAGGACTGAGACCCACAGAGGTTAAATCATTTGCCCAAAGTTCCAGTTAGGAAACAGCAAAACCAGGATTCAAAGCACAGAAGTCTGGTTAAATCTGAAACTTAAACGATAATCTCAATTACTCGTCGAATGCCAGAGAGAAGTGAAGCTTGAATCCAGACATTCCAAATTGACAGTTTTTTAAATCCCTTTCTTATATATAGTATGGGAAAATGTATGCGACTTTTGCTTCCTACTTCATCATATGTCCATGTTTGTTTTAACATACAAACTATTATTTCATTCACTTTCCATTGGTTAAGACTGATGTTTCTAGCTTGTAGCTTCATGTAACATTAGAGAAGCACAGTCCTAAAATATCCACAGCTAACTACAGCCCCGTGACTGAGTTCTGCTCCAGTATTACTATACCTAGAAGGTCCTCCTAGGCTGAGGGAAAGGTTGCCAAACCACAGCCTCCATCTGAAAGCATAGGTATTTAAGATGGAATCGAGCTAAGATTAACTGCAGTTTGGTAGGGCTGATTCTAACTTGGAGAAGCTTGTAAAAGAAATTCTTGGTTGACTAATCATTTTTATCACTCACATTTTTTATAAAATGAACTGTTAATTCATACCTTCAGTATTCTTACAAATCACACTTACTATTTGCAGTTTTCAAAGACAAAAAATATCTTTATACATTATGACACCACCCATTTGACTAAAATTTTAATTATCATCAATCTAGTTTTTATCAAATGTTCAAATATTTGATCTAAACCTCAGATATAGGCAAGAATTAATAGATGGCTATTATCAAAGGTTTCAAAAGACCTCTTAATGGGTAATTTATCTTCCTCAATAGAAAAGTATAAACATATTTTCTATATATTTCTTATAAATACATATAATTAACTATATAGATATAATTAAAGTTTTCTTTGCTAATAGTATATACTCCACTTGCAAGTATCAAATACAGCTAAGTATATAAAAATTTCATAGTTAATATCAGAAAAATATGAAGATTACGAAGGCACTACAGAAAGAGTAAGGTAAATCTATTTCTATAAGCTTGAATCCTTCAGTCTTATAAATATTAGGGAAAAAAATCAAAATCTCACCCATATATAAAATAAAGTATGGCCTGCACTAGGGAAAAGGTGCTGATGTGTCAAACTGAGAACAAAAGGAAAAGGAAAATCATCTGCTTTCACCCAGACATTCTGGAACAACTTTAGCCTGCTGCTTAAGAGCACAGATTCAGGTTCAACCCACCTGGCTGGTGACTAATTTTGCCACATACTAGTTAGCTGTGGGAAACTAGTAGGGTTGTTTGATTAAATAAAAATGGCTTATAAAACATTAGACACAACCCTGCCCCTGGTAGAGGCTCAGTAAATGTTACCTATATGGCTGTGTAGTTTTTCCTGGATTTACAAAATAGTTCTCCCCATTTTCCAGACAGTAAAACACACAAGCCGTAAATAATAGATTTATTGATCCACAGTCATTAGCTCAACTGAGCAGCCAATTTGACAAAGAAAGACTTGGTTAACAATTTGGTGTCATATAATTCGGGTTTAGAACTTCTGTGGAGAGAGCATAGTAAGAAACTTTGGCCACTGGTGGGAAATATTTAATTACTGTCCCCATTACTGGGCCAACAAATATTTACTGTGCACCCACTCAGCTCACTATCATCTGTAGAGGATACGAAGATTCATGGCTCCTAATTTTTAAGACATAACATTCTTTAGAAGATAAAACTTCTAAAAAATCTCTGATCCAGGGATTTATATGCAAATTTTTAGAGATGTACGTCAGTGAAAGTTCTAAAGAAGGTGAGAGTCCATTCAGCAAGGCTAATGGAACAGCTTTAGAGAGCAGCCAAACAGAGCTGGGCTGGGGTTCCCAATCGAGAAACCCAAACCCCTCTCCATAGCCCGCCAGCCCCTACTCAGACTGGCTGCTACTTCTTGGCCTTCATCTAGTATCAGCCTCTCTGAGCCCATGCTGTTCCTACACTCTGCACTTGTTTCCATGCCTGGTACCTACAAGTCTTCTCAGCCTCGGCACTTCTATACTTGCTGTGATTCCTCCAGGAATGTGATGTCTCACATTCTGGATATGGATAAGTCCTTTTAGTCAGGTGTCGGGCCATGTGTCTGCTCAATTCAGTTCTCTCTCCTCTTTGCTAGTTGGCTTTCTCTGCTTCCTCACAGTTTCTACTCTTCGTGATGATGTTCAGCTTGTGGTTGGATTCAGTACGATGTGGTTCCAGATTTGGCTTGACATGATGCTCATTCCAGCCACAAATTGACATAACAGTCTTCGTGTCTCTTGGCTTGAATTCTCAGAATAGGCCTTCCTACCTAACATTAGAATACGTACCTTGCTGGCCCAGGTGCTAACAGCAATGAGGTAGGGGGTTATGGCTGGATAAGATTATAAAAGAGCCTACAAGGAGGGGAGGTGATAAATCTTGTTCCATATTCTAGTCTACTGTTTTCTGATTTCATTGCTTAATTATTTCATAAATTCTATTAGTTTTAATTAGTTTTAAGGGGACTTTCTGATAGCTCAGATGGTAAAAAATCTGCCTGCAATACAGGAGACCTGGGTTTGATTCCTGGGTCAGGAAGATCCCCTGGAGAAGGGAATGGCTACCCACTCTAGTGTTCTGGCTTGAGGAATTTCATGGACAGAGGAGCCTGGTGGGCTATAGTCTATAGGGTTGCAAAGAGTTGGACACAACTAAGTGGCTTAACACACACACACACAACAGACACACACAGTCATTTTGAAGTATACTCCCTGGGTTTCTAAATATTCAAATATATCATCTAAATATAATAATTTTGTTTCTTTTGTGTTTTTATTTTCTTTGTGTGTTTCTCAATCAACCAATAGGAGGATAAACAATAATAATACTATGCTTCTGAATATGCTAAAATGCTTAAATGAATTAATACAAAGACCTTAGGACAGTATTTAACGTAGAACATTTGAATATTTATTATTGTTATAATAATAATATTGTTGCTAATTTTCATGGCATGGTCTTTTGTAGGACTTTAAAATTGGAAATAAGATGCAGGATATTGGTAGTATAAGAATACCAGGTAGAAGAACTTACTAGAAATGTAAAAAATATAAGACATCATAAAACTTTTAAATGTTAAACTATAAGCAGGTGATTTTATTATCTACACTGAGAGAAATACCAAATATTTATTTATTTATTGGCCACCTCGTGACTTGGAGGATCTTAGTTTGCCAACTAGGAATCAAACCTGGGGCCCTAGCAGTGAGATCGTCAAATCTTAAAACTGGGCTGCCAGGGAATCCCAAGAATTACTAAATTTAAAAACTCATTTTACATGTGTCTATTGAACAATATTTCTCAGGAAAATATTTACTCCCTTTCCTACTTCTTCTAACCATTACAATAAACATTCACAAAGCATCCATTACTTGTCAGGCTTTAACCCACATGATAAGAGTCTTAGATCAGGTTCTGCCAGAAACAGACCCTTAGGTAAAAGGTATGAATGTAGACTTTGAGTGAACTTGAATGATTCCAGAAAGTACCAGTAAGAGGAGTATTTAGTGAGATGAGGAGGAAAGGAAGGTAATAAAAGGGGTTACTATGCAGGTTACTGCTCAGGACAGTGGAGCTCAACCCCACCAAGAACGCTGGAGCCAGGGCAGGCCATGTCTCAGAGTCACTCCAACCCAGGGGCAAGGTTGCTGTCTCCTGGGCACTTCCTGCCTGTCATGCACATAGGCCAGTGGACTCCTGTCACTAGAGAAAAGGCCAAAGGCCAAAAGTCAACAAGCTAACAATCAGAAGCACTCTGGTGGGCATTCAGAGAAGATATGGACCAGACAATGATTGCATCAGCTACCATCAAGATTCAAAGATGGTTTCACTCTTCAGACCACTCCTAGCTCTATAGAGAAATTAATGAGAAAATAATTATATGAAGCACCTAAATGCTTGTGACATGTTTTTCTGCAGAGTATTTAATTTCCTAGACACTTTTATAAGCTTACAATTAAAAAAGTGAAGTTGCTCAGTCGTGTCTGACTCTTTGAGACCCCATGGACTGCAGCCTACCAGGCTCCTATGCCCATGGAATTTTCCAGGCAAGAGTACTGGAGTGGGTTGCCATTTCCTTCCCCAGGGGATCTTCCCAACCCAGGGATTGAACCCAGGTCTCCCACATTGCAGGCAGACACTTTACCATCTGAGCCACCAGGGAAGCTACAATTAAAAAGCGAACCATGAAAAATAGCTCTGTAAACAGTTTACTGAGAGTCCGTGGGCTAGGATTATATAAAATTTAAGATAAATCTGAATTTTTGCAAATTATTCACCACTACAAATATTAGCTATCTCTTACAGTTACTTATGGGAAAGTTAAAGAAAATAAAGAAGATAAAAAAGTCTTGAAACAGTGCCTAACTCATATAATCATTTAACATGTGCTTGTGAATTATCAGCTGCATATATGCTCATAGTTCAAATAATAATAGAGTAAAAATAAAATAATATTAGTACTTGCAATGACATGTGCTAAACTGTATCACTATTCAGAAATATTTGCTGACTCTCCCTAATAGGAAGATATTTCAAGCTTGACCACATGATTGTTTTAATCAATGAAATGTAGGTGGAATTAACATGAAACACATTCAAAAAAAGATTTGAGGCATCATTTGGTCCACCATTGCTCTTTTCTCTCTACTATAAGGTAAGATCAGCACATACCAAATCCATGCCACTTTCTTATCCAGGATTTCAGCATGAAGACAAAATAGGCCATCAAGTTGACCCAGGATATAACATGAGCAAGAAATAATCTTGTTATTGAAATCCATTAAGATTTAGGGGCTGTTTATCACTGAAAAATAATTCAAACTAAGCTGACTGATAAAACATGAATGGAAAAAAAAAAAACACTCACGCTTATAATACATATTGTAAATTCTCTGAATGCAAAGGGAAGTTAGAAATCATATAGTCAAACTAGGAGGTTCTAACGTCCCTGGAGAAGAAGGGAAAAAAGTAAGTTAAGTAGCTGTAGGTATAAGCCATGGCTCTCATAACTATCTGTCCTAGTGTCCTGTATTTAGAAAAATTGTTCTATAATATGTTAAAATGAAATTCATATTATGACCCAGTAACCATATAACTTTAAAAAAATTCTAAGTGATATGCTAAATATTATAAGAAGGAGAAATGTTAATAAAATGAGAGTAATTTACAAGGTAATATATATTTCAACATTATTATAACATTTCAATATGTGTGAACATACTTGAAGACACCTACATAATTCAAATAAAGAAAACAATAAATGTTCAGGCTACTGGGTAGCCTCTTGGATCTCTGAATAGAAACCTTGTCTTAAACCTCTTGTCTTCTCACTGAATAGAAATCAGTGATAAGACATATAATAACAGAGCAGAACTGTTAACATGACAAAGAAAAAATAATCTTAACTAAGGTAGCAGCAACATAATAAGATAAATTACAGACTGTCCATAAAAGAAAATACAAAAATATGTTTTTTCACAAATAAGCTGGACCTTTCTTATCACTTATTTCAGAATAATTCATTTTATAACATATTATGGAGAGTAAAAAAATATTATCACAGAAAGCATATCTCATTTTAAAATTTCAAACATATGCACGCATAAATAGATCTCTTATATACAAGAAGACCTTGGGCATACAATGGAGTACTGCTGAGCAATAGAAAGGAACAAACTATTGATACATGAAACAATTTAGTTGAATCTTAAAAGCATCATTCTGAGTAAAAGACAAAAACCATATTGACCTTGTCGGAAAACAGATTACTCACTGTCAGGGGTTCAGAGCAGGGGAAGGTTATGAGTAAAGCAGCAGTTTGAGGGAATTTTTCAAGTAATGGAGCTATTCTGTTTCCTGATTGTAGTGGTGGTCACACTGAAGCTAGCTACGTGTTAAAGTCATACTGTCATACACCAAAAGAAATCGCTGTCAACTTGTTAAAAAATCATTGTGTAAGTCAAGGTTCTCTAGAGAAACAGAAGCAACAGGATGGGCTCGTGTGTGTGTGTGTGTGTGTGTGTGTGTGTGTGTGTGACAAAGAAAGGCTCACTTGATTATCGAGGATGACAAGACAGTCTGCTGAAGGATTTCCTTTTGCTCAGGGAGGCTGGTCTTTTTGTTCTATTCAGAACTTCAGCTGCTTAGATAAGGCCCACTCACATTATGAAGAGCAATCTGTCTTACCCCCAATTCACCAGTTTAAACATTAATCCAATTCAAAATCACCCTTCATAATATTAACCATCACAATCATGGAAGTCACTTCCTTCCATAAGCAATGGAAAGTTGATGGTGGAATGGAAAAAAGAAAAATAATATAACAAGTCACAGTCAAGCCAAGAAGCATCACAATCATAAATAAATTATTTTCATGATCCTTATCATCTGACTTCAACATTTAAAGAGTATCGATGGAAAAAAAAGAATTTTTTAAACAGATTTTATTCACAAAATTTCATGATATTCTTCCATAATATTCCGTCTATCTACTCATTTAATAATGTTAAAGTGGGCATGCTTAGTAGCTCAGTCGTGTCTGACGAACTCCAGTCATGTTTGCAATCCCACAGACTATATATATAGCCTGCCAGACTCCTTGGTCCTTGGGATGTTCTAGGCAAGAATACAGGAGTGGGTTATTGTTTCCCACTCCAGAGGATCTTCCAATCCAACACCGAACCCGCATCTTGTGTCTCCTGCACTGGCAGGTAGATTCTTTACCACTGCACCACCTGGAAGCCCATTAATTCTAAGGCAGTCTGTTAAGGAAATCTCTAATTTTTGAATCTTATCACAGATAGTCCTTGCATCACACAGTCCTTGCTTCACTCTGTTAACTGAAACCATGCATCTCAGAATCATGCAGAGGGAGGCCACAGCTCCAGTACGCACAAGTTTCAGTTAACATGGGTGCTGCGTAAAGCAAGGACTGCCACTATGTATTGACTGTGACAGATACAAAACAAGCTGAAGTATGTGTACTGGTTAGCAGTCCTGATACCACAAACAGCATTATTGTCAGTCAAGTGAGCTGCTAAAATTGCAAATCACTCTTGGGAAATTTCCAAACAAAACAAAGAACAATATTTTATTGATTTTCACGGTGTTTGCATGCCAGGGAAATTTAGTATATATTTAAAATGTGCAAAAAAATACTTTATATACATATCCCTAGATGCCTGTCTGGTAAATGTCAGTAGCAACTGACAAACCCCTTCCTACAGATTGTGATAAACAAAAACTCCCCACAAATTAACAAAATGCTTCTAAAGAAGCAGAATAGTCTCAAATGAAATCATCTCTTCTTATAGCATCAAATGCATGCATGCTAAGTTGCTTCAGTAGTGTCTGACTCTTTGTGACCCTATGGACTGGGGGTCTCCAGGTCCCTGTGCGTAGGATTCTCCAGGTAGGAATACTGGAGTGGATTAATAAATTGAAAGGTAAAAACCGTTACGATTATTTCAATAAACGTAGAGAAAGCCTTTGAAAAAATTCAACACCCATTCACGATAAAACCTCTTCAGAAAGCAGGCAGAGAAGGAGCAAACCTCAACATAATAAAAGTCATCTATGATAAACCCACAGCAAACATTATCCTCAATGGAAACAAACTGAAGGCATTTCCTCTAAAGTCAGCAACAAGGCAAAGGTGCACATTCTCACCACTTCTATTCAACAGAGTTTTGCAAGTTTTAGCCACAGCAATCAGAAAAGAAAAAATAAATAAAAGGAATCCAGATTGGGAAAGAAGTAAAACTCTCACTGTTTGCAGATGACATGATAATCTACATATAAAACCCTAAATACACAACCAGAAAACTCCTAGAGTTAATTAATGAATACGGTAAAGTTGCAGGATATAAAATTAATACACAGAAAGCCCTTGCATTCCTATACACTAACAATGAGAAAAGAGCAATTAAGGAAACAATCCCATTCACCACTGCAACGAAAAGAATAAAATACTTAGGAATAAATTTACCTAAAGAAACAAAAAACCTATGTATAGAAAACTATAAAACACTGATGAAAGAAATCAAAGATGACACAAATAGGTGGAGAATTATACCACGTTCCTGGATCAGAAGAATCAATATAGTAAAAATGAGTATACTACACAAAGCAATCTATAGGTTAAATGCAATCCCTATCAAACTACCAATGGTATTTTTCACAGAACCAGAACAAATAAATTCACAATTTGTATGGAAACACAAAAAAGCCTCGAATAGCCAAAGCAATCCTGAGAAAGAAGAATAGAACTGGAAGAATCAACCTGCCTCACTTCAGACTATACTACAAAGCTACAGTCATTAAGACATTATGGTACTGGCACAAAGACAGAAACATAGATTAGTGGAACAAACTAGAAAGTCCAGAAATGAATCCACACACCTATGGATACCTTATCTTTGATGAAGGAGGCAAAAATATACAATGGGAAAAAGATAATCTTTTTAACAAGTGGTGCTGGGAAAACTGGTCAACCACGTGTAAAAGAATGAAACTAGAAAGAACATTTTCTAACACTATCAGTTCAGTTCAGTTTATTCGCTCAGTCATGTCTGACTATGTGACACCATGAACTGCAGCACGCCAGGCCTCCCTGTCCATCACCAACTCCCGGACTCCACCCAAACCCATGTCCATCAAGTCGGTGATGCCATCCAGCCATCTCATCCTCTGTCGTCTCCTTCTCCTGCTGCCCTCAGTCTTTCCCAGCATCAGGGTCTTTTCCAATGAGTCAACTCTTCACATGAGGTGGCCAAAGTGTTGGAGTTTCAGCTTCAACATCAGTCCTTTCAATGAACACCCAGGACTGATCTACTTTAAGATGGACTGGTTGGATCTCCTTGCAGTCCAAGGGACTCTTAAGAGTCTTCTAGAACACCGCAGTTCAAAACCATCAATTCTTCGGCACTTAGCTTCCTTCATGGTCCAACTCTCACATCCACACATGACTACTGAAAAAACCATAGCCTTGACTAGACGGACCTTTGTTGGCAAAGTAATGTCTCTGCTTTTCAATACGCTATCTAGGTTGGTCATAACCTTCCTGCCAAGGAGTAAGCGTCTTTTAATTCTCACCACCTGCAGTGATTTTGGAGCCCAGAAAAATAAAGTTTGACACTGTTTCCACTGTTACCCCATCTATTTCCCATGAAGTGATGGGACCAGATGCCATGGTCTTAGTTTTCTGAATGTTGAGCTTTAAGCCAACTTTTTCACTCTCCTCTCATTTTCATCAAGAGACGTTTTAGTTCCGCTTCACTTTCTGCATTAAGGGTGGTATCATCTGCATATCTGAGGTTATTGATATTTCTCCCAGCAATCTAGATTCCAGCCTGTGCTTCCTCCAGCCCAGCATTTCTCATGATGTACTCTGCATATAAGTTAAATAAGCAGGATGACAGTATACAGCCTTGACATACTCTTTTTCCTATTTGGAACCAGTCTGTTGTTCCATGTTCAGTTCTAACTGTTGCTTCCTGACCTGAATATAAGTTTCTCAAGAGGCAGGTAAGGTGGTCTGGTATGCCCATCTCTTTCAGAATTTTCCACAGTTTATTTTGGTCCACACAGTCAAAGGCTTTGGCATAGTCAATAAAGCAGAAATAGATGTTTTTCTGGAACTCTCTTGCTTTTCCGATAATCCAGCGGATGTTGGCAATTTGATCTCTGGTTCCTCTGCTTTTTCTAAAACCAGCTTGAACATCTGGAAGTTCACGGTTCATGTATTGCTGAAGACTGGCTTGGAGAATTTTAAGCATTACTTTACTAGTGTGTGAGATGAGTGCAACTGTGTGGTAGTTTGAACATTCTTTGGTATCACCTTTCTTTGGGATTGGAATGAAAACTGACCTTTTCCAGTCCTGTGGCCACTGCTGAGTTTTCCAAATTTGCTGACATATTGAGTGAAGCACTTTCACAGCGTCATCTTTCAAGATTTGAAATAGCTCAACTGGAAATCCATCACCTCTACTAGCTTTGTTCGTACACAAAAATAAACTCAAAATGTATTGAAGATCTAATGTAAGACCAGAAACTATAAAACACTTAGAGGAAAACATAGGCAGAACACTCTCTGACATAAATCACAGCAAGACTTTCTATGACCCACCTCCCAGAGTAATGGAAATAAAAGCAAAAACAAACAAAAGGGACCTAATTAAACTTAAAAACTTTTGAACAATGAAGGAAACTATAAGCAAGGTAAAAAGATAGCCTTCAGAACAGGAGAAAATAATAGCAAGTGAAGCAACTGACCAAGAATTAATCTCAAAAATATACAAGCAGCTCATGCAGCTCAATACCAGAAAAATAAACAACCCAGTCAAAAAATGGCCCAAAAAACTAAAAAGACATTTCCCCAAGAAGACATACAGATGGCTAACAAATATATGAAAAGGTGCTCAACATCACTCATTATCAGAGAAATACAAATCAAAACCACAATGAGGTACCATCTCTTGCCGGTCAGAATGGCTGCTATCAAAAAGTCTACAAACAATAAATGCTGGAGAGGGTACTGAGAAAAGGAACTCTCTTACAGTGTTGGTGGGAATGCAAACTAGTACAGCCACTATGGAGAACAGTGTGGAGATTTTTAAAAAACTGGAAATAGAACTGCCATATGACCCAGCAATCCCACTGCTGGGCATACACACCGAGGAAACCAGAACTGAAAGAGCCACGTGTACCCAAATGTTCATTGCAGCACTGTTTACAATAGCCAGGACATGGAAGCAACCTAGATGTCCATCAGCAGATGAATGGCTAAGAAAGTTGTGGTACATATACACAATGGAATATTACTCAGCATTAAAAAGAACACATTTGAGTCATTTCTAATGAGATGGATGAAACTGGAGCCTATTATACAGAGCAAAGTAAGTCAGAAAGAAAAACACCAATACAGTACATTAATGCATATATATGGAATTTTAAAAGATGGTAATGATGACCCTATATGTAAGATAGCAAAAGAGACACAGATATAAAGAACATACTTTTGGACTCTGTGGGAGAAGGAGAGGGTAGGAAGATTTGAGGGAATAGCATTGAAACATGTATATTACCATACGTGAGACAGATGACCAGTCTAAATTCAATGCATGAAACAGGGCACTCAAAGCCAGTGCGCTGGGACAACCCAGAGGGATGGGATGGGAAGTAAGGTAGGAGCAGGGTTTGGGACGGGGGAGACACATGGACACCTGTGGCTGATTCATGTCAATGTATGGCAAAAACCACCACAGTATTGTAAAGTAATTAGCCTCCTATTAAACTTAATTAATTAATTTTTTTAAAAAAGAATACTGGAGTGGGTTGCCATGCCCTCCTCCAGGAAATCTTCCCAATCCACAGATCAAACCTGCCATCTCTTATGCCGCATTGGCAGATGGGTTCTTTACCACTGGTACTACCTTGGAAGCCCTTTTCTTATTGCTACTTTACACCAAAACCAATGACCCCCGTGAACTTGATTCTTGAGGTAATAAGAGGAGAATCATCAGGAGAGGCCATTGCCTTCAAAATAAGCTAATCCAAGGACCAACATGGGAGAAAATTATGCCCTTGGAGTCATGCAGTAAGTTCACCCTGTGATTCAGCTCATGGGCAATAGATACATTGTCGTTTTGTTTATTTTAAAATTTTGTTTGTAAACTCGATGTCCACAATACATTGCCAAGACAGTCTAGCTCTGATCTATGTAAATGTTTTGGAAACTTATTAAAATAACAATTCACTACTTCAGTTATGCTTCTGACCATATCATTCATTTTTAGATCATTCAATTAGTAAAGACAGTGGTGTCCTTGATTATAAGACACTGTCACTATTTCTGGAAAAAGATAAAATAAAGGAATGTGCTTCCCAATAATTGTTTATCACTTGATAATTACAGAGTCCTTGCAGCTATTCTCTATATTTCAAGAACTCCTATTTTTTCCTCAGGATCCAGCAGTTCTTTGCTTTAATTTATTTTCCTCTTAAATACCTCCTGCTATTTAAGCAATAATTCTTTCTAAATCAATTGTTAGCAGCAGTTAATGACCGGTTGGTTAATTAATAGCTCAAAGCAAAGCTGAGGGTGTTCCCTGTGTTAACAAACCACCAGCCTCTAACTGGGGTATTATTGTTAAGGTACCCGGTAATCACTGGCTTCTCAAACAGCCTCAGTGCCGCGTGTTATTTTAACTAAAAAAGATGAGTTGAGTGGGAAATAGGTGACAGCACTATACAGTCAATCATAATACCACGCACATTTTAAAGTTATTTGCATGTTCAGATTGATCCTTATTTCCACAGGATGTGCCAACAGGCAGGGGGGTGAACTAGCCTGTACTGCTTAGGAAGCTCTTGTAACCACAGCGGTTTCCTCTCTTCAAGCTCCAGTGCTCCAAGCCTGGTGCAGCTGCAACAGCCTCACCACATTCTGAATGTTTTCTGTTCCAAAATCGTACTCTTAAGCACTGCGCTCCTGACAGTAGAAGGAGAGAAACTGTGCTGCACATTTTCTGCCTGATAAACATATGGTTTACTTACTGACACCAGACATGCCTTTTGTACAGCTAATAGAGAGGATATGTGCTTAATAATTAGTGCAAGAAACAAAACATCAAGAGGCCTTAGTTCCTAACATCTTCTGTCTTGTTCTGCGCAATCACTGGGAAGCGATTTAGCAAGTCTCTCCTTCTTGTGCTAATAATTCTAACAATCAACCTAAATTAAAGAGAAGATGAGTATTCATCGGACAAGAGTCTTGAGGAGCTATAATGCCCTCAAGCTTTGCCTTTTCTAGAAATATATTTATGAACCTGTTGCACGAAAACAAATACCAAATAGATATTTTGTGTTTCACTAAAGTAATGCTTTCATTTCTTTATGTCCTCTTTTTTTAAATCAATTCATTGAGAAAGGACTGGCAAGAAAGTTTTGGTTATGTCATCTAATCCTCACTGTGTATCTATCACACATTGAGATACCAAGGGTGAACAATACTGTGAAGGGGTAGGATATGAATATTAGCTAGCATTTCTCCTTCTAGATTTCAGTGTAACAGACTATTACTGGATAAAAAAGGGTATTATGATGGAATCATAAATCTCAAACCTCACCTTTAAGGATTTGCTGACAACATGATGACATGGTCTTTCATAGACGATAACGGAGAAGAAAGTTGATGAAGTGAAAGGAAGGAAAAATATAGGCTATTTGAGAATAGGGAAGATTCTGAAGGGGAAAGACAAGGGAGATACATAAACACTAGAGGGAAAAAGGATGAAAATGAAAGATACTACGAAACGCACGTCCAGTAAAAGTCATGTGGTGTCCTTATGCTTGTGAGAACCAGAAATAATGCTTTCAGCTGAGTTACAAAGGAAATAAGAGTCGGAATCCATGTCCCCTGATCTCCAACAGGATTTCAAGCTTGGTTTGCAGGCAGTTGCCTAGATTGTTATTAAAGGTTACTCATTGGAGCTCCAGTCTATCTATATTTTAGTATTTTCATGATTTCTAAAATTTCACTGTTTACTGAAACTGACTCAGATTCCCAGAATGAGCAAAACATATCCATTAATATAATAAACACTTACCATGTTCCCAGTCTATAGAGAGGATTAACAATAAAAAAGATTAAATTTGTCCACAGAAATGACTTTTTGACTGAACTAAAGTTCCCAAATCGATTGCTCTCCCATAAGCCTACCTGTAATGGTCTAAACTTTGAGGTATGATGTTCCCACCAGAGATATAAAAGATATTCCTTGCTATGTGTCACTTTAAACAGCCATCTTCGCATGTAGAGAGAATGTGTGCTCAGTCACTAAGTCATGTCCAACTCTTTGTGACCCCATGGACTGCAGCCCACCAGGCTCCTCGGTCCATGGCATTTTCCAAAGGAGAAAACTAGGATGGGTTGCCATTTCCTACTTCAGGGGATCGTCTCGAACCAGGGATCAAACCCGTGTCCTCTGTGTCTCCTGCATTGGCAGGTGGATTCTCTACCACTAGTACCACCTGGGAAGCCCCTTTGGGAGAATTTATTCAAATTTGGCAGGGACTTATTTTCTTAATTTTATGTTAATATTAATGGGAAAATATAACTACGGCTTGGTGAGAATCTAGTCTATTCTAGGTACTGAACCTTATTTCCTTTACTCCTAACAATGAATCTCCCTGATTAGTGTTATTAAATTTTATTGTGCATGCTGAAGACACCAAGGTGTAGAGATGTTAAATAACTGCCAAAGGTCAGTCAACTAGCAGTGAGCAAAGCCAGAGTCAAAGCAGAATTCTGCCCAATGCCAACACATACCACTATTATACCTAATACATAACACTGGTCTTTGACTCTCACGTCAATCTCTAAGTCAGATTGTTGCTTCTGATGACCCACGATCATCCTCTTCATCTTTCACACTCCATCCTTGTACCACATTCACTTAATAGTTTCTTAAAATTTATTTACAACCATAGAGTTATTTGGGGGAAAAACAGAGTTGTGAGATCGGTTTTGCTTTCTGAAGTGTTTCGATTCAAGTTAGATGGCTGACACTGCAACAGTGCCCCTCGTCTCAAGCTCATGGCTGAGTGGAAACCCAACCGACGGGCCCCAGTGCCATGAAAACACTCAGGGTTTTCATTATTATTATCATTATGTTCGACAGACCTTTTCAGGAATCGACCAGGGGTGAGTTTGTCTTCCAGTTTCCCTGAAGGGATGCTCAATCTAGTTAAACTGAAAGAAGACTAAACAATTCGTAAGTGAACACAATGCAACAGTGGGAGAGTCAGCGGCAACCTTTGGGACTTTTAAATTATTTTTGCAGTAACTTATAGCTGTGGGTCTGAATCTACAACATCACTTCCACACTTGCCAAAGCAAGAACAACAAAATCCCCACGCATGTCCTATTCTTATCGAACGCAGTTTATTAAATTGACTTTTGTTTCAGGGTTACCACCTAGACTTCTCTGCTTTAAAGCAGGCTGTTGTGTAAGCTGTCACAGCTACTAATTAGTTATGGATTGAAAAGCTAAGCATAGTGTAAGATCCGATGAGTTTAGGATCACATTAGGATATGTAATAATATTAGATGAAATTAGCCATGCAGAATAAATTTATTTCTCACACGCACAACCGAATGAACATATCTAGTTGTTAAATCACACTAATTATTCTCACAGTTGGCAAATATTCAAAATACTGGAGCAGTGGAAACTAATGCAGCAAAAACAATTTTCACACATTTTCATTTGCTGTGAAAATTGTTCTTCCAATACCCCTTCAAAGTGTTTACAGTTCATTAGAAAATGTTTAATCTTCACCAAACTGTATTCAAAGCAGTATATTTTCTATTCCTTCACATTACATCACTGGCAAATAATAATCGAAGAAAGTGTTTTTTAAAAGTAAAGGACGGATTATTCTGTGATTTTAAAATAATTCCTTTAGAAGAGACAGTGGGACAAATGGAGAGAGAAGCACAGAAATATACACACTACCATATGTAAAATAGCCAGTGGGAATCTGCTGTATGACTCACGGAACTCAAACTGGGCTCTGTGATAACCTAGAGGTTCACGAAGGAGGGGACATATGCATACCTATGGCAGATCCATGGGTATGTCTGGCAGAAACCAACACAGTATTGTATTTATCCTTCATTTAAAAATAAATAGATTAAAATAAGTTTTTAAAAATAAAAGTAAAGGACGTAACATGGGACTAGGACTTGGTTTTGCAAGTTTTCAAGTTGCAAAAGAGGAAGCTCAGGTAATGACCCAGCTTCAGGGGAAAAAAACTGAGAAGTCAGGCCTCCTTCTTGGGAGTGGATTCTGCTTAAGATTATAGATTGTGTGGCTTGAATTTAAGTCTTGAGGACAGTTTAAAAGCAGGTATCAGTTAGCCAAGACATCAAGAAGAAGCAATTTGCTGACATTTACATTTGACTACTAGTAAGTGCTCCAGTGAGTGTAGGAAGAAAATGGAGGTGGTGAAGTTCAAGTTAAATCATGTCATTAACGCCACTACAGGCACTCACCTCCATCTACTTAATTATCTGATATAATCAGAGCTTTCTGTTCATTCTTGATACATAAGAGAAAAAATAGTCACTTTATCCTGTTAAGTGACTAGCAAGCACTGATTTTCCCAGTTTATCCTAAAAAAAAAAAAAAAAAATACCTGGCAAATACTCTCAGGGAAATCTTCATGATTTACGGTAGTATGGATTTCACCCTGATAAATTGTTTTTTCCAAGGCTTGCCTTTCTTAATGTTACCTGTCCAAAGGTCACGCAGTCATAGCCAACAAAACAAACTATAGAATTAGAGAAATGATAGCATTCAAGAGTTCCGTTTAGATTCAGATATGCCCAGGGTAAAGATGGCTTGTGCTGGATTAATGCCCAGGTTTTTCTCAGTCACTTTTGATTCATTAAAAAGTGTAGTGGGAAAGGAATTTACTTATAATGACATGGATGAACACTCATGCTTCATTTTCCCTGTTTTCTTGAGGATGGCTCATGTGGACAAATTTGGTACAGGTCTAGCCTATCTTTTGCTGACCACGAGACAGGAATATGAACAGAGTCGAGTCCAAATTATTTAAAATATATAAATCAGGTTCTTTAAGAAAACCACTAATTAAATAAAATCTATATTATCTTCCTACCTAAACTAATATCCTTTAAAACCACCTGGAACACCAGATTGGAATTTGGAATTCTTAACTGTCTCAAAGTTGCAAGCTGGGAAGGCAACAAGTTCAGGATCTGTGTCCCAGGCTGTGAAGTTTGCAGAAAGTTATTTTCTAAATCTGCTCCAATTTTCCAACATTATTCCAAGAATGTGCAGATTAAAACTGAATAGAATCTGTTCTGCTTCGGGAAGAATGGTGATGTATACATATTTTGGAAAGATATCCATCCAAAATAGTTTTAGAACTTAAAGAGAATAAGCTTTATCTGAAAACACACTTGTAAGAATCAGCTCAGACCTGAAAATAAACAAATAAATGGAAATTAACTAGACTTTAACAGAGGTTGGGCTAATAGCAACTATAACAGTTTGCTATTTGCCAAAAAAAGACAATTTCTTGGCTCTAACATATCACATCACTGCCACGGCCTGTATCAGTTACAATTTATGGCCCCGCCACAGTTTGGTATGGTTGACTAAAGGCTTTTTTTTCTTCTAAAGAGCTTTCTGTATGGAAAATTCAGAACCCAGTTATTTTGACAGTTTGGCTATTTAAATATGTTTCCATTGCTTTTGCTCACTACTCCTTAACTCATCTTATCAGCACCTATCATTACCAGGTACTCTTTCAGCTATAAGATCTACAGAGATTAAAAAATTATCTCTGCCAAGTCAAAGGACTTGGACCATTATTTGGCTTGCCTAGGGTTAAATATGTACATCTGATAATATTATTCAAGTTCTTTGAACAATGCCTCAGCATTTTCTCAAGAAAAACTAAAATAATATTTTCTGCAGGGACTTGGTGAGAATAAAGCACAACCTAAAGAATTCAGTTTCATACATGAAAAAGCCACATTCTCCAGGAAGCCAGGAGCTTCTCTTGGGTACCCAGTGCTGTTGTGAATGATTAAGCCTGCTTTCCCCCTCTGTATAACTAATTCTTCTTGAGTTCTCACTGTAATCATCTATTTCCCCTATATAAGTTCCCAGATGTGCATAGGATCACAAGCTTCCAATCCTCCTCGCAGGAGAGTATGCCCTAAGACCAGCAGTTTTAGAAGAATGTCACAGCATGGGGACTTCCTTGGTGGTCCAGTGGTTAAGACAACATGCTCCCAGTTTAGGGGGTGGTGGGTTCAATCCCTGGTCAGGGAACTAAGATCTCAAATGCCATGCAATGAAGCAAAAATAAATAAATAAATAAATAAAAAGAAGACTCTCACAGCTCTTTAATTATTGCCACCTGGTTAGAAAGGGGTCTAATTCTGTGTTCTGCACAATGTGTAACCCCATGTCGGTGCTCAATAAATGTTAAATACCAATAATAACCTTGGTGGTAATCAGAATTCCTTCTGATATAAGCTAGTTTGTCTCAACCTTGTTTTTACCCTGTGTCTCTTAGTAAATTGTCTGGCATTTTCCCTGCTGTTCTTGTCTTTTTTAATTACATCCTACTGACATGATTCTTAAAGCATCTTAAAGTGAATGGAAGGAAGGCTTATAGCTCTCTACACAAAAGGAGCTGCAGGAAGCAGGTGCCTAGCAGTCAGAATACTAAACTCCAAAGAAATAGGCTGGGCCATGCTTTCATTCCTCATAAACACAAAATGGTGGGTATAGGGAGAGTGAAGGCACAAGGAAGGAAGGGGAGATTTTAGTTTGCACGAGTGCACTGATGAGGACAAACACAACATCTCTGTTTGCTTACCTTAGTTGTACTGGCGAGAGCTGGTGCAGTACAGCAGTTCATAGCCACAGCATAAGGCATTTGCTCGGGACTGGAAAAGGAATGATCATGTACAAATGTCACTGATAAACAGAAATTGAGCATCTCTTTTACAAAACCCACATATTGGTGGCACAGTGGAGAAATACATAAAAAGAGAATAAAATTTCCATTGTAGGTACTGGTTTAGGTAGCCGTGGAGGCCCATTCATGAACAAAAGCCATGTGCTGGTCTATCTAGGATGAATAAGTTTTCTTCCTGGTCTCTTTCTTGATACTGATATTGAAAATAGTGTCCTTTCTTCAAAAGATTAAACATTGAGCTTAATTAAGCATTGAGCATTGAGTAATGCATTAAGCATTGAGTAAAGAGTCTCTTTAAGAGCTTCCCTGGTGGCTCAGTAGTAAAGACTCCACCTGCCAGGAAACTTGAGTTTGATTCCTGGGTTGGGAAGACCCCCTGGAGAAGGAAATGGCAACCCACTCCAGTATTCTTGCCTGGGAAATTCTAGCCTGGGAAATCCCATGGACAGAGGAGCCTGGCAGGCGCAGTCCATGGGGTTGCAAAAAAGAATCAGACACAACTTAGCGACTAAACAACAGCAACACAGATTCTTCCGGACCTTTAAACCTGTGGAGGAAAGCCTTTGAAAAATTTAACCTTCCAAAGTTAGTATGTACTGTTAACTTCATTCTTACATTTTTTAAAACTATATTTATATTATAAAGAATGTATCAATGAAATTAACAGCCCTGCTTTCCAGAAGCTTATAGTTCAGTGGAAAGACATATTTTATAATTTATGAAAATAATTATTAAATTATAAATGTAGAAAAGTATATTTGGAAAAGTTGCATATGGAAAAATACGGGTACCATGCAAGCATATAGCAGAAAGAACTCACTTCCTTTGGCACGGGAGTGATCTTAATAAATAAAACAAGAGAAAGAGGAGAGAGAAGACACTCCTGTAACAGTCCATGAAAGAGATCATGCTAACTGGGCCTAGTGCTGCCGCAGTTCAGATGGGCAGACATGGACACATTTGATATGTGTTTCAAAATCTGAATTGGTAAGACTTTGTGACTGGAGGGAGGAGTGATGGAAGAGAAAGAAAGCAAGGCTGACTCTCAGTGAATAATGATGTCATTTACTGAGCTAAGAAAGAATGATGAGCAGCAGTGGATGGATGGGGAGCAGGAAAGGAGGAGAAATTCAATTTTGGAAATGTTTACATAAAGTATATTTACATGAGTCCTAAAAATGGAAAGAAAACTATATAAATAAGAGTGTTTTACCTGCTTTCAAATAAACTTTTATGACAGTTTTCTCCACTGCTACTGAGAAGACCGAGCAGAGCCCTTGATCTAAAGTTATTCAGGGCTCTTGTAAGACTCTGATTCTCTCTCCACACTTGATAGGTTCCTGTATTTTGAATCCTACACTCTTGGGTTAAACTTTTAAGAAAAAATACTTTCTATTTTCCTTTGGGGTGTAGACATGTGCCTTAAGTTCCATCAGTTAGAAGTACCTGTGGAGACTTTCATCTGAAAGTGAGCTACGGAAAGCAGGAAGCTAGGCAACCACTTTGCTGGTGAGCTGGCATTGTTTTGCACTTGCTGGTAGCAGTAGCAGTCACCATCAGGCCAATGAGAAGTGAGGGTCTATTGTTTCTGAAAGTGTAAATGTATGGGCTTTACATTCTCTGAACAATGTAATATTCCCTAGTAACTCCCATTCTGTTGAAAGTAGCAAAAGTCACTGTCTTCAACTAGAGTAACCCAAGTTCTAACTAATACACAGTAACAATATATTCTATTAAAATACTATATACCATTTCCACTTACATAACTTGTTATACACTGAACCATATATCTACTTTGAAGTGCTAAAATATTAAATAAAAACAAAGTTAAAAAAACAGAGATGCTTTTAAGAAAATAATCTAATAATTTAACCTTAATAATTAAGTTTATAGACTGTAACAGAATGCCACAGAAAAAGGAAATACACTTCAAAACTGTAGGAAATGAATATAGAAGCTTTTCCTAATAAGTCTATTTATAATTAGTGTCTAGGAAACAGAAATGTAAAATGGAAATCTATGTATGTAATTCTAAGTTAACAGATGTAACATTGTTGTATAACAAGGACACTCAAACTAGTCTTTCAAATTTTCAATCTACATTGAATCCAGGGAAGCGTTGTTGATAGACATAAATTAACACATTTTTAAATAGGTTTCCTTATCTACGGGCTTCCCAGGTGGCAGTGGTAAAGAATGCAAGAGACATAAGTTCAGTCCCTGCGTGGGGAAGATTCTTGAAGGAGGAAATGGCAACCCACTCCAGTATACTTACCTGGAGAATTCCATGGACAGAGAAGCCTGGCGGGCTACAGTCCATGGGGTTGCAAAGAGTCAGACACAACTGAGTGACTGAGCACACAAGCATGAACTTACCGAAAACCAGGAGATCAGTCTTTCTCAAACTACAATTAAAAACAAAAGCTAAAAAGAAAAAAAAAATTCTTTAAAATCTAGATGTTCTTTATCCCATCTAACTTCTTCCAGCTACCCTTAGTTTTCAATGGGCCACCTAAAATCTGCTCAAACATTGTGTGTCAGTGCTAAAAATTCTGAGAAACCTTTATGAAAGCAGAAAGTTGATTGGAAACAAATTTTACTGTCTTAAATACAGATGCAGACTGTCTTAAAAAGAACCAACATTTATTTAACGCATTCTACATGCCAGGCCCTGCATTAACTACTTTCTTCACAATATCTACAGCTGAAGAGCATGAGGTTTTTGGAAAACTGACATCACAGAGTCAGCAAAGGTACAAATCTGAAATTCAAATTGCCTAGCTCCAAAACTCTGCTCTTTCCACTGTCTTACACCAACTCTATCGGCGTGTAGACATGTTCTACCCCTGCCAACTGATAGGCTTCTCGGCAGGTACAGCCCATCCACGCTCATCCTCTTCATCAGAAAATGTGATGTTCTGGAAAATCTAGTTCCAATATTTAATTTTTTTCCAGGTGTGGCTCATCCCCATCCTTTATTCCTGGCAGAGTTGAGCCCTGCTTTCAATTTTTCTGATTGCTCTCAAAATGATTCTCCAGAATCAAGTCAAGTTTTCTACCGAACACTAGGACATGTCTTTTCTGCATTTCTAGTGTTGTTTCCCATCTACTCCATTTAATCTAGACCCACTTAGGCACTTTCATAGTCACTGGATTAAATTTTTTCACTCTTTCTTGGATCTATTTAAACCTTGAGGGACAGAGTTCCTGATTGGACCTTAATGTTTTTCATTTACCTCCAACAAGTCCGTTTTACTTAGGCTATGGACCAAATGCTGTGCCTGACATGCATGCTCAGTTGCTTAAGTCCTGTCCAACTCTTTGTGACCCTATGGCCTGCAGCCCTTCAGCCTCCTTTGTCCATTGGATTCTTCAGGCAAGAATACTGGAGTGGGTTGTTGTGCCCTTTTCCAGGGGATCTTCCCCACCCAGGGATGGAACCGACATCTCTTATGTCTCCTGCACTGGCAGGAAGGTTCTTTACCACTAGCACCACCTGGAACGCCCAGACCAAAGTGCTACCAGAATACCAAATCAATAGACTACCAGTGCCCTAAACTCTATTCGAGAAGCAGGTTTGTTGTTATTGTTGTTGGTGGTGTTTTAATACATTGAAGGAAAAGATCCTTAAAGCAAAGACAGCATTAAACAACACGTGAGATTTACATTATTTCACCCATTACAAAGGACTTACACATTCACTGTTCATTTTTGGATAGTGAATACATGTGTTATTTTGTCATTATGAACAAGTAAATTAGAGATCCTAAATATTCAATAATTTACCTGATGTCACAGAGCTAGCGGATGGAGCTGGGTCTCAAATCCAGGCTTTATCTAGGATTTTTTTAATTCAAAATCCCATCTTTCTGAGAAGTAACAGCATTCATGACAAATATAATAATAAACCATTTAGTAAAATTCACTAAAACATAGCAGTGAAACAGATAATGTAACTTTAATGAGTTTTTAAAATCAGATACAAAAAGTTGGAAAAAATTTCACAGTAGGAAAAATATTATTAATTTTTCTCTGTAATGCAAGTCAATAATACCAGTGTTTTTGAAAAGCTATGAATGTTTCTTGACAGTATGGGGATTGGTTTGTCTAAATTGACAATTATATGTTATTGAAGCTGTATTATTTACAGACATAGGGGACTAGAAATATTTATTCAAAATGTGTTAGATCTAACACATTTTATTTCAGTGACTTGTAACTCTTTGTTCATATATGTCTTCAAAAATAGGGTTCATAGTATCAGATTTCTCCCTGAAGAAGTTTGTAGTAGAAAATATAACTAACACTATAAGGCTATAAATAGAACTAAATGAGTGTTTAGGAAAAATACCTGTTTGTAGAATTCAGATAAAAGAAGAGTTGCAGTGATTTGGAGCAGGGGTCAAAAAACTACCACCCATGGGCCAGATCTTGCCAACCACCTTTTTTGTAAATAAAATTTTATTGAACTATAGCCACATTCATCCATTTATATATTTTTAATGGTCTCTCTTCTGTTAGGCAAGCAGAATTGAGTGGTTGTAACAGAGACTTGATTAAGTACACAACACCTAAAATGTTAATTGCATTTTGTGTTTTCCAGAGTCAGTTTGCTGGCTGCTGATAGTGTAATTGTTGCAGAAGGTTTTATGGGTGTAGAAGAGTTGGGCCTATGCCATTGGGAAAAAATGAGAAAAGGGTTGAAAGGAGAGAATTCAGCAGAGAATCTAGAAATAGCAGAGGCATATTTGTAAGATATGCTTGGGAATGGTCAAGGGACAGTAAAAAGTATGACTTAGTTCAGAGGACTGATGCTGTGAACTGAAAGGGTATACATTTGAAAGGCTGACACAATTCCAGGGCATTTTAGGCCAGGCTAATTCATTTGAAGTTTTCCTAAAAAATTTCACTGGCAATCCACTGAAGGTATAAATCTCAGTGCCCTCATAACCCAGTTCTGAATAGAGTCAAAGAGGAGAAGAGGAAGGAAGGAGGGAGGGAGGGGGGATGGGAAGGACAAGGAACAGTAGAAAGAGAAAAAGCAGCGAAGAAACCAATCATATTAATGGTATGTTTTAATATTAACAGGGATGCTGTCTGTAATGAAACCAACACTTTCAAAAATCCTCTTACTTTTCTCATTCCCATCTTCACTTCCATGCTTGCTGTGCTGAGTTGTTAAGTCATGTCCAACTCTTTGTGACCCCATGAACTGTAGCCTGCCAGGCTACTCTATCCATGGGATTCTCCAGGTAAGAATACTGGATTGGGTTGCCACGACTTCCATAGTTTCTCCGTATCCCTAATCTTTCATCTTTTGTTTCTTCACCAACTCACACAACACTTGTTATTCCCCCCCTCCCACTTTCCTAGTTCCCCTTCCCACTTTCCTACTTTTCTTTCTCCTTCTACCTTTTCCCATTTTCTTCGTCCCTCCTCTATCAATCCATCATTTCTCCTTTATGAAATCTTGAAGTCCCCCAGAAAAGACTGGACTCCCATTACAGGAGGGGCTTATAATGTTCTTTGTGCCATCAACTGGCGGGCAGTCCAGTCAAGCCTGTGGACCTCTCTCAGAACAATGCTTCTAAATGCCTAAAACAGAATACACTAGACTATATATAGGAAATGTAGTGAATAAAATATGACATTAAATAATTATGTCATAGTATATGTCTTTTGGGCTTCACAGGTGGCACAAGTGGTAAAGAACCCACCTGCCAACTCAAGAGATGCAAGAGATGAAAGGTTGATCCATGGGGTCAGGAAGGTCCCCTGAAGGAGGGCATGGCAACCCAGGCTGGTATTCTTGCCTGGAGACTCCCATGAATAGAGGAACCTGGTGGGCTACAGGCCACAGGGTTGCACAAAGCAGGACACAACTGAAGTGACTTGGCACATGGGCTTCCCTGGTGGCTCAGTGCAAAGAATGTGCCTGCCAGTGCAGGAGATATGGGCTCAGTCTCTGGGTCAGGAAGATCCCCTGGAAAAGGGAAGGGCAGCCCACTCCAGTATTCCTGCCTGGGAAATCCCATGGACGGAGAGCCTGATGGGCTAGAATGCATGGGGTTACAAAAGTTTGGGATATGATTTAGTGTTTCAACAACAACATATATGTTTTTTATCTATCCATTAAATAACAAGATCCGATGATAAAATTAACAGTTGCTATAATTAAAAATAGTGAATAGTGTAAATGACATTTTGAGATATCTACAATATATATATATATAATACATGTGTATATATTAATATGTACTTATATATATAAATATATTTATATTGTGGAAAAGCTTCAGGTGTCACTAACATTACCTTCGTTTGTTCCCACTTAAATCATAATTGAAAATGTTTAATTTTATTTAGTGGTTAGTGAAAAGAAAGATGGAGTTTTTAGCACCCTCATTAGATAATCTCCTGAAATCTGATCTGAAAACTCCCTCCCTAGAGGATGAATGAGAAGGTACTAAACAAGCAAAGACAAAACTCCTTTCAACAGGTAGGATAAATGGAAGAAAGCTAGGAAGTCTCACGTGAGAATATTCTTTTAACCACTAAATTTTTTAGGTAAGAAGGAAAATTATAGCAATGGGGCTTTTATAAACACTTATTTGATGGCATTCAAAGTTGGGATAAGTTGATTTAAATAAACTAGTCAGAATACTTTATAACAGTCAGTGTACAAGGTGAACAACATCACTTACATTATATTTGGAAACAATAGGAAAGATCTTACCTGAATTCAGAAAATATTTCATTTATTTAACTGCCACATTTAAATTAGGGATTGTTGCTTAGTCGCTAAGTCATGTCCAACTCTTTTGTGACCCCATGGACTGTAGTCTGCCAGGTTCCTCTGTCTATGGGATTTCCCAGGCAAGAATATTGGAGTGTGTAGCCATTCCCTTCCCCAGGAGATCTTCCCAACACAGGATCGAATTTGGGTCTCCTGAATTGTAGGCAGATTCTTTACAGTCTGAGCCACTAGGGAATCAGAGGTAGATGACAATTAAGCAAATGTTTCCCCAAACTGAGTATTTAGTTTCACAAAGTAGTTTGTTCCCCAAATCAGCTACACTTACAAACACATACACACATTCAGAGCATGTACACTAGAGAAAGTAGCAAAGGGGTTGGAAATCCATTGTGTTCAAATTGTCCTACAGGAAATGGCTACATTCTCCCAAAATACAGGCATTTTGAACAATGATTTATCTGTATGTCACAGAATAAAAGTTAAAGAGTTGTAGTTTAAATTCCCACTCTGCCACTTGTTAACTGTGGCAAATTCCTTTAAGCATCAGTGTTTTTCATCTTGAAAACTAGAACAACGCTAATGCTCTCTAGCCCAGAGGGCTATGGAGAGAACAATTACTCCATACATGCAAAAGCACTAATCATGGTATTGAATGCACTGCAAGTACTCAATATGTGTTGATTGTATCTCAAAATAAGATTGTACTACTAGATCTACAAATTAAGATACTATCATTTAAAATCATCTTGAAATGAAAGGTCTCCAATGTACCCCTTTCTTCTTGACTAAATCATGTGTTTGCTGTCCTAGAAAGAAAGCTATAATTTAGCTCTCCATAAAATTTCCTTGATCCTGAGGCAACATTGAGGCTATAACACTTAAGCATTCAGCGTATTAGAAAGTTGAGTATCTAAATAGGGTACTTTGAAAGAATTTTGATTACATTGTATACTCCCATCTTAATGCCTTGATACAAAATAATTATACTCTATTGAACACAAGGTTTCAGTATACCAACCCAGATTTCTAAACTTGTGCAGCCTCTGGGCAGATGGAGAAAATGTCATGAAATTCAGCTTTATCTTGTTCTCTTGATAACAAAAACAACAGTTAAAATAATGGGAATTAAAATCCCATGCGCTAGCTGGCAACGTGGCACAGAGAGGGACAGTGGGTATACGTGAACTCTATAAGTCTGCTTAAACCTGCATGAGGTTTTGTCTAAAAGAATAAGCAAGCAAACAAATAGCAGCTTTTCTACTTGCTTTCTTGGAAACAAAATTAAGTGCTCTCCTATGAGCACGTAAGAGAGGATATATATTTGTGTGTGCATGCTAAGTCACTTCAGTTGTGTCCAACTCTTTGTGAATCTATGGATTGCAGCTGGCCAGGCTTCTCCATCCATGGGATTCTCCATGCAGGAATATTGAAATGGGTTGCCATGACCTCCTCCGGGGGATCTTCCTGACCCAGGAATCAAACCTGGGTCTCCGGCAATGCAGATGAATTCTTTACCGCTGAGCCACTGGGGAAGCCCCAAGGATGGATATATTAGTAGGCAAGATTCCTTCTAGTGAAGATGTATTTTAACAAAGTATTCCTTTCTAAAATGATATCTACATTTTGTCCTAAGAGACAATGTGAGTATGGCTGCCTTGACTGGCCTGAGACATTCTGAGCCAACCTCGCGTTCACGTTGGTCTCTCTGCATCTTTCCTCAACTCGGCTAAGTGTCATTTAATCATCCAGATTTTATAAGCCATCAGCACTTTTCCTGTCCACCACTTCAAATGCACAAAACTGGACCATAAAATTGAAAATTTAAGCCAAGCTGAGAGAAAAATTGTGATTGGTCATGGCCCTATCCTAGACATTAGGTTTATCCTCTGGCCTCTCACTCAGTTGGCCTGAGAGGCCTCCAAGCCATAGCTGGTTATTTATGTGACCCCTTTCTCACTAAAACCACATCAAATCTTCTCTGATTTTATCTTTTTTCTGTCCCTGTGTTTACTAGGGTAGATTAAAGTTTGCTCTTGACTAAGACCTCATGACCAAAGATTCATCTCTTTCTGCATCCTCCTTATGGCTTGCATTTTAAGAGAACCTTAATGTTCTCTCTGTAGCCCACACACTGATAGAGAAACATTATTTTTTCTTCTACTTCCAAAAGTTTGCATAATTTTAGGATCTATGTGTGGGAGCTGTGTAACCATGCTCCTACAAGATGAAAGGCAATGGCAATTTTTGCAGTTCTGCTATGATGTAAAAGCACAGCACTGTGAAACTAAAGAAATAGGATCTCAAAAAGGGTGTAATATAGAGGTCACAAATTCGAATGCACATGGAGTCCAGGTAGGTAAATTGCTTTATTTTGTGACTACACATAAGACAACAGAGTAGTGAATTGACTTCAGTCATTGAAAACAATTAAATACTGAGCTATGAAAAATTCCCTGGTGGTCCAGTGGCTAAGACTCTGTGTTCCCAATGAAGAGGGCCCAGGTTAAATCCCTGGTCAAGGAACTCGATATACCAGTTTGAATGCAGAGTTTCAAAGAATAGCAAGGAGAGATAAGAAAGCCTTCCTCAGCGATCAGTGCAAAGAAACAGAGGAAAACAATAGAATGGGAAAGACTAGAGATCTCTTCAAGAAAATTAGAGATACCAACGGAACATTTCATGCAAAGATGGGCACTATAAAGGACAGAAATGGTATGAACCTAACAGAAGCAGCAGATATTAAGAAGAGGTAGCAAGAATACACAGACGAACTTTACAAATAAGATCTTAATGACCCAGATAACCACGATGGTGCGATCACTCACCTAGAGTCAGACATCCTGGAATGTGAAGTCAAGTGGGCCTTAGGAAGCATCACTATGAGTAAAGCTAGCGGAGGTGACAGAATTCCAGTTGAGCTATCAAATCCTAAAAGATGATGCTGTGAAAGTGCTGCACTCAATATGCCAGCACATTTGGAAAACTCAACAGTGGCCACAGGGCTAGAAAAGGTCAGTTTTCATTCCAATCCCAAAGAAAGGCAATGCCAATAAATGTTTAAACTACCACACAATTGCACTCATCTCACATGCTAACGAAATAATGCTCAAAATTCTTCAAGCCAGGCTTCAACAGTATGTGAACCAAGAACTTCCAGATGTTCAAGGTGGATTTAGAAAAGGCAGAGATACCAGAGATCAAATTTCCAACATCCACTGTATCATAGAAAAAGCAAGAGAATTCCAGAAAAACATCTATTTCTGCTTTATTGACTATGCCAAAGCTTTGACTGTGTGGATCATAACAAATTGTAGAAAATTCTTAAGAGATGGGAATATCAGACCACCTGACCAGCCTCCTAATAAATCAGTATGCAGGTCAAGAAACAACCATTACATCCTGACAGGGAGCAACAGACTGGTTCCAAATTGGGAAAGGAGTATGACAAGGCTGTATATTGTCACCCTGTTTATTTAACATCTATGCAGAGTATATCATGTGAAATGCTGGGCTGGATGAAGCACAAGCTGGAATCAAGAATGCCGTGAGACATATCAATAACTTCAGATATGCAGATAACACCACCTTATGGCAGAAAGCGAAGAAGAATTAAAGAGCCTCTTGATGAAACTGAAAAAGGAGAGTGAAAAAGCTGGCTTAAAATTCAGCATTCAAAATACTAAAATCTTGGCATCCAGTCCCATCACTTCATGGCAAATAGATGGGGAAACAATGGAAACAGTGACAGACTTTATTTTCTTGGGCTCCAAAATCACTGCAGATGGTGACTACAGCCATGAAATTAAAAGTTGCTTGCTCTTTGGAAGATAAGTTATGACCAACCTAGACAGCATATTAAAAAGCAGAGACTTTGCCAACAAAGTTCCGTCTAGTCAAAGCTATGGTTTTTCCAATAGTCATGTATGTATGTGAGAGTTGGACTATAAAGAAAGCTAAGCACCGAAGAACTGATGCTTTTGAACTGTGGTGTTGGATAAGACTCTTGAGAGTTCCTTGGACTGAAATGAGATCCAACCAGTTCATCCTAAAGGAAATCAGTCCTGAATATTCATTGGAAGGACTGATGCTGAAGCTGAAGCTCCAATACTTTGGCCACCTGATGTGAAGAACTGAGTCATTTGAAAAGACCCTGATGCTGGGAAAGATTGAAGGCAGGTGGAAAAGGGGACAACAGAGAATGGGATGGTTGGATGGCATCACCAACTCGATGGACATGAGGTTGAGCAAGCTCCAGGAGTTGGTGATGGGCAGGGAAGCCTGGTCCATGGGGTTGCAAAGAGTCAGACATGACTGAGAAACTGAACTGAACTGAACTGTGCTATGCAAACAAATCCTTTAAGAGAGCCAGATTCTACCTTTAGCCCATACCAGTTTTATTATCCATAGCTGGTCAAATGGCCCTCATCTTACCCATTAAATGCTCACTAAAGAATATACTCTCTTATCTTTAAAATAACAAAGTGCTGATATTACCTTTTCTGCTTTCCACAACTACTATCCAGTGCAAGGAATGTTTTGGTAGGTGTTTTTTTTTCCCTAAAACATCTCTAACATAATTATTTCATATTTAAAGACATAATTACAGTAAAAATTGTGATCACTTTGCATTTTGGTCTACCACCAAAACCTCCTATCTGATATCTCTACCTTTATCAATCTATTGAGCACACAACCACAGAAACCACCTTCCTTAAATATATTATAATAATATTGTTTCTCTGCCTAAAAGCCAGCAAGGGGTTCAATCACTCTAAATTCTTGATCACTGTAAGAAAGCTCCTTATTAGCACATCCATCCTTTTTCCATTAAATTTCATCATCTCTTAGTCCCATTTGAACTCATCTTTTGTGTCAAACAAATTTGCGTATTACCAATTGCTGCTATACCAACCACTCAGTGGTAATTGTTGGTACGCCCACTGATGTTGTCATAAAGGAAAATGTTCAAAGCATTTCCATTACTAGTACAGCATGGAAAGCTTAATTTGCTTTCCAACATTAAGTCACTAATGTTGTTGCTGCAAGTACCTTATGCTTCCTTAGAAAGGGAATCCTTGCACTTTTCAGAACTACTGGGTCATTGGTCTCTCCTTTGGAACCATCTTTGTTGCTGCTCCAATCTTACGCATGCAGGTATGTTCAGTCATGTCTGACTCTTTGTGACCCCATGGACTGTAGTCTGCCAGACTCCTCTGTCCATGGGATTTCTCAGGCCAAGAATACTGGAATGGGTTGCCATTTCCTACACCAGAGGCTCTTCTCAACCTAGGGATTGAATCCTTCTCTCTAGTGTATGCTACAGTGGCAGGCAGATTCTTCACCACTGAGCCACCACTTCGCCACTGGGGTTGGGAAGCCCAACTCCAATCTTACAGTCACCCTTTTAACCTAATCACATGAATAAATGGTAAATGTTTCCTTTAAAATGCCAAAGATTGTGTATATGTGGCAAATTTAACCTTCCCTAAAGCAAATGTAGCAGAATCTCTGGTGCAAAGTGCAGCATGACTAGAAACAAACAGAGCAGGAGTGAGGAAATCTGTCCCAGAGATCCCAGAAGCACTGTTTACTGGCAATTCTGTCTAAATCTGATGTGTTTGAATATGAATCATAAGAGATCTTGATAGTAAGTAATTACTTCCTTTGAGATCAAGGTAACTAAGCGAAATAGCCTTGGCTTTGAAGTACAGAACAAAATCAAGAGCAAACTTGTTTTACAGATAAGTGGCCTAAAGGCAGAGGTAGGATAAGTAACTAACGGATCATTGATGGAGAAAGAAGGTTTACAATTGGCCCCCTTTAAGGCTTTTGTGCCAAATATCCAGTACCATCAGGCAGGAAAGGAACTCTTTATTTTGGGAACTAAAATCTGCCTGAATATAATTTGCACAGAGATTAAATACTGTTAAAAAAAAAAAAAGCCCCTCCTAAACTATTTTAAGAGGACCTTAGGGATCATCCAACTCATTCCCTGAGTTTTCACTCACACCAACATGAAAGAACCTAATATTCTCTTATTTATTTCCAACAAAAAGTCTCATTTTAGCAAACCACACCACCACCACCCACCCCCCGCCACCAAAATAATAATATTAATAATAATAAGCTTCAGGAAAAAGATATTTCCCAGCTAGCAAGCTGGGAAGGCCATAATGCAAATCTTGGTCTGTTGAGCTCCAGAGCCAAGGCCCTGTTGCTGTTGTTAGTTCTGAATACAGTAACTCCTACGGTTTAGAGACTAGTGCACAAGTGTGAATGTAGGGGCCTTTCCCATCCCCACCACCTCCCTTGGTCTGCAGGGGTCTGTGCACCTTTGCTTGAATTCAAGATGGTCATTGGAGGATGTCCCAGTGGTGTTCATGGGGGTAAGTCACATGTGGGTGGAGGAAAGGTTTCGGAGTCTAATGGGCTTGATCTCTGTTAGATGTCACTATTCAAGGTGTAGGTTACTGACAAAGGAAACTGTGGACCAAAGGTGAAGATAACTGAACTACTGCTGGATTTGCTCAGATGATGCTTCACATCTGCAGAGGATGATTCCACTCACACACAAGCCCCAGGTGCTCAGTTCTAGTGGAAATTCAGAATTTCTGACTCTACTTCGCACCTAGTGAATCTGAGTCTGCATTTTAACCAGATCTCCAGGGTATCTTTAAGCCAGAGTTAGAAGTACTCTAGTATGTTATTTCTATACCAGGCTTAAGACAGAAGAAATTTTTGTGAGGCTGTGGTCTTGTCTGCCTCAGTTTTCCCACTTTCAAATTGCCTCCTTGGAAATCTTTCTGGTAAACAGAATCCAGGGTTCTGTTCCTTGGGAACTATCCACTCCTCTACATTCATCACCTGTTCGTCTGTCTCCTCTTCACAGTCCCAGGGATTATTTTCCTAGCCTTCCTAGCCTTGGACCCTACCCTCCTCCCACTATTCATCCCAGTCATTTTATTTATCCTCACTTAGATCCATTAAGGGCTAAGTTCTTTCAGAACAGAAGAACCTTGACAGACTAGGAACCTATTTCCGGCATCTACCCCGCCTGCCCTCATTCCTGAGCTGAGCCAATTACATGGAACCAACTCTACTGGAATTAGGTCAAATGTAAGGAGTAAATGAAGGTGGGGTGGGGAAGGCTAGGATATGGGAGGAGAAGATGTTGATTAGTTTATATAAAAAAAGTAATCTATCACACTTATATGTGATGCTTTTGTATGAAGTGTATTCTCAACAGTGTGTTTCTGTCCGTGTCATTGGTGTTTGCAGATTCCTAGAAACAAAGCTCTATTTCTGCTTTCTGCCTTGACTCCAGGTAGATGTTAGAAATAGTTCTAAATAATTTTGAGTATCCAGCCAGAAAATGAGCCCATTTCCTTATATTCATGGGAAGGTTGTCCAGCCTAGCATTTAGTAAGAGGGTACTGATCTCTGACTCTACTACTCACTAGCTGAGTGGTTCTGGGTAAGTCCCTTAATATCTCTAACCTTTAACTTCTTGCGAAGGAGGATAATAACATTATACTGACTTCCGAGAGTTTTTACAAGATTAAATGAGAATCTGCAGATAAATGTTAATACATTATCTGGCATATGGCATGCCTAATAAAATTGAGATTCTCTTATTATTTCAGAATTGCTATCCATGAAATGTTAATATTCACTCATGGCAACTGGAAAATGATGAAGGTTTGAATCTACACTCCTAGTATTAAAAATTATTTTCTAAAATTTTTCATTGGAACCAAGGTTATCATAATACTAATAATATATTTATTGAGCATTAACTACATGCCACCTTCTCACATGTGGTCATGAAGAATCTTGACAACTCTTTTGAGGCAGTTGCTATTTTCATCTTCCTTTCTCACAAATCTGTTTCCACTTTTCCTGGCACATAGCTGGAGATTGGGTAAACAGCCTAGATGTGACCATGTAACTGAGTAGAGTGGAACATGTGAGGCCAGGATTATGCTACTTCCAGGCTTGGTCCACTAGTCCCACCTTGTTCCATCCCTCTGCTCTTTCCTCCTTCGTGGCAACCTTGAAAACTGCATGTTAAAGATGGAAGATCTACAAGAGGGAAGGATCCTGGCTTCTGTACCGCCTCTTAGAGAAAAGCCACCAGCTGATCAAGAACCACTTTGGATTTTATGTAAGTGAGAAATACATTTCTATTATGTTTCATTTCTGGCATGTATTCGTTACAGCAGCTAATCTCATCCTAACTGATTTACTTAGTCTACATAAGATCACAGAGCATATAATTAGGGATTGGAATTCTAGGCCTGTGGAACCCTAAAGCCTGCACTTTCATTCACTACACTACACTGGCATCAAGCTTCACTTGAGAGCCAAAGAGTGGTTCCATTTTAGCTGCCTACCAAATTATGCCAAATAGTAAAACGCTAGAAGGAGACAAATCTGAAATCTAGAAACACCTCAAGTGAGTTGTTTTCAGAAGCCAGAGCATGAATCTGCTGATTCATGAGCCCTGGGAATTTCCTACAGCTGTCATCAGATGGTTTCAGACAAGGCCAACTTATCAGAAAAACAATTTTGCCTCAAGAACCCATCACTGATTCCTGAAATCTGTTGTCAGTTTTACTTCTCTCTCTTTGGGGATCTGAACCAGTGACTTGTACGTTTGGAGCCTCTAGTGACCCTCCACGGGGCTCTCCCACCTCTAACTGAGGGTCAGACATGAGACCGGCCAGAGGCCAGGGAATATTCTCAAAGTGCGTGCTCATGGTGGCCACTGGTTACTCAGCAGGCTCAAGGAAAGGTCGCCCTCGCAGGGCTCTAAAGGATTAGGGCAAGCACGGCTTGACTTGGGGGCACAGAAGCCCTACAGTGAAGTAGAAAAACAGCACTTGTGATGACAATAAACACTTGCAGGCCACATGCAGATAACAAGGTGCTTTCAAGTATCAATAGCCGTGGAGACAATCTCGCTTCCTTGTTGAGACTAAATCAACAAATCTAAGAGACTTGCCAAGGACATAATAAAATAAGGTATAAACATCAGCCTTCTAACTCCATCACGTAACTCTCCCAGCTCTCTGTATCTAAGTTCTCAAAGATCCTAGTAAGGTAACTGCAATGAAAATCAATGGGGCTGATTCTCACATTCTTTCAAATGAAGGAAGCTGACCTATAAGCCAAACAATACGGTCTGTGAGTGAGGGTCTGTTTCAGCACCGCCCCTGCCCTCCTCCCTGTCCACACAGGGCCTGGCCTCCGCTGAACTCAGGGCCCTTCAGATCTGCCAGGAGCTCCTTTGTCTGAGCAATTCTGTGGCTTAGGCAGCAGACAATACAACTGATGTAATTGATTTTTTGACGTCCAAAGTCACGAAGCAGAACACTCTCATGAAGGCAGGGTCTGAACTTCTCCTTTCTACTTTGGCTTCAGCTTGGTTAAAGCCAAGGGAAAAAACCTTAGCAGAAGGCAAGATGGTTTGTTCTGCTCGGCAACCCTCTCCCAAGGCAGAGCTCAACAATATTTACACATGCAAAGGGGGAGCATCAGGTTTATTGTGTTCAAAAGGCTCATTGCCATCAGGTCTGTCTCCTCAGCGCTGAGCTGCAAATCTGTGTTCCCACCTTACCAAAGTATATAGTTTTGAAAAAAAAAAAAAAAAAAAACCGAAGATGAGCTAAAAATACCTGAGCCAAATTCAGCACTTCTGGAAGAAGGCTGAGCACACTGCTGACATCCGTGGTAAAGACAGCGCCAACATTATACACAGCAAGTCACATCCTGATGAGTTAATTGCCCCAAATGAACATTAAGTGCAGTGGAGGAAAAGGGTATGTTAATACATGAAACTTGACTTTTTCACACAGGAAATAAAACCCCAAATGGAGATTTAACATCTTATGAAAACTTGCGCAAAGATAACTTTTAAGGAGAAAAAGAGCTGTTCAGATTTGTAGATGAAGCTATCTCATGAATAAAATATCCTCATACTTCATCAGTTTTCAAAGAAAAAAGTAAGACTATTTAGCACACTTCCATGTCCTTCCCACTCAGTACAGATCAGTGGAAAGAGTAGGTGCCCTAGAATTGAAGAACTGAATTTTAAGTCTCTCTGCCCTGCTCTAACTGGTTATGCAGTGATGACCAAGTTGATTAACTTTTCCGTCTTGGTTTCCATATATATACAACACTGGGGTGATGCCTGTTTCTCCCAGGCTGTTTTGAAAATTAAGTGAAGTGACACAAACCCAAAGGCACAGTGCCTGCAGTAGCCCCCAGTACATAATAGATGTTCAGTAAGTATCAATTCTCCCTTTACTCTGCACTACAAAGGGCAGAATGAAGAAATGAGTAGAATAAGAAAAACAGCAAATGGAGACCCCAGAACGTAAGATAGAAGGGCGCTGTGAAATCTGGCCAAAGGTGGATCAGAAATATTCATTATGACATCCAAGATACTGACACAGAAAATAAGAGCAAACTAGAGAAAATGCTTCTGTTCATCAAAGTTTCTTGTAAAAAAGGAAAATATTGTAGAATTCTTTCTATTTTTCCACTGGTTGACTTCTGCATCCCCCTTAAGTGACCTCAAGTTACAGCTAGAGGCAGAAAAAACTAAGTGGCTATGAAACAGTCAGATATTTATTACCTTGACCAAATAAGTGTTTATGTCTCTGAAAAATTAGTAGATGCATAATACCAACATTTAAATCATAAATCAGTGATAACAGAAACATTGAAAACTCTTATTCAACTGTCACTGCTTAGAAAAATACATCTTGGTTGGCTTTTTGGTGTGTGGTCCTGCAGCTCTGCAGGTACTAACTCACACAGAGGAAACTCAAGTGCTGGGCATACTTAATGAAGAGACCAGACACAATTGGGGCATTGCTGAAGGCTAAAGGAGAACAGATGAAGAGACCACAGTGAGGAGAAAAGGGGGAGATACCAAGTAATGTCTGTGGATAACACAATGGTCAGAGAAAATCTTCCAGAAGTGATGTTGGCTGAGGGATTCTTAAGATGTGGGATGTCTTATAAAACATGTGAAGTCTTGTGCTGGTGTGCACAGTAATCCTCCTTGATTGTCTGCAACCTTCAGAAAAGGTCTGTTCCACCCATTGGCTTCTGATAGTGGGTGCTATACAGAAATAATTAACAGAGCACAGAGTTCCGTTTTACAATTGGGTTTCCTTGGCAGGGAGCGGGCAGGGGTGGGCAGGAAAGGCAGTCCAAGTAGAAAGATGAAGAAATACAGGAAGGAAAACAAATCTCTAGAGGAAACTGGAACCTGGAGCAAGCAGTGACTAGGAGAAAAAGGTGTCCCCTGAGAACTGAATTTTTGCCAACTACAGGCTAGGAACCTATGTAAGGGTATCCAACGCCAAGCCTAGGTTCAAGTTTGGCCAGAAGGGCTCACAGGACTCAGCAGCATCCAAGTTCCCAGATGCCAGGCAAGGCCCATCCTCATAAGCTGGCTTTTCTAAGGACAGCAATCTTGAGTCTGCTGTATTAACTCTTTGCTGCACAGAGCTCAAGGCGGTTTTTAAAACCTTTTCAGAGAAGCATGACCCTCACATCCTGGAAGACTAGAGAAGCCAAATGTCTCCTATTTGGGTTACACTAACACTTTTATAAATGCTACCTGTAGGGTTACACTAACATTTTATAGCACTTTTTACTGTCATAGGCATTTTCATATGTACATTACTTTATTTCATCTTTGCAACAATACTGGGGAGTAAGCAATACATGCTCACAGATCGGAAACCCAATGCTCATAGAGGTTTGGTAACCTGCTGATGGCCTCACATGCAGGGTGTCATGGAACTGTGCTTCAAACCCAGTTCTTCAGACTCTAAAGTCGGCACACTTTCACTAGTTCACAACACCAGCACCACTTCTCAGCTTGTGACAGCAATCCCAGTCCTCACCTCTAATCCACTCCCTCAGGAGATTTCTGTGTCCACACCTGCCTAAATTCAGTAATGAGACTACGGCAGATTGTACCTCTCGAAAGTGGTCGCAACACTATTTCCAGCCCCATTTGCCCTTCTAGATGCTCGCCACTCTCCCATGGAGATGTGAAGCCTGCTTCCTCGACTCTGAACCTGAATAAGCCCTTACGACAGACTCCACAAGTAGAATGTGACAGGTGATGCTGTCTGCTGGCAAGGCTAGATAGTGAAGAGTTATGTAGCCTCCTCCTGAAGCCTGCTCTCTTTCTCAGCCTCTCTCCCTCTCCATCTTTCTGGAAACATGCACCTGATAGCCCAAGGAGACTGGACAGCTACCCGGAAGTAATCATGCTAGAAAAACATTAACGCATAAATATATGGAATTCACAAAGACAGTAACAAAGACCCCACGTGTAAGACAGCAAAAGAGACACAGATGTAAAGAACAGACTTTTGGACTCTGTGGGAGAAGGCGAGGGTGGGATGATTTGAGAGAATAGCATTGAAACATGTATATTGCCGTATGTAAAACGGATGACCAGTGCAAGCTCAATGCATGAATCAGGGTGCTCTGGGACAACCCAGAGGGATGGGGTGGGGAGAGAGGTGGAAGTGGTGTTCAGCATGGGGGGACACACGTACACCTATGGCCGATTCCTGTAGATGCATGGCAAAAACCACCACAATACTGTAATTAGTCTCCAATTAAAATAAATAAACTTTTTTTAAAAACCACATGAAAAGACCACATGCAGATAGATACCCTAGGAGGCCTGCCTCCAATTGTTTAAAGCTTCCCAATCCCGGGACCTGAAATGCAGGTAAAAAGAACCCCAGCTGATCCCTACCCCTAGCCTTTGAGACACTCAGCTGATACCCAGTGAGACAGAAACCAACAGTCCCCACCAAGCCCCTGTCCAGACAGCAGATCCTTGAGCAAAGTAAATGTTGTTGGTGTTATGCATCAACAGGTAACTGAAACAGTGACAATGATAGACAGACAGACACATACAGTGCATATGTGTTTCATATATGTAAGAGAAAGAAAATTAAATATATTTCTAAAAGAAGAAATTCAGGCTAATCTGCATTAGCACACACAATGGTTGAGATATTTTATATTTACATTATCACTAATCTTTTCAACCTAAATCATTCCTAGTATAATGAACATTAACACCAATTGGCAACACAATAGCAAACGTGAATTTTTTTAAATATGTGTAAATCTTGAACTTTTACGCATTTAATAGGAAATCATTGACTATTTTCAGACAATGAAATTATACTTAAATAGAGTCTTATTAGCCCAACAATGATGTCCTGTCATCACAAAATTGGGCATATGACCTCATTTAAAGAAGGAGCTTACAATATTCTTGGCAGACATTAGCCCCTATGTATAACTGATATAACCTAAAGAGGTGGGCTTCTTGGGAGGTGAAGCATTCCCACACTTTGAAAAGCGGAGTCTGACCCCTGGAGGTTGAGAAGTGCTAGGATCACACCTTTCATCGGGCAGGAAACATGAAACTGACAGGCCAGGAATATGGGGTTGGAGCCAGTACCGAGGAAAATAAAATCCTCCTGACACCTAAGCTGGCAATACTTACCAGGTGGGCTAACTTGAGGGAAAATGGAGTGGAGGCAAATGCACATGAGGTGAGACTATGGGAATTATTCATTTGTCATTACAAGGAAGAGAAAATAAAACAGGAGCATGCCACACAACTCAAGATGACATAGCTGGTTTGCCTATACCTTCCGAGGCAGATTTCAGAAAAACCACACTGATAGGCTTAGCTGCAGTTTACCACTACTCAACAGAGTGGTACTGAGGGTAGTTACACCAGGGGATAAAGCTCCAGAACACAGCAACATACCTTGTCAACTGGACACGTATAACTACAACTAGTCCTGGGAAACAGGGGGAGAATCTATCTTGTTTCGTATTCACCTATGAGACTGCCCTGGCTATTTACTTGGACAGAAAGAATACAATCTCAAGTCAACCTAGAAGCATGCACCAGCAGAGATGAGGCAAAGGGTGCTCTGAAAACAGTTCTGTGGCCATATCTGTACAGAAGGAGCCTTCAGGTGGCTTCTAACATTATGCCTTGCTCCATACTTCAGCCAAGTTTATTAAAATTAAACTTTTAGGGAATTTCATTACCAGCAAAATTCAGGGTCAGACCTTGAATGGTAGACGCAAAGGAGGATGAAGGTTAGAACAGAAAAGGGAATTTTAATTACGACAATTACAACTGCTCCACTTACCCTCTGCCACTAGCAAATCTCAATCCTCACCTCCCACCATAACTTATATCCTCTGAGAATTTATAATGCTTATACACAGAGAAATATTTGTGGTTTCTAGGGAGTTTTGAAAAAATACATTATGCTGTTTTACTAATCTGACCTTTTAATGAAATTTCAATATTTTTCCATACACAGAATTTTAAGACGGCCCCAAATATTTCTACTACCTGGTTTGTTCTATATAATAATCCCCTCCCCTGAAGTCTACAACAGAACCTGTGAACATTATGGCTAGTCACTCCCATGATCGTGCCACATTATACCAAGACTCAGTGAGAACAGGCTAGAGAGATTCTTCTACTGATTTTGAAAATGTAAGCTGTCATGTTTTGTGAAGGTAACATGACTGGGATGTAAGGGCAACTCTTCGAAACTGAGAACAACCTCTGGCCAAAACCTAGCAAGGAGGAACCTTAGTCCTACAGCCACAAGGAACTGAATTCTGCCAACAACCTGGATGAGTTTGAAACAGACCCTGGCCTTCAAATGAGAATATATCCCTGCAGACACCTTGATTTCATCGTAGTGAGATCCTGACCAGAGAACCTCCATCTATGTAGTGACAAAATTTCTGACCTACAGAAAATGTGAGATAATAAACAGATATTATTTTGAGCCACTAATTTTGTGGTTACACAGCAATTAAAAAAGAAAAAATCTCATACACCTCTCCCTCTGCTGCCTGCACCAAGCTGTGTTTTCAAAGCAGCATCACATAACATTCACCACAATATGCATAGATTTTATTACTACTATTTTTAAAGTTACACAATTTCTGGAGGGTTGGCACAGCCTCTGAATATTTCATCCTGTTTTTAATCTACTCTGTGCTAGATGCCTATAACCTGATTCAGTATGTTTTCACCTTCAACCTGTTTCTACTTCATGTGTCCATGGAAAGAAAATCAATTTCTGTTCCTCAGAGCAGTAAAAATTGTTGTTCATGCTTGACCAAGGGTGGACACCCTTCCTGCTCCATTTCCTGTGCCCTGTAATCCTCCATTACACAAACTCATACCCCTTTCTTATTTCACAGCTGTTTGTGGCTACAAGAATGGCCAAAACTCCAACTCATCCTGGCTCTGGAAGTATTACTAGGAGGAGGCACTCCATCCTCACCTCCATGCCTTCTGTCCAGGGCTTGGACTACTTCAACTACTAGCAAAAAAAACAAAGCATGACAAAGTCAGCTGGGGGTTAAATTTCCAGTAGCAGGGAAAAATCCAAGATTACTGCCATTTGCAACTATGGTTGATGTCATTAAAGCAACACAGAAGACAGTAAGATAAAATGACCAAAAAAATCATTTAGAGCAAGCAAGACAACCCTTTATCTATGTATTTTAACTTATGATATAGTCCCCCAGAATATCACAGAATGTGACCTATTTTGGAGATTGAGTCACCGAGGTGATCTAGTTAAAATGAGATCATTAGGGTGGGCTCCAATCTAAAATGACTGGTATCCTTAAAAAGTGAAAATTTAGTCAGAGAGACCGACATTCATAGAGAAGAGAAAATGTAAAGAGAAGCTAGCCATTTACAAGCCAGTTACAGACCTAGAACTCATCTTTTCCTCATAGCTTTCAGAAGGAACCCATCCTGCTGACATCTTGATATTGGACTTCTAGCTTATATAACTGTGAGACAATATATTTCCATGGCTTCAGTCACTCAGTTTGTGGCACTAGGTTAAGGCAGCCCTGGCAAACTCATGCAGCCCCCAAACTTTGCTCTCCACTTTCTCTGTCTGATAAGTCACTGTATTCATTCTGCAGGTGAACACTCAGTCACCATCTCCATTTCTCCCCCACGTAGATCACAACTTGAGCTTTCACTGTACAAGAAATTTTATTCCTTCACTTGATGCTTTTTTAAAGTTCATTTCCTATCTATGCTATCAGTAATGGTTCTATAGCCCTATCACTGGACCTGCTCTACAAACAAGCCCTGAGAAGCCTTCTGCACTGCCGGTGGGCATGTAAATTGGTACCGCCACTATGGAGAACAGTACAGAACTTCCTTAAAAAACTAAAAATAGAACTGTCACATGATCCAGCAATCTCACTCCTGGGCATATAGCTGGAAAAAATTATAACCCTAAAAGACACACACACCCCTATGCTCATAGCAGCACTATTTACAATAGCCAAGACATGGTAGCAACCAAAGTGTCCAGTGACAGATGAATGGACAGAGAAGATATGGTAAGTCTATACAGTGGAGTATTAGTCAGTCATAAACAAGAATGAAATAATGCCAACTGCAGCAACATAGATGGATCTAGAAATTAACATACTAAATGAAGCAAGCTAGACAGAGAAAGACAAATATCAGATGACATTACTTATATGTGGAATCTAAAAAAATGACACAAATGAATTTACTTACAAAATAGAAATAGACTCACATTCATAGAAAACAAACAGTGGTTACAAAAGAGGAAAGTGGTGGGAGAGGAAATAAACGAGGAGTTCTGAATTAACAGATACACATTACTATATATAAAGTAGATAACTAACAAGGACCTACTTTGTAGCCCAGGGAACTATACTCAATATTTTGTAATAAGCTATAAGCGTAAAGAAAATGAAAAATAATATAATGTGTATAACCGAAATACTTTGCTGTACACCAGAAACTAACATAACATTAACGCTAATATAACTAACACATAAATCAATTATATGTCAATTAAAATATTTTTTTAACTGACCAGACTCTGAGAACATCCTGATAACCATTTGATGAAGACAGAGGAAAAGCAACAGGTAAAGATGTACAAATTTTGATGTTCTAGACAAACTGGGGAATCAGTAAGCAAACCTGTCTGGATTCATTAGAGAGTTCATGCCCAAAAGAGAAGTCTGAACTTTATCCTCCAGGCATGAGAAATCAATGAAACGACTTCGTGGTTGTTTTGTTTGCCAAGAGTCTTATAAATCTTTCAGGAAGATGCATTTGGTCACTATTTCAGAATAGATTAGGAAGAGGATCAGAGTCATGGAGATCAGATGGGAAGATATTAGAAGGTCATGGGTGGAAGAATAAAAAAACTAGATAATAGTAATACAATAGAAAGGGAAAGGATACATGTGAAAAATCTTATGAAGAATCAACAAGACTTAGTAGAATGTAAAACTACCTTGAGTTCTCCAGTTTGGAAAAGCAAAACTGACAAGGCTAAGAAATGCTGAAAAATAATAAGTACTTAAACTGCATAAAATATGCTATTTCAGCAGATCTTAATAGTGACTAACAAAACATTAATAGTCGCTAAAAAGGCATTTTTGTTTTCTAGGTATATTTTAAAAACCTCTTCTCCAATACAACATTTAATGAGTCCAATAAAATTTGGGATGTTTAACTGCTGTGTTATAGGTGGTTTGCTAAAATCATATGCAAAGCATTCAATCTCTCCTTTGGGGGTTGTCTGGGGATATGTTCATTCTTTCCTTCAGAAAATGAAGGAGAATGTCATCTTTCTTTGACTCAAGAAAGGAACTTGATTATGTTACTTGGTTTTGACTGAATAAGTACACTTCTAGGCACTTCTGCCATGTGAGTGTGTTTCCACATGTACACACACTCACACTCATATCCAGTTTCCTAGAAGTGAATTCCAAATGGTTTCCTTCCTCAGTACTCTTCAGGAGTTGCCCGAGGCTTAGTGAGTGTTAATTTACAACACTAAATAATAGCCATGAATCCATTCACCTCCATTATTTCTAAAAAAACAAATTTAGTATTAGCTAGACTTGCCAACATCTGTTAGATCATACAAAAAGCAAGAGAATTCCAGAAAAAAAACATCTATTTCTGTTTTATAGACTATGCCTAAGCCTCTGACTTGTGGATCACAACAAACTGTGACAAATTCTTACACAGGTGGGAAAACCAGATCACCTTACCTGTGTCCTGAGAAATCTGTATGCAGGTCAAGAAGCAACCATTAGAACCAGACTCAGAAAATGGACTGATTCCAAATCGGGAAAGGAGTAGATCAAGGTGTATATTGTCACCCTGCTTATTGAACTTATATGCAGAGTACATCATGAGAAATGCTGAGCTGGAGGAAGCACAAGCTGGAATCAAGAATGCTAGGAGAAATATCAGTAACCTCAGATATGCAGATGACACGACCCTTATGGCAAAAAGTGAAGAGGCACTAAAGAGCCTCTTGATGAAAGTGAAAGAGGAGAGTGAAAAAGCTGGCTTCAAACTCAGCATTCAAAACACAAAGATCATGGCATCCGGTTCCATCACTTCATGGCAAATAGATGGGGAAACAATGGAAACAGTGACAGACTATTTTCAGAAATCTGCAGCGATTTCATCACTGCAGATGATGACTGCAGCCATGAAATTAAAAGACACTTGTTCCTTGGAAGAAAAGCTATGACCAACCTAGACAGCATATTAAAAAGCAGAGACATTACTTTGCCAGCAAAGGTCCATCTAGTCAAACCTATGGTTTTTTTAGTTGTCATGTATGTATGTGAGATTTGGACCATAATTTCTGAGTGCTAAAGAATTGATGCTTTTGAACTGTGGTGTTGGATAAGACTCTTGAGAGTCTCTTGAACTGCAAGGATAGCCAATCAGTCAGTCGGTTGGATCCTAAAGGATCCAAAGGAAATCAGTCCTGAATATTCATTGGAAGGACTGATGCTGAAGCTGAGGCTCCAATACTCTGGCCACCGGATGCAAAGAACTGACTCATTAGAAAAGACCTTGATGCTGGGAAAGATTTAAGGCAGGAGAAGAAGGGGATTACAGAGGATGAGATGGTTGGATGGCATCACCAACTCAGTGGACATGAGTTTGAACAAGCTCCAGGAGCTGGTGATGGGCAGGGAAGCCTGGTGTGCTACAGTCCATGGGGTCGCAGAGTTGGAAACGACTGAGCAAATGAACTGAACTGAACCAAAGCCTGCCTTAATGCAGAATCAGATGAGCAACAGGTTCAGTTTTTCAAGAAGAGAGCCTTTGCTGATCCTCATATATTTAAATCAATAGCATTAATATCACTAAAGACTCTGTAAGTCCTTATTCATTTTCTCTCTACCACTCTACCTTTGGACTCATGAAGTACAAATAAAATGCAGAAGATGATAACCAAAGAAAGCAAGAAAATGCTATACAAATGTCAGGTGCAATTGATGATGCAGAAAAAAAGAGCAACTTATAGTTGGAAAACACTTACTCAAGAAAATGTAAACATCAGGATTATGGACATATTTTGAAAGGTGTCACTACCTGAAGTATGAAAAAGCAGTGTAAACCCCTAAAGCCATGAAATCATAATCTATTATATGACATTCCTAAACCTCAGATCATTTGGATATTATTTCCCCAGGTAAAAAGTTCAACTTTTTGCAAATTTTTTCACACAACTCCATGTTTCAACCTAGGCCAGGCCAGTAGAAAACTTATCACAGTCTAGAAATGAAATTCTTTTCTCTTTAGGGGAAAAAATACAAAAAGAAACAACCTTTGAAAAATGCTGATGAAATGTAACTTTTCTCCACAATAATTTTCTGGCATTTATGACAAAGATCTTCTGTTACTTACAACTTCCAGTGAATTTCATTCTTGGCTTAGTTGCAACCCAAAGAACTGACAGGGGAGGGATATTAATATATCTCTGAGTGGTGAGGGAGCTGTTTTTCAAGTAGATTGAGGCAATGAGTGTTTGGAACACCTCATACTTCAATGAAATCCAATTTTCTCCTACAGGTTTTGCCCAGTAGCAAGAAGGCACTCTCATTGAAATGCTTACATTTCAACAGCATCTATAAAAGAGAAAAGACATTCTGCAGTGATGTTTAGCAGTTTTTTGTTATTTGCAAATGTATTTTCATCCTGCCCAGCTCCAGTGAATTCTAACCACTGAGGAAAGACCTCTGACTTCTAATGATTTGTAGAGAATTATGTTACTAGTAATTTTACATATCTCTCATGCCTGAATCCTCTGGGCTTTGTGGAAGCACACTGCCAGGGATTTGCTGGCAGACTGGAATAGTACTTTATAGTAAAGATTAGATGGTAAAGAAAGGGTATTTCAAGGGGTTGATATGGTATGTAAGGTTGAAAATATGGACACTTTCTGATAAGGAGACATTAAAAGATTCAAGAAGATTCATGGATTCAACAGTCCATGTTGTCAGGCCTTCAAATACCTTCTTTCTAATCACAAAGTCACCCTGGGTATCTGCAGGAATGGGAGCTAGAAAATCTGTGAAAGATTTAACTTTTCTGTTAAATCTCTGAGGTACTGGGAAGAAAATCAAACATCAGGAAGGTTGTCTATAGTCACTGAGGTATTGCGGTGCTCCACTCTGAAAACTGCTACCATCAACTAGAACCACCGTCAAGGGTTTTCAAATCAGAGCGAGTGTTCACAAAGTCTTCTTCAATTCCTCTGTCATGTGTGACCGTTGTTATTGTTTTAGCAACTGACAGAAAGTCAAAACACATTTTATATATGAGAAGAACTTGGGAGAATTTGAATCTCCTCAATAAAGAAAGATCTTTTCTTCAGAAAGAACAACTTTAGCTTTTTGTATGGAGGTTAGGTCTCATTTTAAACCTCAAATCTAAGAAAGTTGTGAAAGTAGGTGTTAGAAGCAAACGATCCACTTTCCAGAAACTCTGCAGTTAATTATCCACATTCATTAAAGCTCTACTATAGATTTTAACATAGCTAAGAGTGAATAAAATCTGAATTAACTTAAGCCCTAAGTAGAGTCTTAACTATTATCTGTATTGTATCCAAATCTTACTTACCCTGATAAAAGGTAAACCTAACATCATTTATTTGGCACTTAAATCTATGTTATACAAAACTGCACAATAACTCAGTGAAATACATATTATTAACACTCCTTTTCTGAAGATACGAGGCCTAAGATCATGGTCAGGTAGATATTTGGTGGTAATGCTTGAATTTAAACCTTAAGGCTATATATTGTCACCCTGCTTATTTAACTTACATGCAGAGGACAAAATGTGAAATGCCGGGCTGGAAGAAGCTCACGTTGGAATCAGGATTGTCAGGAGAAGTATCAGTAACCTCATATATACAGATGACACCACCCTAAGGATAGAAAGGGAAGAGGAACTAATGAGCCACTTGATGAAGGTAAAAGAAGACAGTGAAAAAGCTAGCTGAAAACTTAACATTCAAAAAACAAAGATCACAGCATCTGGTTCCATCACTTCATTACAAATAGATGGGGGAAAATGGAAACAGTAACAGGCTTTATTTTGTTGGGCTCCAAAATCACTGAAGATAGTGACTGCAGCCAAGAAATTGAAAAATATTTGCTCCTTGGAAGAATAGCTATGTCAAACCTAGGGAGTATATTAAAAAGCAGAGACAATACTTTTCTGACAAAGGTCCATCCAGTCAAAGCTGTGGTATTTCTAGTAGTCAGGTGCAGATGTTGAGAGTTGAACCATAAAGAAGGCTGAGTGCCAAAGAATTGATGCTTTCGAACTGTGGTGCTGGGGAAGACTCTTGAGACTGCCTTAGAGAGCAAGGAAATCAAACCAGTCAATGCTAAAGGAAATAAATCATGAATATTCATTGGAGGGACTGATGCTGAAGCTGAAACTCTAATACTTCGGCCACCTGATGCAAAGAGCCAACTCAATGGAAAAGACTCTGATGCTGGGAAAGACTGACAGCAGGAAGAGAAGAGGGCAAAAGACAATGAGATGGTTGGATGGCATCATTGACTCAATGGACATGAGTTTGAGCAAACTCCAGGAGGTGATAAAGGAGAGGGAAGCCTGTTTTACTGTAGTACATGGGGTCGCAAACAGTTGGCCATGACTGATGATTGATCAACAAGAAATGATCGGTTAACCCCCGATTTTCCTGTATCTGATAGAGGATACTTAGCTACTCTACTAGTAGTAGATTCTTGAACAAATCAACTACAGTAAAAAGGTAAATTATATAAAGACAGTGAAGGAAAGGTTACCATGGCATCTTATTTTCAAAAGCAAAAACCACTGAATCATTAGGAGAAGAAGCTTTTCAAGGAATTTGTGAATAACCACAGACCCTTACTTGAATCAAAAATTATCTTTTTTCACTAGCAGTAATCTTGATATTACTTACAAATAGCTGAGAAGAGAAGCTAAAGGCAAAGGAAAAAAGAAAAGATGTATCCATTTGAATATAGTTACAAAAAATAGCAAGGAGAGATAAGAAAGCCTTCCATCCTCAGAGACCAGTGCAAAGAAATAGAGGAAAACAATAGAATGGGAAAAACAGAGATCTTTTCAAGAAAATTATAGATATCAGTGAAACATTTCATGCAACAATGGGCACTATAAAAGACAGAAATGGTAGGGACACAGAAGAACTATACAAAAAAAATTTAATGACCCAGATAACCACAATGCTGTGATCACTCACCTAGAGCCAGACATCTTGGAATGTAAAGTCAAGTAGGTCTTAGGAAGTATCATTACAAACAAAGCTAGTGGAGGTGATGGAATTCCAGTTGAGCTATTTCAAATCCTAAAAGATGATGCTGTGAAATTACTGCACTCAATATGCCACCAAATTTGGAAAACTCAGCAGTGGCAACAGGACTGGAAAAGGTCAGTTTTCATTACAATCCCAAAGAAAGGTAATGCCAAAGAATGCTCGAACTACCACACAATTGCTTGCACTCATCTCACATGCTAGCAAAGCAATGCTAAAAATTCTCCAAATCAGGCTTCAACAGTACATGAACCAGAGCTTTCAGATGTTCAACCTGGATTTTAAAAAGGCAGAGGAATCAGAGATCAAATTGCCAACATCCTCTGGATCATCAAAAAAGAAAGAGAGTTCCAGAAAAACATCTACTTCTGCTTTATTGACTATGTCAAAGTCTTTGACTGTGTGGACCACAACAAACTGCAGAAAATTCTTAAAGAGATGGGAATACCAGACGACCTTACCTGCCTTCAGAGAAATCTGTATGCAGGTCAAAAAGTAACAATGAGAACTGGACATGGAACAACAAACTGCTTCCAAATTGGTAAAGGAATATGTCAAGGCTGTTTATTGTCACCCTGCTTATTGAACTTATATGCAGAGTACATCATGTGAAATGCTGGGCTGGAAGAAGCACAAGCTAGAATCAAGATTGCTGGGAGAAATATCAATAACCTCAGATATGCAGATGACACCAGCCTTAAGGCAGAAAGTGCAAAAGAACTAGACAGCCTCTTGATGAAAGTGAAAGAGGAGAGTGAAAAAGTTGGCTTAAAACTCAACATTCAGAAAAGTAAAATCATGGCATCCAGTCCTATCACTTCATGGCAAATAGATGGGGAAACAATGGGAACAGTGACAGATTTTATCTTCTTGGGCTCCAAAATCACTGCAGGTGGTTACTGCTGCCATGAAATTAAAAGATTGCTTGCTCCTTGCAAGAAAAGCTATGACCAACCTAGACAGCATATTAAAAATCAGAGATATTACGGACAAAGTTTGGTTTAGTCAAAGCTATGGGTTTTCCAATAGTCATGTATGGATGTGAAAGCTGGGCCATAAAGAAGGCTGAGCACTGAAGAATTGATGCTTTTGAACTGTGGTGTTGGATAAGACTCTTGAGAGTCCCTTGGACTGAAATGAGATCCAACCAGTCCATCCTACAGAAGTCAGTCCTGAATATCCTTTGGAAGGACTGATGCTGAAGTAGAAACTGCCATATTTTGGCCACCTGATGTGAAAAACTGACTCATTTGCAAAGACCCTGATGCTGGGAAAGATTGAAGGCAGGAGAAGGGGACGACAAAGGATGAGATGGTTGGATGGCATCACTGATGTGATGGACATGAGTTTGAGCAAGTTCTGGGAGTTGGTGATGGACACGGAGGCCTGGCGTGTTGCAGTCCATGGGGTCACAAAGTGTCGAACAGGACTGAGAGACTGAATTGAATCTTGATATACAGCAGATGATGAAGTAACTATTTCTTCACCCTGACTACTGAGCATCAGAAAAGAAATGAATGTCAGAGGTATAGTTTAGCCTGTATAACTCTATTCAGAGCAAAAATAATTACTGTTTAATTTTCCAAAAAGATTTCTATATTCTTTGAGAGACTGAGGATTTGACATTCTGCCTTTTTTTTTGTTTTTGGTCTTTTTTGTTTGATTTTGGTTAATAGAAGCAGATGATATTAGCAAAAATCTAAAGTTTAATCAATAGTAGGACGTGCAGCTCTGTGTGAGATGTGCTTTTTCTTTTTGGCATATGTGCTTTTTCTTTTTTCCTTCCTCTTCCTACAACTCACTCCAACTCCTTCCCTTCACTTCTTTCCCTCTGCAGCACCATCAAATTGCTGGAGGGAGTGACTGGGCCATTGGATCTAAATATTACTCAGCTCTAATCATATTGCGTCAGAAATTGTAAGTAAAACTGAGCTATAGCACATTAGAAACATCCAGAGATTTGGCTCTCAAGGAAATCATGTTTTCTCTCCTTTGAATCTCAAGATGCCTGAAGGAGAGTAAAAGAAAATCTGCAAGAGCAGAGACCTGAGGGACTCAGTAGAAATGATAATGCTGATTTTTTTTTTTAATTCCTGGGGGAAGAAATATTTCTGAGTTTTCCACCTACAAAACAGAATAGTGTGGGATTCAGACTGTTGGCTTCATTTTCCTTGACTTCTTTGAGAACTTTATATTCCACTAAAGTGTATGTTATATAAAAGGGGGTCAGTTGACCTGCCTATAATGGTTACAGGAGTTTGTAACTTTGTTTTACTAACTAGTGTGTGCACTCAGTTGAGGAAACTGCTAGCTTTATTAGCACTGAAACTGATCTTTCACCATCACTAGGGAACAGAGCAAATCAACATTCACAAAGATGCCTTCATTCTTACCTCCACCTCTACCTCCTCTGGCTCACAACATCCTCAACAGTTACCATCCTACTGGGAAATGGGAACAGGTACTCTGGAAACATCTCTTTCTACACATACACACACACACACCATTTTCTACAACAGCTATCCCACTCCAGAGACCAACAAGGGTTATCATTTCATTTTTAAAAAGCCTCTTAGAGATGAGAGAGAATAGGAGGTTGTAATTGCTCGAAAATTTCTAGAGGAATCACTGAGAGATGCTATGTTCTTAGCCAATGAGTAAGTCGTCCCATGTTCCTTGTGCCAGGATTCATATTCCACACCCTATATCCTTTCTGCTTGACCATGGTAAAGGCAAGTATAGCACTGTTTGCCACAGCTGGAAAGTCATTACATGTTTAAATGCTAGATGCAATGGGAGATTTTTCTTGCTAAAAATTGCATCAACATGGTGTCATCAAAAACTGGCTCTGGTCACCTGCTCTTCTTTTTCATGAATGCATAGAAAACTAGAGGAAACATGGAATGAGGAAAGAGATATGCTGAGGTTGCCATGATTTTAAAAAGAATTGAGTAGTTGTTCAGCCTTAGCATAATCTGACTGCTAGCCTGGAAACTCTGATGGGAACTTCACATATAGAGATTTTATCATCGAAGACCTAGTCTGGCAGCCATTTTCATACTCCACCCTCCCTCACATAGACCTCCGGTATTTTAATTGTAAACATTTTTCTGGATCAGTTTGCATTCTCATTTGTTGTAACCACATATTTGCATTTCAAATGCCACAAAATAAATAAATAAATAACACAGAAGTTCTTAGCTCATTCTAAATGAAATTTCTAGCTTTTTACAATGCAAATTTCTCTTGTGGTCTAGCATGCTGGTCAGGAAATGCCAATGTTTCAAAATGATTCCAACGTCTTGTGGGGGGAGGGGGAAGAAGTTCATCATATTCCATTCTCTTTGGACTTGCTGCTGACTTTCTTATCCCCAAGGTTGAATTACATTCAGCTAAGATTGAGGAAATTTTAAAACCAAGCCCATTTGTAAATTGAGAGCTGCCTGCCAATGAAAGCCATATGTAATCTCAAATCCTGATTTTAATCAGTAGTTTCAACTTTTTCACTAAGTAAAGCTTTATGCCAGAATGCTCATGAGACAATCCTCAAGTGTCATTAGCATAATTGTGCAGCCTCAGGGATTAAGAGTAGGATAGATCTGGGCTAAAGTCCAGCTCTGCCACTAACTAGCCTTGTGACCTTGAGCCAGTTGCTTCATTTATATTAACCTCAGGTAGCAGCTCTCTCATTTGGCTTTTGTGAGGATTAAATAAACTAAGGCCTGAAGAATACATTGTTTGAGGTCTGAAACATTATGAGTGCTCAGTATGTATTACCTAATGTTATTCTTCCCCCTAAAGCTTTCAAAAGACCTGAAGAGACATTTTACAAAGAAACAAAATCTAGACTGGCACCAGACTCCTCATCAGAAAGACTGAGTCTAGCAGACAATAATACTTCCAAAGTTCTGTGACAATGAGATATTTTAACCTAAAATTCCATATCCAGCCAAATTAGAAATAAGCTATGTCAATATTCAGTAGTAGAAAAAAACCCAGAAATATCCCTATAGTTGAACAAGGTTGAATGCATTGATTCTGGCTGCAGTAGAGAATATTTCACCCCACGGGGAGGTATGGGCATCTATAAGCAGGTGCTAAGGCAGTACTTATTATAAGATTTAGGCTTGTGCCTATTGATTTTGGAAAGGATGCCAGGAGGTAGGGTTTGCTCTGATTTGGGTGCTGTCAGGTGGTGGGAAGGATCCTATGAAAAGGTATCTTAATAATTTTTATCTAGGAGTCCATAGAAATGGAGCAGGTATGTCTAAAGATTAAGGGGTACAGAAATAACAATCACTCATGCTAGCTAGGAGAGAGGATGCTGGACATTATTAAAGTTTGCTCTGTGTTCTCATTGCTATCTGTGCACAGACACTTTTCCAGAGTGATCCTGTTTTATATTTGCTCCATCATGGTTACAGAGTCAACCTATCTGATGTTGGTGTTCCGTGAAATTGTCCATTTGAATAGGGAGCATCACTATTAGCAGCAGGTCTGCTGCCAGCTGACAGCAATTTTTTTCTCCATGGAAGGGAAGCAAAGGGACATTTTTAGACATGCAAGAACTCAGATATTTTAGCTTACACACACTTTTCCCTAAGAAGCTACTTGAGGATGTGCTAGAGCAAAAACAACAGAATGAACCAAAACAAGGTTTTGAGTCCAAGAAATATTGGCACCAACCCAGACCTTTCGACAAGCTGTTGCTACAAAAGGACAGAGTAACGGATCCAGGCATCTGGCTTTCAGGGGTGTGGAGATCTTTCTAAAGACTGGGTCTCCATCCTTCATTCATCTGTGACCAGATAGTCTTGAATGAATCCATCTTTGGTACAGAGAACCAAAAATATCCTAACGAGGTCCACAGCATATACTGATCCTTACATACTTACTGGTGTAGACTTTAAGCAAATGGAATATAATGGCATCAATAAATTGAGGATGAAATGTAATATATGAAGGTTAAAAATGAGGGAAACGATTATTTCTTTGTCACCACTGGTGTTTTTACAAAGGACAGATAAAGGCAGAAGGAACAGGGGAGGGGCTCTTTCTCTTGAGTGCACCCAGGATTCTGTGCGATTCTTCAGAATTCCAAAATGAAATTGGAATCTACTGGACATGAGTTTGAGCAAGTTCCAGGAAATGGTGAAGGACAGGGAAGCCTGGCATGCTGCAGTCCATGGGGTCACAAAGAGTCAGACATGACCGGGCAACTGAACAGCAACATATAGCAATGATATTACTAGGCAATCATTTAAAATCCCCTTAAAGAAAAAAGACGTAAATTATGCACAACTTACGGTAAATCAATCATCTCAAATCATAACTCACTAATCCAATCACAACTTACCACATCACACCAATGGGTTTTAACACCTGAGTTCCAGAATTGCGATTTTAAATGAAGTAGGCAAATGCTTTAAAATCATCACTTAAATTAAGCTAATCCTATAGTAGGAAAAAATGAGAGGCAGAAGTTAAGCTTTCCACAGCATCGTTTGATCTGTAACTGTTTTCCAGTTGGGAGGCAAGACAGTGGGGACAAAATGAACAAGTAAAATAAGCAAACCAGAGGCAGGGATAGGCACATGAGGCAGGAGGTGCAGAACTGAGTGAGAAACAGGTGCATAAAGAGAAAAAGAAATTTTAAATACATTACACAAGGTGAAAGAGTTTAAGATTGAAATTACAAGGGAAGAAAAATTGAAGAGTGACTAAAACCACTAGTGAGGAAATATGATGGAAACAGGAAAGAATGAAGGTGATATTAACAGCAACTTGGGTTGGGTATTTGAAGATGAGGGAGATAGCAAATATTTTCCAAACTATTGATAGTTTTTAAAATTATATTTCTATGATTTTGTACAATAAAAGGAACAGAAAACAGTGAACCTTAAATTTAGATGTTATAAAATTTGACAGGAAAGGTCAAAATTGGGAGAATTTATTACAATTTATTTTTTTAAATGTTAAGAAGCAACGTTTCCTGAATAATGTAACTAACCAAACTAAATTCTAATCTCAAATAAAACAGACAATATAGAGTACAGAAATAAAACACTATCACTTTTACAATAGTGTGAGTTTGATAAATAGTTTCAAGGATTCTTAAAGATTTGTGGTCAACTCACTAAATTGGTTCTCCTTTTTCACTACAAGATGAATTCTGAATTTGGTGGGCAGGTGACAGACTCATAAAGTAACCTTTAAGATTTCATTCAATCTATTTAAATTGGCTTGAAAACTGGCTGGCAGGCTATCAAATGAAAGGGCAACAAAGTGACATTTTGGGTGCCTGATGAGGTTCCCCAGAAACCAACATTAATTCAGAGTCTCACTGAATATACCAATAGAACAGAACCCTCTCAGAGGCAACAACTGAATAAAACTACATATTCTAAGTACTTACTAATCTAAGGCATCAACCTTATTATATGAAAATTGAATGGTTTTTGCATTTTGATAACAATTTACCATCGATCAGGATTAAAAACGAGCTTCAGTAGGCAACACTCCAGCAAAAGAGAAGTTAAATTTAACAAGAGAAATTCCTTCTGCCTGACTTATTTTTTTCCGTTTACAGAAGGAAAGGAGGAAGGAAAAGAGAAGGCCAAGAAACACCCCCTCCAGCTTCCAGCTTCCAAAGAAGTCCCAGAAGGGGGACAATCGAATCCCAGGTGGAGGGAGAGGAGTGAGAGATGGATCCTCTATAGAAAGAAGCATGCTCAGCCTCCTGGTTCTACTGCCCCTTGTTGGGAACTGAAAATTCACTTCCTCTGGCAAATGACGCAGCGAATTAAATGTGAACATCCTTCACACCTGTTCCTGTTCCTAAGGCAATGAGATTTGACACAAGTGAGCAAGATGACAATATAAATCCTAAGTTGCATGGAGAAATTTATTACGTTTTTAGTAAAACCATACCCTAATCACTCAGTGCTTCAACTGCCCCACTTGCAAACACAGAAATCTTTGTCTACAGAATCCTCACACAGATGGCATAAGAATTCATAAAGCTTAGAAAATATACTTTTCCTTAGAGAAAATGAATTGCATGAATCCCGGATGTTTCCTAACATATTAATAAAATCTTGACTTCCCCATAATAGTGTATGGGACTATTATGATCATCCAGTACACCACCTGCATTCCAAATGAAAATATGATCATCTTATCAAGGCTGAAATCACTTGTCTGAAGGAGATCTGGCAATTTTCCTCAATAACTCAGTCTAATATAATTACATATAATTTGTCATAATGATAAGTAAGACAACAAAATGACAAACAGAGTGCTGAAAACAACCAGTAGGAGACAGGAGTGTAACATATGCCTCGCTAATTGTGATGAAAGATACTTCACTACTTCAGTGATCAATATCCAGTAGATACTCAGGTGAGAAGCTTAAATATTTTAGAAATGAATCAAAGAAATTATACTCCCAGATGAGTAATGGTATCATAAAGGCAATATCTGTTTTGCTTTATTACTGACACATATTCAAAATTTTGGATTCGAACACAATGGGTTTTTTGCTGAGTTGACCTTCCTATGTGAGAGGGAATTCTTTTGTCCTCTCTAACCCTGGCTTAACTCCAATAGCTTTCCTTCTTCTAGCCCTGAACACTGCAGAGTGTATAGACCAAGAATAGCAGGGTCAAAAGCCTACTTTCATTTTTTTCTCCTTTATTTGCTGATTTAGTCTGTATTTCTATAACATGCTGTTTCATAAGGAGAGAAAAGTAAACTTGAGGTGGCATGTCTTGATGAGAAACTTGAGGTATGTATGTAAACCTGCAAGAAAAGGGAAAACCACGATTAAAATTTTTTCTTGTTCAGTAACTCATTTTTGTTTTCCATTATCAGCAAGAAGTGCTAGAACAAGGCAAAGCTATTCATATTTTAAGAGGTAGATCGACTTCTGTTCTCTATTCCCAAGATGAAACTAGTAGACAAGGAAGAAGACTCCCCTCCCACCCTCCTATCATATGTCTCTTTCCCTGAAGCTACTCCTGGATAAATGGGACAATGGTCCTATTGGAATTTATCATCACACATGTGTGCATGCACGCACACACACACACACACACACACACACCTTGCCATGTGTATGTGTTGCTGCTGCTGCTGCTGCTAAGTCGCATCAGTCGTGTCCAACTCTGTGCGACCCCACGGACAGCAGCCCAGCAGGCTCCTCCGTCCCTGGTATCCTCCAGGCAAGAACACTGGAGTGGGGTGCCATTGCTTGCTCTGGTGTATGTTAGTACTGTGTGATGGGTAAGTCAGTCATTCACAAATACCTATTCATTCTCTCTCCATGATGCTTCTACAAGACTGCAAGTAAGTCCCTGAGGATTCAGAGGAGAATCAAAGGGCCGCTACCTTCATGGAATTTTCACTCTGAACATCGTAGACTTCACCCAATGATTAAATAATGGACATGTGCAAAGTGTTATTTAAGAAAAGCCCCACATGCAGGAAATCAGCCCTGAATGTTCAATGGAAGGACTAATGCTGAAGTTGAAGCTCCAATACTTTGGCCACCTGATGCAAAGAGCTGACTGATTGGAAAAGACCCTGATTCAGGGAAAGATAGAGAGCAGGAGGAGAAGGGGACAACAGAAGATGAGATGGTTGGATGGCATCACCGACTCGATGCACATGAGTTTGAGCAAGCTCTGGGAGTTGGTGATGGATAGAGAAGCCTAGCGTGCTGCAGTCCATGGGGTCGCAAAGAGTTGGACATGACTGGGAGACTAAATAACAACCACATGAAGGGGATACAGTCCATTTCTTCCATTTTTGTGTGAGTGACCACATGCAAAGACCCCAGCACAGAACACAGATTTACTAAGCCCTTGTTACGAATAATGTATTAAAGGCCCTTAGAGCAATGCTTGGTGTGTGCCAAGTATTCAGTAAGTGACAGGAACATGTAAATAGACCCTTGCTAAGGAATTATGTGTTTCTACTCAAATTTTTCTCATGTCACTCAAAGTAGACTAGAAATATTTCACTCTTAACATTGTTGGTATACCATCCCCAAAAGTTGGTGTGCAAAGCGCCAAAGGTCTTAATTAGTAGCTGAAATCTCCTTCTTTTTTCTTTTATTACCTATTCTCTTGGGCTTCCTAGGTGGCACTAGTAATTAACGAACCTGCCTGCCAATGCTGGTAGACGTAAGAAATGTAGGTTCAATCCTTGGGTTAGGAAGATGCCCTGGAGGAGGGCAGGGCAATTCACCTCACTATTCTTGCCTGGAGAATACCATGGACAGAGGAGCCTGGTGGGCTACAGTCCCTAGAATCACAAAGAGTCAGACACAACTGAAGTGACTCAGCGCTCACCTACCCTATCCAAGGTATCTACAGGTTCAATCCCTGGTTGACAACAGATGATGCAGCAACAAGAGCATGGGATTTAGAGTTAACTAGACTTATGTATAAGTTGTGCTCTAGCCATGATTGACCATGTAAACTTAAATCATCTGTGAGGTGGAAACTAATATTTGCCAGATACAGCTTCTAAGAGCCTGAGATGCAGGCACCTCGAGAAGGACCTACAACAAGCACTAATGACTATGACACCTGAGCTGTTCTTTGAGGATAAATGAGATTTGATTCTATATTTAGAGGCCATAGGTGAAAACCCACCCATGCACTGACACCTTCCAAGGATGATGAAAAGGCATTATTCCTATTTGTCCTAAGCACACACTAAACACGGTTGCAAAGCAGTGATTAACTTTCTACCAGCAAAGCGGCTGAAGACAGGCAGACTGGGGCTGCCTGTGATGGCACCAATGGAGTTAACTAGCCCACTTGGAGCCCAAGTCAAATGCAAGGTCAACCTACTGTCCCTATTTCATCAACAGCTTAATGGCAGATCCCGTTGCTGCCTTATTTAGAGTTTCGGTGCAAATCCTCAACTTGGGCTTCCTTTATAATACCCTGCAGTCTCTAAATTGCTGTGTAGGATTTTCTGAGGACTCGTCTGTGAGAACACCGTGGGCTGTTGGTTGTATGCATGCATGCACAAATAAGGGGCAGAAAGCTGGCTCAAGCAGAAGGACTTACATATTTTTTCCTCAAATGACATATTTGAGCATTAAAAACAATGTATTCTGGTCTCCTGCTAGAAAGGAATAATGAAACCAGAGTGTTGCCTTCCCCATAACTCTCACCTTTGAAGCGTGCAAACAGCAATGATCCTCCATTTGTAGGCAGCAACAGCCTCCAGAAGCTGCGGGAACAGTGCCAAGATCCCTGAGAAACCTCCACAGCTAATTGGGAACCGGCTTATTAGTGACACTTTTGAGAGTCAGGTTGTCACTGAAGAGAAACGAAGGAGAACACGGTGGGCGCAGTAGCCTGGAATTAGACTGTGGGAGGGAGGAAGGCTCCTCGCAGGAACACGGCTCTGTAATTTTCTCAAAAGCTGTGCTCAGCTGCCTTTCAAAAACTCTGGATGTCAGGAGGCTATAGGCAGCACCTTACCCTCCAAATCCTCCTTGAAAACTACCCCACAACCATCTACCTTGGGAGAAAGAGCTCTGTGGCCTTTCAATGTTACCCTGAATTATAGACAACAGAAGAAAAAAAAAGAAACATAATCCCTCTCAGTAACCTTCTGAACATGTGTCAATATTTTTATGTAGCTGAGTTTTTTTTTTTTTCTCACAGTTACTAGACAATTTCAGTAACAAATAACCCCTAAGGTTTTGTGTACATAAAATTTCAGTAAAGGGGGAAATGAATTGAAAATTTAATTTAAAAAAAAATAATATGTCAAAATACCAGTCAGGTCATATTTAGGAAACATCACAAGAAATGAACCTGATTAGTGACCGAGATTAAGACTTTTTTTTTTTAAGGAAGATGATTGCCAGCGTCAGGCCAGCAAGATGCTATGTCCCAAGTGCTGCCTTTAAGGTTCATGGGAAATGCTGCTCTGATAACAAACTGGGTTTCTCAGCTCCCACTCCACTGGAAGGACAGTATGCAATGTGGATAACCTTCACTGATTTTGTGCTAAGACTCTGGCCCTCACCCAAGAGAAAAAAATAGCAGCAGCATCTGTGTCACGGTGCATTAGCGATGGGAGCCACGCAAGCTGCGTGAGCCCCCATCACTGCCACTGGCTATGTTCTCCGCTGGGTAAATTGAATCTCCATGCTACCCTGATGGAAAGAAAGAAGCCTCGGCCCTGGAGTCAACTCCTGGAGTTTTACACTGGGGTGGGAACAAGCGAGGGAACTTTTCTGAAGGTACCAGAAGTCCAACCGAGCACAGTGAATGGAACACGGAAAACAGCTCACGGCACCTGCTTGCTGCCTTCCTCTATTAACTGTCTCTCTCATCTGCTTCAGCAAATTCACTCTTCTCTCCTCATAATAATGATTAGCTTTTGCACAGTCCATAATTCAACCCAATCTGTGATGATACATTTCCTGAATCTCTAGATAACTCAGTCTCTCCCTCTTTTGCTTTTAACATCACACACACATGCAATTAGTAACACAAAATCGGGTTGGTTGTCTACCCAACAGTTACCAATTTTCTCCTCTGTTCTCCTTTGCTAGCATAGTCTGCCTCCCATAAGAACCTAAAATGTCAGTCACCGGTCTTCCTAGCTTCCTTACTGCTAGACACAGTGATGTGACATAGCTTTAGGGTGGCCATGTAACACAGTCCTGGGGTGGCAGTGTGATGATGTGTCATATCCACAGCGGCCAAGTGAAAAAGTTCTTGGATGGTGAAGTAACCACGTTCCGGAATAGCCATGAGGAGAGACACTTGGGGAGCAATGTGACACAGGTCTCTGGTGGCCACAGGACGCAGTCCTGGGTGGCCATGTGACACAGTTCTTGGAGGGGTGATAATATCACACAGGAGATAACCATGTGAAACGTTTCTAATCCACGAAGCCTAAATGATGTGTGGCACTTCTAGGAAAGCCATCCCCTCCATAAAAGAAGGATGAGAAAAAGGTCTTTCTCACCACTAGGACTTTCCTTTGTGTTCTCATCTTGGAACAGCTTTTTGTGTTAAATCATCTCAGTTGTGTTCAACTCTTTGCGACCCCATGATCTGTAGTCCTCTATGCTCTTCTGTCTGTGGGATTTTTCCAGGCAAAAATACTGGAGTGGAACAGCTTTTACATGACTATATGATGCAATGATGACAGACATTTCATCAACTAAGAACAGCAGACAAATGCAAAGTGCCTGGAACTTTGATGGCATCTTGAGCAAGTGTAACAACCCCTTGCTGGTCTACCCCTAGATTTCTTCTTAAGTGAGATAATGACTAAACTCCTGATATGTATGTCATACACACATGAGCACACACATGTACTACTTATTTTTATTGCACGTACATATTGTATTGTTATTTAGTCTCTAAGTCGTGTCTGACTCTTTGCGACCCCACAGATTGTAGCTCACCAGGCTCCTTTGTCCATGGGATTTCCCAGGCAAGAATACTAGAATGGGTTGCCATTTCCTTCTCCAGGGGATCTTCCCGACCCAGAAACCAAACTCCTGTCACCTACATTGGCAGGTGAATTCTTTATCACTGAGCCACCAGGGAAGACCACGTATTTTATTTCATATTCACAATTCTGCTAGCATAGGAAACTACAAGCATTTCCCCATCGACATTAAAATTATATTTGCAAGCTAAGAAATGAGTTTTTTTAATAAGAATTTAGAACCAAAAATTCCAATTGAAACTTTGTGAAGAGTAGAATGAGTAATTAACTTCGGTTACATAAATATGAGGCAAACAGGCTTCCAGACCTGCAGTAAAGACAAACAGGGCTTTTTGATTGACTGAGTTATGTGCTAAACACTCTGTGGTTAAGAAGTTCCAGGAAATGAGTGGTCATTTTGTGTAAGAAGCTCATGGCCTCATGTGAGATTAAAAGTCCCCCAATTCCTGCCACTCAAAGTTTAAAATAAAGGAAACCCATCAATTTGCACTAAGGTACCTAGAGCTACCTACAGTAACGTGACCTTGACCAGAGTGAGTCTGAGCTTATGGTCTAGAGTTCAGAGGACTTCAAGCTGAAAGCTCTACAGCTTCCATATCAGTGATTTCAATTCACAATAGCACAGTGTGAAATCTAGAAACCTCGCTGACTATACGAAGGGATGTGAACAAGCAAGGACACACCAGAGCCAGCAGACAAATAATATCATCTGTCAAACATCCTCTGTACAGGACACAGAAGTGAGGCAGCAGCACAATTACTACAGGGTAACTCCCAGCTTGTTTTCTGTGTATTGAAGTAGGCTGAATCTCCTACCCCAACTCACTATAGTAGTATGAGGCGAAGACAAATATCATATGATACCACTTATATGTGGAATCTAAAAAAATTATACTTATTTACAAAACAGAAACAGACTCACAGTCATAGAAAGTAAACTTATGATTATCGAAGGGGAAAGATGAGGGGGTAGATAAACTAGGAGTTTGGGATTAACATACATATATATAAATATATGTATACTACTATGTATAAAATACATAGTCAACAAGGACCTATTGCATAGCACAGGGAATGCTACTCAATATTATGTAATAAACCATGATGGAAAAATATTAAAAAAGAATATATATAATTGTATATGTGTGTTTAACTGAATCACTTTGCTGTATACCTGAAATGAACCTGATACTGTAAATCAACTATATTCCAACTTTAAAATAGCTTCTAATTAAAATGAACAAAGAAACTGTATGAATAAATGTCTGGTTTCTTGGATAAACTGGACTGGGGAGATTTGAAGAGAAAAATAATGAAATTACAACTAACAGAATTTATGGAAGTCAAAGTATTAACCAAAAATGAATGAATGAATCCATCAATATCCCTACACTGTTGATGCAGGGTATATAAATATTTGTCTATTTCACAGATATATCTACTTAATATCAAAGTTGAGAACTAAACGAAAACTTCTGATTATCCCAGAACAAATGAGTAGTTAAGCAAGGTAATTCTTCCCTAATGCAATCCTCCTGTTCTTTGATAAAATGTGTGTTTTTCGGACAGGATTTCCTAATGTGTAGGGTTTTTCAAGAAAGTTTTCTAAGGTCAAATAAATGTGGAAAATACTCTGTACACAAAGCTGAACCTGCTGCTTTGAGGCAACCTTTCCGAAGCCTTTACTATGCAGCAGGAATATCTGAGACTAGAGAGAGAGCTCCTCTAAAAATCATGTCACCATTATGTAAGCCTTCCTCATGAACCATCTCGAGACTAGTTTCTTGCAGAATGTAATTTGAGAAACACTGATTTAGGGTTTAAAATCCAACCCACAAATAATATTTAATTTCTACATGTACTTCCTTTAAATTAAAATTTTTAAATTTATTATAATTATTTAGAATTTAACCTTGTATTCGATTGCATTTTCACTCATCAGCAGTCTCTTTTATGACTTCATTACTCTGGAGATGTTAATATTAATGCATGGTTTGGTCTGATAGAGCAGTTTTTTAAATACATTTTCAAGGATGGGTCATGACTAATACATTTTCTGATCTCCCCTCCAAATATGTGAAAATATTTTTTTCTGTATCGTTATTGTGTGACATTCATCTTGGTTATGTACAAAATTATTCAGTCCTGGAATCAGGCCTCAAAATGGGAGGCAAAATTTGTTATATATTATTGCACAGACCTTAGGGGCAAGCCTGAATTGTTCTTCTGTATATAAATTTGTTTGGGGATAAGAGAAAGGGAATAAGCATGAAGTAAAACCTGGATACTCATAGGCTGCCTATTTGTTTTGATTCATACTATTGAAATGTTTGATAGTATGTATATAGTGTGAATATCCAAACCAATTTTGAATGAAATTTGCAAAACACTTTTAATCTATATGACTCGTTTACTATGGAGTCTCAAATTGCTGGGGCATAAACATGAAAAGCATTCTTTTAATTCAGTAGTTGGTACCTTCCATGTTCAAAGGTAACTCGTTTCCTACTGGGTACCCAGTTTCTTAACTGGCATCTCAGTTTGACTCAAAATCTCATTTTTCTGGAAGGTCTCACTTTAGTTATTAAAAGACAAACACATTCCTTTTAACTCACAATCTATTAAATTCAAAGTTTACCTCTACTCCTTAGAAGTTCACCCTATCCCCTTCCCTCAGGATATACTTGTGGTTCTAGGGTTTGAAGTGGAGAGGTCTGAAGTGAAGCAGAACTATTAGAAATCCATGTTCACTGTGGATCTTTAATATAATAAAGCAGTTAAAAAAGCAGGGGAAGACTAACACTTAATAGTAACTCATTTTCTCGTGTGATTCCTAAACTTGTCCACTTGACACACACACGTACACAATTGTGTTATTTGCACAGAACACTGGGGAAAATGGATAGGGGGCTGGGGTTTCTATACGACTTGGAGAAAAGCTTTTATTATGAAAAACAAAATGCAAAATATTGATATTATATTAAATACTGAATTTGCGTAACACTTCCAGTAAAATTTTATTAGTCTTTTTTAGTCACTTGATCTTATTTCCAAGAATAAAATTTTCTTTTAATCGGGTTTGTTTTACAGCTTTATCAAGGTATAATAAACGTTATATATTTTGTGTTATCAAAGTACACAATTTGATAAGTTGTTTTTATTATATAAGTTTCAGGTGTACAGTATTATTATTCCACATCTATATAAATACAAAGTGATCACCATCACATGTCCAGTTACCACTGATCACCACACAGTTGATCCCCTTTATCTATTTCCCTCACCTCCAACCCCCTTTCCCTCTGGCAACTACTAATCTGATCTCTGTATCTACGAGTTAGTTTTGTTTGTTCATTTGTTTTATTTTTGTAGGTTCCACATATGAGTGAAATCATAGAGTATTTGTCTTTCTCCAGCTGACTTATTTCATTTACTATAATATATTCAAAGTCCATTCATGTTGTAAATAGCAAGATTTCTTCCTTTTCTAAGGCTAGATAATGTTCCCTCCCGTTGGATGGGGCTTGCCCTCAGACCAGCTTCCATGTCTACCCTCCACTGCTGCTGCATTGGTGTGTGGGGTCATTGTTTAGATGGCTGTGGGGGCCAGCCAAAGTCAGGGGCGGGCAAGCTCTCAGCAGGGTGCACCCACTTGCATTAACAGGTTAGAAAGAGCATTTTAAAATGCTGCCTGCCAGCACCTGAATTAGCAAGGTAGCCTAAAACTGCAAAAGTGGCTCCTGCCAGTATCTCTGTACCTGGCTAGCATCCCAGATGGGTTTTGCCTCTCTAGCTGATGCTTCAAAGTTAATAAATGGGCCCACTTCACCTGTGGTCCAAGTGCTTTTCAATCTAGTGTTTTTGCACTGGTTTGGGGGTTGAGTGAGTTTGACTACAGCTGCATTGAGAGAGAGTTTTCCACTCTCTGTAGTTCTATAGTTTTCCTGGACATAGTTCCCATTGGTTTTCAAAGCCAGGTGTTTGAAAAGACCTGTTTGAAACGGTACCAGAGAAAAGACTGGTACCTTTGTGATCCTTCCTGATGATATCACAGCTAAGGTGTGTATGCTTTTTTTTTCCTTTGGCAAGACCATCCCTCTGCCTCTCCTATGTCTCAATACTGTCCTTTTAACCTTTGCTGTGGAAGCTCTGTTCATCCAGTTTTTATGGCTCTTTTCTGAGGGAATTATTCCACATACAGTTGTAGATTTATTGAATGAGGAGGAGGAATGAGTTCAGGATCTTCCTATGCCACTATCTTGCACTATCCTACAACTTGGTGAGCTTTGCCATGTGCATATGATTATGAAACCATCACCAAATCAACATAATACTCATGCCCATTCTGCAAAGGCTTTCCTAAAACAGTCTTGTAATCCTTTCTTCCCGTTCTTTCTTCATGCCATAGACAGGCAACCACTAATTTATTTTCTGTCATTAATATTTACTTGAACTTTCTGGAATCATAGGTGTATATTTTCTTTTATTCAGAGTCTTTTACTCATGTTAATTACTTTAGACTCATCCATGCTGTTGTATGCATAAATATTTACATTGTATATATTTCATTTTATTTATATATGCAATTTATATTTTGCAATTTCACAGTATTTATATATGCAATATTTACACTGCATTATATTTCATTATATGGCTATACCACAACTAATTTAGGCATTAACTTGTTGGTGGTCACTTGGATTGTTTCCACTTTGTTATTATAAACAAAACTGCTATAAATATCCATGTACATGTCTTTTTGTGAACATATGTTTTCACATCTCTTGGATAGGATTAGAATGGCTGGATCATATGAGGAGGGTATGCATTTTTTACAAAACTGCCAAATTCTTCTGAAATCATTTTCCCATTTTCTTTTACCACTAACAATGTTTGTAGATTCTAACATTGATGTTTCATATCCTCATAAAAGTTAGTGTGGTCATCGTTTTATTTTTACCCAGTCTAATGGGGGCATAGTGATAAATACTTTATTGTGTTTTTAATTTGAATTTCCCTAATGAATAATGCCCCTTAATGATCATAGCCTTGTCATGGCAAAGGGGCTGGCATAACTCAATGAAGCCATGAGCCATGTCATGCAAGGTCACTCAAGAGGGACAGGTCATAGTGGAGAGTTCTGATAAAAAGTAGTCCACTGGAGGACGGAATGGCAAACCACTCCAGTATTCTTGCCCTGAGAATCCCATAAAGTATGATAAAGCTTGATAAAGCATATGATATGGCAAGTATGATATGAGTATGATAAAGCAGAAAGTTGATACAAGAAGATGAGGTCCCCAGGACTGGAAGGTGTCCACTGTGCTACTGGGGAAGAGGGGCCTTTAAGATCCTTAAAGAAGGCCTTCTTAAATGAACGGTGCAAAGAAGTAGAGGAAAACGATAGAATGGAAAAGACTAGTGATACCTCCAAGAAAACTAAAGATACCAAGGGAACATGTCATGAAAGGATGCACACAATAAAGGACAAAAATGATAAGTACCTAACAGAAGCAGAAGAGATTAAAAAGAGGTGGCAAGAATACACATAAGAACCATACAAAAACAGTCTTAATAACCCAGATAACGATGATGGTATGGTCACTCACTTAAAGCCTGATATCCTGGAGTCTGAAGCCAAGTGGGCCTTAAAAAGCACTACTATGAACAAGGTTGGTGAAGGTGATGAAATTCCAGCTGAGCCATTTCAAATCCTAAAAGATGATGCTCTTAAAATGCTGCACTCAATATGTCAGCAAATCTGAAAACTCAGCAGTGGCCACAGGGCTGGAAAAGGTAGGTTTTAATTACAATCACAAAGAAGAGGCGTGCCAAAGAATGAGCAAACTACCATACAATTGAACTCACTTCACATGCTAGTCAAGTTATGCTCAAAATCCTTCAAGCAAGGCTTCAGCAGTATGTGAACTGAGAACTTCCAGATGTTCAAGCTGGGTTTAGAAAAGACAGAGGAACCAGAGATCAAATTTCCAACATTCATTGGATCACAGAGAAAGTAAGAGAATTCCAGAAAAACATCTACTTCTGCTTGATTGACTACACTAAAGCCTCTGACTGTGTGGATCACAACAAACTGTGGGAAATTCTTTAAGAGATGGGAGCAATAGACCACCTTATCTGCCTCCTGACAAACCTGTATGTGGGTCAAAAAGCAATAGTCAGAATATTACATGAAACAACAGACTGGTTCCAAATTGGGAAAGGAATACAATGAAGCTGTATACTGTCATCCTGTTTATTTAACTTACATTCAGAGTACACCAGGTGAAGTACCAGGCTAATGAATCACAACCTGGAAACAAGATTGCCAGGAGAAATATCAACAACCTCAGATATGCAGACAATACCACTCTAATGGCGGAAAGTGAAGAGGAACTAAAAAGCCTATTGATGAGAATGAAAGAGGAGAGTTAAAAAGCTGGCTTAAAACTCAACATTCAAAACACTAAGATCATAGATTCCTGTCCCATAACTTCACGGCAAATAGATGGGGAAAATGGAAACAATGACAGATTTTATTTTCTGGGGCTCCATAATCACTGCAGACTCTGACTTCAGACATGACATTAAAAGACGCTTGCCCCTTGTTGGAAAACTTATGGCAAACCCAGACAGTGTATTAAAAAGCAGAGACATCACTTTGTTGGCAAAGGTCCATTTAGTTAAAGCTACGGGTTCTCCAGTAGTCATGTATGAATGTGAGACCTGAACCATAAAGAAGGCTGAGCACAGAAGAATTGATGCTTCTGAATGATGATGCTGGAGAGTCTTGAGAGTCCCTTAGAATGAAAGGAGAACAAAGCAGCCAGTCTGAAAGGAAATCACTCCTGAATATTCATTGGAAGGACTGATGCTGAAGCTGCAGTTCCAATACTTTGGCCACCTGATGCAAAGAGCTGACTCATTGGAAAAGACCCTGATGCTGGGAAAGATTGAGGGCAAAAGAAGGAGGTGGCAGAGAATGAGATGGTTAGATAGCATCACCAATTCCACTGACATGAATCTGAGCATGTCTTCCCAGTCTATTTCTTCACTCCAGGGGGTAGTGAAGGACAGGGGAGCCTGATGTGCTACAATCCATGGGGTCAAAAAGAGTTGAACACGGCTTATTGACTGAACAACAACAACGAATAAGGATGAAAAAGAACTTTTCATGTACTTATTTGACATCTGTATATCCTTTGTGGTGAAGTGTGGGTTCAAATCTTTTGCCCATTTTATTGAGCTTTTTAAACTTATTATTGAGTTGTAAGAGTTTTTCATATTAAATATTCAAATTCTTAATCATATACATATTTTATAAATATTTTCTGTCTATATGTGTCTCTGTTTTTCTTTTTCTTTAGAGTGTCTTTTGAAGAGCAAAGGTTTTTAATTTCAGTAAAGTTCAATTATTTAATTTTTACTTTATATACTTCTTGGTTTGTCTGTTGTACTTAAGAAATCTTTGCCAAACCAAAGGTCATGAACATTTTCTCCTAATAGTTTTATATTTTTAGCTCTTACACTAAAGTCTACGATTCATTTCAAGTTATTGTTTTTATATCACGTGAGGAAAAGAACAAGCTTCATTTTTCCAAATGACTATCCAATTGTTCCAACACTTGTATAAAACATTATCTTTCCCTAGTATTCTGGTAAAATCAATTAATGATACATGTGTGGGTCTATTTCTGGACTGTTGGTTTATTTTACCATCTCCTTAATGCTAGAGTTACACTATCCTATTTATTGTAGCTTTATAATAAGTCTTTAAATTATGTAGTGTAAGAACTCCAATTTTTTTCTTCTTTGATAAAGTTGTTTTAAATACTCTTAATCCTATGCATTTTCATGTATTAGAATCAGCTTGTTATACATCAAAAGCCTGCTTTTCATTAGTAATGCATTGAATCTATAGCTAAAAGGAGGGAAATTTGTCATCTTAATATGAATGTTCTGATCCATCAATAGATATATCTTTTTAGTTATCTAGGTTTTTAAATTTCTCTCTGCAGCATTTTGCAGTTAAAGTGTAGATCTATACTGTCAGGAGGGTGTATACTCCTCGCTTCTTGTCTCTTCACAACAAAGACTTGGAGTGATAGACATTAAAGCCCTCGGCGGGTCACAGCTCTCGGGTCTCGGACAGACCGTGTTAGAGCTCTTAGACAAATCAGTGGTACAGCTCCGTGTTATAGCTCTATTTTATTTAGATAATAAAAGGAGAATCCATCCTTGAGGCGTGAAGGCATGTCGACCCAAAGATGCAAAGAGAAGAGCGTCCCAGCGCGCAGGAGAGAAAGAGCCCCCAGGCCCTTTGGCTCCTCTTTTTATATGTTTTTTTCCTCCCTCTGGGCCTGCCCCATGTAAACTGGGCTAGCCAGGAGTGTTGTTTGTTCTACCTGAGGTCCTCACTCTGGTCCTTGGACCTCTCTTTGTTCTATTTTTGCGGGCTTTTCCTTTCCTTATCTTTTAGCCACCGCCATTCTGGACTCCTGTTTCCTATTCCAACTACCTAACAATACCATTTTTCAAATTTATCAACCCTACCTCAACCTAACACTCTCCTTCTAGAATCTAATTCTTTCTTGAAACTTCTTTTGAAATTAGCTAATAACTGATGTCATCTTCTGTCCAGATTAACACTCTATCACCAACTTTGTATCGTAAGAGGAAGAATTTGCTGCTATGCATTAAATATTTCATTAAGTTATTTAAGCATAACCCATTGGGTTTAAAGATAAACTCATCTCAAACTATCACCATGAACTGTCTACACCTTATTTTCAGGAGACCACTGGGGAAAAAATTATGCATAAAAATGATGTAAACAACATCTGTTTCAATCACTGATTTAATCCTCTCAGAGACAACTGAAAGCATAATATTTTTGTCACACAAGAGTTTTAAATGGGTTAAGTTCACATGATGGCAGACATAGAGGAAAACCATAATGGTAAAATATGAATAGCAGAGGGTTTAGCTTTAGCCATACAGTCTTAGTTCACAAAAATAACAAATCAGTCACATAGAAACTTTTCTGGCAAGTTGTATGTCAACCAAGAATGAACCTTAGCGTCAGTTTCCTAGGCTGCCAGACTTTAAAACCAGAAAACAAGTAATAAAAAGACAAGTATAAATCTTTCAATAATCAAGTTAAATTGTCAATGGACTGAATGCTCTGATCAAAAGGCACAGGGTGTCTGATTGGATAAAAAATAAGACCCATCTACATAATGCTTACAAGAAACTTCAGAGCTAAAGACACACACAGGCTAAAAGTGAAAAGCTTGAAAAATATTTCATGCAGATGGAAGTGACAAGAAAGCTAGGTTATACTCATATCAGATAAAATAAATTTTAAAACAGGCAAAAATGAAAGACAAAGAAAGGTGTAACATAATGATGAAGGGATCAATACAAGAAGAGGACACAACACTCAACATATACGTTCCTAATAAGCACATAAATATGTAAAGCAAATATTACAGATATAAAGAGAGAAAACTGACAACAAAACAATAATAGGAGGGAATGTTAACACTCCACTGACATCAATGGACAGATCACCCATACCGAAAATCAATAAGGAAACAGAGTCTTAAATGACACATTAGACCAGTTAGAATTAACAGATATCTATCCTAACCAAAACAGCATAATGCACATTCTTATCAAATGTACATGAAACATTCTCTAGGATGGATCACTACTAGGAAACAAAACAAATCTCAACAAATTTAAGAGGATAGAAACTATATCAAGACTTTCTTCTGATCACAATGGTATGAAACCAGAAATAAACTACAAGGAAAATGGGAAAAACAAATATGTGGACACTAAAAAAAAAGACTAATGGGCCAATGAAGAAATCAAAATATTTTGAGAGAAATGAAAATAAAAACACAACATTTCAATATCTATGCGATGCAGCAAAAGTATTTAGTTTTAAGAAAGAAGTTTATTGCAATACAGGCCTACCTTAAGGAATAAGAAAAATATCAAAAACCCTAACCTATCATCTAAAGGAATTAGAACAAGAAAAACAGTGATATATCACCTAACACCTCTCAGAATAGCTATCATCAAAAAGACCACAAATAATAAATGTTGGTGAGGATGTGTAGAAAAGGAAATGCTGGTACACTGTTGGGAATGTACAGCCACTATGGGAAATAGTTTGGAGGTTCTTCAAAAAACTAAAAATAGAATTACCTATATTTAGTATTTAGTTCTTCAAAAAACTAAAAATACAATTACTTATATTCAGTGGAATAAGTAATTCCACTCAGGTATATATCCGGAAAAAAAATGAAAGCTCTAATTTGAAAAGATACATTACCCCAATGTTTACGGCAGTATTATTTACAATAGGGAAGACATGGAAGCAAATTAAATGCCCATCAACAGATAAGCAGAGAAGACATGGTATATATACACTACTACATATAAAATACATACATCATATATATGTTACATATAAATATACACTACATATAAAATACATATATAATAAGGGCCTACTGTATATCACAGGAACTCTACTCAGTACTCTATAATAACCTATATAGGAAATGAAGGTTGCTCAGTCATGTCTGGCTCTTTGCAACTCTATGGACTATGGACTCTATACAGTCCATGGAATTCTCCAGGCCAGAACCCTGGAGTGGGTAGCCGTTCCCTTCTCCAGGGGATCTTCCCAACCCAGAGATCCAACCCAGGTCTCCCATATTGCAGGCAGATTCTTCGCCAGCTGAGCCACCAGGGAAGCCTAAGAATATCGGAGTAGGTAGCCTATCCCTTTTCCATCGGATCTTCCCAACCCAGGAATCGAACTGGGGTCTCCTGCATTGCAGGTAGATTCTTTACCAATTGAGCTATGAGGGAAGCCCAACCTATGTAGGAAAAGAATCTAAAAAGAGTGGATATATATATGTATGTATAACTGATTCACTTTGCTATACAGCAAAAAGTAACACAACGTTTTACATCAACTATACTCTGATAAAAATTTTTTAAAACCTTTTATCAGGTAAAGATTTGATAGTACCACTAACGCTAAAATATAAGTGACTAATAAATGTTATCTTCCACTGAGAGAAATAAAAAAAATATGATGTGGCATACATACATACATATATTACTCATATGTGTAAGGTTACTCATATGTGGAATATTACATATGTGGAATATATGTATCACACATATGGAATATTACTCACCCATAAAAAATAATTAAATTCTGCCAATTGCAACGTCATGGATAAATCTAGAGGGCATTATGCCTAGTGAAATAGGCCAGACAGAAGGAGACTAAAACAGCATATTATCTCTTATATGTAGACTCTAAAAAATAAAACAAACAAATGAATAGAACAAAAGAGAAAAAGACCCACAAATACAGAGAACAAACTCATGGTTATCAGTGGGGAGAGGGAAGGTGAGAGGGACAAGATACGGGGAGCAGTTTAATAGGCACAAACTACAATGTATAAAATAAAAGCTACAAGGATATATTGTACAGCACAGGCAATATGTCCAGCATTGCATAACAACTTTAAATGGAGCATAATCTAAATAAAATTTGGAATCACCATGCTGTACACCTGAAACTAAAAAATATTGTAACTATACTTAAATAAAATAATAATAAATAGAGATGAGTATAGGCAACTTCTTTAAGGAGATTTATTTAACAGTAAGCAGAAAAGGGGCTTTAATTGTGGACTGTTAGGGAAAGAAAATGAAAAGATCAAAGTCTCTAATTTGTTGGATTAAGTGTATGTTAACACTGTTAACCAAGATTAAAATTAGATATGGAATAATGACATTAGAGATTCGGAAGAGGTCAATTGTGGGTTTACTTTGGAGCCTACTAGGTCTGAATACAGAATTACCTAATCAAGGCAAGCCCGAATCAGAGACCACAGATCTCTGAACAGGGCTAATATCTCAACGGCAAAGATAAAAGTAAGGGAAACTGGGGCTTTCCCAGAGCAGCCCGTGGGGTTTGAGGACTGGAAAAAGTTGTCCTTTCTTGAACTAGGTATATTTAGGGAGAAAAAAAAAAAGAGTCCCCAAAGGCTCAACACAAAAAAAGAAAAATTAAGCAAACTGCATTCAAAAACAAAGTAAGAAACTCCAGTTGATTTGTAAAGCAAAGCTGTGATTATCACTTATGCAGAATGACCCTCAGGAATGCCAGTGACTAGACTATGGAAAGGAATGCTGTTAAAAGCAGAGACTTGGGAATATACATTCATTTCATGCTACACAAAGAAACTATCATTGTCTTCACCTCCTGAGGTTTTCATTCCTCTTATTAACTTTGGTTTGTTGAAAGTCCAACTTCGATAGCCCTTGGTTTCTTCCACCAGTCTGGTGAACCCCAACCGTTCCTTAGAAGCAGACATAAAATTGGAGTCAGGAGCAGAGTGCAGACAATTTGGGGGCTGCTTCTCATATCTCTTCTTTGAGGCTCTCAAGGAATTGAGAATCTACACACATCTATGGAAATATGATGAGTTCACTGGATACAATGAATTTGATACTTGGCCAAATGGAAAGGCAGGCTTAAAACTCAAGAAATGTGTTCAACAGAAGTAGAAAGTACAAATACCTGAATAGTCCCTATTTTACCCCTTCTCCCTTCCCTCCTTTAGCACTTGCTCAGTTCTCCTTTAAGTAGAGGAGCTTGGTAACATAATATAATAATATAAAACAAAAGTGAAGTTGAGCTTGAAGATGAAGAAGGAAAAATCAGGTGGGCTGAATGTTGAAGTAAGTTTCTGAAGGTTTGGAGTCAACAGTGGAAAATGAAGACTTTCAGGGAGCAACTGCTTTCTACTGTAGGAGCCCCCAAAGATGCAAAAACACAGGTGACATTCTCACCTGTGTTGTGCATAAAAAAATGCTCTCAGTTTATGCATTTAATTGAGAGGCTATTTAAGGAACTGAATGATTTTAATTATCTTTGGGCCAAGTATTTTTTTATATAAATGGCAATTACAATGCTCTAAAGAAACAGAAATTTTGAAGTGATTTGAAAAGAGAAAACTGGATGAGAAATGAGTGAGCATACCTCCCACAGCAGAGTAAAATCCAATTTAAAGGACTTAGCATCTTCACAATATTATCGTTCAAGCAGAGCTATAGCAGTGTCATCAAAACAATATGATCTACCACATTAAATCAATGCCTCTAATTTAAAAATTATATATTTGAAAAGTTTGTTTTTAACTTGTGTACTGTTTTTAATATATCCATTCACGTCTGAGCATGTTTAAGAAACATTTTCATTAAAATAATATACTTTAATGTGGAAAGAAAGAATTTGGCCTCTACATGTGGTTCACTTTTACTAAATTTGAAAAATGCTTGGAACACAACTTGCCTTATGCAAGGCTTGATGAAAACGTGCTCTGAGACAGGCACAGGCCACAGCAAGCAGCTGGCAAGAAGCAGAACAGATGCCCGAGCAGCTCCAGAGTAAAATACAGTGTTTAGGAACTTTTTATCAAATCTATAGAAATGTTTCCCTCTCTAGCTTTTAAAAATTTTGGATAATCATATCTCAGAGGTACTTTAATAATAACCATTTATGTTTATGATATCTTTCACCATATTACACATTTATTTAGCTGCCTTAAATTATAATTTTGTGTTTTCTATGAATGAGCCTTGCATTGACCAACTATAGGCAGCTTCTTGGTATCACTGCAATCATAATTCAAAATAATGTAGTCATGTTCTCAACAATGTCCTGAAAACTGAGAAAATAAAGGTATTATAATGTTTGTATAGCAACTAGACCACTTCAGTTTAAGCACACAAGGATCCATAATTTTAAGTCACACTTAAACAACAAAGACTACTGATAAGTGATCAATCCTTATTCATTCTTTTTCAGTCATTTCTTTCATCCTTATTCTGTCATTTCTATTCATTGTTGAATACTACTTGCCTCCCTTTAACTCTTAGTTCGACACTTAATAATGTATATTTTCGAGTAATCACAACTTTTAGTATGGACAGAAGTATAATAATATTTTGCCCCTTCTCATCCTGACATTTCTTTTTACTATGCTTCCTCTTGCTCAAACTGAGTTCCAGTCAAATTGAAATTCTTCCATTTTTTGATCAGCATATAATCTCTGCAATCTTAGAAATGCCTCTCAAATGTTCACATTATTGAGTTCATCCAGTCCAGCAGCTTTTCCCCAAGACTGAGGGAAGATGCCAGGTGCAGCAAATAAAAACACAAAATGCCCACTTTAATCTGAATTGCAGATAAACTGTAAGATTATTTTTTTTTACTGTAAGTATAGCACCTCTATTACCTAGTACATACTTATACTAAATAACTGCCTATCTGAAATTCAAATTTTATCAGATGTGTGTGTGTGTGTGTGTGTGTGTGTGTGTGTGTGTGTGTGTGCACACTCAGCTGGGTCTGACTGTCTGCCTCTCCGGCTTTTAAAAATTTCGGATGATTTTGCAATCCATGGACTGTATTCTCCAGGATCCTCTGTCCATTGAATTTTCCAGGCAAGAATACTGGAGTGGGTTGCAATTTCCTACTCTATTTTATCAGATACCTATATTTTTATCTGGCAATGCTTTGGCTAGGACTCTCAATTCTACAGCTTCTAATTTGCCATAAAGCATGCCTTCTCCCTCTGGCATGGCTGAACAAAGTAGATCCTACTGTACCAAAAAATAAGATGATGGCCCTAGGCCTGGCCTGCCAGCCTTTGGTGTGACATCAAGCACTTCCTCTCAGCTGAATCTTGAGCCTCTTTTTCACATTAATTTCACAGCCTGCACTGCCATGTTGCTCTGTATTATTTTCTAGATTCCTTGTCTTTTAACCAGCTCAGGCTCTGATTGACAAGATGTAAATTACATCTGATATTCCTTCTGGAACACACGTCGGGTAAGAGGTGACCCATCTCAAACTCGGGTTCCTGGGGTCAGTACTAGATACAGCAACAGGTGGGGCTGGTTAGTATGGCACAGTGGGTAGCCAGGATCCAAGTCCTGTGTGAGACCAGGCCTTCAAATACACATATGAAGCATCACACTCAAGAGAGCAGGAAGAAAATAAGAACAGGAAAAAACATAAAACAATAAGCAACATAATCTGCAAGATGAGGCAACAGGAGAAAGAGGTATTTCTATGGAATACTCACAATAAAACTAATTTTCAAGGAGAAAATTGTTAAGAAGGCCAAGTTTATTTGAACGAATCACTTTCCAGCTTTGGTTGCCCAAAGACAAAGAGGTCCTATCTTCAACCTTAGGAGTGAAAGGCATTCTTCTCCTAGGTAGTTCCTTGATCTCAACCCTAATCCTACTAGGACTAATAAAATTCAAAGCCCAGACTTATCTTGAGATTCTTTCCTTATATCTTACTTAGATGTTCTCATTTTGTATGACCTTCCCAGCGCTGTCTCCCTGTCCCATGTCTACATCTGCTCGGTTCTCATAGCCTAATGTAAGAAAAGAGATTAGTGATGGCCTTATAGCTACCTATATTCAAATTATAGTGCCTAAGGAATCACAGCTGTATTCTAACATAGTATACATTATAACCGTCATTTAATATGCCTGAAAACAAATTTAAAAGCTGTTCACTCCCTCCAACAGCCATGCCAGGGCGTCAGTCATGTGTACTCTTCACGACCCTAGGGATGTTGCCTGCCAGGCTTTTCTCCATGGGATTCTCCAGGCAACAATACGAGAGTGGGTGGCGTGCCCTCAGGGATCTTCCTGACCCAGGGATTGGACCCGCGCCTCTTACGTCTCCTGCATTGACAGGCAGGTTCTTCACCACCAGCGCCACCTGGGAAGCCACACTCCCAACAGCAAGGCATCCAAATAATGACTCATTAATCAAATAGGAAAAATGGAGGGGGGGTGGAGTGCAAAGAGTTGATCTAAGTGGTTTCTGTTTCTCGCAATCTCTGATTACGAATAACAAGGAAACTTGGAAAAAATATAAAAATCATTGGTTTGAAAGCCTTAGGAAACTAGCAAAATACAGAAAATTTTCTAGAGCACGATGTGGTAGAATATGAACTCGAGGGATAAGTAGTAGTACTTGGGTTCCTTCTGCACATGGCACCTGCCAGTCCTGGAGAAGGTAGCTGAGAGGTGCTTTCAGCAGCTCAGATGGTGAGGGAGATGAAAATTGAAATCAAAGACCCACCTGGAAAACATCCCCTATGCTGGTTCAGGAAACCAAAGCGTTGTATCTGAGGATTAAGGGTGAACTAGAATTAAGCAACCTTCAAAAAGACTGCAGCCCAACTATCACATCTGCATAGCCCAGAAAATCTGTTTCAGAAATGACCCCAGGATGCTTGCACCCTTGTAAGCTACAGATGCGAATAAAAATTCTCTCTAACAAAAGACAGAATCACCTATGGTAGAATATAAGTACTTTCCCTCATATCGCTAATCTCCTTTCAGACAAAGGAAAAGACTGCGCATCTTCACGCACTTGAATTTGGGAGCACACATGAGACTTGCCCAGGAAGTGAAATATTTAAAAGGGAAGTAGAAAATTCTTCAATAATTCTTGCTGGACTTATAGATACGGCCAAGAGAGATAAAGCTCTCAGAGGGCAAAGCCACAGATGACCAAAAAAAAAAAAAAAAAAAGGATGGATTGAGGAAGGCTTCCTAGAAGCAGAGCTAAGTCCTTAGGACAGGGGGCTGCTGAAATGTATTCTCAGGATACATTAACTGTTACTACAGCCCAGGAATTTCTGTAGATCCTTTTCCCTCACTCTTCCTCTTTCAGAATGAAACTGCTTGTCATGATTACTGTCCCTGTTTCACCACTGTAAGTCTGCATGGAGCAGATCAAGAGCTGCCACATCTGGACATGATATAAAGACTACACACATCCCACCTAGTGGGGAAACAATCACGCAGCACCAAAAGATCTGGAATTTTCAGCTCAATGGTATTTTGGAGTCATCCTTAGGAAAGACCGGATGTATGTGGCATGCAGCAGTGACAACGAGCTAACATTTGGGGATGAGAGGAGCTGTGTGTGGTAGAACTGAATGCCTCTTCATAGTCCTCTCTTCTAGGCCCCAATGAGGGTTGTATTTCCTTGTCTCCTTTCTTCAGCCAACAAAATGTTAATAGAATTGATATGTACATTTACAGGTAGAATTATTTAAAATATAATTCTCCGATTTTCCTCTATCTTGGCAAGTTTGGAAGTAGTTGTTAATATGAAGATGCTGCAAGAGCAAAACAAGCTAAAATACTAAACTGATACAAGTAAGAGTGATACCAAAGAGTTACAAGGTCTTCTTTAGATGAGAGAAAAACAACTTCTTTGTATTAATCCACTGAGATTTTGAGGTTGTTATCATAGCCTAAGAACAATTTTCCAATACTTTAATCTATACTCTGTAGATTATTTCTCATTTCCCTTGCAAAATATTTCTTAATTTCAATCATTTTTAATTTTTAATCCATGTTTTTTCCACAGTTCACCAATTCATTTTTTATTTTTTAAAAAAAATTATTTGTATACAGTTTAAAGTTACTTTTCATTTCCAATTATTACAGAATATTGACTATGTCCCCCACTTTGTACAAAACATCCTTGAGCCTGTCTTACACCTAATAGTTTGCATCTCCCATGTCCCCATCCCAATAGTGCCCCTCCCACCTCTATCCCCACTGAAACCACTAGTTTATTCTGTATACCTGCAAGCATTCTTTTTTTCTGTTATATTCACTAGGTTGTTATATTTTTTAGATTCCACACATAAGCAGTATCATACACTATATGTCATTCTCTGTTTAACATTGCACTTACAGTAATTTCCTTCAAGTCCATCCATGTTGCAAAAAATATCAAATATTTTTATAATAGTTACTTTACTTTTGATCTTGTTAGAATGGTATTGTTTGTCCACTGAAAAGAACTGGAGAAATCCAAATAGGATAAAAGAGAAAAAAAAAAAAAACAGGAAAAAAGAAAAAATTCCAGCTACCGACAGTCATCACTAACAAGGATCTTGTCGATTTTTTTTAGTCTCATAGCCTGGAGTACCAATGAGTCAATGTTTACAGAGGAACAGAAAGGAATAAAGAAAAACTCAGGGTTCAAGGAAGGATTATTGCTAATTAATGGCAACAGATAACAAAATATAATAAATTGTAATAATTAACCATTCCTTCACAAATTTAAGGTATCATGAAGCTCAAGAACTACCCTTTAGCCTGCTTTTCTTCAGAGTGGCTGTTCAAAGTTTATTTTTTGTTGTTGTTCAGTCACTAAGTTGTGTCCAACTCTGCGACCCCACGGACTGCAGCACAGCAGGCTTCCCTGTCCTTCACTATCTCCCAGAGTTCAAGTGATTTTCATTTTACATTCATGATTTATGTTATCAGCATCTTCTCTCTCTCAGGCTGCTTTCCACATGAAATAATCACCCATGACAATATATTAGAGTAGAACAAATGTGTGGTAGATTGACAGGACAGAATTCACTTAAGTTTGAGTCTTCCTAACAACTACAATAACAGTATCAGAAACAGATTAGGAATTTGGGTGTACTACAATCAGTTAATACTTCGAGACCCTCTTCAGTGACTTACCATCAGAAATTAATCTTTGGGGTTAAATGTCCAAACTGTACATTGTAGTACAATGCTTTTAAGTTATATATTTTAAATATATCTATTTTTTGTGCTAAACCTATTTCAAGGGGCTTTACTTATTAACCTAAAGATATATGTGAATCCATTGGGGGATGCTTTTTGAGGAACCATGCCGTATCTAACCCTACGCAGTAAGATCTTGTGGGGGAAAGGATGAGTTGGTATGTTGTGCTGGGAAGAGTCTTAAAAGAAGAATGACACTTCAGACCATGTGCTTTTTCAGCTGTATCTTACAAGCAGCTGCTTATGCATAGTTATTCTAGGGGAAAATGAACAATACATGCATTCTGATCTCCTATCAGTCAGACTGACATATATGCCAGGCACAGACTGAGTCATGTAGATATGTATGAATGTTCCAAGGGTATTCTTGAACACTGCCTGGACCTTACATATCTGATCTATCCTTAAACTTGGGGCATCCCCATTTGACCCTCAACGCTTGGATCCAACACCTGGGTCTGATCCCACCTTTGGCAGTTTTAATCTGGTGTCTGTAATTGGTCTCACTGGGATTAGTTTCTCAGCTCTGCCTAAGAGATTCTGGTCTAAATTCTGCTTCTTTCCTTGGCAGGCTGCCTCGGATGTTATAGCGCATCCTAATCCTAGCCTCTCATGACTTGGTCGGTGCTCTAGCCACACTGGCCCTGGGACTGTAGTAGAACACTGTGCCGCTCTCAGAAATCCTGATTATTGCGCAGTGTTCACTTCTCCTTATGCTCTTCTTTGCGTTCCACACAGGTAAACAAAAGCCTCGTGTGGCTTAGGAAAATACAATAAAAATAGTGTGTGATGGCTTTGATGAAAAGCTGGCTGGGAGAGTAAGACGCAGAGTTTATTTGGCTATTGGAAACACAGAGCTCATGAACAGCTACTGAGATGATAGCCTTCTGCTTCATTGCATGGCGTTCGCGTCACAGTACTGAGCAAAGGCTCCCTCTTTTAAAACAGAGAAAATAACCAGGCTTTCTACACATGGTATCAATTTAAATGAGCACATTCAGTTCCATTATGACTTGAAGTAAAGTGAGTTTCCTTCTCTGACAAGGAACTCGCCCTTTCTTGAGTTATATGAGCCTATTAAAGAGCCAGCAAATTAGCCAGTGATTACTAACCTGACTTTTTCTATCAAAGTGCTTAGAATAAGAACAGGAGAGTTAAACAACACATTTCTCAAATCTATTATTAACCATATGCATTGTCACCACATATGTAAAATGGGCATTTAGAAATGATTTCTCTCCTCTCTTTGCACTAATAGATATTAGGCTGAAGAGCTTCTACCATATTTCCTATAAGGGGTTTCCATCTATACTGACTTCCATAATAGCCTGTAAAGCTAGTGGTTGGCCCTTTATATTCATCTAAAAATGAGAACACAGAGGCACAAGCATATTCAGTACTGCATACACCATCAGAAAGAAGGAAGCCACAGATAAGAAACAAACAGTCAATTTTGATCTGAACAGTTTATATGACACTGGGTATCTAACTCAACCACAGTTTCATAAGTAAAATTGGATTTTAAAAACCTGTATCATAATATTATTGAGAAATATTAAATAAAACCATGTGGTTAGTATATACTGAGTTATAAATGAATGGTCATTATTTCTGTTGAACTTTGTTTTACCGAATTTGTTTAGAGTCAACTCTAGAAACATGAGTCAGTAGACCTATTGAAATGGAGAGAAGACCCTTCCACCAATCAGAGGCTGAGTAATTACAACACAGGAATCATAATGACACTGGGGCTGTGTTTAAAAACTATGACTTAGGAGTGGTGACTGGAAGACTGTGAGGGACAGAAGCAAAGATGAGTGCTAGTGGGAAACCTCTGAAAAATGACTTCATGGTCGTCAGTGGAACCAAAGACACTTCTCTGGAAGAAGGACTTATGCTATAAATGCTGCCAATGACTCAGGCATCTGGCTCTGAGGGATTTATCAACTTTCTGCTAAGTGGTTCACATGCAGAAACTCATTTAATTTTATCACAATTCTGTGAGGCACTCACTACCTCTTTGATGTAGATAAAGGAAGTGAGGCTGTAGGGATTAGACCTCCTGTTCACGGTGTTATGATTCATAAGTCAGAGGCAACAAAACTCAGGTCCCCGAGTTCTCACCATTCTACTACGTTTCTTCCCAAAGAATCAGGATCTCACCAACAGAAACTGTTTAAGAAGAAAGTAAGATATTATAAAATGAGTATGTTTCTTGAGGAAATGATGGCCACCTACACACACACACACACACACACACACAAAATCAGATATCATAAGATACCATAGTATTTATTCAGATCCTATCAAGAAGTTTTGAAGTCCAATGGAGTTATGTTTCTTGAATACTTTTCTATTAACACATTTTCTAATAGCATCATTTATCATGCAATCATGACCTGTATAAACTATTAATAAAATATATTCACATCTTCTTTTCCAGAACAGGCTTAAGGATTTAGATTCTCTATGAGGGGGAAAAAAAGTGGATTATGCACGTTTCTGTGTCTCTCTATGAAATTCTTTGACTTCTTTAGGGAGAAATGCAATTCATTATATAAGAAACATTTATCGAGCAGCTACTGTTTTCAAGCCACTTTGCTAAATGATAAATAGAAAAGAAAAGGGAGAAGATACATTTCTAGCTTTTACTAAATAGATATTATTGTTCAAAGGCCAAAATAAAGGAATCACCTGACTTACCAACACCATGGGGGAAACACGCTGCCTTTTCATCTACCAGTGTTTCTAATCCTCTGCCCAGGCTTTCCTTTTCCCACTGTGCCTAACAAATGTGACAGAATGTCTCTACAGGATGGTGCAGGAAATTTCATATCTATTACCATATTTATTCTTATAGTGGCATCATGTTTATATAGTCATTCCCATTTTAGGGCTTCCCTGGTGGCTCAGAGGGTAAAGCATCTGCCTGCAATGTGGGAGACCCAGGTTTGATCCCCAGGTTGGGAAAATCCCCTGGAGAAGGAAATGGCAACCCAATCCAGTACTCTTGTCTGGAAAATTCCATGGACAGAAGAGTCCATGGAACTGCAAAAAATCACACATGTCTGAGCAACATTTTACAAATGAGATTACAAGTCAGAAATATGAAATAAATTGCCCAAGATCATGCCACCAACTCATGGCAAAACTGAAATTTAAACCTAGGGTCTTAAAACAAAACCTAAGTTCAATGGTCTTCTCACTTCACTACCTTTGAGTAGTAAAGTAGTACTTTTGAGTCCTTTCCTAGGACTCAAAAACAGGTGGTGGCTCTCATTCCCACAGGTTGGGTCCCTCTGGAGGCTGATTACAAAGTGGTTAGTGCCCAGAAGGTTATTAGGCAGTGTTCTCAAGATCAACATGATCAGCAGACAGGAAGGAAGGTCAGGAGAGTTGGGCATTGACGCAGTCACAGCAAGACCCCAGACAACAAGACTGTGAACTTGCACATCGACAAGGCACTGGGAGTGCACTACCTTGGAAACCTGTTGTGAAGAGCTGACTCATTGGAAATGACCCTGATGCTGAGAAAGACTGAGGGCAGAAGGAGAAGGGGGTGACAGAGGATGAGATGGCATCACCGACTCAATGGACATGAGTTTGAGCAAACTCCGGGAGACAGTGGAGGACAGAGGATCCTGGCATGCTGTCGTCCACGGGGTCACAGGGTCGGACACGACTTAGTGACTGAACAACAACAGCAAAGTGGCTCTGTGCAGTGAGGCAGTTTCCAGAGAGGGCTATCAAGCAGTTCAGGGGTATCAGTAACACTCCCAGAAGTGGTGGGTGAGCCTTCAGCTTTGAATCAGGAATTTGGGCTGGCCAGAAAAGCATTCACATCTTAGAGCTTTGTGGGTCGGACCCCTACATTAACTTTGAGTATCTTTCAACTATTTTAATCCAACTATCCACCACTGCCATGTGTTGACTTACAGGAGTATATCTCACTTGCATATTTTTCCAGAGTGCACAACAACAAACTAAATAAACAAAAAACAAAAGTGAAAAAAATGTGGTCAACAATGGGCCAGAGCCAGAGAGGCTGAGGCTCATCTATAGGTGATTATTCTCAAAAAACTTACTTTCACTTCTCGTCCATGACAGAAAGATTGAAGGAGGGAGAATTTCACTTAATATTTGTATCCATTTTCCTAAGAATCTCTCTAGATTTCACCCTATACAAAGTATTCCGATTGATTTTTAAGGCTTCCTTCCTCCAACAAATTTTAAAATACAAATAAAAAATAAGTCTGAAAGTATAATTTACAAAATAGATTTAGTAAATATAGGACTTTTTCATTCATATTACTTAAAAACGTTGGATAAATTGTAATTAGACATTTTAAAATATAGTTATGTTCAAATTTAAGAAAACTTTCCATGATAGAAATAAAGAATTCAAAACCAGAGAAGTAAGTAAGCACTACTTTTCTCCTGTCTCCACGTGGGTATCAGAGCCACATATATGGCTAAAGGATATGGCATAGAGGCCAACTACTACAGACAATGGACTGGAAAAGTGAACAGGGAATTATGAAACCAAAATCTTCAACATGTAAAGACAGGAAATTCCAATTTGAGAAATTAACACAAAATTGATTTAGTACTGCCAAAGCTCTTACAGTACAGGCAGAGTCAACCAGAAAACAACCCCACAGAAGTCTCTTCACTCGACCCCACTTCACTGTCTTCATCTTGAAGGTCTTCTACAGGAATGATTGACTGAAAGACAAATTCACAAGTTGAACTTACCAAAAAAAAAAAAAATGAAGAAACAAATTGCCACAAAGTATAGTCATGGATGCAATACACTGGAGAACTCATAGCACAGAAACAACAAATAATAGAAAAATAAGGAAGAGATCTTAAAATAAGTATGCTAAAAGTGGTCAAATAGATAATGATAACAGAGATCTTTGATAAGAATAAGATAATATGGAAAATAACAGATTTATTTAAGTAGAACTAAAAGGAAAGTCTTGAAATAAAAATATAGAAATCAAAATTAAGACAAGTTCAAATTTAGGCTAAATAGTTCACTAGATACAGTAAGAGTTAGCGAACTGGAAGACAGATTGGTAGAAATTATTTTGAATGAAATTATTTTGAATGCAGCACAGAATGGTAACGAGATAGAAGTCATTAAAAAGAAGCTCATAGACAAAGAGAATTGGGACTTCCCCGGTGGTCGTATAGTTAATATTTTACCTTCCAGTGCAAGGGGTGTGGGTTCAATCCCTGGTTGGGAAGCTAAGATTCCACATGCCTTGTGGCCAAAACACCAAAACATAAAACTGAAGCAATATTATAACAAATTCAATAAAGACTTTCAATATGGTCACATAAAAAAAAAAATCTCAAAAAAAATAGACAAGGAGAATAGAAAAAGAAGTTCCAACTTACAGCCAGCATTACAGAGAAAGTAATACAAAAGATGGGGGATAAACAATGTTCAAAAAGATAAGCTTTTTTAGATTTGAAGACTGACTCGCCTACCAAGTTCCAAGCAAATTTTTTTTTAAATCCACATTTAGATTCACTGTGGTGCAACTGTAAACCTAGTAAAGAATAGCATGGATAGCGACGTACACAGAGGAAATGGCATTGCTAGCATGAACGCTGGCATCAGAAAAGTCCAGCATAGGAGGAGAAAATGAGCTTGTCTGTCACAGGATTTCAGACAAAACTATCCTCTTCTTAAAAAAAAAAATAAACAACTATTCTTCACTCTTTTAAAAGCATGCTAATTTAGAGTCTCAGGAATGCAATGATGTTAGAATATGAATTTCTGGTCCCTATCCCACCACAGTGTCCTAGTTCACAAGTTAACCTCCTAATGGAGAACAATGATATGTAGCTGCCCTGGGTAATCTGACCCCAATTTTTATTACAAAGGAGCTAAGGAGGGCCACCATACTGGCTTTCTAAATTTTTGCTTTAAGGTTCTATTTTAAATAAATACCACTTAATACTAACCAAATCAAACTGATTCAGTGACAGGCAGTTGAAACATAAGGTGTATCCTCATATGCAGAGTCTGCCGTTTCAAGATATATTTTGTATATGTCCAACATTTTAAAATTATACTGACCTCTGGAATACAAACTGCAGTCAGTGAGAGGAAGCTGAACAATGCATTTGATAAAGTTATTCAGAGACCTCCATTCTTCAGCAGAAGTAAAACGAGAGGTTGGTCCTCCTGGCAATCCATCCCATTATTATCGTATCCTTTATTAGACTTTTATCAACACAATGTTAGTATTTTTTTAAGGGGAGTAGCTTGACATTTTAAAGCAGTACTACTTTTTAATTATTGGTGCGTAAATGTTCTTTTTTTTTTTTCAATTTTTAAACACATTTATTTGTTTGTTTGTTTTTCTTCTACCTAACAATATAAGTATTCCCAGTGACTAGGACAGTGCTTCTTCAGGGCATGCTGTTCAGAGGGTAACAGGCAGGAAGACCAGGGGTCTCCAAACAGAGGAAACAGGCTGCAAGTGTCTCTTAAAATTCTGTGTTGCCATGACGACACCTGGTTCCACCAGAACTTAGCTTTTTCTCAAACATTGGGCTGATAATAACTCAACAAACCAGTATTCATATCAATTGTTTTATGGCTGGGGGATAACATACCTCGTGCCATCCTATCTCAAAAATGCATATTGTGGGAGAGGGGCCTGCTGAAACTCTGTCAACCTTGAGGAGTCTCTCTTATCTGATTAATAGCTTTCTAACAGACCAAAAACATCTGGCTAAAGACTAGCGGGGGTGGGGGTACACTCTCCGTTCCCCTTCTGATGTCTATGTCAGGAGCTTTCTCTGTCCCCTGTTATAGTTTAATAAAACTCTTCTATGCAAAAGTTATTGAGTGATCAAGCCTGGTCCCTGGTCTTGAAGCTAAATCTTCTTTGGAGATCAAGAATCCAATACCATTCACTGTAAGCTAGCACTGTCCTGATCCACCTAGTCTCCACCCTTTGGAAATGAAAGGTTTATTCCTTCAGTTGTTGGGAATGTTCCTGACTGATAACTCTCAGCTGTAAATATTCTTTAAATAAATAATTTTTCCCAGTACAGGTAATATATAAACAGCTCATACCAACTTTTCCTAAATCCTCTTTCCCTAAAGTTTTAACTCAGTTATTTCATAAATAAATCAGTGAAGGTAAGTGAAAATCAGGCAGCTTCTAGAAGTTTTTACAATCCATTGTTTACCACAGTTACACAAATTGTTCATCATCTCAACATTTTTCTTGCTTGTCAAGAGTGCAACATTTCTCTGTGCTTTAACATTTAAGCTGCAATCATTCATTTCAAAAGCAAGAAATCCTGGCTGTTTACTCTGGTCTTACACACAGATCCCTGTAAGAATGGTCTCAAAAGTGATGAATGCAAAATCGATATGATACACAAAATGATGCTTGAAGTACAGAAAGAAAATATTAGGACTTTTATTTAAACACATTTCCCCCAATAACTGAAAATAGAGCATTCTTATGAAACCTATGTGAGTCAAACTGTCATAAAGCAAATAAGCAATTGCCTTAGAATACATCTTGGTACAGGATGCACAAAATTAACCGAGATAAAGCACAGATGCTGACAGACATTGTTCTAAATTATGGCAGTCTGGCGCTGAGATGCTGAGTGTACTTCCTGGGGAAGGAGCTTGTTGGTACTAATGCTGTTTGGGGTGTGCAGTACCTCTATAAAAGCTCCCACAAAACCAAAGCTGAGTACTCTTTTCCCTTTTTGCCTTTTATCTTAAAACTGAAAAGTCTCTTGGATTTCTTTCAGTTACTAATGCAGGTACTAATGTGGGTGTTTCATAAAAGCTAAGTGGAATAAAGCAAAATTTCAAAAAAGGGGAGATACTTGTGTTTAGTTTTATTTCTAAAATTAGGTGTTGTGCATATGTTACTGATGGCACAGCCCCCTCACTCTGCCCATAGGACATTCGGAGAAGAAGCAGTGTGAGGGGATGAGCATGACTATTCTGCTCTCTTCTGTCAGGTAGTGAGTGCTCAGACAAACGTAATTTACAGATCTTGCCTTTTTAAACTCAACGAACCCTCACATAGGATTTCCTGGTGGCTGAGCGATACAGATTCCGCCTGCCACTGCAGGAGGCATAGGTTCTGTCCCTGATCCTGGAAGATCCTCTGGAGAAGGAAATGGGAATCCACTCCAGTATTCTTGACTTGGGAAATCCCATGGACAGAGGAGCTTGGAGTCCATGGGGTCCCAAAGAATCAGACACAACTGAGCAACTAAACAACAACAAGATCCTCACACAGTAGAGGAATGTCTTAGAAAGATTCTTGCAAAGAAACAGTAGATTGAAGAGGATGCTAGTATTACAAACTTCCCTGATGTGAAGCATATCTCTACAATTTTTTAGCAATGCAATACTCAAGCGAGTGATTTATAAATATCTGTTAGCCATATGATAAATCTTAATTACATCTTTACGGGGTCTCATGCTGGTTATCAAAGCATGAAGATCTCCATATTCTGCTCTGGCAGAAATGACTAACATGGTGTAAATAAATAAACATAATGATAAATCAACATTCATTCCACTGTTAGCAAATGCTGTTCAAAGACACAGAGAAACATAAAGACGTCAAAAAAACAAGTATTAGAACCAGTTAAACAGTTGTTAGACAGCTGGATCCAACTACTGATGTTTCTACTATTCTAGGCTTATAGAATTCACTAGATTCTCTTCCAATGACAAAATAAACATAAAACTACAATTTGTAAGCCATTAAAGGACCGAGGTGCTGCAAAAGATATTTTCTCAATAGTTAGCGATTTATTTTTCTCTCATCATATAAGACAAAGAATACCGTGTAAACTAACCCCTGAAACAGTGGTCACTCTGAGATTCTAAAAAGAATTCTGGAAGAAGGTCACAGAAATAGCTACACATCTGTAATTCAGTCACCACATCATTCATGAGCACGCTACTGCAACAAAGAAGTGAAGGCAAAAATGTACAACGTGCCACAGTCTCATTCACCAGGGTAAGTTTTTCCTTTTTCAATGACACCTTTAAATTAAAAAGTATCCTTACAATAGATGTAATAAGATGTGTAATTACATCTTTATGGGGGTCTCATGCTGATTATCAAAAATCCTTTGTTTCACAGAGAGGTTTGCTTTAGATCATGTGACAAAACACAGAGTCACAGATGTTTAATACAACTTAAGATTTTTTTGTATCTAAAAAGGAAAAACTGTGTTCCAAGGTTGCTTCTCTTTTGTGACACAACGCAGATAACCTAAAACAAACCTATGTAAACTGCCCTTTATAGGTAAAGGTGACATCTTTACAATGAATATAAAAGTAATTGTTCTATGAAGGAAAACTGAGCTACAAAGAGAAAATTTGAAGTGGATATTAGAAATTATTTCCCTCATTATTTCTTTTGCTGAAAACAGAGTCATATAAAAAACCCATTTACATTCTTCAAAAACTTGTTAACAGAGCCTTCCAAATGAAATTTTGAAAGATTTTGAACATGTTTATTAAAAAAAAGTAAATGAAACAGCTTTTCCAATTAACTAGAAAGAAAAACTGATTTACATCTGGGAGATGGAAATTTACTGCAAGAATTTTTTGAAACAACAAAGTTTCAGAAAATCATACAACATTTTGAGTGGAAGCTACTGATTTAGTAAGCAAAGCCAATATGCATTCCTTTCCTTTGCACTTATGGATTTTTTCCCCAGTAACATTTTTAGCTATTAAAGTAATGTGAATAATTATTAAAGTAAAGTAAAATTTATGACAATAAATTTTAAATAAACTGAAGCAAACAATCACTTTCATACATCACAATGGGTTAAACTGAGATTTTTATTTAATAGTGAAGGATATTCACTCACATTGCTTTCAAAATATTACTTTGGGCATCATTAATAAAATTAATTATTTTAAAATTAATGCTTATCTTTATATTTAAAATGCATTTTAATACATTTTATAATGTATAAGCTAGTGCTTATACATGATTTTAAAATATACATATAATACAGGTAAAAGGCTTAAACATTTTTACTGATGAAGGTTTGAAGTCCAAAAACTGAGATGACTTCTGACTGTTCTTTCCATGGAGGGCTCTGCTTCATGTTCCATTTCTGGATGTTTGTGCTCTTGACCAGCAGGTGTCAATATCTGGAAATACGGCTGCATTTTTCCCACAGGCATAAAGAATGGAAATCTTACCTCCAACAGGAAAACTTCCCTGCTGGCTTAAGAAATATCAGTGACCTGAGTCAGCTTCCTTGGTGAAAAGAGAGTAGGGTCTATTTTCACTGGGCAAGGATGACAACCTGGCAGTGCATTTGTTGTGTTTGTATTTATTTGCTTTTGTTTAGTTGCTAAGTCATATCCAACAGTTTTGCGACCTCATGGACTGTTGCCCACCTGGCTCTTCTATCCATAGGATTTCGCAGGCAAGAATACTGGAGTGGGTGGCCATTTCCTTCTCCAAGGGGTCTTCCTGACCCACGGATCAAATCCACGTCTCATGCACTGGCAGGCAGATTCTTTACCACTGAGCCACCAGGGAAGCCCTCATATTTATTAGATGGGTTTTAAGAAGAACAGAAGTCCTATTGGACTGCATGAGATGTTCAGGAAAAGGGGACATCAAAACACGCAGCCATCAAACTTTTCCGAGATTTGTTTTATGGTCCAAATATGAGCTAGCTTGGTAAATATTCTCTGAACACTTGAAAAGGAATGCATATTCTGTCATTGTTGAGTGGAGTGTTCTGTAGTTGTCAATTAGGTTAAGAAGGTTGACAGTGTCATTCAAGTCTCCTATATCCTTTCTGATTTTATCTCTACTTACTCTATCAATTATTGGGACAGGGATGTAGAAATCTCCAATTATCATTGGGATATGTCTATTATTTTTATTTACCATTCCACCAAATTATACTTAATGGATTTTAAAAACCTTCATTAAGACATAAACACATAAAATATTTAGGTCTTCTTTATAAATTGACCCCTTTGTTGTTATGATATGAGCTTCCCTATCACTGTGTATGTCATTTTCTCTGATATCTACTTTGCTATTAACACACCGTGAATTCGTTCAGCATTTTTATATCTAAAATGTTTTTATTTAAAGTTAATTTTTAAAAGCGATTTCCCCTGGGTATAGAACTCTAGGTTAGCAGTTCTTTTCTCTCATTACTTCAAAGATCTTACTTCACTATCTTCTTTGATTTAAATTGTTTCTGATGAGAAATCTGCTATGATGCTTCTTTTTCTTCCTCTACATATTAACAGTTCAATCCAATCCCCTACTCCTCTGACCGCTTTTAAGATTTTTGTCTTTATCATTATTTTTTGAGCAATTTGATTATGATGTGTCTTGGTGACTTTTATACATATTTCATTTATTTGGGGATTATTTTTTGGGGGGTTGAGTATGTGTGGTTTTGTGCTTTTGTTTTTTTAGCTTCATGTACTAGTAGGTTTATAGTTTTCATCAAATAAGGATACTTGCAGCCATTCTTTTCTCAAATACTTTTTATGCTCCCCACCATTAGGAATTCCAATTACTTGTGCATTATTCTACTTGAAGTCATTCATTTTATTTTCTAGTGCTTTGTTTTGGATGGTTTCTATTTTCTTCAATTTAACTAATCTTTTCCCGGTAATGCCTTGGTGATAATGCCTTGTGGTTGCTGTTCAGTTGCTAAGTTCTGTCCAACTCTTTGCAACCCCAAGGACTGCAGCATGCCAAGCTTGCCTATCCTTCACTGTCTCCCAGAGTTGGCTCAAACTCATGTCCACTGCGTCAGTGATACCATCCAACCATCGCATCCTCTGTCGTCCCCTTCTCCTCCCGCCTTCATTTTCCCCAGCATCAGGGTCTTTTCCAGTGAGTCAGCTCTTCACATCAGGTGGCCAACGTACTGGAGCTTCAACTTCAGCATCAGTCCTTCCAATAATATTCAGGGCTGATTTAGGATTAACTAGTTTGATCTCCTTGCTGTTCAAGGAACTCTCAAGAGTCTTCTCCAGGACCACAATTCAAAAAATCAATTCCTCAATGCTCAGCCTTCTTTACGGTCCAACTCTCACATCTGTACATGACAACTGGAGAAACCATAGCTTTGACTATACAGACCTTTGTTGACAAAATGATGTCTCTGTTTTTTAATACATAATGCCTAATCTATAGTAATGCCTAATCTACCATTATCGCCATCAGGGTACAGCCAATCCTCATCATCAGTGGATTCTGTATTTGGAAACTCACCTACTTACTAATATTTACTTGTAACCTCAAAATCAATATGCACTTGGACATGTGCATAGCAGCAAAAAAAAAAACAAAATCTGTTTCCTGATACCTATATTCCCAGCTGAGGTCAAATGAGGAAATACTCTGCCTTCTTATTTCAGCTCTTATATAGTAAATAGGTGTCCTTCTCTCAGTATATTTAGTGTTGTATTTTTTTTGCATTTTTGCACTTTTTATTGGTGGTTTCACTGCTCAAAAAGGCCCCCAAGCATAGTACTGAACGGCTCTCTGTCATATCTAAGCACAAAAAGGTTGTGACATCACTTACAAAGAAAATATGTTAGATTAATTTTGTTCAGGCATGAGGTATGGTGTTGTTGGCCTTGAGTTCAATGCCAATGGATCTACAATTGATAATAAAAAGGGTGTCTTTGGGTTTCCCAGGTGGCACAGCTGGTAAAGAATGCTCCTGCCAATGCAGGAGACACAAGAGATCCCTGGGTCAGAAAGATCCCCTAAAGTAGGAAATGACAACCCATTCCAGTATTCTTACTGGAAAACTCCATCGATAGAGAAGCCTGGTGGGCTACAGTCTATAGGCTCAAGTAGAGTTGGACACAACTGAGCATGAATAAGGAAGGAAGGGTGCCTTTAAACAGAAACACATATAAAGTAAGATTATATCATAATCACTGATGAAAATTTTATGACCAGAGGCTCACAGGAATCTAATCCTATGTTTCTCCCAGGAGCAATTGTTCACAGTATATATGAATTCAGTGTTCCTAACAACTTTTACAGATTTTAACTACCAAAATAACAAGAATCAACTACTTTTTTCAACTCAGCCATAGTTTTATCTATCTGAAGTTTTTGTCTCTAATATTTGATTAGGGAATGTTTTATATCTTCCATTTTTTTATTTAATCTTTCTCCTAGCTTCTTGAACATACATAATACAGTCATATTACCAGTTTTAATTTTTTTTCTACTAAATCCATCAACTGTGTCATTTCTGGGTCAATTACTACTGGGTAACTTTTCTCTACATTGTGAGTTGTATTTGCCTGCTTCTTCATGTATCTAGAAAAATTTTATTAAATAACACATTCCGAATTTTACTTTTTGGGGTGGCTGATATATTTGCATTTCTATAGATATCCTTGAGCTTCATTCTGGGATGCAGTTAAGTTACAAATGTATCAATCAATAGGAGAATCACATTGAAACATGTAAATTATCACCAGCCCAGGTTTGATGCTTGATACAGGGTGCCCAGGGCTGGTGCACTGGGATGACCCAGAGGAATGGAATCAGGAGGGAGGTGGGAGGGGGGTTCTGGAAGGGGAACACATGTATACCCATGGTGGATTCATGTCAATGTATGGCAAAACCAACATAATAATGTAAAGAAAATAAATAAATAAATAAATAAATTTTTTAAAGTTACAAATGTATCAGTCAGTTTCATCCTTCAGAGTCTTCCTTTAAAGCTTTACCTAAGACAGTTTAAAAGCAAAACTTGACAGGAGTAGGCTATTTCCAAGTAACTTAACAGCATCCCAGAATAAAGTTCAATAGAATCTAAGGGATACTGTAAACTAACAAAATTTCGGTTAATTTTATCTCACTACTAAAACAAATCTCCAGAGTTATCTTTCTGAGTAGTTCTTTTTTTCTGGTATTCCTGCAAATTTCTAGATATTTTTGGTTTCAATGGTGTCAAGTTATTTCTCCTCAACTTAGGGAGACTGGGTGGTTCTGCCTGAAGTCTGCTTGCTGTGCTGTGACCCAGGAAGTCAATCAAATTAGTTGGGTGAAAAAAAATCACAGTGCTCTCTTCACTTGCTTTTTGTCACTCAGGAATCACTCTCCTTTTGTTGCTGATGTCCAGAGCCTATAAAATTGCTCTTTAGTACATCTTATTGAGTTTTTTAGTTGTATCTGGTGTAAGGGTAAATCAAGTCCCTGTTATTCCATCCTTGCCATCTTTTCTGTACACATACTTTCAGTTCTGAAGAAATGCAACTTACGTCCACTTTCCTCAATCAAACTTCTCATATAAAAGTCCACAAGGGCTGTGTGTGCATGCCCAGTTGCTCAGTTGTTTTCAGCTCTGTGACTCCATGGCTCCTCTGTCGATGAAATTCTCCAGGCAAGAAAACTGTGGAGTCGGTTGCCATTCTCTTCGGCAGGGGATCTTCCTGACCCAGGAATTTAACTTGGGTCTTCTTCATTGCAGGCAGATTCTTTACTATTTGAGCCACCAGCAAAGCCCATAAGGGTTAAGCAGGTAAAAAACTAAGGGCTTACTTTTTTCCAGACTTCAAACTCTAAGTAACAACATGTAAGCATGAACTAGGACAGGTCAGCAAATGTGAACACTTAGAATAATAATATTCTTCATCAAGTGTTTAGTGTCCATGTAATTAAGGTTCAAACTAAACACTGTAAAGGGTATAATAATCCCACCTTTCCACTGGGTTAAATTTTTTAAAAATCCATTTTTAACATCTCTACTCAGGTAACTAAAAATTGAACTAACTAGTCTAATACCATATTTTACATAAAAAGAAAGTGAAACTCATGAAAGTTAAATGACCAAAATAACACAGCTGTTATTGCCAGAGCTGGGGAAAAAAATCCTGTTATTAATTTCCAATGTGAGTGATTTCTCATGCTACAGAAACACTTCTTTCGCTCTTATTATATTTGTGCTATATACTATAGCGCTGCACATCTACCTGGGTAAGATGCCGAGTACATATTCAGGGTCCCAGCAGGAAGCAGACAGACTAAAAGAGTCTGATTACAGATAGCCTAATAAAGAGGATATTTTCAGATATGTAGACAAGATTCTTGTTTGGAGAATTCTATGGACAGAGGAGGGTGACAAGCTACAGTCCATGGGGTTACAAAGAGTCGGACAGGACTGAGTGACTAACACTTATTTTGTGCTCCCCTGGTAGCTCAGACAGTAAAAAAAAAAAAAAAAAAAATCTGCCTGCAATGTGGGACACGTGGATTTGATCCCTGGGTTGGGAAGATACCCTGGAGAAGGAATAGCTACCCACTTCAGTTTTCTTGCCTGGAGGATTTCATGGATAGAGGAGCCTGGCAGTCTACAGTCTATGGGGTCGCAAACAGTCAGACATAACTGAGCAACTAACACTTCACTTCAACCCTCCATGTTCCATATTGACAAGGTTACATTTTATTTATTTATTATGTAATTTAACTTACTTGTAGAGGACATCATGCAAAATGCTTAGCTGGATGAATCCTATGCTAGAATTAAGATTGCTGGGAGAAATATCAACATAGTCAGATATGTAGATAATACTACTCTATTGGAAGAAAGTGAAGAGAATTTAAAGAGCCTTTAATGAGAGTGAAAGAGGACAGTGAAAAAGCTGGCTTAACTCAACATTCAAAAAACTAAGATCATGGCATCCAGTCCCGTCACTTCATGGCAGAGAGATGGGGAAAAAGTGGAAACAGATTTTATTTTCTTGCACTCCAAAATCACTGCAGATTTGACCACAGCCATGAAATTCAGACATTTACTCCTTGGAAGAAAAGCTATGACAAACCTAGACAGTGTATTAAAAAGCAGCGGTATCCCTTTGCAAAAAAGGTCTATATAGACATAGCTATGGTTTTATCAGTAGTCACGTAGAGATGTGAGAGTTGGACCATAAAGAAGGCTGAGCACCAAAGAACTAATGCAGGAGAAGACTCTTAAGAGTCCTCTGGACAGCAAAGAGATCAGACCAGTCAATCTTAAAGGAAAGCAACCCTGAATATTCATTGGAAGGACTGATGCTGAAGGTCTAATACTTTGGCCATCTGATGCCAAGAGTTGACTCATTGGAAAAGACCCTGATGCTGGGAAAGATTGAGAGCAGGAGGATATGGAGGCGACAGAATGAGACAGTTGGATGGCATCACTGACTCAATGGACAGAGTTTGAGCAAACTCCTGGAGATAGTGAAGGACAGGCAAGCCTGGTGTGCTGCAGCCCATGGGGTCACAGAGTCAGACATGACTTAGCGACTGAACAAGACAAGGTTAAGGAAACCAACAGGGTGCGGTGACTGCAATTGTGGAAAACCATAGCACCCTTAGGGCTATGAGGCTAAACACAAATAAGAATAAAAAAAAAACACAAATAAACAGCAAAGTTCTACAGCAAGAGCGATAGCCATAAAAGAAAAACCACACAACAGCATCTGTGGATGTGGAGGAACACACTCACTTCCTGTCAAAGAGATCAGGAGAAGACATACTCAACTTCTTTCCCCTCTCAATCTTCAGTCTTGTCAGTGTTTCCACTGACCAAACCCAAGGTAAAGGAGCCCAAACAAGCGGCCTCTTGGGGCACTGAAACCCAGACAGTCGATCTGCAGGAGCAAGACAAAGAAATATCACACCAAATTTTCCATTACACATACATTTGAAAAGAATTTGTGGTCACAGAGATGTCAAGGAGACTGAAGGTATCAATCAATCATTTGGGAACAGTCAAAACTGTTTTGGAAACTATCTCTACTTTGAATATTTTCAAAAGTTCTTCACCTTAATTCTCCTTTTACAATTTTTTTTTACTACAAAAGAAATGTCTATGTCAGTAATTTTTCATTAAGAAGATATAGCTAATGAAGCAAAATGACAGCAAGAGTCGATACGTATTTGTATTCCTGAGAGACCTAACATTTTTTTACATTCACCAGAAATGACCTTCTAATTTATTAAAGAGCATCTTTCTTGATGGGACTAAAAATCAATTCTAAGTGTCATGATTGAGCACTCACAACGACTTACCTAAGTTTTGTCACTGAGATTTCAAATGCCACTGTCATATTGGCTTGAAATCATAGGCTGAGGAAATATAACCTGTACAAATGGCAGAGCAGACTTGTCTACTGTCTTCTGGATCCCAGGGGACTCACTTCATATCTCATAAGCTAAGTGTTTTATTAAGTCTTTGACTTGCTTTACTCTAATAAAAACCAATTTGTGGCATCAAGAAGGTTGTGGGGTGGGACCATTTACTTGTCCTACCTATTCTCAGGAACACATAAAACTTCATATACATCTTTTATAGCTCCAGATTACAAAGTAGTACCCTCAGGTTTTTCACAATACAGTTGTTGCAAAAATTTCACACAAACACCTTCTGTGTTAATTGCTTTTTCCTTAGAGGCTTTTTTAAATGGCTGTATCATGGTGAATTATGCTGGCAACAGAAAGACGGTTCATTTATAAAGTTCATATAAATGATGCATTGGGAAAGGGTTTTTTGTTCCGGTTGATAAAAGTTAATCAAATGCAAGATGGCATACAGCAATTCAGCATAAATCTTCCACAGAGAGCTGCTTATGCCTCCATCTCCCAGGTAGAGAGAACATTTATCTGACTATTTCTAAACTGTCCCAATAAATCTTTGATTAAGAGAACCATACCAAAGTAGCTGACTAATGGCTTGTTTTTCAGAACTCTTCTAGTAAATATATTATAAATGGCAACTCTTCAATAGTCTGAAAGCAGAGACATTTAAAACTTAAGTGAGAACGACAAATGAGTCAAAGGAAGAAGAGGGAAAGGACTGTGACTGACACAGAAATTGAACCTAGTTTTGTCTAAATTTGCAATCCATGTTGTTTCCATTGTTTCCTTCTTATTAAGTTGCTAGAGTTCTAGGGGTTAAGATTTCTGATTCTGCATGTAACAGAATACAGTCATTAAACATTCTCACCTAGAAGACTGAAATTTAGAGAAGTCAATCAAATATATTTTTAAAAACTTTAAAGTTTCACAAAGATTATAATATACTGTCAGATCATCTACTTTTTTCCTTATATTTTATGAAGTAGATTATGTACAATTACAAATCCCTAATATGGGGGTTTGAATGAGATGGTCCCAGCATACAATTCTCAATCACATTAAGGTGTTCTTACCTAAGACACAGTTCCACCCAACCATGGCAATCATTTGTTTGTTTAATGTGAAAGTAGAAGTGAACAAAACACTAAATCCTCTTAGCACCTGCACTTCATTTTTTTAAAGCCACCTTTCCTTGCATGTAATTTACTCAATATAAGAAATGGTGCTTGAATTTTGAGGACTAACTACCAAGAAAGGGGGCAAAAAGGTGATGCTAATGAAAAGGAAATACACTTATGTTTGGATTGCATGGTTTGACTGCAGCATAAAAAAGCAAATAATGTTACTTACCTATCATATTTATAGTAGTTCTATGTATCTTTGAAAAGAAGGATAACATTTTGCCACTTTTCTCTCTCTCACTGAGTTTAATTAAAATGTGATCTTTTCTAAACTGACAGAGTCACTTGGCTCTCCTCTGGTTATTTCAGGCTCCACACATAAATGCTTTACCAGATTTCCATTTGGGGAGGATTAACCATTTTGCAATCTAATTTTCTTCCAATGGAATGCTTTTGTTTCTTTATCAATATTCGGGGTGAGGGGTGGATGGAGATCTCTAAGAGTCTATTCTCTCCATACAAACAAGCTCTCAAGTTAATTTTCTTGATTATTTCTTCATCTCTCCACCTCCACCAAGAAAGTTTGCATACAGACAATTTCTCCTCTGATGGCTATGGACTGCATACTATAATCCTCCCAAGAGTCCAGGCTTTGCCACACATGGCTTATTCCAGATTTCATCAGACAAACTCAAACTTCTAGGCCAGAGTTGTAGTCCAAGGGATTTTTCTCTTGGAAAGGTATGTGTTAATGATATCAAACTTCGATCTCATTGCTTTCAGATGCCTTGGCTATTTGTGTTGGAAAGCCTTTAGTCATTTCCACTCTTCAAACAATGACCCTGAAATTCAGATAGGTAAAAGAGAAATGCCATAAGTGATTTAATGGCAAAATCTGGACTACAACTCTTATAAAACACATTCAGGGAGTTTTCTATAATACATAACTATGCTGTCTCACACACATAACTTTTGTCATTAAAATTTTTTGACATTCCCTTTTAATCCACTGAGATATGTGAACTGAACTAATACTCCTATATTTCATTTGCACTAAAAGACATATTTTCCACTTTTTAGTACTCCTAAAATAGGGATAAATCTTAAGAAGCAATGGTATCTTCTGCTTAGTAAAGTATCAGTAATGATGTAAGTGTCATTACCTATTCATGTACAATCTTGGTTGTTATTCTGATGGCATAACTGGACAACTACAACCCCTTCAACATTTGATTGAAAAGCTCTTTAAGAATTTTTGAGGAATTAATATAGGACTTAGCTGTGGAGTTTCATTGACTTTTCCTGGTAAGATTCAGAAAGATCCAATAAATGTGACTATGAACAGAACTACATCCAACTAAACAGCTTTTGCATAGCAAAGGAAAAAAATCCACAAAATGAAAAGGCAACATGCTGAAAGAAGGAAGATATCCTTCCTTCAGATATCAAACAAGTGATTAATTCCCAAAATATATAAAGACCTTATACAACCTAATATTTTTTAAAAAATGGGCATGGAACCTGAGTATTTCCAAAGAAGCATACAGATGGCCAAGGGGCACATGAAAAGATGCTCAATATCACTAACCATCAGGGATATGCAATGCAAAACCATAATATCACCTCACACCTGTCAGAATGGTGATTATCAAAAAGACAAGAAAGAAAAAATGTAGTAACTAATTCAAAAGATTATCATGAGATTTCCACAACATAATATCTGTTTCTAAATGTGTAACACAAAACAGTCACATCTGGATCTCAACAAACAAATTACGGTGTTGTCCTTATTGTCACTGGTGTTCCAATTGCTAAAGGGGAAAAGGCAAACATCCACAAAATTCATAAGAACACATCAAAGGGAAAATAAAAGCAAAAGTACAGTTAGGAACATAAACAAGCAACTTAACCCAGTCAAGTTGACACATAAAATCACCCTTCACAGGTCAGGAGGGTGGAACCATCATGATGAGATTATATGAAGAGGAACACACCAGTTTTCTCTCCCTCTCCCTTTGCATCTCCCATGTGAGGACACAGTAAGAAACACCCAGTCCTCACCAGATACAGGATTTGCCTGCTACCTGATCTCTAGACTTCTCTATCTTCAGAACTGTTAGAAATAAATGTTTCCTATTTAAGCCACTCAGTCTATGGCAACTTGTTGTAGCAGCCTGAGCAGACTAAGCCACTGTGGTCAGCAAGGATTGCCCCTCCTGATTACCTACACAGATCTTATAGTTTAGACCATCATTCTCAGGACGATGGACAGGGTTTTGGTGACCTATCGGTGACCCATCACTTATGACAGGAGCTAAATCACTAACAAAGCCAAGGCTCTTGGTTCTCCTAAGCTTGCTCCAATGTGTTGCTGCCTTCACTGATGATCAGATGCCCTGATAAGTACTGAGCTCAAGCAGCCTACTCACACTTACTTCATGGAGCACAGCCTATGCCACAGCCTTCTTGTCCCCAGAACCTACCATCTTACACTCATGACTTGCTGTCTTACAATTTATGGATCACTGGCAGCTTTTCCCCATTTCAGCACCCTGCGGTTCCCATGCAAACAGCAGCTCAGGGTTGCCTGTTCAGCCAAAGGATCCACATGGCAGTCACTCATTGCATAGTGCTGGCTATATTCAATACACTGAATTCTTCTAGGCCAACAACAGGCTAGACTTTGGGAACCCATCCCAGACTTCCCAGTGCTCTTTGAAGCCATACTTTTGACTTTTTCTACTTTACTATACCAACTCCCATTGCACCTTCATTTATGACTCGGAAGAAGATGAGAAGAAATGTGGAGAAACACCTGTGGGAGCAGCGATTCTGTGGCCTCAGTCTTAGCTTAAGCAAACCAACGCTCACAGCACAACTCTGTGAAGCAGAAAGACACCAATGTGAGAACACGCAGCCCAGGTTAGTCAGAGCTTCTACAGAATAGTAACACGGGGGGCACTGGATGTACCAAGGAGTGACTTACAGAGAAGCCTGGGGCATGAAACTGAGTTCCCATGGGCAGAGCTTTGCTGAGAAGGAAAGGTGTTAGGATTTGATATAATGGTTATGTAACTAATCCTAATTAACAAATTAACAATAAAATTAACATCATAAATAACAAAAGTTGGTTCAGAAGTTCACTAAATCAGCTAATGCAAGTGTGATGCTTAAGAATAAACCATGGGTCCTGTCTGAGTTTGCTCAGGTTGCCGTAACAGAATACAACAGGCTGAAAGACTAAAACAACAGAAATGTACCCTCTTACAGTTCTGGAGGCAAGGAGAGGGCAACATAACTTTTACCCTGAGGCTTCTGCCCTTGGCTTGTAAGCAGCCAACATTCAGCTATGAGAAACACGGGCCTTTGTTTGATCCATTCATGCAGAAAGAGGAAGAACATGAGGTCTCTGGTGTCTCTTTTAAAAACGACACTAATTTGGAAATTCTCTGGCGGTGGTTGTGACTCAGCACTTTCACTGCCAAGCACAGGTTCAAACGCCGGTTAGGGGAACTAAAATCCCTCAAGCCACATGATGTCACCAAAAAAAAAAAAAAACCACTAATCTTGTTGGACCAGGGCCCCACCTTTATGATCTGACTTATATATGCACCCAACATAGGAGCACCACAATATGTAAGGCTAACAAGTATGAAAGGGGAAATTAACAATAACACAATAATAGTGGGAGACTTTAATACTCCACTCACACCAATGGATAGATCAACTAAACAGAAAATTAACAAGGAAACTCAAACTTTAAATGATACACTAGACCAGTTAGACCTAATTGATATCTATAGGACATTCCACCCCAAAACAATGCATTTCATCTTTTTCTCAAGCGCACACAGGACCGTCTCAAGAATAGATCACATCCTGGGCCATAAATCTAGCCTTGGTAAATTCAAAAATATTGAAATCATTCCAAGCATCTTTTCTGACCACAATGCAGTGAGATTAGATATCAATTACAGGAGAAAACCATTCAAGACTTCCAACATATGGAGGCTCAACAACACACTGCTGAATAACCAACAAATCACAGAAGAAATCAAAAATGAAATCAAAATATGCATAGAAATGAATGAAAATGAAAACACAACAACTCAAAACCTATGGGAGACTGTAAAAGCAGTGCTAAGGGGAAAGTTCATAGCAATACAAGCTCACCTCAGGAAACAAGAAAAAAATCAAATAAATAACCTAACTTTACACTGAAGGTAACTAGAAAAGGAAGAAATGCAGAAGCCCAGGGTTAGTAGAAGGAAAGAAATCTTAAAGATCAGGGCAGAAATAAATGCAAAGGAAACAAAAGAGACCATAGCAAAAATCAACGAAGCCAAAAGCTGGTTCTTTGAGAAGATAAATAAAATTGACAAACCATTAGCCAGACTCATCAAGAAACAAAGGGAGAAGAACCAAATCAACAGAATTAAAAATGAAAACGGAGAGATCACAACAGAAAACACAGAAATACAAAGGATCATAAGAGACTATTATCAGCAACTATATGCAAATAAACTGGACAACCTGGATGAAATGGACAAATTCCTAGAAAAGTACAACTTTCCAAGACTAAACCAGGAAGAGATAGATAATCTTAATAGACCCATCACAAGCACGGAAATTGAAACCGTAATCAGAAATCTTCCAAAAATCAAAAGCCCAGGACCAGATGGCTTCACAGCTGAATTCTACCAAAAATTTAGAGAAGAGCTAACATCTATTCTACTCAAACTCTTCCAGAAAATTGCAGAGGAAGGTAAACTTCCAAACTCATTCTATGAGGCCACCATCACCCTAATTCCAAAACCCGACAAAGATGCCACAAAAAAAGAAAACTACAGGTCAATATCACTGATGAACATAGGTGCAAAAATCCTTAACAAAATTCTAGCAAATAGAATCCAACAACACATTAAAAAGATCATACATCATGATCAAGTAGGCTTTATCCCAGGGATGCAAGGATTCTTCAATATTCACAAATCAATCAATGTAATACCACATTAACAAATTGAAAAATAAAAACCACATGATTATCTCAATAGATGCAAAGAAAGCCTTTGACAAAATTCAACATCCATTTATGATAAAAACCCTCCAAAAAGCAGGAATAGAAGGAACATACTTCAACATAATAAAAGCTATATATGACAAACCCACAGCAAACATTATCCTCAATGGTGAAAAACTGAAAGCATTTCCCCTGAAGTCAGGAACAAGACAAGGGTGCCCACTCTCACCACTACTATTCAACATAGTTTTGGAAGTCTTGGCCACAGCAATCAGAGCAGATAAAGAAATAAAAGGGATCCAGATTGGAAAAGAAGAAGTAAAACTCTCACTGTTTGCAGATGACATGATCCTCTACACAGAAAACCCTAAAGACTCTACGAGAAAATTACTAGAGCTAATCAGTGAATATAGTAAAGTTTCAGGATGCAAAATCAACACACAGAAATCTCTGGCATTCCTATACACTAACAATGAGAAAACAGAAAGAGAAATTAAGGATACAATTCCATTCACCATCGAAAGAAAAAGAATAAAATACTTAGGAGTATTTCTACCTAAAGAAACAAAAGACTTATATATAGAAAACTATAAAACACTGATGAAAGAAATCAAAGAGGACACAAATAGATGGAGAAATATACCGTGTTCATGGATTGGAAGAATCAATATAGTGAAAATGAGTATACTACTCAGAGCAATCTATAGATTCAATGCAATTCCTATCAAGCTACCAGAGGTCTTTTTCAGAGAATTAGAACAAATAATTTCACAATTTGTATGGAAATACAAAAAAACCTCATATAGCCAAAGCAATCTTGAGAAAGAAGAATGGAACTGGAGGAATCAACCTACCTGACTTTAGGCTGTACTACAAAGCCACAGTCATCAAGACAGTATGGTACTGGCACAAAGACAGAAATATAGGTCAATGGAACAAAGTAGAAAGCCCAGAGATAAATCCACACATCTATGGACACCTTGTCTTTGACAAAGGAGGCAAGAATATACAATGGAGAAAAGACAATCTCTTTAACAAGTGGTGCTGGGAAAACTGGACAGCCACTTGTAAAAGAATGAAACTAGAACACTTTCTAACACCATACACAAAAATAAACTCAAAATGGATCAAAGATCTAAGCATAAGATCAGAAACTATAAAACTCCTAGAGGAAAATATAGGCAAAACACTCTCCGACATAAACCAAAGCAGGATCCTTTATGACCCACCTCCCAAAATATCGGAAATAAAAGCACAAATAAACAAATAGGACCTAATTAAAATTAAAAGCTTCTGCACAACAAAGGAAACTATAAGCAAAGTGAAAAGGCAGCCTTCAGAATGGGAGAAAATAATAACCAATGAAGCAACGGACAAACAATTAATCTCAAAAATATACAAGCAACTCCTACACCTCAAGTCCAGAAAAATAAACGACCCAATCAAAAAGTGGGCCAAAGAACTAAACAGACATTTCTCCAAAGAAGACATAAAAATGGCTAACAAACACATGAAAAGATGCTCAACATCACTCATTATCAGAGAAATGCAAATCAAAACCACAATGGGGTGCCACTTTACACCAGTCAGAATGGCTGCCATCCAAAAGTCTACAAGCAATATATGCTGGAGAGGATGTGGAGAAAAGGGAACCCTCTTACACTGTTGGTGGGACTGCAAACTAGTACAGCCACTATGGAGAACAGTGTGCAGATTCCTTAAAAAACTGAAAATAGAACTGCCATATGACCCAGCAATCCAACTGCTGGGCATACACACCGAGGAAACCAGAACTGAAAGAGACAATGTTCATCGCCGCATTGTTTCCAATAGCCAGGACATGGAAGCAACCTAGATGCCCATCAACTGATGAATGGATAAGAAAGCTGTGGTACATATACACAATGGAATATTACTCAGCATTAAAAAAAATTCATTTGAATCAGTTCTACTCAGGTGGACGGAACTGGAGCCTATTATCCAGAGCAAACTAAGCCAGAAAGAAAAACAACAATACAGTATACTAACGCATATTTATGGAATTTAGAAAGATGGTAATGAGAACCCTGCATGCGAGACAGCAAAAGAAACGCAGATGTATAGAACAGTCTCGTGGACTCTGTGGAAGAGGGCAATGGTGGGATGATATGGGAGAATGGCATTGAAACATGTTAATTATCATATGTGAAATCAATCGCCAGCCCAGGGTTGATGCTTGGGGCTGGCGCACCGGGATGACCCAGGGGGAGGGGATCGGGAGGGAGGAGGAAGGGGGGTTCTGGAGGGGGAGCATATGTATACCCATGGCGGATTCATGTCAATGTATGGCAAAACCAACACAATAAAGTAAAGAAAATTAAAAAAAAAAAAAAACCGACACTAATTTGGGAATTCTCTGGCGGTGGTTGTGACTCAGCACTTTCACTGCCAAAAACAGGTTCAAATGCCAGTTAGGGGAACTAAAATCCCTCAAGCCACGGGATGCCACCAAAAAAAAAAAAACACACTAATTTTGTTGGACCAGGGCCCCACCTTTATGATCTTACTTAACCCTAATTACTTCTTAAAGGCTCTGTCTCCAAATGTTACACTGGGAATTAGGGCTTCAACGACTATGAATACGAGGTGGGCTGTGACAAGCACAAATATGCTGCCTATAATAGGCTTATAAATAGAATGAGCTTTCCTAGGAACTTAAGGTAATAGTTGAGAAACCCTAAAGGAAATTTAGAACTATGACTTAATTAGCAGCATAATACATAATACAGTTGACCACTGAACAATACAGCAGTGAAGAACACAACAACACACAGTTGAAAATTTGCATACAACTATTGACACCCCCCATATTTAACTACAGATGACCCTTGAACAACATGGTTTTAACTGTATAGGTCCTTATACATGGGGGGGTTTTCAATAAATGTATTGAATATTTGGGGGAGACTTGCGATGATTTGAAAAAACTCATGAACTGCATGTCTTAGAAATATCAAAAAAAATAAGAAAAAGGTATATCATGAAACTATAAAATGTATGTATTTTATTATTTACTACTAGAAAAGGTATACAAATCTGCTATTAAAAAGTTAAAATTTGTCAACTCTTATGCACACAAACATAGACCATACATGTCACAATTTGCAATGGAGAGAAATGTAAACAAATGTAAAGGTTCAGTATTACATCTTAACTGTACCATATACTGTACTACTGTAGTCTCCACAGCCACCACCTGTTGTTACCATTTTGTTGTTCACTCACTCAGTTGTGTCTGACTCTTTGCAACCCCATGGACTGCAGCACACTAGGCTTCCCTATCTTTCACCATCTCCCATAGCTTGCTCAAACTCATGTCCAGTGAGTCTGTGATGCCATCCAATCATCTCACCCTCTGTCGTCCCCTTCTTCTCTTCTCTTCAATCTTTCCCAGCATCAGGGTCTTTTCTAATGAGTTGGCTCTTCACATCAGGTGGCCAAAGTATTGGAGGTTCAGGTTAGGCATCAGCCCTTCCAATGAATATTCAGGGTTGATTTCCTTCAGGATGGACTGATTTGATTGCTCTCTCAATAGTCTTCTCCAACACCACAGTTTCAGTTCAAAAGCATCAATGCTTTGGCACTCAGCCTTCTTTATAATTCAACTCTCAGATCCAAATATGCTGCTGCTGCTGCTGCTAAGTCGCTTCAGTCGTGTCCGACTCTGTGCAACCCCACAGACAGCAGCCCACCAGGCTCTGTCGTCCCTGGGATTCTCCAGGCAAGAACACTGAAGTGGGGTGCCATTGCCTTCTCCCATGCATTAAAGTGAAAAGTGAAAGTGAAGCTACTCAGTCGTGTCCAACTCTTTGTGACCCCATGGACTGCACCCTCTCAGGCTCCTCTGTCCATGAGATTTTCCAGGCAAGAGTACTGGAGCGGGGTGCCATTGCCTTCTCTGCATCCAAACATAACTACTAAAAAAACCATAGCTTTGACTAGACGGACCTTTGTCAGTAAAGTAATGTCTCTGCTTTTGAATACGTTGCCTAGGTTTGTCATAGCTTTTCTTCTAAGGAGCAAGCACCTTTTAACTTCATGGCTGCAGACACCATCTGCAGTGATTTTGGAGCTGAAGAAAATAAAGTCTGTCACTGTTTCCACTGTTTCCCCATCTATTTGCCATGAAGTGATGGGAATGGATGCTACGATCTTCATTTATTGAATGTTGAGTTTTAAGCCAGCTTTTTCACTCTCCTCTTTCACTTTCATGAAGAGGTGCTTTAGGTTCCTCTTCACTCTCTGCCATAAGGGTGGTGTCATCTGCATATCTGAGATTATTGATATTTCTCCCAGCAATCTTGATTCCAGCTTGTGCTTCATCCAGTCTGGCATTTCATATGATGTCCTCTGCAAAGAAGTTAAATAAGCAGGGTGACAATATACAGCCTTGACGTATTCCTTTCCCAAATGGAACCAGTCCATTGTTCCATGTCCTGTTCTAACAGTTACTTCTTGACCTGCACACAGGTTTTTCAGGAGGCAGGTAAGGTGGTCTGGTATTTCTGTCTCTTTAAGAATTTTCCACAGTTTATTGTGATCCACACAGTCAAAGGCTTTAGCGTAGTCAATAAAGCAGAAGTAGACATTCTTCACCAAATCGATGGACACAAGTTTGAGCAAGCTCCAGGAGTTGGTGATGGACAGGGAACCCTGGAATGCTGCAGTCCATGGGGTTGCAAAGAGTTGGACATGACTGAGCAACTGAACTGAACTGAATTGAACTGATATGTTCTTCTGGAATTATCTTGCTTATTCTATGATCCAGTGGATGTTGGCAATTTGATCTCTGGTTCCTCTGCCTTTTTTAAATCCAGCTTGAACATCTGGGAGTTCTCAGTTCATATACTGTAGAAGCCTAGCTTAGAGAATTTTGAGCATTACTTTGCTAGTGTGTGAGATAAGTGCAATTGTGTGGTAGGTGCTATTATGTGTTCTCTAAAGTGCTGTAATGTGATTCTAATCACCTCCATGTGCACAGTTCATCTCTCCAGTAAATTACATATTATAATAAAAAGTGATCATTCTTGATTCTCACATATTTTTCATTGTGTATAGCACATATTATAAACCCTGAATAACACCATGAGACCGAAGAGAAGTGCCACCAGTGATGCTGAAAGTGCTTCCAAGAAGCAAAAAAAAAGTTACCATATTACAAGAAAAAATTGAACTGTTTGAAATGCACCATAGTTTGAGGTCTGCAGGTGTGGGTGCCCACCATTTCAGAATAAATTAATACAGCATAAAGATCACTGAGAAAAAAGGAAAAGGAAATTCATGAAGCCATCACTGCAGGCACATCAGGATGTGTGAAACCTTCAACTTTCTGTGAAATTATCTTTCCATCTTGTATTGAAAATGCAACTCTCGTGTAGATGCAGGATTGCTATAACAAAGGAATACCTATAGACTCTAATATGATTCAAGAAATGATGAAGACATTGCATGACAACTTAAATCAAAAGGATTATGAAACATTTAAAGCTGAAGCATTTAATGCCAGTAAAGGATGGTTTGATAATTTTAGAAAGAGCTTTGGATTTAAAAAAAAAAAAAGTTAAGATAATAGGAGAAGTGGTTTCTGCAGACCAAGAGTTCCCAGATGCCATTAAGAAAATCACTGAGAAGAATATCTGCCTGAACAATTTTTGTTGCAGACAAAAGTGTTGTATTCTGGAGGGAAAAAAAATGTCACAAAGGACATTTATTAGTAAGGAAGAAAAAAAGCAGCACCAGAATTTAAGGCAGTAAGGAATAAGCGAATGCTAACATTTTGTGTAAATGCAGTTAGCTTTATGATTAGCACTGCCCTCATCTATAAGCTTGAAGGGAAAAGACAAACACCAGCTGCCTGTCTTTTGGTTGTACAGCAAGAAGACTTGGACAGTGAGAAACCTTTTCAGGATTCGTTCTATCAGTGCATTCTCCCTGAAGTCAGGAATTGCCCTGCTAGTAAGGGACTGCCTTTTTAAAGTTCTTTTGATATTGGACAGTGTCCCTGCTCATCCAGAACTCTCTAATTTCAACATCACTGAAGGCATCAGAATGGTCAAAGTGAAAGTGAAAGTCGCTCAGTCATGTGTGAATCTGTGACCCCATGCACGGTACAGTCCATGGAATCCTCCAGGCCAGAATACTGGAGCGGGTAGCCTTTTCTTTCTCCGGGGATCTTCCCAACCCAGGGATCGAACTGAGGTCTCTCACACTGCAGGTGGAATCTTTACCAGCTGAGCCACCAGGGAAGCCCAAGAATACTGGAGTGGGTAGCCTATCCCGTCTCCAATGGATCTTCCCAACCCAGGAATCAAACTGGGGCCTCCTGCATTGCAAGCAGATTCTTTACCAACTGAGCTATCAGGGAAACCCACAAAGTGGTCAACTTGGCCCCAAAACCCATATTTCAAATTTACCCTCTAGATCAGGACTTTTAAGGCTCCTTATACACAGCACTTTATGGAGAGGACTATCAACACTTTGGGCTTCCCAGGTGGCACTAGTGGGAATGCCTAGTGCCTGCCAATGCAGAAGATGTAAAAGACACGGGTTTGATCTCTGGGTCGGGAAGATCCCCTGGAGGAAGAAATGGCAACCCACTCCAGTACTCTTGCCTGGAGAATCCCATGGACAGAGAAGCCTGGCAGGCTACAGTCCATAGGGTCGCAAAGAGTCAGACAGGACTGAAGTGACTTAGTACTCACATCAACACTGTGGAAGAGAATCCTGATAGAAAGAACATCATGAAAGTCTGGAAGGATCACACCATTCAAAAATGCCATCACTGCCATGACAACCATCAGCCTAAAACAATAAATTCCTGCTTGAGAAAACTGTGTCTAGATGTGCACAAGTTTCCAGGACTACTGACAACAGTGCCAAGCAAAGAAATCAAGAGACTGTGGATATGACAACAGAGGTGGGGATGGTGTGAAGAGTTTCAAAATATGGGTCAAGAAATTCAAGAGCTAAAGGACACCAAATCAGAGGAATTAACAGAAGAGGTCTTGCTGGAGATGGGCGCTTTCAACCAGTGCCAGAAAAAGAGGAAGAAGAGTTAGAAGAAACAGTTCTAGAAAACAAACTGACATGAGACAATCTGGCAGAAGGGAGCTGATGACTCAAGGCTGCTTTTGACTTCTTTCATAACATGGACCCTGCCTTGATATGAGCCACTACAACCGAAGCAAACAGTGGAAGAACTGGAACCTTACAGAAACACTGTGAATCAACACATTCCTTGTACTTTGGGAAAGTACATTAGAGATGTGATCAGGGTGATTCTTTCAGATTCCTATGATACCAGTTAAACGTAACTTTTGGTAATACAAAGGTCTCTGATATTGGCATAACTCAAGTACACAGCAGACTAAATAGGAAAAAAAAAACAGAAAGCAATTTATTGTGACAAAACTATGTGGTCGTATATTCATTATGGATGAGGCTGTGTTTACTTTATCAACTAAGAGTTTACCCATCTACATTTTCCGAAAAGGACTGTTGAGTTAAATTAGCTGCCGTGTTCCTAAAACACCAATGGGCTTTAGAGCTAAAGTCTTTCTCAAAGCAGAGAGTTTCAACACACAGAGGTACCCCTGAAACTTGTTTCTCTACCAATCTGGCCTTCAACTGAATTGTCACTGTTTTCTTCTAATCTTCGGGACATAGTCCATCTATTCAACAGTGCTTTAGTCTGAATAATATGGATGGGTTGGGTGACAAGAAAAGCCAGCAGTATGGTATTGCTGCTGTTTTCACCTTCACAAAAGATTAAATATATAGGTCTCAGTGTCCCAAATAATTTCAATTCACAGAATGAAAAATCAATCCTTGCCCAGAGAGAAAATAACTGTGCTTCTTCTTTCTTTCCATGCACCCCTGTTCACTTGAAGATTTAGAAAAAGCAACCGGACAGGGTTCTAGCATTGGCTCTGTGTTCACTGACTTCAAGAATGCTGATCAGATTCTCAAAATCTATTCAGCTTATTAGAGATGCTGCCCTTCAGGGCCAGCTAATTCAGCATGTAGCTTCTAGGCAAGAGATTTTTAGACATGTGGGATTACAGCTTCTGGCAACCAGAACTGCAGGCAGAAGAAAGGCTTGCTCCCTCTTTTTGTTTTGATTCCCTGTCGTTTCTGAACTTTCAAAAAGGAAGTCAGTGGAAGTAAAGATATTTGGTATTTTATTAAACTATTTCCACATCATCTTAGTGTTTAAATAAAACGCTCATGTTGTGAAAGAGAAAAATAAACACAAGTCAATTGCAGCTGTATAGCTACATTTAGAGTCTGAACTGATAACACAGAAGAGGTCCAAACTCAATAGTTTCCCAATAAGCAAAAGGCATGATAATTATGTTAATGTCACATTCTGGAACTCAAGAATTGTGCTCTTTTGGTCTTGGAATAACTCTTACCTACCCAAGTACCTCAAATACAACCATTACACACCAGTGTACTTAAAATATTTAATCAGTCTAGGGTTATAAAACAGTAAGCAATCTTTATCACGATTAACATTTATTGAGAATTTTACTGTCAGACACAATGTTAAGACACTTCAAATATACTAACTCATAAAATCTCTGTAAGAATATTACTATCATTACTCTTATTTTAAAAATAAGTTACATATGCAAAAGACAGAAGAGAAATTTTTCTAAAGTAACAAAGCTAGCAGGTAGGAGAAGTGGTATTTGAACTGAGACTCTTATTTCAGAGTTTGTGCTTTTAACCACTGGGTGATAATTTTTCTGGCTGCTTATATATATACATCTCACATATAGAAACAAATTATGAAGACTGTTATTGACATTTTATATCATTTCTCACACAAAACTTCACATGATTTTAATTGAATTTTTACATTTTTTGAAAACTTTTAAACTTACATAAATGTTGCCAAAAGACTACACAGATTTCCCACATGCCTTTCACCTTGCTTTCACTAATGTTAAAGTCCTACATGTTCAGAGTACAATGTTTGAGCCAAAATATTAATATAGCTACATACCACTGTCAATTCAAATATTACTTCATTCAAATTTCATCAGTTTTTCTCCTGATGTCCCTTTCTATTATAGAATCTAAACCAGGACACCACATTGCATTAATTATCAGGTCTCCTTAATTTCCTCCAATCTGTGACAGTTACCTAGTCTCTCTTTGTCTTTCATGACCTTTCATAACACTCTTGGAAACAACTGGTCAGTGGTTTTGCAGAATGGTTTTGCAGTTTTAACTATTTCTGATCATTAGACTTATTCTATATATTCTGGGCAAAAATATCACAGAAGTGCTGTCCTCTACATCTTATATGGTATACCTGATGCTGATATAGCTTAATTATGATGGATTTAACTGGTAAATTTTGTTGTGTTTGCTAAGTTTTGCTGCACTTTTCCCTGTATATTTAAGATATTGTGTGAGATTCTTTGAAATGATGCACACATCACCTTCCAATAAATGCAATAACTCATAAAAATAATGTTAAAAATAATAGTTTTCTCTAAAGTTACTGGTAACTGATAATGGTAATTAAATTTCACAAGTCTGATCTGGATTTTCAAATCGGGAAGTCAGTAATACAGAGATATCATTTCGTATTAATCACTACTCACTTGCCTTCAAACCCAGCATGTATTTCTCCTGACGTACTCACTACATCTCCTGGTACCCTACTTCACAGAGTCCCCAGCACCTACTCTGTCTACCATCAACTTACAGATGGCCCACATCACTCCTTTTGGTGATAAACATGAAGTTTAATCTTTAGGAACTTTCTGAATCTAAATATAGGGGCCTGTCTGCATTTCAATTCATTCCACTTTCATTTTCACTCATTTCCATTTCAATTTTATCCCAATGAATTCCTGGAAATCATGTTAAAAATAAATCACATTTTGCCTTAGGTATCTGAGGCTTCACAGCTTATACCAAATCTAGATAAATCTTATATACATCTAACAGTAAGTCAAAGAGGCAAAAATATAACAATAAACCTTATATCAAAATATACTTGTCAAATAACATTCTAAGTCCTAAAAATCTGTCTTAACTATATGTTATACATGGGCTCCAACACAGTAAACAATGCAAATAGAAAATAAAATTTCCTTTGTACTGTTAAAAAGAAAAAAATCTAAAATTTTTGCATTGATTATAACACTAGTCACATTTATAATTCATATACTTTTAGTTGACTTAGAATTTCAAGGATGTGGCATAGGAATGAAGTAGATAAGAAATTATTTAAATTACTCCTCTTTACAAAAAAATCTGTTCAGAAAGTTTCAGGTTTCTCTTCTCTTCCTTCTTCACCCTCAAACATTTTTTCATATAAAATATACAGCAATCAAATTGCTGTTAAAATATTTCATATTTATTACACAATTGTAGGACCATAATCTTTCAACAAAGAATAATTGAATACTAACAGATTCCTGTTTAAATTTCGACCCATTAAATACTGACTTATCATTTTATACTGAGAAAACTAAAGCTTATGAAGACTGAATAACTAACCTAAACTCATCTATTTCTAGTCAATAATAAGTGATTATCAAAGTCCTAACTACAAAGACATTGCATAAGGGTTCTCTACTATAAACATATTCCATATTGATTTTTCCCTAGGTTATTTTTGATTGATATAAGCACATACCATACAATTATTATTTTATAGTGTGCATTTCAGTGGGTTTTCATACATTCACAAAGTTAGGCAACCATTACCATTATCTAATTCCAAAACACTTTCATTATCCCAAAAAGAAATCATATACTCATTACAATCACTTTCCATTCTCCTCTGGCAAGCACTAATCTACTTTCTGTCAACATAAATTTGCCTCTTCCAGATATTTCACGTAAATAGAATTGTATAATATGTGGTCATTTGTGTCTTCCTTCTTTCACTTAGTATGCTGTTCTCAAATTTCATCCATGTTGTAGCACATACCAGTACTTCTCCTTTTTACTGCTGAATAATATTCCACTGCAAGGATATACTACTTTTGTTTACCCATTCATCAATTTGGGGGGATTTATTTGTTTATATTTCTGGGCTATTATGAATAGTGCTACTATGACATCATGCATAAGTTTTTGCGTGAACGTATCTTCAATTAACTTGTGTATAAATTAATTTTCTGGGCCTCGTGGAAACTTTATATTTAAATTTATGATAACTGCCCAACTGTTTTCCAAAGCAGCTACACCATTTACATTCTCCTGAACAATATGTGAGTGTGTTCTCATTTCTCCACATCCTCACCAACACCTGCCAGTACCTGACCTTTTAACCCAAGCCATTCTAGTGGATGTGAGTTAGAGCTCTTCACGGCTTTCTCTGATGAATAATGATGATCATCATCTTTTCACGTGCTTATGGCCCATGTGCATATCCTTTTTGGAAGAATATCTATGCGAAATCCTTCTCCTATTTTTTAAAATTTGGTAATTTATATCTTTGTTATTAAGTTGTAAAAATCTTTTCATATTCTGGACACTATTCCCTTGTTAGATATATTTGCTTGAAATATTTTCTCCCATTCTGCAGGTTGCCTTTTACTTTTATAGAGTCCTTTGAAATGCAAAAGGTTTTAATTCTGATAAAATCCAATGTATGTATTTTTATTTTGGTTGCTTGTGCTTTTTGTGTCAAATCTAAGAAACTACTGCCTAAGTCAAGCTTGCAGTTATGTTTTTCTATGTTTTCTTCCAGGAGCTTTATAATTTTAGCTCTTACCTTTTAGCAATTTGATAAATTTTGAGTTAACTTTTCAATATGTTATGAAGTAGGTGTCCAAGTTCATTCTTTTGCATGTGGATACCCAGTTGTTCATATTTACTGAAAAGATTACTTTTCTCTCATTGAAATGTCTTGGTATTTATTAATTATATTACACTGTTGTGTTTGAACTCATCTATATCACATACTACTATAGCAGTTTTCTCCTTCTACCTGCATCTTCTTTCTTCTCTGCCCTCAGTATTTGAGCTTAAGCACAGAAGTCATTCTGGCAATTATTAAGGATGTTTTGAAAGCCACCTCAGAGCATTCAATTGCTCTTTTATTTATTGTTCTATTGCTCTTTCCTACTCACTATTTGTTGATCAAAAGTAGTTGTCAGAAAAGCTGAACAAAGAAACTGCAGGGTGCCTGAACTGAGATGTGATTACCTTCCTTCAAATCTTCAGTTTGCCTCTAAGCCTACATAGAAATCTTGATTTTCAAACACCACTCTTTAAAAAATGAGACTGTAATGTCTCTGGACAAGTTGGCCCACACTCTAACACCCAGGAAAAAAGGTAAGCAGGAAAAGTCTTAAAGAACCTCTGAAGAATAAGCAATAGCCTTTTCCTAAAAGAATTAAAACAGAAAAAAGAACAAGGATTTTAACTTTAACTTTTCCATTTTGGTGCAAAGACACATTTTTCCAAATAAAATTACTTGAAAAATGCTAATGAACAAGAGTTAAGTTGTATAATCATTTAGAATACTAGAATTATAAATTAGAGCTAACCATATGCCTGTTTCATGGCTCAAGAATAATTAGTAATGTGATAACCAAAAAATGTACAAAAATGTTGACAGCAACTTTAGCCATAATGGCTCAAACTGAAAACAACCCACATGTCCAACAATAAAACAACAGTAAACAAATTGTCTGTGACTATAAAATGAAATACTAAACAGCAATAAAGAGATTATAATCCCAGACATGCAACCATACACTCTCCCAGATATTTTTCTGTGTGCAAAGAAACTAGACACACACACAAAATACACACTCTATGATACTATATATCTAAAATTCAAGAGCATATAAAACTAATCCAAGATATTAGAAATCCAAAAATCAATTCCTTTTGGGGGAAACAGTGACTAGAAAATGAGAAACTTTCGAGGTATGGTAATAGTCTATGTCATGAGCTGGGTGTGACCACACAGGCGTAATAAAAATAAATCAATAATAAAAATAAATCAATCCATACATTTACAATTAGTGCACCTTATGCATTTTACTCATAGGTCTGATAAACTTCCATTTAAAAATTTTAAACAAGCTGGGGAAAGTGACCCAGGATAATAGACGATTTTTCAAACCTTTTCAAGATGAAACAAAGAGCTATAGCTCACCCATCTTTAACAGAAAGACAAAATGAAGACTAAACCTAAGTAGCTGGAGCAAAGACATGTAGTTGGATATGAAAAAGGTGATTAAAACAGGAAACATCATTAGCATTTCACTACTGCTCATCTGAGTCCACAAATCCTACTATTTCAACGTCAGGAAATAAGATGAAAAATAAGGATTGTCTTCTGCAGAGCCACTGAGTTCTTAGCTGAAATCATGAACTCTTTAAAAAAAAAAAATAGATCCTAAAATCTGTAGATTTCTTTTTCTCTCCCACAAACTCACTTCACATCTAAAAAATCCATCAATATTCAGGTTCAGCCACAATAAACCAGTCATATGTTAATTCAATTCTACTTGAATGACTTTTACATAATCCCTAGGCAGGAACCTTGTCAAAATGTTTGCTCAGTACAATCCCTGGGACACTGCTGACATTCAGTTGATAGTGTATATTATTATTAATATTATAATAACAGTAACACACAAAGAAAATACAAAGGTCCTGTAGTTTGCAACCACAGTGGGGCTGCAGCTAACAAAGAATTTTAATTCAGCATCAACAACAGAAAGAAAGATCAGAAGAATAATGGGATTCAATGAATTTGTGAAATTACTCTAAACTACAGGAAAAACAATACTTATTAGGCAAGGTCTCCTATAAGAGACAACTAAATTAAGCAAGATAATTTCCTACTGCATGTACTTGACCATAGTGAAGGCTGATGTGTTAGCAGTAACATGAACCCAAAACTCTTTCTGAAGATAAAAGGAATTGTGTGTGTGTGTGTGTGTGTGTGCGTGTGTACACCTATATGTGTATCCCTTTGTCTATATTTGATAATGTTCAAAAATGGTGGGTAGGGTGAGAATGGAAAAAACAGTAACAAAATACTTATGTGAGTGAAAAAGATATTTGTCTAATTAATGAAATGAATTACAATTCTTAGTTCCCCTACAGAAAGGACTGCTGGTATAAGCAGAATTAACATACACTCCCTAAAGATGCAAAGTTGTAGGTTTCTTTTCCCTTTGGAGAGCAGCCAAAATCTACTCTCCAGCCCTCAAGCAAGGAGCACACACCTAACTTTGCCAGGAAAAGAAAGGAGAAAAAAAAAGAAAACCGGCCTGCCCTTCAGGAGAACACCTAACACCTGTCAAAAAGCCCCAGGGCAAGAAAGATGTCCCCAATCCAGGTTTTATCTGAAAGACTGTTTTTTCCAATCCCTAATCAGTGATGCTTTAAGTGTGATCCCTGAGCAGTGACATCAGCAGAAGTTGTTAGAAAAGCAAATCCTGCGACTTCACCCAGATTCACTGAATCAGAAACTCAAGGGGTGGGACTAGGTCATCTCTGTCTTCAATAAGCACTGTACATGAGGCTGACACATGCTCAAGTTTAATCTGTTTCTCCTTCGTTCTACCCCCTCCAAAAAAAGCTCTTCCACTCCTCCAAAAAAATAATATCTGGCCAAGGTGTTTTGAGTAGTTGCTGTATTTCTCTTCCTGCTCCATTATTTTTTTTAATTAACTATTCTTCATGGTGGAGTCGTAATTCCCAATGGCCACTTTAAACAACTTTATTCAAACAGAATATACTCCCCGACTAAAGATCATTAAATACAGGAAAAGTTTTATCTACCCAAGAATCTTGCCGGTATCTATTAAATTGTATCAGGGCCACCACGAAGCACTACAGCTCTTCTACAACCCAATCTTATTCCAGAAATTTCCATCCACAGCAACACCTCACCCCCAAAACACAATTCTAAATATTAAGTGACTTTGCACTTGAAACTTCTACGGAAAAGACTCTATGACCATGTTACTGATTTCTAGACAACAAAATGCAAAGGAAATCACTCGTGTGTGACATTTTGGGTCCGGATTTCTCAGAAGGTGGTCCTTGTCCCCGGCCTCCCAATGAATGCAGACAACAGGGGCCTGTAGGCCTGGAGGAGTAGATCTCAAATTTTCCGTGCACCTGAATCACCTGGAGGGCTTTCTTCCCTTTTTCTTCGTTCCCCACACTAACCTTTCTCCTCTGGGCTGTCGGCCACCGTTGTTCCCTCTCATTTCCCGGGCCGTCGCGGCCTCCGCCGCTGGGACTCAGCTGGAGCGGGTGTGGGTTGCCGCGCAGGCGCCACAGGCCCGGCCGCAGAAGCCGGCGCAAGCGGGTTAGGCCTTGTGCGAGCTGCTAGGGTCACGCGTTAGCCTGTACCCCTCACCCTTCTAGGACACCCTGGAGGGTTTTTTAAAATGCTAATTGCTAGACCCCACCCCTAGAGTTTCTAATTCAGTAAGACTTGGACGGTATCTCAATAACTGCATTTCTATTGAGGAGCTAGATAAGGCAATATAACAACACCTTGGCAATACGGATAACAATTTAAAATTCCGCGTGACCTTGAGGAGACAATTCTATTTCTTGAAGTTTATCCTACAGAAATACTCATTCTAGTATGTATAATATGCACCCAAAGATTTTTTTTTGTAATATTGCTTATAACACTAAAAACAGAAATGACATTAAATGTCCAAAAATAGATTTGTTAAATAAATGACACCTTCAAATAATTGAATTTTATGCGTCATTAAAGATACCTGACTTGTAAATACATTCATAATGTAGTATTAATTTAAAATATGTAGAAAATATGGAGTAATCAATATATGACATTTTTTAGGTATACAAATGTGTTACAGGGGCAGAAAGTTCTGGATAGCACTTAGCAAGTGTTTCTCCTCCCTTTCTGTCTTCCATCTTTCTTCCTGCTCTTGTGTTTTATTAAGATGGAGTGGTCTTTGGTGAGATATAATACAGAAAAAGACTAAACATCTATTGACAGATAAATGGATAAAGAAGATATGGTATATATTGAGTATATACAGTGAAACATTACTCATCCATAAAAAAAGAATGAAGCAATGCCATTCACAGCAAAATGGACAGACCTAGTGATTATCACACTAAGTGAAGTCAGTCAGCCAGGAAAAGACAAATGTCATGATATTGCTTAAATGTGGAATCTGAGAAAGAAAAGAAAAGATAAGGTGAACTTCTTTACAAAACAGAAGCATACCAAGAGACATAGAGACCAAAATTATAGATACCAAAGGGGAAAGGCAAGGGGAGGAATAAATTAGGAGTTTGGTATTACTAAATACATATTAGTATATATAAAATAACTAACAAGGACCTACAGTAAGTACAGGGAGCTATACTCAATATTTTGTAATAACCCTATAAGAGAGAAGAATCTGAAAAAGAACCCTATAAGGGAAAAGAATCTTAAAAAGAACATAAAGAACATTTATATGTGTTCATATTATATATATGTATGTATATGTATAATACATATTACATATATACTAGAAATGACCAGAGGCTAATGGAAAAGGAGTATATCGGATGAGGGTGACAGGATCTCTGTGGCTACACGCAAAGTGGGATCTTTATGAACTGAGAGGTTATACGAAGAAAAAGTGAAGAAATTATTTACACCACCTGAGGACTTCAGAGGTAAATGTTTCAATAGCGTTCCACACTTCCAGGTACTCCTGATGCAGTTAGGTGATAAGATCTATATGTTTACATATATAATTGCATATGCCAAAACATTTTAGAAGTGCAAACCAAGCTGTTAGCAGTGATCATTTTGTGGGATTTCACTGTGTTTGGAAAGGGGAATCATGGGATACAGATTTCAAAGAAATGATGATAGAAAGAGAGGGAAATTTATAAACCTCTTGCATTGATGCATAGTTTACAACAATCATATTCCATAACTTCAAAATGAAGAGAGAATTTTTTAAAAGAGCTCAGTCAGACTTTACCTTGCTCATACATTTACTAACCCTGAGCAGGAGAAAGAGGCCCAAATGTCAGTTTAAGTTTGTAAGAATGATACATCTACCATTTAGAGTCACCCCCAAATCTGGAGTGAAATTGTTCTCAAATCTTATCACAAAAGCAATTGTTCAGTTTTCTTGGAAATGATCATTTAGCTGTGCAAACAAGTAAAATACATTTTTTTTCATGATTACTTATACAAAGAGAAAAAAAAGATCACATAAAATATACTTCCAGTATCCAACAGTCTATAGATTAACTCTGGTTACAGACACAGCACTAGAATTTATACTTTCTACTCCCATCTAGTTTGGACAGCTTGAGATCTTTCAAAATGAAAAGACCTCCAGCTAGATAGTGAGCAAATTACTCATTTTTCATAAATGATCACCCAAGGATTTCAACCTTAAAGTTACAAAGATCAACACTTAGTAACTAGCTACAAGACTATATATTCTTATTTCTACACTAGATTGAAAGTCCATAGAAGGCCAGATATGTGTTTGCTTGTTTGTTTTGGTAGTACAAAGTGGCATGCAAGATCTTAATTCTCCATCCAGAGATGGAATCCATGCCCCCTGCAGAGGAAGCACAGAATCTTAATCACTGGAAAGTCCCCAGATAGATGTTTGGTTTTGTTTTGTTAACATCCTATAGTACTAAGAAGAGTGTGTTTCCACAAACAGACCCTTGGTTCAACTGGTGAAGGCAAAATTCATCACACAGAAGTCACAGACAACTGCTCTTCCTTGGGCTTTCTGGCCATAATTTTTTAGTTTGTCCACTGATGAAGTAGAATGTTCAGTTCTTCTGTTTACCCAGCACCTGCTTTTTGGAAGCCTAATTTATTAGGGCACCTACCGCAATGTGAGAAAAAGGAAAAGATGTTAAAGACTCAGCCAATGTATTTGGTTGTAAAAAACTATATAGGAAGCTTGGCTGGCGATTATGTGTTTAATTCACGATCCATGTGATTGCTGCTCATTAGACCAAAGATAAACAAGATTCAGACTCTTGCTAGCCGCCTTCAGTCCTCTTTCCTGTTTCATCTGAAAATGCCCCTGATGATGACCCAACAAACAAACAAGTGCCAAGCCACCACAGTCACAGAAAGAGCAGCTTATTATCATCTGTTCTTATAACGATTGAAAAAGCTTTTATCAGATATTTAGTTTTTTACAATACTTCTAGGGACTTCCCTGGCTGTCCAGTGGTTAAGACCCAGTGTTTCCTCTGCTGTGGGCACAGGTTCAATCCCTGGTCAGGGAATTAAGATCCTGCACACAGTGGTGTGTGGCAAATAAATTAAAGAATTGAAATGTATACATTACTGTTCATTTTGGCATGTATTTGTGCTCCATTTTTTTTCTGTGAACCAGCCTCTCCATACTTCAGCCAGAGAGCATGACTCTAAAATGAAAAATTCGTGACTGGGTGTGGGAGGAAAAAGACTAAAATTAGAGGGATCAACAAGCTCTAATATTAGGGATTTATTTTGAAAATGCCACTTCTAATGAGAACTAACAAGGAAATTTTCTAAAAATGAATTTACTTGTTTAGCATGTTGAACTTTTGTCCTAACAGGAGAAATAGCTGGCTTTCTGTGTTATTTTTGAAGATGTACAGTCAGATTCAGAAAAAAAGTCATATTCATCTACTTAATCAGTTACTGAAGAAAAATTAATATTTGGTCTAAAGAGAGAAGAGAGTGATCAGGACAGAGGCAGGGTGAAAATAAAGAAGCCCAGAGAGAGACTTTAATCAGTCTGTCTGTGCCTTCTAAGACCCACCCACTCCCATTCTTCTGCTAAATAGTTAACACACAAACAGAATTAGATATCACATCCTGCATTTCGAAGTGGCTCTGTGTCACCATGGTAACCGGTTTTGCTTAAACATAGCTCTGCATGTACGTACAGTCCAAATTAGCCACAGAGAAGAGGCATATACACAATATTCCCGGAGCTTATATAAATCTGCCTGTACGTTACATTTTTCTGAAATGGGGTATTTGAGCTCACATTTGTAAACACTCTTTCTTTAAAACTTCCTTCTCTAGATAGTGTGTCTCTGATCATTTGATTATTATGATCCTGGAAGCAATATTACAGATCAAATTTCAGCTGATAATCAACATGGGAAATGAATAACTTGTCTGTGCTGGCTTTTGTCAATCAGTTCTCAGCACTTGAAATAGAAATGGCGAAACTGACCCCTTTTGCTTCTTACCTTTCAAATGCTCTTTTATTTGGCTCATCCATGTGGACTATTTTGGATCATTTTTCTGAAATGATCCCCAAATAGCATTCCACCCCCACTGACTCCTCCTTATGATAAAATTGCCAAGAAAACAACTTAAGCAAATTGAAAGACCTTTTGAAAAGAAAGGAAGTTGCCGCAACATGGTATCCAAGCCAAGAAATATCCCCAGGATTTTCCTGGTAATTTTTAGTTGAAGATTTATCTAAAACAAAAAATACTAATAACAATTTATGGATAGAACTCCATCGCATGACAGTGTTTAAGGTATGTGATTCTTTGTGCTTGTCAAGCCTCTATTTCTTTCCGTTTTTTGTTGTTGTTTTTTTTTCCTTTATTTTCTGAGAAGAGAATTAAATATGATACACTTTTGGGGGAAATTACATCACTGGCTGTTTTACAGTTTTTAGCATTGATTTTTGTACTAAAACGGCACAATATCCTTAGTGTGAGTGAATATTTGTCTGAAAAGAGGGAAAATTAATCATGATACTTCCCCTACTAAGAACCAGTGAAATTATCCTTCTGCTCTTGACAACAGGATGTATTTATAAAGTTTGTCCACTGTAGCTGTGTCCCTTCTACTCAAGGAAAAAGAGCTACCATTTAACTGAGCCCCAAGTATGTGCTATGCACTTGATGGGAAATTTAGCATGCTGTGTCATTTAATTCTCACAGAATCTTGCAAGAGAAGTGTTTTCCACTTCAGAAAAAGAAACTAATTCTCAGAGGAATTTCCTCTATTTCAGACAGCTTCAACTTGGTAAAGGTGAGATACAATGCAGATCCCAAAATGCACCTGCTCAGAGGATGTTCAGCTCATTTCTTGTGGTGTCTAAGTCCCATCTGATAGGTGCTGGTCCACAAGAGACAAAGTTGCATTGAGTGTTATTTTTACATTAGAACTCACGTCCCTCTGTTGGTGATTATCACTGTGATCTGCCTGGAGGACCACTAGGAGGCAGTAGTACTCTGAACCCAACACCAGACCTTCAAGTCATCATAGCTTGCTTTGAGCTGGAGTCTTCATCTCTACCAGGAAGTGAATGTATAACACTTTCTTTCATCTCCAAACCATCAAGACTAGATTGTGCTTAAATATTTCCTGGAAACTGTCTAATGACATGCAATGCCCTGGCTTTCATACTCAATGAGAAGAAAGAAGAAGATGGTTCAGTGGAAGTGTCTTAGAGCAAGTCAGTAACAGCAGTGCCTGGGGAAACAGAGGCAGTAGGACGGGCTCAGGCCCTGAGCTCCCTGGTACAATGGATGGGAGTGGGAAAGAAGCTGTCATCAGTCATTCCTGGATGGTAGGACCATCGCATGAGAGCGCTGGGAGAGATGTAGATCTACAGTCTGTTTCCCACTGAGAAAGGGGCAATAACATCCTTTCATGAAACTGATGTAGCAGAGATGTGGTAGGGAGGCAGATCCAGGGTCCTTGAATACCAGAGCTGGAGAGGATATTCAAGAAAATTTCATCTGGTTGTTGTCATGCTATGTCTTGGAGAATTTTTTAAGCAGGTGCCCTAAAGGCGATGAAGGAGGTGGGCCAGCAGAGATTCCCAGGCGAGGCTTCTGGTTCGCATCCCAACCTTGTTTTTCAACCATGGCATTTTCATTTTTATCAGTTTATATTTTGGAGTTTCTGTACAAGATTTTATTTTTATGAAAGAGACCTCTAGTTTTTAAAAGTTCAAAACTACTTTATACTTGAAGAAACTGAGACTAAAGAGGCAATCTTTTATATCTCTGTCTTCAGCAACAAGCAAATCGTTGGAACATATTCCTTTCGACAGTACAAGTATTTATGCCCATGATGTTTTGCAGTATCACATCCCAGCTTTGAAAACCTGCTCAGAGGAATGGACGTCAGGGGAGACAACTATCAAAGCAGTAGCCCAAGGTCTATTCCCTAGTCCCATCAGTGTCCTGCTGTCATGGGCCTTGAGACAAATCAATGACAGAAAGCCTGGCTTTATTTCCTCTTTAAAGTGAAAACTGCAACATTAGCCTCCTCCATCAGAAATAGATTCAAAGGGCAGAGTCAGCTGGGTGCTCCTTGAAGAAAGGGGCAGGGGATTAGGGCTCACAGAAACAAAACTATACATTACAGAGAGTAATTCTTTATACTATTAACTCAGAATGAGTGAGTGTTAGTCCTTCAGTCATGTCTGACTCTTTGCAACCCCATGGGCTGTTGCCCACCAGGCTCCTCTGCCCATGGGATTCTCCAAGCAAGAATACTGGAATGGGTTGCTCTTCCCTTCTCCAGGGGATCTTCCCAACCCAGGGATTGAACTCTGATCTCATGCATTGCAGGCAGATTCTTTACCATCTGAGCAACCAGGGAAGCCCATTTACTCAAAGCAGGAAGCCTTAATTCAGCCTGGGGATTGAAAAGATACTTGACTGAGGCTTTAACCAAACTTGTGGTTCTTTATACTGACAGAGAATAAAGATAACCTCTCTTTTGCAAATTGAGATGCAAAAAGTTTTCCTTAAAAACATTTTTTAGAATTTGGAAGGACAGAATAGTTTGGAAGAAAGAGCACTAGCTTTGGACCCAGACATTCCTGAGTGTAAATCCAGCTCTGCTCATCCCTAGTATTATGCCCTTGACCACACTGTTCATTCCTCGTGGGCCTCATGTTCCGCTTTGTAAATATCAGCAGGACTATGGTGAGGATTAGAGAGATGAGTGGAATGCATCTGGCATGAGGCTAGCATTATTATTATTATTATTATTATTATTATTACGATGATTGTGCAGTGTTGTTGTTTCCATTGTGATTGGACTTGAAAATGAAGACTCAGAGAGTGAGCTGACTGGAGTGATTTTTCCATAATAAGGATACTATTCTACTCCTACAGCCAGTTTCATCTCACAGGAAAACTCTAGAGTGCTGTGGGCAGAATTCCGAAGCTTCTCAGTGGGAAAAGCATATCACGAGTATAGGAATGCAGATATGACTGGAGTAGCAGCACAGATGGCAGGTATAGACCATCTCTGCTCTAGGCCAGGGAGGTTTAGGAAAAGAAAACTCAGACCTTGAGTCCCAACTTTGTGCCCAGTGTCTTCACCATCGCAGATGGGGGAGAGTGGAGAAATATGTGGTCCCCTTCTTTCCTTGCACATGTTTTACTGGACACAGCTGGCTGTTTGCAGAGCCTTACTAGCTCATGGGATGAACTGCCAAAGGTATCAGTTGGGAGGAAGAAAGAGCAGCAGAGAAAGTTCAGGGAAAGGTTGGGGAAGGTATTGTGTGTATCTTGACACATGCCTCCTGCCTTCCCTTGCTCTTGGTCAGCTGTGAAGATTTCATTGCACAGGTGGAGGGGTTTTTGGTGCCCTTGAGAACTCCTGGAATAACCAAAGTGTTGGGACAAAAGTCAATTTGGAATTAAGCTATCCAGAAGCATATGAGGGGCCCACTTTTCTCAAGAAACCCCAGAGGTCTGGAGTCAGTGGATTTAGGGCAGCAAGAAGCCACAAGGTTCAGATGCTTGAGAAATATTGCTCTGTCATAGAAGCCAATTACAAGACAGGCTCTTATAGAAAAAAAGATGGAAAGGGACATGGTTTAGAAAAGCTTCCCTGATCAGGGTCATAAGAGGATGGAATTAGAAGTTTTGCACACTTTGAGGTTTTTCTAGAGCAATGGGCAAAATACAGAAAAGGAGACCTAGTGTGGATGCTATATTTTCTGTTGAGAATTTTGAAAAAAAAAAAAAAGTAATAACTTTGTTGCCCCCTTCCCCATGTTTGAAATCAATCTATCAGGCTGGTCATCCATTTCTCATGGGGAAAAAATGAAGTTTTCATGGCGGCCGTACTGAGAGCGTGAGTTGGCATGGGCGGGCAGTATGGCCCACATAGACTGATGGTAGGTACAGTTGGTCCACTTGCTCAAAATGTGTCAGCCAGGCCCTCAGGTTCTTCCAGGACAGGCTGCTAATGGAGTCTTTGATGGTTCTGTTCTAAAGCTTCACTTCCTAGGTGTTGCCTTTTCAACAATAATTGTTTGCTAAAGATGATGTTTTTCTTTTGCAAGTAAGTGGCCTAGGATGAGTATGTGAAACCGCCCATTTGAATGAGTGCCTCAATTTAGTATCTCGAAGTAAACAAGGTTAATGAATTGATGCATTCTGTGTAGCCTGTGAATGTAATTAAATTCAAACATTACCCAGGAGGGAGTCATGTCACTGACCGCTGACCGCTTTCCACAAGGACAGCACCAGGGAAAACAGCAGCCTACAGACTAATTATTAAATCTTACCTCTTCACTGGGGAAAAGAATGGATGAGCCATTTTCAATCATGTTGAAAGCTCAGGGCTGCTTTGCGCTTCTTTCATAAATACCCAGCACTCCTCTTATGCCATATTCTTCAGAGTTAGGGTTCGTTTGTCCACGAAACCACACAGAGGAAACCTATTTTCTCTGTTGCTGCATTTCTCCAGTCTACATTATTGTGTCTGGAGAGTGTAAAAAACTTTATAAACAACATTTTCTGATCCTGGGCTCCTGAGTCGGTTGTAAAATCTCCATTCCCTTTCCCACCTCTCAATCTTTGGAGTCCCCAGCTAATCAGTGTGTCATAAGCATAGCACTTTTAGCTATCAGACAGAATCCACCATTTTCCTACTCTTTCACTCTGCTTTTAGACTCCTACCTATGTATCGGCTACCAAGGCTGTTAAAGTCTTGAAGGGCCCATGAAGAGCCCTCACCTGCCGGCCTGGGCACTATCTGCGGGTGTCGCACCTGAGTTGGGCTGTACGGGCAGTGCCAGGGGGGGAGGCCCTTGTGCCCACTCATCCTCTAAGACCAGGGGTCTCAGGTTTAGCAAATAAAATTACAGATAAGCAACCAATAATGGTTTCATGTAGGTACATCCTAAATATTTCATGCATATCCTTACACTAAAAGAATAATTTGTTGTTTATCTGAAATGCAAATTCAGCTGCATGTTCCGTATTAGATCTGGCAATCCTATCTAAGAGACATAAACTGTCTCATGCTCACAACAGTATTGTAAACTGGTTATTATCATTGCTGTTGTCGTTGTTGCTAGTGTCTCCATTTTATTGAAGAGGAAACTGAAGCTTAGCAAGCTTTTCTGATTAGTTTAATGTCACTCCTTTAGTATGGGGCTTCCCTGGGGGCTCAGTAGTAAAGAATCCGCCTGCTGTTGCAGGAACCGCATGTTCGATCCCTGCATTGGGAAGAACCCCTGGAGAAGGAAATGGCAACCCACTCCGGTGTTCTTGCCTGGGAAATCCAGTGGACAGAGGAGGCTGGTGGGTTGCAGTCCACGGGGTTGCAGAGTTGGACATGACTGAAGTGACTCAGCCTGCATGCATGCACTCCATTAGTTAGTGCCAGGGGCGTCTGATTTCTGTTGCACATTCTTAAATACTGTCTCTGATGTTCAGTCCTTCTGTACTGCTGCATTTATCATGTCTCTGCTATATGTAGTTCCATCCACATCATCCAGCATATATATAAGTGGAATTTTCAATTAAGAGGACCAAACCTTGGTATGTCAATCCAAAAGTAATCTATATTTACTGTAGATTACATGTCTACAGTAAGCTGGTTCCAAGGGATCCAGCTTACCCGAGTATCAAAAAATGTGATAAGACCTTATTTTTTTTTTTAATATTTACCCATTTTGGAACCTATATCCTTTACTGCTTTGGTCAATGTGCCACAAATTTTACAGTCCAATACCATACTCTTCACACACTGTCTCACTTAACTGGGAAAATGCCTAAGCAAGAAAGCACCTCAACTGTTATTTCTGTCTACCTCTTGGCTGCCTGCTCTTTCTGCCCATTTGTCACATGCTCTCCAAAGATGGTCCTGCTGCTAATAACAGAATTTTCTACCTATCCTTTTCAATAACTAATGGATAGATGAGCTTGTCCTGACCAGCTACTGGTTGTAACCTTCCTTCAATTAATTTTTATTGGAGTATAATTACCTTACCAACTGAGCCACAAGGGAAGCAAAACAACGGTGTGTTAGTTTCTTCTGTACAACAAAGTGAGTCAGTATATGTAAAATATATATCCCCTCTTTTTTGGATTTCCTTCCCGTTTTTAGGTCACCACAGAGCATTGTGGTTTATGGTCTTTTTGAATGAACCAAGAAAAGCAATGCTTCACACTAAAAAGAGTATTAAAATAGTGTCACTCTTTTGAAGTCATCCACTTAGAGAAATTTATATGCCCCTCAAAGAACAGGGACCCACTTCTTTACATCTGGTTGCATTCTGAGATACACGCACATGTTAGACCTGCAACGGAACCTCTTCTAAGAAGGCTGGAGCAGAGAAATCCCTTATCTGTATCTCTGCTATATTTGACACAGTCTTTGTTATTCTGAATCCCTTTCATTAAATCTGTTTTTGAAAACCAGCGGTGTGCTGACCTGTGTTGCTGTTGTTGTTAAGCTACTGAGTTATGTGCAACTCTTTCACGACCTCATGAACTGCCAGGCTCCCTCATGTAGCCTGCCAGGCTCCTCTGTCTGTGGAATTTTTCAGGCAGAAATACTGGAGTCGGTTGCCATTTCTTTTTCCAGGGCATCTTCTCAACCCAGGGATTGAACCCACATCTCCTGCATTGGCGGGCAGACTCTTTACCTCTGAACTGCCAGGAGAGTCCCTGGTCTGTGTTAATACAAAATATATCTACTTAGCAACTACAGGCTGAAAGAAACTTGCAGTGTCTTAAGTGCTTCAAAATATAATCTGCATGAGTTATTTTAAATGGAGCCTTGGGCTCTGGAAAGACTCTTCCTCCTGCAAGGAATCTCCATTTGTAGATAGCAACTACCTTAAACAGATCATCTGTCTAAATAGAGCTTGACTTGGGACATAACTTTTGTTTCCAACAAAGAACCTTATGTTCCCAGATGGCTGGAGCTTATCATAGTTTTGTTCCAAAATACATTAGAACAGGGTTGCGAATTAGTTCCTAGTCACTTCCTGGAGCAGTGAGTTGAGGAGATCAGTTAGATTACATTCGGGCTCTGGAAACAGTTTGATGATGGATCAGCCATGTTTCCCATGGTTCCGTGGTTGGCAAGAAAAACACACACACTACTTGTATTTAATACGTCTGTATTAGAAGCATAAACTGACCACCTGAGACTTGGAATCAGCTTCAGGTTCCTGGGATGAGAGAGCTGCATTTAAACTAGCAAAGGCAGCCTCAAACTCATTGACCAGGACACTTGCTAAGCAGAGGAGCACCGCTGCTTCTCTCTATAGACTTACTATCTCCATCCAGATGGACTCATTAAGCACTTAATTGTGCGTGTGTTCGCTCAGAGTTGTGAAAGAACCACAGCAATCTTCAAACCGCATTCAGTCTTAGCTTAGGTATATGTATATGCTCAGTTGCTCAGTTGTGCCCGACTCTCTGTGACCCCATGGACTGCAGCACGCCAGGCTCCTCTGTCCACGGGATTCTCCAGGCAAGAATACTGGAGTGGGTTGTCATTTCCTTCTCCAGGGGAACTCCCTGACCCAGGGATTGAACCTGTGTCTCCTTTGTCTTTTGCACTGGCAGGCAGATTCTATACCAGTAGCACCACCTGGGTATTAAAGTATGTGGGAGGCCCAATGTCTTGTCCCTTCCATATCATGTTCTATCACCAGAGACCCATTTTTAAATTGCTTGAACCACCATCCCAAATTTATAAGGTTCTTAGCAGAATATTCTTTTAATTGTATTTATCACTCTCTTTTTTAATTTCATTTATTACTTTCTTTTTGCCTGGGAATTTTTCTAGGGGCCAGCCCAAGATGGATTTAACTGATACCCAGCAAATCAAACTCAGATCACCACCCCCATCCAGTGATAAGTTCTTTATAATTTTTTTTTTTAAAAACGATTCTAAGCTCCTGCCTAAGATTTTGTTCCCCTCAGGATGAATTTTCCTCAGAAGCGCCTCTGTCCTCATGAACATGCTTCTCATGAATTGTTCAGACAGGTGTTACTACCATTTAGACCCATTCTGGGATCCTGAGCCAGAATTTCCATAATCAACTGGGTGAGGCTCAGAATGCATAATCAGTTGCCTATCTGTTATTCCCATAGTCATCGAGAAAATAGTAGCATTATTATATTAGCCAGGTGACTTCCAAGCAATTTCCCTTTTTGTTGTTGTTTTATTTTGTTTTATGGCCAGGATCTTGGTTCCCTGGCCAGGGAGTGAACCAGGACCACAGCAGTAAAAGCCTGGAGTCCTAACCACTAGGCCACCAGGGAACTCACCCAAGCAATTTCTTTAACATCCTTGAAGAGACCTAGAAATGGGCTTGGGTAATTCCTAGTTCATATGACTCCATGGATAAGACGATGCCAGCACTTCTTCAGTGTTGTGTAGGATGAAGAAAATACTGTCTACTCTTGACTGACCCTTTGGGATCTAAAAACACCAGGGTCTCGGGAAGCAACCTAGCCCAACAACAGGGGCACCTTTCTCCCCTTTGATGCTGCCCAAGGCAGGCTCAGTATTTCTGAGTTGGGCGTATCCTGTACAATAGCACTGGGAGAGAGAGTGGGTTCAGGTTGAATGGCATCTCAGACCTCACTCACAAAGCCCTGTTTTCAACCCAAATCTGCCTTGGCCCAGAAGAATAAGAAAAGTGCCACTGGGACTGGAGGCAGCTTAAGTAAGTCATCAGTTCTGTGACTCCTCTTTGTAGTAAATATCTTGTGAGTAGACCCCAAGCCAGGTCGACAACCTTAGATTTTGAGCTGTATTGCTTTACCATGTCAGAAACCAAAGGGAGATGAAATGAAAAATTGGGTAATATTTGAAAAACCTTGTATTTCTATATTTCCAGTGCTTATATCAGAGTCCTTCAGAGTGAAAAATGAAGTCTAAATTTAAAGTACTATTTGCAAGGTTACACTTTGTTAAGAGCTATTGTGGTACAAAGCAAAACCAACTCGGAACAAAAAACCTCAGCCAGCGTTCCACTCTGCTACCTATTAAGTTCTCTGAGCTTCAGTGTCTTTACCTACAAAACATTGAAATAGAGTCTGCTGTACATACTTTAAGAGCTATCTTTAAATAACTTTTGTGTATCAATGTTTCATACATTACAGTTTTTAGTGTTTTGTTTTTTGCGTGGGGTGGGTCTTCATTGCACACATGGGCTTTCTCTACTTGTAGCGAGTAGGGGCTACTCTCTAGCTGTGACGTGCAGGCTCCTCATCGTAGTCGTTGTTGTAGCTTCTTTTGCTGCAGAGCACAGGCTCTATGTACACAGGCTTCCGTAGCTGCCACTGGTGAACTCAATAACTGTGGCTCATGGACTCCAAAGCACTGGCTCAGTAGTTGTGGCCCATGGGCTTTGTGGCCCCACGGCATGTGGAATCTTCCAGGCCAGTGATTGAATCCATGTCCTTTGCATTGCAAGGCATATTCTTAACCACTATACCACCAGGGAGCCCATGTAGCTTTCTGAAAATATAAAAGAGTACGATATACCTCATATATCATATAAATCATGACATATCTTTATGATATGTTAACATTTTTAATGTTTATTTTATTTCAAATAAGTGACAACTTTTAAATAGTGCAAGCCATTTCCAAATTGTTGTCATCAGATGACCCTGCAACAGCGAGAGGCACTGTCTCCCTCTGACTTCAAATATGTGCAGGATATCAGGTCATTCCAAAGTGAGATCCATTGAGTTCAAATCTAGGAAACCAAAAACTAAACCACAAAACAAAGGAAAATATGTTAAATTCATAGAATGAGAGAAGAATGTTTTCCTTAACTGTAGGCTGTCATGAAAGCAAGAACTGAAATAGGAGAAATGTTCTCAAAAAACATCACATTCCAACAAAGTAAGGATGCTCAACTAAATGTGACTGTCTGCAGTAATGGTATTATTTCATGCTATGTATTTCATTAGTAGTAATATGTTCCAAGAAATGACACAATATAAACAATTCCAATCCTGAGTGTCTTTCCTAAATAACACAAGCTGTAGCATCCCCCTGCAGCCTCACTTTTGTTTGTTTATAGGCAGATGTTTCTTACCTGTACAATGAAACAAATTTTTTACTAATACAATTTACATTTGATCTTAAGCTATCCATACCAAGAAGGTAACACCACAAATTAAGGGAGGTGAGAACTAAGGGAATTAAAAGGTAACACCACAGATTAAGGGAACTTTCAAAATGAGAAGTTCTCATTTTCTTTACAAAGTAATGAAAAGCCATCCATAGGCTGTGATCTGCAGTAACTTTAAGAGGATTCCATTGGAAATAGTGTGTAAAGGAGACTGAATAAAGAGAAGCTGGAGACAGTTAATTATTGCAAAGTAACATATTGATGGGATAGGAAGTCAATAAACAGAAAAGATTATTACAATGGTCCAAAGTGAAAGAAAGTGAAAGTTGCTCAGTCATATCTGACTCTTTGTGACCCAATACAGTTCAAATACTGGAGTGGTTAGCCTTTCCCTTCTCCAGGGGATCTTTCCAACACATGGATTGAACCTAGGTCTCTCATATTGCATCAAATTCTTTACCAGCTGAGCCACAAGGGAAGCCCAAGAATACTGGAGTGGGTAGCCTATCCCTTCTCCAGAGGATCTTCCCAACCCAGGAATCGAACCAGGGTCGCCTGCATTGCAGGCAGATTCTTTACCAACTGAGCTATCAGGGAAGCCCACAATGGTCCAAGGCTCATCTATTCATTTGTCAAATACTTTGAGTTCTTGAAATGTGCCAGTTATGAGCTAGACACATAATGTTGAGAAAGAAACTAGCAGTTCAGTTCAGTTCAGTTGCTCAATGGTGTCCATTTCTTTGTGACCCCATGGACTGCAGCATGCTAGGCTTCCCTGTCTATAACTACCTCCTGGAGCTTACTCAAACTCATGTCCATCAAGTCAGTGATGCCATCCAACCACTTCATCCTCTGTCGTCCCCTTCTCCTGCCTTCAATCATTGCCAGCATCAGGGTCTTTTCAAATGAGTCAGTTCCTCGCATCAGGTGGCCAAAGGATTGGAGTTTCAGCTTCAGCATCAGTCCTTCCAATGAATATTCAGGACTTATTTCCTTTAGGATGGACTGATTGGATCTCCTTGCTGTCTAGGGGACTCTGAAGAGTCTTCTCCAACACCACAGTTCAAAAGCATTAATTCTTTGGTGCTCAGCTTTCCCTATAGTCCAACTCTCACATCCATACATGACCACTGGAAAAACCATAGCCTTGACTAGAAGGACCTTTTTTGACAATGTCTCTGCTTTTTAATATGTTGTCTAGGTTGGTCATAAACTTTTCTTCCAAGGAGCAAGCATCTTTTAATTTTATGGCTGCAGTCACTATCTGCAGTGACTTTAGAGCCCCCCAAAATAAAGTCTGTCACTGGTTTCATTGTTTCCCCATCTATTTGCCATGAAGTGATGGGACCAGATGCCATGATGTTAGTTTCCTGAATGTTGAGTTTTAAGCCAACTTTTTCACTCTCCTCTTTCACTTTCATGAAGAGGCTCTTTAGTTCTTCTTCGCTTTCTGCCATAATGGTAGTGTCAACTGCATATCTGAGGTTATTGATATTTCTCCCAATAATCTTGATTCCAGCTTGTGCTTCATCCAGTCCAGCATGTCTCATGATGTACTCTGCATATAAGCTAAATAAGCAGGGTGATAACATACAGCCTTGATATACTTCTTTCCCGATTTGGAACCAATCTGTTGTTCCATGTCCAGTTCTAACTGTTGCTTCCTGACCTGCATACAGGTTTCTCAAGAGACAGGTCAGATGGTCTGGTATTCCCATCTCTTTAAGAATTTTTCACAGTTTGTTGTGATCCACACAGTCAAAGGCTTTGGCATAGCAGTTGCTGGTCAAATAATCAGATATATAATTCAGTGTATAGTAACAGATATAGATGAGTTCTATAAATGTGAGGGAAAAATGTTTTTAGAAAGTCATAGAGAAATAGTTATGACAAGACTTATGAATCAGGCAGAGCATCTCTGATACAGTGACCTCCAAGCCAAAACTGGTTGAAGAAATTAAATAGGTAAAATGGCAGGGAATGGGTATAGAAAAGAGGTTGAAAAAAACTATTTCAAGTAGTGCAAACATCATGTTGCGAGGGCCCTGTGGCAACAGCAAGTGATTAAAATAAGAGAGTACAGCTGGCTTAGGAAAAGAAAGGACAGAAAACAGGTAATGCACATGAAACTTCAGGTGGTGGTGAAGTATTTGGAAGAACAATAAGGAATAAGAGGAAGAGAAAGTGGCCAGACAGTAAGGTAACATTTGAGCTGAGCCCTGACAGGTGGAGACATGTAGGTAGCTGTGCACAGAGCTTTCCAAGCAAAAGAATCACCTAGTTACCTGAAATGAGAGCCTGCTGGGATATTCCAGGAAAAGGAAAGATATCACTCTAGCTGCTGTGGAGTGAGCAAGAGGGCAGAACACTGGAAATGAGGCCCGAGAAATAATAGGGGACATAGACTACTTTTCTGTGTGAAACTGAAAAGTACAGGAAGACTTTTTCAGAAGAATTTCATAATCTGGCTTATATATTTAAAATGCTGTTGTGTGAGGAACCTACTGTGAGGGCAGAAGTGGATACAGTCATTGGCTTAAGTAGAGGGAGAGGTTAAGGGTGACTCCTAAGTGTCTGACCCATCACCTGGGAAGCAGAGCCGCTCCTGCAGATCAGCAGTACTGGAAGAGGACCAAACTTCCTGAACAGATAGCAGAGGAATCTCTGAAGTGGGGGAGAACATGAGACAAATCGTGGACATTTGAGGTTAAGGTGCTTTGTGACATTCAAATAGAGATGCAACTTTGGGAGTCACAAGTGAACAGAGACGGACATGTGTTCGAGCAAGCTCCGGGAGCTGGTGATGGACAGGAGGGCTTGGTGTGCTGCAGTCTGTAGAATCACCAAGAGTCAGACACCGCTGAGCAACTGAACTGACTGAACAGAGCATAAATGAAAATGTGTGTGTAGGACAGATTGCTTAAGAAGAAGCCACTGAGAAGACAGAGGGCCTAAGACCAGGCTTGAACAATACCAACCTTCAGTGGTGGAACAGAGACAGATATAATCAGGGTAACAGGAATAAAACACATAGACGTAGGAAGAGAAGGAGGAAAATGCAAAGTTGTGGCAACTTTTATCAAGTGCTTATTATATTTCAGGCACAGATCTTCATGCTTTGCGTGTATTATTCTTCACAACAACTCTATCGAGGTGTTTTTTTTTCCCCTCCACAATTCTTATTTCAATAATTTGACTAGGGTTTAAATTTCCATTGCCAGCTCTGTATCAATTTACCTCAGTCATCAGTAATTCAAGTTGTTCTTTATTTCAGGAAATGCCTGCATTATACATATTTTTAGGCATTTTTGCTGTTATTTCATATGTGGTGAGCTCCTCTACTCTCTGCATCTTCTGTCCCCTTTTATCATCTACATCTATTTCTTTTTCTGAGATTACTGCTGTATCATTGTGGATTTTTCACTTTCAATTTGTACAATTAATTTCTTTAAACCTACTGCAGACGTTCCCACCGACAGTTGCTTTTATTCTAATCGCTTAAATACGGCTTTCATTTTGTGACTTCTTTTCTCCTCAGTTTTCTTCTTGAAATTCTTCCTCCTTGAAGCATGCTTTTCTCTTGACTCTCACGTTACTGCTCACTGTTTATTTTTTTCTTGCTGAATCATTATTCCTGCTCAGAGCTCTTTTCTAGCTCTTTCTCTTCTCCCTGAGCTCTAAATCTTACCCATTCAGTCTTCTGGATTTTACTTTCTTTCCCTATTATCCTTTCCTTCAGCTCCATTGACTCAAAGAACATCTATACTCCTGTGATGTCCAGACCTAAATTCCCAGCCCTCTTTCCCAAGGATTTATCTTCATCCTTTTAACAGATCTATTTCAGTGTCCACTAGCCCCACAAACCCAGGAAGTTTAAAACACAGTTCTAGATTATTCTCTCTGAAATCTGTTTTTTTTTTTTTTTTCTCATATTTCTTAGTTCTGTAAATGGCACCTCTTTCCACCCAGCTGCTCAAACCAAAAACTTTACTATGGGTGCTCACTCCCAAATCCAATCCACCGTTTGCAGGGCTTAGATTTGTCTCTTGTGATCGTGAGAAAAAGCACTCCGAACGTCAGCTGCTACAGGTCTCATTTCCTAGGCAAATTCTTTGCCCTTTCAAAAGGTAACATCAGTTTGCTTGGGATGAGTAACAAATTGCTTGGGGGAAGGAAAAAGCATCTAATGAGTGAGTCAAAATATCTTTAACCTTGGGACAATTGAGAATTTTTTAAGGTTTGGAATGATAAAGTAAATTAAATCCGTAGAATAAATACTCTTGCATTAAACTAACAAATAATCTTCATATATTTTGATTTCATATTTTTGTCACATTTCGGATAATTTGGCATATTAGAAATTGTGAGCACAACTTAAAATCGTTGTTGTCATTCAGTCGCTCAATAAGTGTTCGACTCTGCGACCCCATGGACTGCAGCACACCAGGCTTGCCTGTCCTTCACCATCTCCCAGAGCTTGCTCAAGCTCATGTCCTTTGGGTCACTGATACCATCCAACCGTCTCATCCTCTGTTGTCCCCTTCTCTTCCTGCCTTCAATCTTTCCCATCATCAGGGTATTTTCTAATGAGTCAGCTCTTCGCATCAGGTAGCTAAAGTATTGGAGCTTCAGCTTCATCATGAGTCCTTCCAATGAATATTCAAGACTAATTTCCTTTAGGAGTGACTGGTTTGATCTCCTTGCAGTCCAAGGGATTCTAATTTATGTTTGGATTTTTAAGTGAATAGTATAAAAATATTTTATCACAACTTATGATACATTGTATTTATGAGTCTATGATATTAGAATTTTAATAAACAACTTCTCAAGGACTTTGTAAGTTTTGGTTAGTCATATAATTGAAATTGTTAAAAGAATTAAATATCTTAAATGTGGAAATTAAATTTAAAATATTAAAGACTTAAAAATTCTTGCTTTAATTTATCAAATTTTGAATAGAAAAAAATGAAATTTTAATTAAAAAAGGTTAATATTTTCAGTCCTATTATTTTAAAGAAGACACCAAAAATAAATACATAAACCCTTGGGCAATAATGATATGTACCTGCCGCAAAGTAATTTGCAACAAATATCTACTGAATGAAATAATGAGACCAGATCAATCTTAAGTATATAATCCCTGAAGTTATAACACAGTGGTCTATTGTGTTAATAGACCATTTATTTATTGAAAACAGGACAAAGCTTTTGGGAAGTAAGTATCACGGATCAGATGTACTTTATATTTTATTTATATTTTTGAAAGATTTCTAAATTTAATAGAACTATGATTTGTATTAGCAGTTCTTTTGAAAATTGTCTCACAAAGAGCTTAAATTTAACCTCTATTTGAAAAATTAAATCACTTTTATAAGAATGTTTTTTTAAACAGTATGAGTCAGTTTTATGATAAATCAGTATATTATGAATTGACAGCTGTAGTAGGGAAATTTTGGAAAACTAAGGCCGAAAAATCACCCACAATTAGATGTACTTTATTAATCTTGTGTATTCAACTGTCAGTCATATCTGACTCTTTGGAGACCCCAAGGACTATAGGCTGCCAGTCTCCTCTGTCCATGGTATTCTCCAGGCAAGAATACTGGAGTGGGCTTCCATGCCCTCCTCCAAGGGATATTCCAGACCCAGAATTTAGCACGTCTCACCACTTCTGCACTCCAGGCAGATTCTTTGCCGCTAAGCCACTGGGGAAGCCTTTATTAACCTTAACAACAACCATTATTCATATTGATAATTACTACCTGATATTGCTAAAGCCAAAACATCCACCAGTCCCTCCTCACCTTCCCATGTGTTTGCTAGACTTCCCTCCTCTAAGAAGGCAAATGGGTAAAAGCCTTATAGCAGTCATATACCCACTCTAAGGAAGCTGCCCAACCACCTGGATACCTCAGCTCATGAGCCAACACTCAGATCACATTTCTCTGCACCAAAGAGAGAAACTGTGGCCTGCTTAATAAATGCTAGACTCCAGAAACCTTTTTTAAGTTAATTTCCATTTTAGCAACCAATTCAAATTACCATATTGTTGATTTGATCAACTGCCAGAAAAATTTAACTTTTAAGCTTGATGTAATTTCAAATTAAACCATGCTACCATTATTCAGAAAATCTTACAGAAGCAACCTTTGACTTTTGTCCAATTCAATTTAAAAATAGACATGGCTATACCTAAGACTGTAGACCTAAACGTGACATGGCCTGTAGTCAGATCCTCATCTTGTGCCATTTTACAAGGATCTACCCAAAACCCAACCATTGGATCCAAATCCCTCACTCATACCAATTTTAAATACTGGAAATGTTTGGAGGGTAAAAATACCAAAATCTTCTCCAAGCCAGACCTGACTCTTTTCCTTCAGTAATCTGTGTTTCTATGTGTAAACTTTGTAGATGCATCTGTTTTGTGTTACATAAATACACCAGAAACGTATTTTGTAGCAGGAAAATTTATGCATTCCATATTCTCACAACTTGAAAGTGGCCAAATTTATTCTCCTGAATAAATTCTCTGGGTATGGAATCAAAAGAACAACTCCAAAGCAATATTTTGAGTTTTTTGCCAGCAGCAGAGAAAAAAAAGGTACACAGAAATGGAAGCATGTATATAAGACATATATCCAAGTATCTGCTATCTATGCTGGGAAAGAGAATACACTATCAATAATTCCAAATGGTTTGGCCATTCAAATCTTCTTTATGGTTGGCTTGAAATACATTTTCATGCAAATATTTCTGTTTGAATATGGGTGTGTTTAATAAGCTTGTATTCAATTCAAAGCAAATAAGGGAGTCAAGAGGGTACTGGTTGAGGTCATTTAGAAGAAAGGATTTTATGTAGCATTTATATGAGTCCTGGAAGGTTTTCACATCAAGATCACATGGACACTGAAACTGACACTTCCCAGAGCTGCTGGCAGAAACAGAGCAATGAATCTCTATGCCAGCACCTTCCTTTACCTCTTCCACAGGGAAATGTGTGTGTGGTGTGAAACCCCATCATCCATACTCTATTTTTGTACTCCACTGCAGACAACTGCAGCAGAAAACGCATTCTAATCAAGATTCAAGAATTGGGAACGTCCCTGGTGGTCCAGTGGTTGAGAATCCACTTTTCAATGCAGAGGACACAGATTCTATCCCTGGTCAAGAAACTAAAATCTGACATACCAGCTAAGCAACTAAGTCCAAGGACAACAACTACTGAGCCCTCAAGCGCAATGAAAGATCCCCTCCCGCAAGATGCATACTAATACCTGACTCAACCAAATGCATGGAAAAAAAAAAAGAGATTCGAGAACTGGGACAGGTAGGTAGTGAGTGTGAGAGATGAGCCCTTAGAAAGGGCAGCAGGAATGGTTGAATAAGACCTTGATGTAGAACTTCAGGAACAAGTAATCCTTAACAATATCCCAATTCAAATGCATAATCCTAGCCATTAACTAGTTTCCACTTGTGTTTCATATTGCTGGGTGCTCTCTCTTGGCTCCAACCATGTGACCATATACACTTTTATCTGTAACAGAGAGTCAGCTTTGCCCACTCCTACGCCTGTCTCTATGGATATATCATTGACATGATATGATATACTTGCTTATTTAAGTTATATACAGAGTAAATCATGAGAAATGCTGGGCTGGGAGAAGCACAAACTGGAATCAAGATTGCCGGGAGAAATATCAATAACCTCAGATAAGCACATAACACCACCCTTATGGCAGAAAGTGAAGAGGAACTAAAAAGCCTCTTGATGAAAGTGACATTCAGAAAACTAAGATTATGGCACCTTGTCCCATCACTTCATGGAAAATAGGTGAGGAAACAGTGGAAACAGTAATAGACTTTATTTTTGAGGGCTCCAAAATCACTGCAGTTGGTGAATTCAGCCATGAAATTAAAAAGACGCTTACTCCTTGGAAGGAAAGTTATAACCAATCTAGATAGCATATTGAAAAGCAGAGACATTACTTTGTCAACAAAGGTCTGTCTAGTGAAGGCTATGATGTTTCCAGTAGTCATGTATGGATGTAAGAGTTGGACTGTGAAGAAAGCTGAGCACGGAAGAATTGATGCTTTTGAACTGTGGTGTTGGAGAAGACCCTTGAGAGTCCCTTGGACTGCAAGGAGATCCAACCAGTCCATCCAAAAGGAGATCAGTCCTGAGTGTTCACTGGAAGGACTGATGTTGAAGCTGAAACTCCAATATTTTGGCCACCTCATGCGAAGGGTTGACTCACTGGAAAAGACCCTAATGCTGGGAAGGATTGGGGGCAGGAGGAGAAGGGGACGACAGAGAATGAGATGGCTGGATGGCATCATCGACTCAATGGACGTGGGTTTGGGTGGACTCCATGAGTTGGTGATGGACAGGGAGGCCTGGTGTGCTACATTTCATGGGGTCGCAGAGATTCAGACATGACTGAGAAACTGAACTGAACTGAACAACAGAGGAGCTTGAAAGCTGTTCCATTTCCTGATTTTGTCTTTTTAGAGGGCAACCTGATTCAAGTTAATAATTAATTTTGAGCTACTAAAGTTTTACATTTTTAATTTAAAAAATAGTCCTGACTAGGGGAAGTTGTTTCAAAGATTTTTTTCTTGCATAACAAGTAGACAAAATCCTAAAGTGTCAATGAAGAAGGAAAAAGTACAAGCAACATCAATAAAGACACTCACTATCAACCACTTGGGAAGGGAAGGTATGGGCTATACATTTGAAAGCAAAGTTTTCCAAGAGTTGACTAAAACATAGATAATTTCTTTGAGACTAATAAAGAGAATTTTGTATAGACAACCATGGACTTTCTGGATTATAAGCATGAAATATTCACATGAAGAGCTCCTTCTATTCTGTCTCCTTTTCTGATAAGATTTTGCACTGTCTGGACTCTTGGCCCTGTCTATATACATTCTCTCTTTCAGTTATCCTTCCGTAATCTCTTTTCAAAATCTATACTCATTTGTTATGCTGGTGACTTTTGGAAAAATTACTTATTTTTCCTTTTTTTTTCCCCATTAGGGAGTCAAATATCAACTTAACCGTGGCTGGTAAACATGAGGCAGAATTGGATCTCAATAAAGAAAAAAGAAAGACTCAATAATTTTCCCACAAAACTGGAAATAGTAAAGAATTGATACTCTCAAAATATAAATAACTATAACAGTTCTTGAAGTTCCTTAATAAATTCACACAAAGCATTGCATTACTGTTATTGCTTTTTCTTTTTCTCAAGGATCTATTTTAATAATAAAAATGAATTAAATTTTGATATTATTTTAAATTTGTTTAATTACTAAAGCAGTCATTATATTTTGTGTACTATCTTTCATAAATATGACTGTGTGAGCTTTCAGTCATATTATGAATTAAACGGGTTTTGAGTGCTGATATGGACCAAGCTGTATATAATATTATACATATAAAAAGAATATTATAAATGAATAATGTTGAAAAGACTTTTCAAACACCTTATATTTTAAACTAGTTGTGCCTACACAGATATTTGCAGAATACATAACCATCTATATGTCAAATATCTTGATGTAATCCAAACTTGCTAAATTTCCCCTTTTCTTATGTCAGTTTTGGATACAATAAAAAATACCATGAACTCAGAAATTAATGTTGCACAGAAAGGCAAGTGGAGAGTGTGAGTGGGGTCCAATCAAGCTAACATGTATGCACCCACTTCCTTGAACATGCAGAGTTCTAATAGAGTGCAAAGCAGCCAACTGTCCTAATTTCAGTACCTGAAAAGAAACCACTGTAAGCTTTGTTAGCAGAAAAAGCAATCCTTTCATTTGACTGAGTTTAAAAATTTCTTACAGCACCTTCTGGTAAAATACAAGTTGACCCAGAGATTTTGTAATGAGAATCTACAATTACCTATCTTGGAAACTAATTTTTATGTGCATGAAAATGTGTCCCAGAAGTTCTGCCAGTGATTTTTTTCATTGACTGAGCCAAGCCTGCTCCTTTAAATCCCTGAGGATTAAGTGTCTGTATATAGCCCCACAGCAACTGAGCTTGCCTGCGCAGTGTGAAGGTTTCAGAGAGTTTAGAACGGTATGAAGTAGACAGGGTGCTCTTTAATTCTGAACATTTTCAGAATAGAGTTTTTATGGCTCATCAGTCAAAAATTTAAATAAATTGTGTATTTGGACATCAACATAGTTTTCTTATGGCCTTATAGCAAACTGATTTTCCTCCAATTACCTATACACCAATGATTTCATCCTTAATTAATATTGTCTTACAAAGAAGAATTTAGGTTTAAATTCCAGATAAATAATTTTGAAATGATTTCCTCCAACTTCAAGTCTCTAAACTCTTTCTTCCAAATTTGAGTTATTCCTTAGAAGTTGTTTATTAAAACAAAAAACAACTATATCTTCTTGTGTGCATGCATGCTCAGCTGTGCCCGACTCTCTGAGACCCCAGGGCTCCACTGTTCATAGAATTTTCCAGGCAAGAATACTAGAGTGGGTTGCCATTTCCTCCTCTAGGGTATCTTCCCAACCCAGGGGTCGAACTCGCCTCTCCTGCCTCTCGTGCATTGGCAGGCAAATTCTTTACTACTGGCACCACCTGGGAAGCCCATTTCAGATAAATTTTTACTCAGTAGTTAATATGATCCATCAACTGAAAAAAATTTCACCTGAATACCTATTCTTTAGTTCTCTTCCCTGGTGGCTCAGATGGCAAGAACTCTGCCTGCAATGCAGGAGACCAGCATTTGATGCTCAGATTGGGAAGATTCCCTGGAGAAGGGAATGGCAACCCACTCCAGTATTCTTGCCTGGAAAATTCCAAGGACAGTGACGCCTGGTGGGCTACAGTCCATGTGTTCGCAAAGAGTCGGACATGACTAAGCAACTAACACTTTCAATTTCACTATACCTGAATATCTATTTTTTGCCAGATATCTATCCAGATAAAGAAATTTACTTGTTGCTGAGCCATTGGATTTGGGAATATGGAAAACCCGACTCATTTAGCTAATAGTGACTGAATTTTTCTTATGTCCTAAGCACGATGTTGGTCATAGGCTCACAAAGAGATGATTTAAAAACACTGCCTTTGAAAAGAACACATTCTTGCCAAGAAGACAGAAATAAACAAATAATTACAAAGAGATAAATGTCCCAATAGAGCTGCTGTGAAAATTATTATGAAAATAGAGAAGAGGAAGTGTCTAATTTTAATGTGAGGTATAGATAGTTCAGGAAATCCTCCTAGAAGAGGCAGCACTTGAGCAAATTCAAAATGGTAACTAGGGATTTTCCAGAGAGAAATATACTCCTGACAAAAGTCACAGTGTATGAGTATATGAGAAAGTGAGGAAGAAAGGCAAGTATTTTTGTGAAGCAGAGCATGGGATATATATTGGGGAGCAGTCATGCAAAGAGTTGACTGATTGGAAAAGACCCTAACACTGGGAAGGGCTGGGGGCAGGAAGAGAAGGGGACAACAGAGGATGAGATGGCTGGATGGCATCACTGACTCGATGGACATGGGTTTGGGTAGACTCCAGGAGTTGGTGATGGACAGGGAAGCCTGGTGTGCTGCGATTCATGGGGATGCAAAGAGTCGGACACACTGAGTGACTGAACTGAACTGAAGATGTAAAGATACACAGTCTGGAAATCTGGATCTGCTAAGGATGCTATCCTTAATCTCAGAAAATACTTAGAATTGATTTGTAGTAAATTTTTTGTATTTCTTATTTGCAGCTGATGAACTGGCAGGTCCAGAGCTGGTGTACTTATGAGTCAGAGGTTGAAAGTAGGTCTTTCTACAAATCAGTTCTAAGTATATATCCTGTGCTCTGCTTCACCAAAGTACTTGCCTTTCTTCCTCACTTTTTCATATATTCACATATATTGTGACTGAAAAATAATTGAGAAAGACTAAGGAGGTTTTTTCACCAGAGAGTGAGTCTTCACTCATCAGCATCAAGGTTCCACAAGGCACTTTGGTAGACTTTAAAAGCCTGAATCAACCTCTAGGAGCATACTGGTTTATCTCCTATTTGTGCAATCATTTCATTCAGTTTTAATTCTCTGTCCATCACAGTAGTATTATAATTTTTAATTGTGTATTAGCATCTATCTATTAATATTACAATGCCAGTACATCTCCTATAAAACTTGTATTATTATTTTATAGGTGATATAAAATTTCAAGATAGGTTTAATTATGCAGAGTTATGCTTCCCTCTGGAAGTATAGTTTAAGGAGAGTGAAAACAAAGATTGAGACAGAGATATTTACTAGCTGGCCTTTAGTAATAATCCAGTAGTAAAAGATTAGGGCCTGAACTAAAAGTTTTGGCACTCAGAATGGAAAGGAAAGGGGAGATTTAAGAAATATATATGCCCATTATCCAGAGTGAAGTAAGTCAGAAGCAAAAACAATACAGTATATTAACACATATATATGGAATTTAGAAAGACGGTAACGAGAACCCAACATGCGAGACAGCAAAAGGAACACAGATGTATAGAATAGACTTGTGGACTTTGGGGATGAGGGTAAGGGTGGGATGATATGGGAGAAGGACATTGAAACAAGTTAATTATCATATGTCTAATCAATCGCCAGCCCAGGATTGATGCTCGGGGCTGGTGCAGCGAGATTTCCCGGGGGGGAGGGAGGAGGGAGGGGAGTTCTGGAGGGGAAGCATATGTAAACCCATGGTGATATCATGACATTGTATGGCAAAAACAATAAAAAAAAAAGAATTTTAAAAAAAAAAGAAATATGTAAGTTTTAAAACTTGGTAACTGAATTGATATACAGGATGAATATATGAAAAAAATAGTGCCTTCTGGGGACTTTACCTCCAATTAAAAAGACTAGCCAGAATCAAAACAAATTCACATCAAAAATAAGAAAAGCTAGATATTAAAAAAAAATGAAAATATTCATTTGAAAGCATTAGAGCTATCAAAGCAGCCACGACTTGAGGCAATCAAGGTCCCAGAGGAAAAGAAAATGCATCAAAGTGAGTCAAATATTCTGGTTAATTTCCCTCTAGATACATGTGCCAGGTATAAGTAGACTGGAGCCCAAAATCTCAGAAGCCAATCAGAAAGAGACAGAGAAGCTAAACAAAGTGAATGACACCCTTATAAATACTAGAGAAACAAAGAGTTCAAGACCTACCAAGAAGAAGCAGAACTAGTAAACATCATAAATTTTCTACTGGGACTCCTAAAAGATTATGCAGTAACAGTAAAGGTGAACTAGTAATAGATCAAAACTTATAGAATAAAATTTATCTATATTCAGTCTAATCCCAGACTGACTGACAAAATATACCCCTTATCAAGGGCTTCCCCAGTGGCTCATCAATATAGAATCTGCCTGCAAAGCAGGAGCCTCAGGAGATGAGAGTTCAATCCCTGGGTCAGGAAGATCCCTGGAGGAGAGCATAGCAACCCACTCCAGGATTCTTGTTTGGAGAATCCCATGGACAGAAGAGCCTGGCAGGCTGTATAGTCCATAGGGTATCAAAGAGTAGGACAGAACTGAAGAAATCTAGCATGCACACACGCATGCACCTCTTATCATCAACCTGTCAAAAGCAAAATTAAACTACTGGAAGGGAAAATCTTTCCAATTGTTTATACATAATATCTAGCAGTTCATAAAATGTTGCCATGCATAAAGAACCAATTGATCAAAAATTAAAAACAGATAATTAAAACAGATCCATAGGTGATATAGATATTTGTTTTATCAAACATAAACTTTAAAATAACTATGATTGATATATTAGAACTTTTACAGGTAAAAAGAACACGAGTCAGTAAAGATCAAATAAAAATTTAAGAACTATAAAAGAAAATAACTAAAATAAAGTGTTCAGGACATAGTTTAAATGATATATTAGACAAAACTGAGAAGAAGATTAGTAAATTTTAAATTGTGTTAGTAAAAAAGTTCACAAACAAAACGGAGAAAAAGTGATAACAAATACAGAAATGATGATAATAAACACATAGCACATGGTGAACATATGTGTAGTTAGAGTGTCAGAATGGGAAGGACAGAACAGGGTGGAAGTAACAGTTGAAGAATAATCCTGATCATTTCCCCAAAGTGATAAGATTCATTAAACTACAGATTCAAAAAGTTCTGAATCCCAAATACAGATACAGATTAACAAATTAGCAAATAACAAATTTATAAATTAACAAATTAACAAATACAGATAAAAATGGTACTGAGAGCAATCAAAATAAAGCCGCTTAGATCCAAGATAAAGAAATAAGAAAACAAAGGTTTATTACATTCATAGTAAACAAAAATATGACTGAGAGCTGACTTCTCCACAGGAACTGTAGAAGCCATATGATAATAGAATATTCTTCAAAATGCTGAAAGAAAATAACTGCCAACCTAGAATTCCATGCCCAAGAAAAATATCTTTCAAAATCAAAGACAAAATGCATTTCAAATAGGTAAATGTTGTAATATCTGAAGTAGCAAAGAAGTAATATAGAAGAAAATAGTGAAATAAAAATAAAAATCAACTGACCAAAAGAAATAAGAAATGAGAGGTAAAGGAATATTGAAAACATTGAAAAAAAAGTAAGATTATGGAGTAAATACAAATACATCGGTAATTTCATTAAGCATAAAGGCACTATGCATTCAAACTTACAGTAAAAGTTATCAAACTGGTGGTAAAAAATAAAATCAAAATTTACATTGTTTATAAAAGAAACATTTCTGTATTAGGACAGAAATACTGAGGGCAAAAGGATAAAAAAAAGGTGTCAAGAAAAACCACTAACAAAATGTAACCAGTTATAACTACAAACACCAGATGAAGTACCCTTGAAGGCAAAAGTCTGTAACAAAAGTAAAGAAGGATATTTTATAGTGATAAAATATTCACTTCACCATAAGATAAAGTAATTCTAAATTAAAATACATAAAGTAAATCTAAAGTTTAAAGGAGGAACCTGTCAAAATTATATATACAAGTTTTTTTGTATAGAAATATACACATTTACAACTCTGTGGAGATGTTTAACATACAGTCTTTTTAACTGATAGTCTAATCAGACAAAAAAATACTGGCATTGTTCTATATTTTTGCAAGTTCCTTTAAAGCTTTAAATCTCTTCAAAACTTTGTATAGTAGAAAACAGCTGGATTTGAAAATCTACTTTTGCATTCCATTTGGTATATCATCACACATCAAGCATGTCTGGAAAACCCACCATTCACTCATGAAAGAATATGTAAAAGAGGGTCATCTGAATGGAATTTTAGATTTTAGGATCCCAGGGCTCTTCAGATCACTCCTTGAAAACTACTATTTTAGATATTTAATTTTTATACTATTACAAATAGTATTTTTTCTAAAATTTCATTCTCTAATTGTTTTCTACTTGTATATAAAAATATAATTGATTTGGGCATATTGATTTTTATTCTGTAATTTTGCAAAATTTACTTAATAATCTTAATACTTATAGATAATCTTGGACTTTATTCTACATATTCAATAGTATCTATATGAAAAATGACAGTTTTATGTCTTTCTTTCCAAATGTGTTTACCTTTTATTTCATATTCTTCCTTTATTGCAGGTTTGGGACCTCTAGCTCAAACATATGAGATTCTGGAAATGTTATATTTCTTTATCTGGTGTCATGCCTTTGCATCTTCATTTTGTGATAGTTCACCAAGCAGAAATCTTGTTGTGGAGTCACTAATTAGTTTTTTCTAGAAGCCAAAGAAAACTCAGCATTATAAAACAGTTCAGCATCATGTTTCCTTGGTTCTTTGGTTTTCATACTGCGTTTGATTTTCCTTTGAGAGTTCCCTAGTCAATCTATGTCTTGAGATGCACTTTAGTGGGTTAAAATTTGGATAATAATGTAATCATTGCTTCTAGAGGAAGCATCAGGCATGCTCGTGAATTATTTTGTTTCATAATTTCAGCTTCCTTTGCCTGCATATGTGTGCCAAAAAAAAGTACCCATTTAGGCTGATGCCAGCTAGATATTTTTTTTCAGTTCTCACTTGAGAGTGTGGACTACTTCAGCAGGATTTGGATCAATTTACTTTGCAAGTAATTTGCGTGGTCCTGCTGATTAGTCCCTTAACCTGGTCTAGGTGAGGTTAAAGGTAGAGGAGAGTTGCGGTAACTGACAGATCTCCTTTTGCTGGGTTCCAGGGCTCTTTCACTATTCTTTCTTCCCAATACTCAAAATCGCTTCTGATGACATACCAAGAATATCTGGATTCTTCCTGTTAAAATGGAGACTAGCAGGCTGTACATAGTTCCTCATCATCTGACTGAAAAAGTTAAAGTGATGTCATCAGAATAGTAAGAACACATTCAAACAAAATCCTTCTGGAGATTAGCAGATACTGCTTATCATTATTGGGGATCAAAGATACTTCAAAATATATTCATTCAAAATTTATTCTTGACACTGTTCTGTTCATGTGGTGCAAATTATCCACAGTAATTTACACACACTCACACAGAGGCTTCCCAGGTGGCGGAGTGGTAAAGATTCAGCCTGCCAGTGCAGGGCATGCAAGAGAAGTGGGTTCGATCTCTGGATCCGGAAAATCTCCAGGAGAAGGAAGTGGCAAGCCATCCCATATTCTTGCCTGAGAGATTCCATGGACATTGGAACCTGGTGGGCTACAGTCCATGGGGTCATAAAGAGTTGAACACGACTGAACGTGTGCTCAGTATATATATACATATATATATATATATATATATGTATATATATATATATATATTATTATTATTATTATTTTCTTCCCCAGACATTTCCCTCAGCAATAAACTTACTTAGGGAAATGAGGGCAGGCCCGGAGCAGACATGTCTGCTCTCTTGGTGAGTCCCTCTTCTCTCACTGCTCTTAAGAGCTCTCCCTATTGCCTTTCTCTCAGTTTCACAGAGAAATTGAGATGAAGGAAGGCTTAATTTTCTCTCTGGGGAGAACAGTATTAGTGTTTTGTTTTGTTTTTATGTCTTTTTCTTTTCTGCCATCCCAGGCTGCTTGCAGGATCTTAGCTTCCCAATCAGGGATCGAACCCGTGTCCTCTGCAGTGGAAGCAGAGTCCCAACTACCAGACTGCCAGGGAATTCCTTGGTGCTTGTGATTTTTTTTTTAATCAGACAAAGACTTTATTATTTTTTTTAATGTACATGTTTCAATGCCATTCTCCCATATCATCCCACCCTTGCCCTCTCCCAGAGTCCAAAACTGTTCTATACATCTGCGTCTCTTTTGCTGTCTCGCATACAGGGTTATCATTACCATCTTTCTAAATTCCATATATATGTGTTAGTATACTGTATTGTTATTTTTCCTTCTGGCTTACTTCGCTCTGGATAATAGGCTCCAGTTTCATCCACCTCATTAGAACTGATTCGAATGTATTCTTTTTAATGGCTGAGTGATTTTTATAAGTGTTGTCATTGTTTAGTCACTCAGTCATGTCTGACTGTTTCCCAACCATGTGGACTGCAATCTGCCTGGCTCTTCTGTCCATGGAATTCTCTAGACAAGAATACTGGCGTGGTAGCCATTCCCTTCTCCAAGAGATCTTCCCCATCCAGGAATTGAACCCATGTCCCCTACATTGCAGTCAGATTCTTTACCACTAAGCCGCCAGGGAAGCTCTTTTTATAAATGTACTTCTTATATAACGTGTCTAGCATTTTGCCCTTCAATAGAAAGTGCATTTTAAAGAAAACTCCAGGGTCTGCTAAATGTAAGGAAGGAAGCTCTACTCTTTACCCACAGTCAGTACTGGCAGGGGTGATGCAGGTAAAGAAGAGACACTGAATTCCAGAAAAGCAACTCTCCTTTCCCCTCTCCACGCTCTATCTGGGCACCTCTTTTACAGCAGTTCCCTGCGACCAGGTGATGAGTGGCATGAAGACATAAGGCAGCTTCTAATGAATCCCAACCCCGGAAGCCCAGGTGCCTTCCTGCCTGCTGACAATCCTCAAATCCTCTTTCCAGATTGTGAAGTGTCTTTACAATGTGGGACATCTAACTGCCTCTCTACAGGTCCACCTGCCACCTGGGATTAAGGTCAGCTATACCACAGGGCCTCTTGTGTCAAGATAAAATGACTCCTTGAACTGAAATAATGGATTTAAGGGACTGATGCAGCGCACAGCTCCACTGAAATCCCCGGTGACACATTTGCAGAACCAGGTCTGGCTGGAAACAAGGTGAAAGAAACAGCAACTCTAATTGCAGCCAGCAAACTGAACAAGCCGATTTGCTGAATACTGGCCAAGTACTTACCATTAAAAATACCACAGCGCTGCTGCCAAATGGGGTGGTGCGACCAGCTGCCAGAGGTAACCGTTACATAAGCCAGAGCTCGCCCAGCCAATCAGCCAGAAGCCTTGACTGTGTCTCTTCTGGCCATACTTCATCTGATAGGGTACTTGTAAACTCTTTAGCTGTTTAAGGACTGTACCAGAAGAAATAATTTCTTCTGTGGGACAAGAGAACTCATCTCCAGGCCAAAGGAAATTATGAGGTTAGCTTCTTGTGTGAATCGGCACATCAGTTGATAGTATAATAATTTCAGCAAGAAAGTAAGAGAATCTCAGAGAACTCAGGCAAATGACCTTTTAAAAACTGCTGCAGGTTTTTCAGAAGAGCAAGAGTAGTAAAAGCAAAGAAATGTGACTTGGCTTGCAAAAAAGGAAGGAAGGAAAGAAAGGCCCATTGAATTACCTCATTTTCTTTATTTAAAGATGCTCACTACTCCGATTAGTTATGAGCTTAGCCATGATTCCCTGAGGACTGTCCTACACAAGCAAAATGAAGAAAAGCATTATCCAGGTAAATCATAAAAGGCCTTTACTTTATAGTGAAGCCCTGGGAAATCTGGATGTATGGGTGTAATTACCCAGGTGAGAACTCCTGTGCTCATCACCTGTCACTGCTCAATCCAGCCGTAATATTTATGGAGCTGTGACACCACCGTGGTGCTATCCTCATTTCCTTCCTGATTCCCAGCCAAGGCTCCCTCTAAGAAATCTATTCCTTTCCCCAGGATCATTGCCCCTCCACCCCCACTCCCACACATACACACACAATGTTGCATCCATAATCTACTCAGAACCTAAGTTCTTCTAGTATACAAATTCAATATTGCCATTCACCTGTACAAAATTCTGGAGAACCACTCTGTTACCTTCGTTTGAATCTGAACTTGATACAGTGAACGCCATCTATTTTATAAGCCTTGCATGTGTGCTTTGTCATTTCAGTCGTGTCTGACTCTTTGCAACTCCATGGACTATAGCCTGCCAGGCTCCTCTGTCCATGGGATTCTCCAGGCGAGAATCCTGAAGTGGGTTTCCATGCCCTCCTCCAAGGGATCTTCCCAACCCAGGGATCCAACCCATGTCTCCTGTGGCACCTGCATTGCAGGTGGATTATTTTCTGCTGCATCTCCTGGGAAGCCCTTTACAAGTTTTATCACTATTCATCACCAAAACCTCTATACTCCAGACAGAATGTAATCAATAACATTGGTTTTCATCATGAGCAGCACATTCTAATGACAAAGGGAGCCTCTCAAAATCTCAGTGCCCAGATATCAACAGAATAACATACCAATGAAATCTGTAAGAATGAAACTCAAGCTCATTAATATTTTACCTGTCATTACAAGTTTGAGAACCTGTGCATTATACCACTGTTATAGACTGAATGTTTGTATCTGTCTTCCCTCAAATTCATATGTTTAAATCCTAACTCCCAATATAATGGTTTTTAGGAGGTCAGCCTTTGGGAGGTGATTATGTCACAAGCAAGGGCAGAGTCCTCTTGGATGGGTTTAGTACCTTCCAAAAGAGACCCCAGAGGGATCACCAGCTCTCTTTGTGTCAAGTAAGGACACATCAAGACGTCAGCAGTCTGCAAACTGGATGAGGGCTGTCACCAGACTCCAACCCTGCTGGCACCCTTATCTGAGACTTCTAGCCTCCAGAACTGTGAAACATAAATTTCCTCTATAAGGTACTCCCCTATGGGATTTGTGACATAGCAGTCCCAACTGAAACAACCACGAATTATGCTTTTGCACATGCTTTTTCTTTGGGGGAAAATATGCTATTTTACCTCTTTGTTCTTTTTTTCCCTGCTGCTCTGGTAGGGCATAGGTAACTGATCTTCTCCTGTAGCCCTACAATAACCTCCTTGAGCTTTCCCATGGCAGCATATGAATGCCTTCATCCTGGTTCTGGAATTCTCTCTTTTCCTTGCAAACTGGATATGGAAATCCTTCCAGGCAGGAATTGTGTTTCCTGGGTCTTTGGATCTACAGTGTCTGTTGAATAGGAGAACAGGTATATCATCTATACCAAGGATGGACTTGGTCCTTCAAGCTCTTCTTCCTGCTTCTAGAAAGCTTACAAAAACCACACAGAGTTCCAAATTTTAGGAGGTAATAAAGTGAATGGAGAAGGAAGACATCTGGAAGGTAAGGGGTCACAGCTCCACCAGGACACTGGTGGCACTTAGCGTGGTTTACTCTCTGTTATTTTGATAATTTCCTTGTTGAAAGATTTCAAAATGGTATTCTGAAGGACTTGATCCAGAACATGTAGGCTCATAAACAGTTTGATTTCATGGCCTTTACTCAACTGGGTTTTGCTTTTTAATGCATTTTGGCAAGGTATGCTCCACAATGCATGAGGCAGGAAGGACATTTAGATAAGTGCCAACTGAGGCTTTGGTTTCCATTAACAGGAGATTCGGAACTCTTCCAAACAAAAAAGGGCTCCTGGACACGGCGCAAGAAGGACGTTGTGAGAAGAGATCCAATGTTAGCAATAAGAATACAAACATGAAAGTAATTCTTTGCTGGAAAGACATTTTAAAATCCCGAGATCTGCAGGCCAGGGCCTGCCACTGGAATTGGCCAAAGAAGAAGAAACAACTGACTCTCCCTTTGGCTTTTGCCACAAGTACAATTGCTTTGTGATTCTTGCCCAAAGTCTCTAAATGAGATGCTTATTGTGGATTCCACAGCTCTTGCCTTCTGATGCTAGTGTGCAAGACCCAACTCATTCTTTTCCCTCTCTTTCCAGTGGAAAGAGTTTTAGAAAATAGGCTTCTTTGAACAATATGTTGAAAATCAAGTTTATTTTCCAACATAGGTGGTGACTTGATCGTTCTTGCTTGTGAAAGCCACAGGGACATATAAAGACCAAGCTTGAGGTACAAAAAGCCATTGCAGAGAAATATTTTTCCTTTCTCTTTTCTTTGCCCTTTTTGGAATTCTCCTAATGATTCTTTTGAGAGAATTTTTACACTTTTTATAATATTAAGCTTTTTAATGTTAGATGGCTTCCCTCTGGCTCAGACAGTAAAGAATTTGCCTACAATGCAGGAGACCCAGGTTCTACCCTTGGGTTGGGAAGATCCCCTAGAGAAAGGAATGGCAACCCACTCCTGTAGTCTTGCCTGGAGAATTCCATGGACAGAGGAGCCTGGTGGGCTACAGTCCAGGAGGCCATATTTTTCAGGAGCAAATACAGCAAGGCACAGGGTTTGTTTTTATTTTTTTATTTTTATGTTTTTAATTTTCTTTACTTTATTGTGTTGGTTTTGCTATACATTGACATGAATCCGCCATAGGTATACATATGCTCCCCCTCCAAAACCCCCCTCTCTCCTTCCTCCCAATTCCCTCCCCCTGGGTTATCCCGGTGCACCAGCCCCGAGCATCAACCCTGGGCTGGCAATTGATTTCACATATGATAATTCACATGTTTCAATGCCGTTCTCCCATATCATCCCACCCTTGCCCTCATCTGCAGAGTCCACGAGTCTGTTCTATACAGCTGCGTTTCTTTTGCTGTCTCGCATGCAGGGTTCTCAATACCATCTTTCTTCCATATATATGTGTTATTATACTGTATTGTTGTTTTTCCTTCTGGCTTACTTCACTCTGGATAATAGGCTCCAGTTCCGTCCACCTTAGTAGAACTGATTCAAATGAATTTTTTCTTAATGCTGAGTAATATTCCATTGTGTATATGTACCACAGCTTTCTTATCCATTCGTCAGTTGATGGGCATCTAGGTTGCGTCCATGTCCTGGCTATTGTAAACAATGCGGCGATGAACATTGGGGTATTTGTTTTTAAAGAGCTTGTATTCTAATGCAACCAGCTTACAGTAATCACCTAGATCTCAAGACAGAGAAGAAAATTGAGAGAATATGGGTGAGTGTAGTAAATGTTTGGCACAGAATAGGCATCTTGTAAAATTCGTAATCATTAAGTTAATCCTTTGTCTCTACTAATTCTTTGGATATGATGATGTTAGATCATAAAGCTGTCGTTTGTATCAGGTGACAGCTGATATCATTTCTATAGGTTAAAACCTGTAAGATACCAGCAATTACATATGGTTCACTCTAATACTAAACTGATTCCAAAGTAATTAGAGAGATGGGGCATCTAATTAGAGAGATGGTGCCTCTTTGAATTTCAACTTTAAATTTCAACTTCCTTCTTAACATTAAAAAACTATAGACAGCTAACTTTTAGAGAGTACTTATGTGTTCAGCACTGTATTAAATGACTTGAATGAAGTCTCATTTCATTCTTAGAACCATTCTGTTAGGTTGGTATTATGATTACCCCCAATTTACAGATGAAAAAATGAGGCTTATAGAATTTAATTGTCCAAGGGCACCTATCTTGTAAATCGCAAGATTTAAATTGGGGCTTAAAACAGTTCTGACTGACACCCAGCTCCTGCTTCAAACCCTATGCAGAAGCCAATTGGGCCATTTCCAAGGATCTATTCAGAAGGAGTACAAAAATGTAAGGAAATGAAATAAACTTACAATAGTTCATCTTGGGATGAGTGCTGTGGGGTTGAGAGAAACACTTTGATTGGCTGCATGGTTTGGGAGAGGGGTGGTGGTAAAAGGCGACAGCCCCCAGGAGATGTGAGTGTTCACAAGACAGCAGTCACTCACGCAGTGTGATGGTACCAGGATACTACTGGTTCATATGGTCTGAAGTGAGTTATCACTGGCTTATTGTCCTCCATTCTCAAGTTTTCACAAGTTTCTCCAAATGGATTCTTCAGTTCCCTGACTCACCAAAGGCTTTTGTTTGAACCAATATTAAACCTTGGGGTGTGACAAATGGCTTGTCAATCCCTTGGTCAGTGTGTATATAGTTCATTGTTTTGTGCTCTTTTTATACTGCACACTCTTCAAACAGTTGGTCAAGTCAAATACTTTATGCAAATACTTCAGGGGGGAAAGAAAGGCATATTTTGGAAGGGGGCACATTTGGTGATCAAATAACTAAAAGCATATTGTGGCAAAAGATCCAAAAGCATTAACAACATCCCCAAGCACTTCTCAGCCAGTTTTATTTTTCCACTAATTGTAAGCCACTAATTCTGCCTCTCGGTTGCGTGAGGATTTAAGCAACTTTCCAACTCAGAAACTACCATGGCTTCCCAAAGCACAAACATCCAGACTTTTAACAGGAAGTTGCAGTAAGAGTCAGCCTTGTCTCCAAAACTGTCCGTTATGAACAAGCCTCAGAACCTTTGATCTTAATTTAATTAGCTAAACAAGCTCCTAGGGCTTTATTGGCAGTGCCAGCTCGGTTAATTTGACTTAGTCACATTTTTCCCATTTGGTACACAGTTTGGGTCATAATATTAACTTAAGAAGATGACAAGGATATGCAAAGATATTTTATCAGGAAAAATAATACTAGAATATATAAACATCATTTCTTGTCACCGATAACTTCAAATGTCCAGTGTGCCTTACCTGGTAAGCTCCAACTCTTACACCTCATTTCATTCTTATCCCATGTATTTACAAATACAGCAACCACACATGAGCACCACCAATCAGAACAGAATTTGTAATAACTGGCTTCTGCCTACCTCTTTGTACCATCGGGATATGTGCCTTGATATTTAAGGGTGATTTATTGTTGAAGCTGAAGGTATAAACCCATAAGCAAATGTTTAGAGTTTTCTTTTCATCTGTTATTAATTCCTAGAGATTTGATGGATAACAAAATGGGTTGAATGCCCAGACATCTGCACGCAGCTCTTTGGTTTCTTCCTTTGTTCAAATTCTGCATTTGCAAAGAAATCACTGTATAGGGCTGTGTGCATAGAACTCCATAAACTCTGTATTGGTTGATTTAGGGGGTTACAATAGTAACTATTTCCATCCTTTGTTTTCACTTCCTGTGTTGATTTTAGAGATTAATCCCCATGATTCCTCTGAAGAGAGGAGCTAATGGATCCTCAAAGGAATTAAAAAGCATTCAGTCTGAACCACAGTGCTAGGCCATAAGCAACTTTTCTTCTTAATTAGTCTTTGTTTAGAATGTGATGTTCTGACTCCAGATATTTATGTGACAGCCATTTAGACTATTTGTTCCTCTTGAATACAGTGAGGGAAATTCTTTTTTTATAGCAACTCCTACTCACCCCAACTCCCTCTCATTTTGTGATAGCCTTTTACATGGCAGGCAGCAGAGAAGGCTCCTAAGACTTCTCAATCTGTCTTGGGTAAGGAGGTTGAGTTGCTCTTCCTTTTATCTTTTACCTAAATGTGGATCAAAGTAAAGTCAAATGATCTCCAGGGACAGGACTGGCTAGCAACTTCCTCATTTTCTTTCTCCTCCTCATTTATGTACCTGGCCCAATGAAGGTAGGATGTGAAAATTCTATTAGACTGGTAGAAAGGATCCCCACCAGCTCCAAGGAGAAAACAGTACAGGAATGGACCATGTGCTCTCAGACAGAGAGAATGAGCTGGGACTCCAAAGGTCAGGTAATGTCACATGCTATGTGGTATGCTGCAAGCTGGAAAGGTTTGGAATGTTCTAGATTTGATAATTAAAAATGCCATGATTACATTTGTGTTCTACTCCAATATACTTATGTTTATCTACAAAAATATTCTCTATTACTTCCATGCAAAAGAGTTGACTTACCATGGAGCATAATGTAGTTCATGTAAGAAAGGAATGAATATTGTGAATGAATAAATGGAAAGATAAACCCCCCCCAAAAAAAATCACTTGTAGGGGAAGGGAGGAAATGGGGTGGAGGATCAGGGATAGTTGTAGATTTCTTAGAATGTACTTTGTAAATTTGACTTTTGAATTTTTGCATAATTACAAACAAAATTTTGGTCTAAAACTCAAAAGCAATATTGAAACAAACAAACTTAAGCATTTATCAAGTTAATAGCATAACTGCATGGAAGGAGTTATTTCAATCAACTTCACAACAGAGTAAATTGATTGTAAGTTCCTAACAGAATATATCATAAGACAAAAAGAATTACAGGAAACAAAATAATAAATCTTAAAATATTTTCAGTAACCACATTGTTGGAGATAATATTGGTATTTTTATTCTAAGATTTTTTGCAAATGAGTTGTGGGATAAATCAAACAAGTAATTACATGGGTTCATCGGGAACCAGGATTTTCTGTGTGGGAGAAAAAAGAAACAGATGGAAGATAAAGCTTAGTGAAAACAGTGTAATCCTGAGTTTAAATGAAAATTACCAGCGGAAACTTACAAATAGGTTATCTTTGGAAAAGAAGCAGCTGTCCTAACCACATACATTGAGTAGGTCTGGAAAGAGCTTATCCCAAATCAATGTGTTCCCATATTGCCCATATTCTCAAAATCTCACTGAAGTTAAAACAGGGCTTCCTAGATAAAAGGTGTATTACAGGCCTACGGTAGAAAAAGTACTGATAAGCCTGGAATATCTTGTCATATAGGACAGCAAAGAAGCACCCAAAGGCTTCATTGATTAGTACAATCGTACTAACAGGTCTCAGGCACAAAGATGGGTTAGAACCAAGACATATAGGCTCATTAGAACTGATTGTTAAATATCCAGAATATTCTGACTCTGTTGTTAAAGTGTTAGTTGTTTGAGATCAGCCATGTAGGGAGAATTTACACCAAAGAAACTGGCAAATGTTACATATTACAACATTTTATTCCCTCCTTTTTTTGAGAGGCTCTTTACCAGCAAAATACTATGTGGAAATCAGTTTGAGGAGTCTATGAAGGACAAAGGGAAGACATTTTGAGAAGAATTAGTGCAATGGGCTGAAATGGATCAAATATAATAAAATCTATGTGTTCATAATGATATCACTCCCCCGCCTCTCCACACACATATAACTTCATTGGTCACATATGAGGTAATCAAACTTCTAATTTAAAAACTGGTAGAGAAGGGGAAAGGATCAAGCATTTATCTTATCTTTTCTATACAAAATGTCAGGGAAAACTGAGTTGATAAGGAAGGCTTCTTTTTCTAAATCTATGCCAGATGATAAATGATAGAAGAATGATAGATTATCACAATTTACAATCCCTAATTAATGAATGAATCCTAGCAAAGAACAATAATATCTACTAAATTGGAAGATAATCAGATCTTTGCTTACCTGCTAAACACCATTTGTGAAATAATCTTGCCTTTCTCACTCTTAACTGTTCCACCCCAAAAATAAACCTCTACAGCTAACCATTTAAAAGGAATACAAGGAAAAAAGGAGAAAGTTAATGAAAGGCATCAATTGGAAAAAGTAATACTATTGCAAACTGCAGGACACATCTGCAATTTCTTCAAAAAATTGCGAAGAAATATAAAAGATAGGAAAGGGGATAGAGAGAAAGAATATATATATATGAAGAGACTTATGAAAAATCAGTCAATTGCAATGTGTGAAATTTACTTCAATCTTGAGTCCAACAAACTGTGAGGGAGAAAAATTAAACACCTTCAAGTTGACAATGAAGGAAATTTGAACAACGACTGAACATTTAAAGTTATTGGGCAGCCGTTAAATTTTAAAGTAGAATAAAGGCTTTGCAAGTGGTGCTAGTGGTAATGTGCCTGCCAGTTCAGAAGACATGGAGACAAGAGTTTGATCCCTGGCTAGGGAAGATCCCCTGCAGGAGGGCATGGCAACCCACTAGGGTATTCTTGCCTGGAGAATCCCATGGACAGAGGAGCCTGGAGGGCTACAGTCCATAGGGTCACAAAGAGTCAGATGCAACTGAAGCAACTTAGCAAGCTTGCACACAATGTAGAATAATGTCATCATGGCTATGTTTTCAAAATGAACTCCTATTTTAAGGATACTTGCTGAAATATTTATGGATGAAATGACATATCTGGAGTTTGTTTCAATATAACAAGTCTGTGCTTTATTGCTCAGTCGTGTCTTACTCTTTTCAGCCCTTTGGAATGTAGCCCACCATGCTCTTCTGTCCATGGACTTTTCCAGGCAAGAATACTAGAATGGGCTGCCATTTCCGACTCCAGGGGATCTTTCTGACTCAGGGATCAAACCCAGGTCTTCTGTGTTTCCTGCATTGCAGTTAATTCTTTACCCACTGAGCCATCTGGGAAGACTCAGATTGAACAAGTGGACGAGGATAAAGGTAGCTAAGGGTATAGAACTCAGCTATTTCAAGAGTAATTCACTGGCCACAGAATCTATATCTTCTAGAAATTTATTAGAAATGGAAAATCTCAGACCCATGCATAAATATTAAAAAAATATATGTTCGAATATGCAGATTGACTCTTCTGCTCACTGTATTTTGAGACGCTCAAGTTTCATGGAAAACAGGTAGCTGTTGTTTAAGATGGGTGAGCGCTACCTTTAGATACTCTCCCCCATGTATTTGTATGTAATTGAAATGTATATACGTTATAAAATGTTTTCTGGGGAAAAAAAGGCAAATGAGAGAGAAGGGTGATAAGAGTGTCCATAGCTCAAAAGTAGACTTTCTATTTCCCGTGTCAGCTCACTTTCCCTAACTTAGCTCCGAGGCTAGTCACAGCATACTCCCTAACTGGCCTTGAGGTGTCCTCACAGGGCGTGCTTCAAACGCTGTGAAGTTCAGAGCCATTTCTACTGAGTTCCAGATACTAAGCCCCAACATTCGCAGGTAGTCCTCACTGGAGGAGAGCTTTCTCTGCTTCCAGACCCCAAACTGCTTCTCTGCAGACTGCATTTGAGGCTCTCCAGGGGAGCTAAGTGGGTGGCAATGCCCTCTGCCAGGTATGGTTGGCTCAACTCATGAGGAGAGTGAAGTTTTCCAACTAGCTCCTTACCACGGCCCAGTTGCACTTGTTACAAAGATTATGTTATTTCTTCGGTGGTTTTCAAAAATATTTTAGTACCATTATGAAAGCAGCAAAGGGGAGTGGAGAAGGAAGAACTCTGGACACATGAACGGAGTGTTGCATTTTCTGTTGGTCAAATACAAAATAAGAGTGAGATTTGGAGGATCAGCTGGATTAGAGGAGAGCCTAGGAAGCGATCATTTTGTCTATGTTTTCCCTCTTCTACTAGGCAAGGTTCTTTTAATGCACAGATGCCGTTTCACCGTGGTAAAAAAAAAAAAAAAAAAAAAAAACCTACACAACTACGTTTATACATTGATCCAATTCATTTTCAGTCTCCTTTTGTTTTTTTCTAACTTATACAAATAATTGCCAAGTAATTCAGAATGAAAGGTCTCTTGGGAATCACTCTGCCCCAAAATTTTATAACTAAAGCACTTAGTATTAGGAGAATTCTATTTTGTACTTGAAAACAATAGTGTTCTTTTAAATATTTGGAACAAAGTAAATTTTAGTAGTAATCAAGCATGTGCAAAAGAAAATAATAATATGTAACTTTACCTCTAGACTGATGAGTGCTACACAGGGATGAGGAAAAGCCAGCATACTCCAGTGGTTCTGTTAAGCGAGTAATGGGGGAATCTTACTAGACAAAAATTAGCATTATGGATCAGTACTAGTAGTAGAGGAATTCATGCTTTCAAACTGTGATGCTGGAGAAGACTCTTGAGAGTCCCTTGAACTGCAAGGACATCACGTCAGTCAATCCTAAAGGAAATCAACCCTGGATATTCACTGTAAGGACTGATGGCTGAAGCTGAAGCTCTGATACTTTGGCCACCTGATGCAAAGAGCCAACTCATTGGCAAAGACCCTGATACTGGGAAAGAGTGAAGGCAGGAGGATAAGGGGAAGACAGAGGATGAGATGGTTAGATAGCATCACCAATTCAATGGACAAGAGTTTGAGCAAACTCCAGGTGATAGTGGAGGACTGAGAAGCCTGGTGTGCTACAGTCCATGAGGGTTGTAAGGAGTCAGACCCGAGTCAGCGGCTGAACAACAACAATCAGTAGCCCTTAAAAAAAAAAAAAAAAAAACAGATTTATTGAATTGCAACTAACATTAAATAAGCTGCTCAGATTTTAAGTATACCATTTATGGCTCAGCTGGTAAAGAATCTGCATGCAATGCAGGAGACCTGGGTTTGATCCCTGGGTTGGGAAGATGCCCTGGAGAAGGTAAAGGCTACCCACTCCAGTATTCTGGCCTGGAGAATTCATGGACCCCCTGTATAGTCCGTCCATGGGGTCACAAAGAGTAGAACATGACTGAGTGACTTTCATATCAATTCAGTTCAGTTCAGTCACTCAGTCGTGTCTGACTCTTTGCGACCCTATGAACTGCATGATGCCAGGCCTCCCTGTCCATCACCAACTCCTGGAGTCAACCCAAACCCATGTCCATTGAGTTGGTGATGCCATCTAGCCATCTCATCCTCTATTGTCCCCTTTTCCTGCCCTCAATCTTTCCCAGCATCAGGGTCTTTTCAAGTGAGTCAGTTCTTTGCATCAGGTAGCCAAAGTATTGGAGTTTCAGCTTCAGCATCAGTCCTTCCAATGAATATTTGGGACTGATCTCCTTTAGGATGGACTGGTTGGATCTCATTTCAGTCCAAGGGAATCTCAAGAGTCTTCTCCAACACCATAGTTCAAAAGCATCAATTCTTTGAAGCTTGGCTTTCTTTATAGTCCAACTCTCACATCCGTACATGACCCCTGGAAAAACCAGTGGTTTTTCTATCCTTGACTAGATGGACCTTTGTTGACAAAGTAATGTCTCTGCTTTTTAATATGCTGTCTAGGTTGGTCATAACTTTCCTTCCAAAGAGTAAGTGTCTTTTAAACCGTAACTTTCATATATCATATAACATATGTTTATATTGATACCACTGAAACCATCATCCTTACCAAAATGATAAGCACATTCAGCATGCCTCAAAGTCCCTCAAACCCCTTAGTAACCTCACTTTGATGATCATCCCTGACACTCCCTATGTCCACAAACATGACCTAGTATATGATTGGAATGAAATCATACAGAATACATTCTTTTGTCTAGCCTCTTTCATTTAGCATAATTACTTTAATATTTATCTATGTTGTAGCATGTATCCATAGATCATTCTGTTTGGATGATGACTAACTGCTATGGACTAAATGTTTGTGTCTCCCCTGTCTACCAATTCACATATTGATGTCCTAATGTGACTGTGATGGTATTTGGAGGTGAGGCATTTGGGAGGTAACTGCACCATGATAGAGGAGCCTTCATGATGGGATTAGCAGCAGCCTTGTAAGAAAAGGAAGAAACCCAGCCCTCTCTCTCCACCCAGAGAGGATACAGTGAAAAGACAGTTGTCTGAAAACCAGGGATTGTATCTTCAACAAGAACACAGCTATGTGGGTGCACTGGCAGCCTCCAGCTCTGTGTAAAATAAATATTTGTTAAAGCTACCCCCCACCCCCAGCCTATGGTATTCTCTTAAAGCAGTCCTAACTAAGACACTAGGATTCCCCTGTATGGACATGCCACAGTTTATCTATGTGCCGGTAGATAGAAATTTGGGTAGTTTCAAGTATTTGGCAATTACAAACACAGCTCTATGAATGTGAGTGTACTAGTCTTTGGGGGACATATGCTTTTTTTCCCCCTAGGCTAATACCTAGGCTGGGTGATAGGATAGGAAGAACTTTTTAAGAAACATTGCCAAGCTTTTCCATGATCTTTGTACTATTTACATTCCCACCAACTATGTATGAGAATTCTAATTCTTCAACACCCTGCTCATAACTTGGTTTTAACAATCTTTTTATTTTTTGCCATTCTAGTGGACATATAGTGATATCTTGTGGTTTTAGTTTGCATTTCTTTAAATATTTGTGATGTTGAGCCACTTTCCTTTCATTTGCCGTCTTTATATCTTTTACCGTAAATAAACAATTCAAATCTTTTGTCCTATTTTTAGAAAATTTTTGGATTTTTTAATCATTAAGTTCTTACAGATTTTTATATGTTCTTGGTATAAGTCCTTCTATTATATGATTTGCAAATATTTTCTCACAATTTGCAGCGTGTCTTACACACCTAATAATGTCTTACAAAGAGTAGAAGCTTTTAATTTTTATGAAGTCTGCTTAGTCAAATTGTTCTTTTATGAATCATTCTTTTTCGTATTTTATCAAAGAAAGAAATTTTAAAGTTTTAGGTATACATTTAAGTCTACAGTCCATTTGAAGTGTGTGTGTGTGTATGTGTGTTTCAAGTTATTGGTCAAGTTCACTTTTTGTGATAAACATTATATTAGGATAATCTGTGAAAATATTGTTTACCATTGAATTACATTGAGAAAAACTGTTGTTCATATAGCCATATATGTGTGGGTCTACTTGAGTACTCTCTCTTCTGTTTCACCATTTTGATTTCTTTAGCTATATGAGTCTTGAAATCAGGTAGTGTTAATCCACCCATTTTGTTCTTCCTCTTCAAAATTGTTTTACCTCTTCATTTATTCATTTCCATATGAATTTCATATGAATCAGTTTTTCAATATCTATAGAGAGTCAGCAGAAGTTTGATTGGGATTGCACTGAATCTATATGTAGTAATGTGGGGATAATTGGCATCTTATCAATACTGAATCTTCTCCCCATAAACATAAAATGGCTCATGCAGATTGCTGTATTATGAGAAATAAAATTCTTTGTCTCTCACTGAGAAATCTTGTATCTTCTTCCAGCAGCCATGAAACTGTGGAAGGCTAACTTATTAACTTGCAAATAGAGTAAAAGCTCAAACCACTCCTAATTCTTAATAACTATTTCTAAGGCTCTTCATTCCTTTATGTAGATCCAGATTTTTATCTGGTATCATTTTCCTTCTGCCTGAAGGATTTCCTTTAAGATATCTTGGAGTGTGGGACTGTATGTTGTAGATTCTTCTAGTCTCTGTATGTTTGGGAAATTATTTTTTTCTGCCTTCCTTTCTGAAGATTATGTTTGCTGAGTATAGATTCTAGAGATGCAGTTTTCTTTCTTTTTTAAAATTCAGTACTTTAAAACCATTCTTCCACTGTCCTCTTATCTGTAGTGATTCCTATGAGGCATCTTTTGCAGTATTTTTTCTATGTGTAATGTGGCTGCTTTTAAGATTTTTCTTTTTATAATTGGTAATGAGTAATTTGATTATGATATATCCAAATGTTTTCTTAATTATGATTTTTGTGTTTTGAATTGAGCTTCTTCCATGCATGCATGCATGCTCAGTCATTTCAGTAGTGTCTCTGTGACTCTATGGACTGTAGTCTGATTGTCAATGGGCTTGTCCAGGCAAGAATACCGGAGTGGATTGCCATGCCCTCCTCCAGAGGATCTTCCCAATCCAGAGATCAAACCCACATTTCCTGCATTGGCAGGTGGGTTCTTTACCCACCAAGCCACTGGGGAAGCCCAGCTTCTTACATATACAGGCTTATAATTCCCATCAAATTTAGAATTTTTGAATCATTATTTTTCATTTATTTTTACTTTCCTCCACTTTTCTTTCTCTTTCCTATGTGGACTCTAACTATGTGTCAATAACCTCAGATATGCAGATGACACCACCCTCATGGCAAAAAGCAAAGAAGAACTAAAGAGCTTCTTGATGAAAGTGAAAGGGAAGAGTGAAAAAATTTGCTTAAAACTCAACATTCAAAAAACTTAGATTATGGCATCTGGTCCCATCAGTTCATGGCAAATAGATGAGGAAACAGTGATAGACTTTATTTTGGGGGGCTCCAAAATCACTGCAGATGGTGACTGCAGCCATGAAATTAAAAGATGCTTACTCCTTAGAAGGAAAGTTATGACCAACCTAGACAGCAAATTAAAAAGCAGAGACATTACTTTGCTAACAAAGGTCCATATAGTCAAGGCTATGATTTCTCCAGTGGTCATATATGGATGTGAGAGTTGGACTACAAAGGAAGCCGAGCATGAAAGAATTGATGCTTTTGAACTGTGATGTTGGAGAAGACTCTTGAGAGTCCCTTGGACTGAAATGAGATTCAACCAGTTCATCCTAATGGAGATCAGTCCTGAATATTCATTGGAAGGACTGATGCTGAAGCTGAAACTCCAGTACTTTGGCCACCTGATGTGAAGAAGTGACTCCTTGGATAAGACCCTGATGATGGAAAAGATTGAAGGCGAGAGGAGAAGGGGATGACAGAGGATGAGATGGTTGGATGGCATCACCAACTCAATGGACATTAGTTTGAGCAAACTCTGGAAGTTGGTGATGGACAGGGAGGCCTGGAATGCTGCAGTCCATGAGGTCGCTAAGAGTTGGACACGACTGAGCAACTGAACTGAACTGCAACTATGCATATATTAGTCTTCTAGAGTTAATCCACAGTTCACAGCTTCTCTTTACATTTTTCTTTTTCAAATTTTTTTATTTGGGCTAATTTATATTATTATGACTTCAAGGAAACTAATCTTTTCTTCTATGTTGTGTAATCTGTCATTAATCTTATTCAGTATTGTGTATTTTTTTCATCTTATACATTGTAGTTTCTATTTGCAGAGCTTTCAGTCTTCTTCTTTCTTTTTTTTTTTTTTTCTAACATCTTCTATGTCTTGATTTAATTTTGGACATCTGGAATTAGGACCAGGACTAGGGTGAGACATAAGACATGTCTGGGACACAATTTTAGGAAGGCACTCACCCTCAGGGATACACAGGTGTTAAACTCACTCTATTTGGAATATCATATATTTTAGTGTCCTTATTAAATTATTTTAATGTCCTTATCTGTGGATTCTCCTATATGTCTCAGCTCCATGTCTGTTTTAATTGACTGATTGAATGATTAATCAGTTTCCTCTTTGTAGGTCATAAAAAAATCTGTAAGGTTGTATAGCAAAATCTGTCTCTCTCTTTTGAGCAGTCACATTTCTTAACCTCATTTATTTATACTTTCTACCTTTATTTCATCAGTCACATGTTTCTTATGTAGTTGTATATCATGCAATATCTGTTTGTTAAATTTTAATTTTGAAAAAAGTGTCTTAAACTTAAAGAGAAGTCATAAAAATAATACAATATATTCCAAAATAGCCTTCATTTCCAATCCTTAAAATTTTCCACAGAAAGTAAGTTGCAAATGTAATTGCGAACTTATTTTAACCATACTGGAATGTATAAAAAGATAATATATCAAACGTCTATGAACATGGCCTTCAAAGCCTGGACTACTGCCTTCATCAATATCACTTATTAATACTACAAATTCTTGCTACTGAACCCAAAATATCTAAGGTGAGGTGTGAAATGATGAAAGTAAACTTATCACTATTATTCAGGGAAAAACAGCATTAAACTGTGCTGGGATAAGTTAGAACACACTATTCAAATACAAATGAGAGCATAACTCTTGTAGATAAAAATAGTCCCTGTTTGTTCCTTTGGCAAGGTCTATGCAATCAATCTGTTTGCTTCCATCTGTAACTTCATGTGTTTCCTTTATCATAGTGTTAAGTCCTCTTCAAACAACATATGGCCTTGGGAATGTGGGGTTAAGACATGGAGAAAAGGACCAAAGTGTCCAGAAGGACCAAAATATTTAAACTGGATATCATCAGGTTATTTCCCCAGTTGGAAATGACTAGTGGAGAGAAAAGATGTGGGGGCTGGCACTCCTCCCCACTCCAATTTCATAAGATCAGTTGAGCCGATTTAGAGTCTTCTGATATGTTTTTCTTGAAGTCTTGAATCCTGAAGCTTTTGTTCAGCATCAGAAAAAGGCAGTCTTAGAATGTCATTTGGAGTTGTTGCCTGGGGCCTCTGTCACCTCCCCTCAGTCCTGCGCTTCTGTTTCAGCGCAGCTACAGTAGACAGTCTTCTTTGCTCCTCGACTCACCTTAACGTCAGTCCCCAAGCAAACAGACATCTTCCTGCATTCTGACCTGTATCCATGAAAACAACATGAAACAGGACATCGCAAAAAGGAAAACGTGGAGCAAGAATCTGGGAGAGTTCATGCTTCCAGGGAACACCCTCCCTGGGACTGGGTGGATTAACACTCCCGTGTCTTAGCTTTCAAGGACGCAGTGTGCACGTCGAGTGAGCCTGACCCACATCAGCAATCTTTCTGGCTCATCTCTGTTCCCTCATTCCTGCTTCCTGGGATAAACTACCAGCATCCTAAGCTTTGTCTCTCACTCTGCTTTTGGAAACCTAAATTAAAACACCATTCACTCCTTTGATATAATTAATGCCTAATTTACCCAAGGCAACTGGATTTAACTCTGCTTGTTTTACCAAACACCCTTAAGAGCAAGGGTGATGGCTATTTCATCTACCGTTCTATCCCCAGAGCCCAGAATAATCACTTAAACAAAGAAATTCCTGGCTAAAAAATTAAATTAGTTAAAATGAAGCAACAGAAAATTCATTTTTATTCATAAGTTTTAAAGATAACACTAACCCCTCTTACAATGGCATAAATATCAGTCAAGAATCCAGCTTCTGCTTTGCTGTTGAATATGATCATGAAGTAGAAAAAATTTCTGAGTTGAAGAAATGGTTCTTTAAACTGAACCACGTAGTATCTTTAAGGGAAGGTGACTATATTTGTAAAGACATCTTAATGGACCCTTAATTGCCTCCTTACTTTCCCTACTGCCTGAATATTTAGCATGTAGAGTTAGCATGTTTACACAGACATCTCACATATATTTATAAATATATCTATAGGGATGCAGCTTGTTCTGGCTTCTTTTCACACCATAAAAATAAAAAAACAATATGTTTTCACTTTGGTCAAGAGAAGGTAATTTTGCTAAACCAATTTAGGTGGCTGGTTCATTAGGTACTTTTCAAACCTAACATGAAAATAACTATGAGCTAGTCAATGCCCAGACTACATCATTTTTCCATGTCTAACCTAGTTTCCCCTTAAACTCTGATGAAGGCATTATTTCCTCCAACATTCCTTACTCTCATTCATTTAAAATGTCTTTTGTGTTCTTTATTGCTTCTGGTTTGGTCTGAGAATCATAGAAATCCTACAGATTCTTTTCTTTTCTCAAGTGTCAGGATTCAAACCTAGAGTTTCAAACCTGTTTATTTTTCATTGACCTTAGAAGTTAAAACTTTTGTGTAACTTTTCCTGTAAAATGATGAGGACCTTCCTAACCAGATGAAATCTCAACAAAGATTAATAATTTTAGTTCGATCTCTTTCTCCTGCTCTATCGGTGATTTTGTGCCCATGTATATGTGTGTGTGCCCTCGTGTATGTGTTTGAGTCAGGGCCTGTGAGGTTAAAGCAGCCCTAGCCTCCAAGTTAAGGACATCTTTAGAATCTCTAAAACACTATTCCTAGTGTCTCTCAGCCTGCTTCTGATGCCCTTCAAGGATGCCCACAATCCGACAATTGCCTTCCAAGTTTTACATTTAATTGTAGAAACTCCTGGTAATCCGGACTTTTTAGCTGCTCAGACAACTGGTTACAATTCTGATCTTTGGGTAAACTTTGTGTTTTGAGTTTATTATATGTTTTTATGCCTTATTTTTTAAAATCATATTTTCATATTCATACCAGCCGGTGGTTAATCTTGTCCAGTATTTTTCTCATTGTATTTTTTCTTATACTGTCTGATAAACAGGACACGAGACATCACCACTGCCCTTTTTCCAAGAGGATTCTCATCATCTAGAAAAGTCTCTTTTATGTATTATAGATGGGTCCTGTCACTCATTCCAGGCAATACCCGAACTCAGATTTCTAAGGAATAAGTTATAAAATGTTTTAGTATGTCACATGTCTCCCATGTGGTAGTAGTGATTACTTGCCATTCATTCATTCTTTCATTTATTCAACCAGTATGTATTGAACGCCTCATTCCGGGAGCAGTCAGATATTCTTTAAATAGCTTGGAAATAAATGTGCATATTGAATTCTGGCAGTCACCTCAATTTTGTATGACATCAGCTTGAATAAAGTAAAATTTGACTTGATAGCACAAGGGTTCAATTTGAAAACTCTTCGATAGTGGCTAGATTTTAAACATCACTTAAAAAAATACTTGGTGTCTATTGGAAAAAGGCACTTTGAGAGAATGATATTGAGAAATCATGAAAAGGCCAGGGGAAGGCTGATGATGTAGGTCAGGGTGAGGCAAAATGGTGCAGTGCTTGTGTGGCAATGGTTGAGAGATTGTGAGCAGGCTAGAACTGTGATGCCATAGGTACATGTTGAAGAGGAAGCCACGACAAATGCTCCAAAGTGTGTTTGGAAACTGCAATGACTTGTTCATTCAAGGTCCAGGTTAAACAGCATTTATCCAAGAAAAGGGACTGTAGCTTCTGATCATAGATTTTTTCACTAGAAATATGCTAAGAATTCACCACTCTTTTGATCTTTATTTCCAAGGAGATATTCTATTTCCCTGCCGAAATTTGCTTGCTCCAGTTTTTCAACTTGAGAAATGAGGTTAAATGGCAATGTCTTCAAGCCAGACTCCCATTTGTATATTGCTCTAAGTGTCTCCAGATACCCGAGGTACCAAGCTTTTCTTGTAATTAGAATGGGCTCTTCTCGTACTTGGACATGTGAGCAATTCTGTCTTCTAAGTTACTTTTATTTGCAGTTGTACCCAAAATGTTGTGCTAAGTTTAATAACAAAAATGTGGGTATGAACATATAAATAAGAGAAACAGGAATGACAAAAGGACAGAATATTGTTTCAACTTAGTGCCATAAATAGGTGACCCATAGAAAATCTAACTCCATAGTGTGAATGACCTGCAGGAACTGGATGGAACAGAGTTGTGGGAAGGATGAACTCAGAGCAACTCAAGGAAGGTGACCTCAACAGAGAACCCAAAAAACGATGGGAGAAGCAGCTAAGAGGATGTGTGTGTTTTCAGTTGCATCCGACTCTGCGATCCCAGGACTGTAACCTCCAGGCTCCTCTGTCCATGGGATTCTCCAGGCAAGGATACTGGAGCGGGTTGCCATGCCCTCCTCCAGGGGACCTTCCAAACCCAGGGATCAAAGCTGAATCTCCTGTACTGGCAGGGAATTCACAACTTTCATAGTCTTCACCATTGTGTCACCTGGAGCAAGAAAAATTAACTCAGTATTTTCAGTGACTTCCTAAATGCAGTGAAAAGTTTTTGCTTTCTATTCCTTCTTTTAAGAGTCAGCAAACTTGAGGAAATTAATCACTGTGGATGTAAAACAAGAGATAGGTGAGAAGTTAGACTTATGTGCTAAATTAAACATAGCAACATTCCATCATTTTTTTTTTTTTTAGCTACTGTTTCTTTTGACCTTAGTGGCTTAATTTGCACACAATATCCACTCCTTGCAAAAAGCCTTAGTGTAATAAGAAGTCAAAAACATTTGGTATGAAATTAATTAACTACCTTCTAAGCAAGTTCCCCAAAGCATCGATTTTGCCTAAGGATAGGGTCTGAGAAGGTTAGAAGTGGAAATGTTCCTTACAAGAGAAAAAGAATATTGGAAAAGAAATTAAAACTGAGGGGGAGTGGAAAGAGTTTCAGCACAGATGGCCTGGTTTGTGATGGGAAAAGAGGTCAGGTGTAATATAGCATTTCATTTCACTTCTAAAATGAAAAATGCCTACATATCGGCAAGAAAGTCTGGTGTTCTGATTCAGCCAAGGAGGTCATGTCAAAACTTTATCTTTTAAGGAAATAGATCATGTAATTGGTTGCTTGAGAGTAATTGAAAGTTGGCACAATTGGAGAGCCATTTCCCCTGAAGACTTGCTCCTCTTAAATTGAGCAAATGTCAGAAGCAGACATTAAAAGGGTTATGTTTGTCTTCTAATTCTCAAAGACTTTATTGTGTGTGTTTCCTGTGGACTTGTGTACATGAACTTTCCTAGACTTGTGTAAACGGTTCATACCAGGCTGCCTCTGACCACTGATCCCTTAAATGGAAGCAGCATTTCAGAAACGATTAGTGGACTTGAAATAGAAGGAATGGTTAGAACAGTGATTCATAACTCTTTCAGACCCAATACCCTCTTTTCATAACAAGCATGTTTTGTTTATTAGTGTTGGATTTTCATTAATTTTTTAAAAGCAGAAACATGAAATCTAACACAAATAAAGAACTTAATTGCTTTAAATCTCCATTTTTCTTTGTGTAAGAAAATTATATCCATCTATAGGTGGCTAAAGTTATCCATCTCAGTTCTTTTTAAAAATAATATTTGCATTAATAGAATTTTGAGCTTTCTAAAAAAAATCACTATGACTTAACAATGTTTTGAGGAGGGATAAAGGATTGTTTGGTGATTTTTGGCTTTTGGATTTTCTTATTAAAATATTCAGTTAGAGACTTCTCTGGTGGTACAGAGGCTAAGACTCTGCGCTTCCAATGCAGGAGCCTGGTTTGATCCTTGGTCAGGGAGCTAGATTTCATTTGCCTTAACAAATAGTTGGCATGCTACCACGAAGATTGACAATCCTGGGTGCAGAAACTAAGACTTGGCCCAGGCGAGTAAATAAATAGAAACATTTAAAAAAGTTAAAAATCCAATTAAAACATGTGCAGGGTTTTAAACATTCAAGCACTGCTAAAATGCTTTCCACACATGCAAAATTCAGTTCAGTCGCTCAGTCATGTCAGACTCTTTGCTACCCCATGGACTGCAGCATACCAGGCTTCCCGGTCCATCACCAGTTCCTGGAGCTTGCACAAACTCATGTCCATTGAGTCGGTGATGCCATCTAACCATCTCATCCTCTGTTGTCCCCTTTTCCTCCTGCCTTCAATCTTTCCCAGCATCAAGGTCTTTTCCAATGAGTTAGTTCTTCACATCAGATGGCCAAAGTACTGGAGTTTCAGCTTTAGCATCAGTCCTTCCAATGAATATTCAGGGCTGATTTCCTTTAGCATGGATTAGTTGGATCTCCTTGCAGTTCAAGGAACTCTCAAGAGTCTTCTGCAACACCACTGTTCAAAAGCATCAGTTCTTTGACACTCAGCTTTCTTTATAGTCCAACTCTCACATCCATACATGCCTACTGGAAAAGCCATAGCATTGACTAAATGGACCTTTATTGGCAAAGTAATGTCTCAGCTTTTTAATATGCTGTCCATGTTGGTCACAGCTTTTCTTCCAAGGAGCAAGTGTCTTTTAATTTCATGGCTGCAGTCACCATCTGCAGTGATTTTGGAGTCCAAGAAAATGAAGTCTTTCACTGTTTCCCCATCTACTTGCCATGAAGTGATAGGACTGGATGCCATGATCTTAGTTTTCTGAATGTTGAGTTTTAAGCCAACTTTTCCCCTCTCCCTTTTCACTTTCACCAAGAGGCTCTAGCTCCCCTTTGCTTTCTGCCCTAAGGGTGGTGTCATCTGTTGGTGAGCAGCATTGCCATACTGTATCTTCCAGCCCTCAATACCTACTTCTTAGAGAGAGCAATCTTCAGTTCTTAGCCTTTTTCTTTTTTTAAGCTTTATTGAGATATAGCTGATAATAACATTATAATAAATTAAAAGAGTACATCATAATGAATTGATATGCATATATATTGTGAAAGGGTTCCGCCACCTAGTCAATTAACACATCCTTCCCCTCGCGTTGGAGAAGGAAATGGCAGCCTATTCCAGTACTCTTGCCTGGAAAATCCCATGGACAGAGGAGCCTGGTAGGCTGCAGTCCATGGGGTCACTAGGAGTCAGACACGACTGAGAGACTTCACTCTCACTTTTCACTTTCCTGCATTGGAGAAGGAAATGGCAACCCACTTCAGTGTTCTTGCCTGGAGAATCCCAGGGATGGGGGAGCCCGGTGGGCTGCTGTCTATGGGGTCGCACAGAGTTGAACACGACTGAGCGACTTAGCAGCAGCAGACAAGACCTTAGCCCCCACCCTAACTATTGATGTATTTGTAACTTGTCACAACAGTTTTGCCTTTTCCAGAATGTCATATGGATGAGAAATGGGATCATACAGCATGCAATCTTTATAGACTGAATTCTGTTGAGGCTCAATTCTCCCTTGCTTTTCCGTGGGTCTTGTGACAATGTTTATTCCTGACTATCTTTGTGAGACTCCATTATTATAATTTTAAGTTTGTTTGGTAAGACAGAGACGGGGAAGATTTATTTTAGATCACTATTCTAAGGATTAGGTCTCTGTATAAGCAAAAGTTGAGCAGGATTACTTGGAACCCCCTTTGTAAGATTGGGGTTTTCTAAGGTGTCATTCCTCAGCTATGACAAAAATCCACTGTTTTTGTTTAAACCTACATTTGTCTTGCATTTTGCCCATGGTTTAGGGGCTAGGAGAACTTTGTCCGACATGAAACTCATGCTGGCTGCTGCACTGTGAGAAATAAAGTCCTTTGCCTCTCAGTCCTGTCTTCTGTCTCCATCCGTGAAACTGACAGATTGTTTGCTTGCAGGTTGAGTAAGACCTCAGACTCTTCAGGATTCTTGATGCTTCCTCCAGTTAGCAAAATGCATTTTAACTCATTATGTTATTGTGTGTGTCAGTAGTGTATTCATTTCTTGGGGCTGTAGCAACAAAGTTTGGTTTAAAACAACAGAAATCTATGGTCTTCCAGTTCTCTAGGTTAGAAGTCTGAAATCAAGGCATCAACAGGGCCTTTCTCCCTCTGAAACTTGTGGGGGAATTCTTCCCCATTCCTTCCTAGTTTCTGATAGTTTGCCAATCGTCTTTAGTGTTTCTGGCTTGCGGCTTTATTTCTGCAGTCTCTGCCTTGGTCGTCATGTGGCATTCTCCTTGTGTTTCTGTGTCTTTACGTGGCTATCCTGTTATGTGGTCACCAATCAAATTGAATTAATGGTCCATCCTATTTCAACCTGACTTCATCTTAATTAATTACATCTGCAACAATTCTATTCCTAATCACATTCTTAGGTATTGAGGATGGACATGTCAATGTGTATATTTTGGGGGATACACAATTCAACCTCATAACAAATAAGTTTGTTTCCTTTTACTGCTAAGTAGTATTCCATTGGGGCTTCCCTAGTGACTTAGTCATAAAAGAATCTGCCTGCAATGCAGGAGGCATGGGTTCGATCCCTAGGTGGGGAAGATCTTCTGGAGAAGAGAATGGCTACCCACTCTAGAATTCTTGCCTGGAAAATCCTATGGCCAGAGGAGCCTGGTGGGCTCCATGGGATTGCAGAGTGACATGACTGAGCAGCTAACAAACCCTTGTGCTTTCACTCCATTGAACTGGATGTACCACAGTTCTGTTTATCTATTTATCTGTTGAAGGACATGTGGGTTGTATAATTTGGGTGTTTATGTATGATGCTGCTATAAACATCTGTATATAGAGCTTTGTGTGAATATTAATGTTCATTTGTCTAAAGTAAATGCCTAGGAGTGGGATTGTTGAGTCATATGTTAACTTTATCTGAAATTGTTTAACTTTATAAGAAACTGTTTTCCGAGTGGCTGTATCAGTTTGGATTTCCACCAGCAATGTGTGAGACTTCCAGTTGCTCTGCATCCCTGCAAGCACTTGATATTGTGATTTAAGAATCTTGCTCTGTATATGTTTTGCCATTTCACATAGATGTATAGTGCTTTCTCATTGTTATTTTATATTTCCCAGTGACTAAAAATATTGACGATCTTTTCATGTGTTTATTTGCCACCTGTATAATTGTTTGTTGTGTTTGTTCAAATCTTTCGCTCATCTTTAAATTGGTTAGTATGTTTGTTGTTGTTTCATTAGGAAAATTTTGTATGTATTTTTTATATATATGTCGCTTGATAGAGATGTAATTTGAATACATTTCTCTCTGACTATTTTTTGTTCTTTCATCCTCTTAACAATGCCCATTTACAAAGCAAAAACATTTTTAAGTATGATACAGTTCAATTTATTGATTTTTTTCTTACATAACTTGTTTTTGATATTGTGCATCTGAAATCTTTGCCTAATCCAAAGTCACAGAAATATTCTCCTATGCTTTCACCTAAAGATTTTATGATTTGTGTTTTAAAATGTGAGTCTGTGATCCATTTTGAGTTAATTTTTGTATAAGATGTGAGGTTGAATTGACTTTTTTTTTTCTTTTCGCCAATCAAACTCCAGTTGTTCTAGTATCACTTGCTGAAAAAGTTATCCTTTCTCCATTGAACTGCTTTTCACATTTCTCAGTTGACTATTTGTGTGTGTCTATTTCTGGACTTTATTCTGTTCAAAAGCTTGTAAGTTTATAATCATGGATGCAAACTATTATATATACAGTGGATAAACAGCAAGGCCCTAGTGTATAGCAAAGGGAACTATACTCAAAACCTGATGATAAGCCATAGTGGAAAAGAATACAAAAAAATATGTATATATATATATATATATGTGTAACTAAGTCACTTTGCTGTACAGCAGAAATTAGCAAAACAGTGTAAGTCAGCTATACTTCAATTAAACAAATTTTTTAAATAGACAAACCATTGGGAAAAAGTTACTTAAGATACAAAAAAAATTTTATCTCAATTATTTATTGTTAACTCTTCAAAATTCACTTGGTAACTCTTCCCTTCTTGCTTCTACCAATCTTAAACTATTTTGTTAAATTTTGTCTAATTCTTATCAGGTTCTTCCATGCAAAGATTCACCTCAGCCCACAAAACCCTCTTATATATTATGCTTTTGTTTGTTCCTTCTAGATTTACTATGACCCTGCCAGGGTAGCATTTACATGAGCATGGTAAGAAATAAATTAATAATTTATTAAAATTATTAAAAAATAGCTTAAACTTTGCTTTATTTTCAGTTTATTTTCATGGTGAAGGAAGTAACACCAGGAGTTGCAATAGAATTTTTTATAGCTTATCAATGTTTACTTTTAATTAATTGAATATTTCATGAGAATCAACTTTTTAACATTTTCAGGATTCTAGATTTATTTTTAACTTATTTTTAATTGGAGGATAATTACTTTATTGTGTTAATTTCTGCCATTTGATTCATATATGTGATAGTCTTTTGCAACTGTGAAGACAGAAGCCAGAAAAAGGAGTGTGAGAAGAGGCATGGAAAGAGCCTAGGTCCTTGATAATATTGAGCCTCACTAACCTGGAGCCATACAGTCCCTTCTGTCCATGTCACAGACTATAAATATCTTATTTATTTTTTTTTTTTTCAGAATCCTTATTTATTTATTTTAAAGCAAGTTTGAATTGTCTCAATTTAATACATCAGTGGCCCAGGATAGGTTTATAATCCCCCTATTAACAAACATAAAAAAAATACACAGTGGTAACAGTCCCTTTGACAATATGAGACTCTGGAGAGTGAAGAGATATCCTAAGGTATACTAGACATTATGCTAGTGGGAGAATTTTCTCTCCCACTCTTCATAAATCCAAAGCCAAATGTCATTATATCACCCTCTATCCAGTGAGATTGATCAAAGGAAAAAAATATATATGCTGGTATCTTCTTCCTTCAGCCAAATTGAGGGAGGGAGCCAAGGAGAAAGCAAGAGCTCTGGATGTAAATATTTAACACAGTGATATTTCTTGCTAGTATATGTGCAGGATCCCAGTTGCATTAGTTCCATCCTCTTAGAAGGGAGGAGAGGGGAAAAGCAGGGTCTGCCTGCCTCTCTCTGTGGTTTAACTATAGAATGAAATGCTGTGCCATTGGAAAGTCCTGTTTTCACAGGCTACTACATGGGATGGGGGGATACTTAGCTTAATGATTTGAGCACAGTTAATCAGGTATTTGGTCACTTGTAATTGAAAACTCTCCTGATACAAATAACTGATTTGGTTCCTCTTTCACATATCATTCTCCCTTTGTGACCACCACTCTTAGGCTTTAACCACAGAGGTACGTGTATACTTAGTCACTCAGTCATGTCAGACTCTTTGAGACCCCATGGATTGGAGCCTGCCAGCCTCCTCTATCCATGGAATTCTCCAGGCAAGAATTATGGAGTGGATAGCCATTCCCTTCTCCAGGGGGGTCTTCCAGACCCAGGAATTGAACTTGGGTCTCCTGCATTGCAGGCAGATTCTTTGCCATCTGAGCCACCAGGGAAACCCTAACCATAGTGGTCGACATATCACTATTTTTCTGGAGCTTCTTATTTGCTCTTACTTTTTCTTCCAGGCTGGAAAGCCTTCTGATCACCTTCCCGATCATCCCTCACCTACCAACTAACCCTCATAGTAAAAGTCCCAACCAAATACCATTTCTTCTAGAAGGATTTTCTGACTACATGAACCTTCCCAACTCCCAACATATTCATACATACCTGCAAGTACACACACACACACACACACACACACACACAATCTTCATCTATAGAATATTTATTTTAAGGACCCATGTGACTCAGTATGCTGCTAAATACCACATCCTCCACAGCTAGAGTGATTTTGTGCCAGTTACCATGCAAGTACTTTATTTGCACTATGCTTTTTAATCTTTAAGGAAAGTTTATGAGTTAATTACTCTTATTGCCTTCATTTTACCAAGAAGCTTAGGAAGTTCTAAGGTCACACAGGTAACTGGTATAGCAGAACTATAAAAATTCCAACTCAGGTCTAACTCCAGGCTGGAACTCATATAGAGTACATTGCACAGAAGTGAACCTGTGTTGCACAAAATACTGATTTCTTTTCACTGCTATTGTATCTTGCGAGAGGAGAGACTGTGACTTGAATTTCATCGCATGCTCCTCTCTGCTCACACCTGCCTAGCACAAAGAGCTACGCAATAAATGGATGGGTCGATCATATAGGAGTCCGTTTCTCTTGAGAGCCAGAATTCCTGCCTGCTTATCCAACTGACATGCCCGGCTCCAGTTGGAGCCTGACCCTTTCTATAAAAATATCTTATCTGTATTAGTCTTGGGTCAGTCCAGTCAGAGCTGGGATGAGTGAATTCTCTCTAAGGTGTTAGCAGCTGACAGTGGCTTGTAGTGCTCTTCTCTACTGTGACTCTTTTAATAAAGGACTTTTGGAGAAAGTATTGTTGAAGTCAAAGGAATGACTTTCTCATGGTAAAACTTCAGGTACACTATGAAGTTCTTCAAGATAAACCAGCTGGTGGTGACAATGAGTGTGATTGTTATCACAGGAGGAGTGATGTGGAGGAAAGAGTCACTTCAGTATGAAAGCATTTCCTTCACTTTGAGACGCGTGAGGTTTTTTTTCATTGATTCTTTACAGAAGAGGATCCGGAGTTACCACCTTGTCTCTGTGTTTTGGTAAGTCTTACAAACTTGAAAAGTTTGTAACCGGTAACCTCCCCATAACCTGTCTAGTAGTGGATGTTGAGGTTTACATAAATACTTTAAGTTTCCATATTTTCATCTAAATTAATATTCATTAAACAACTGTAAGCAAAAATTAAGTTCATTATGCATAATTCTGTGCAGTAGCAATGCATGCATGCTCAGTTGCTTCATTTGTGTCCGACTCTTTGCACCTCTATGGAGTGTGCCCTGCCAAGCTCCTCTGTCCATGGGATACTCTAAGACTACCGGAGTGTGCTGCCATTTCCTTCTCCAGGGGATCTTCCCAGCCCAGGGAGTGAACCCACATCTTTTATGTCCCCTGCATTGGCAGGCAGGTTCTTTACCACAAGCACCACCTGGGAAGCAGTAGCAATGGTGAACAGTAAAGTATTTGTCCATGCCAGATACTCTGTTGAATTAGAGAGGACTGAACTTTAAATTTTCTATAGAAATAAAGTAGGATGTGGTTTCTCAAACTTGTCTGATCATAAGAATTTTGGTGATGCTCATTAAAATATAGATTCCACTCCAGAACTTCAGGTCTAAGGAGAGACTTATGAGAAAGAGTGGGAAAGTTTGGTGAGTGGTAAGTTTCTTTGGTGTGTGGTAAGTTACCTGAGGTAGGGTAAGTTTTTTCACTGTCCTTTAATAAGGGTTTGCCACTTGGACTCTGGGGTAACCCGTATCTTGAGATCACGCTGAAAACATTTTCATTCTCTTTCCCTCCCTGCTATTCTTCCAAGAAATATTATGCCAGGCAATGTTCCGTGCTGAGAAAACAAAGATAAGCAACAATTCTTGCTGAAGTGTCAGACAAAGACAATGAACAATTAAACGGTGTATTAAATGCTAAAATAGAGGCAGTACAGGACACCATGCATCTAAGAGAGGAGGAAACACCTGGTCCGAGTATTTAAGGTAAATCTGACATCCATAAGGGAGAGGTCATTCCACATAGATGTATGAATAAAGACCTAGAGGCTTAAGGAAACCTGGTGTTTTCTGAGCACTGTTAAATGTCTGGCATGGCTGAAGCTCAAGTTCTGGTTGGGGAGAGTGGGGATAAAACAGGAAGAGTCAGATTGTGAACAGCCTCACGTGCTGCCTTGAAGATGCTGGACTTGGTGCTGTTGGTAATGTGGAACTGTTTGGGAAGAAACCTACATGTCCCTTACACTTAATGTAAGCTGATTTCAGAGTGTAACTTGGTAAGACCCTCTTAAGACTGGAGTTTAAGTCAACTTTGCTTGGCACTAACCTTATATAATAGTCTTTGACCTCTCTAATCTACTGGAGACTCTTCTCAGTGGACATGTTATATAGACCACAATGTACAAAACAGATAAACAGGCTGTTTCGGCTCATGCAGAAAGCTCAGCCCCATGACATTCCTGTAAACATGAGGTTCCAAGGAATAGTCTGTAAACCAAAGTTCTATGCTCCCCAGAGACTGGATAATTACATGGAATTGGACTCCTCCTGTTGGAAGGTAGCTTTAATATTATCTCTGAACCGAGCGCCTTCTACTGGAACTAGCATGGCTCTTTCCATGAAGCATCATTCAGAAGAGGCTTGTGGCACTGAATGGAGTCTGCCTAGGTTTTAATCCTTCCAGCGAAGGGGCAGCCTCCACTTTCTTCTGCAGTTTAGTCTCTAGTTAAGCTGCTTCATTCACTAGCAGCATCTATGATCAGTAGGAATCATTCTGATTTAAGCAAGGTCTTTTGGAATAATCAGCTCAATATTGAGGCTATTATGTCTCTTTCCCTTCACCTTTTAAGTTTCTTTCGTCATTCCTTAAAATAGCCCCTCTTCCTTGCTGGGTCCCCATTTTCCCACATGATTCCAATTTGCCAGTATTGCCTCTTCAAAATGTCATCATCAGGAATATGACCATTTCTTTGGCCACTTCTTGTCTCCCACTGGAGAAGGAAATGGCAACCCACTCCAGTATTCTTGCCTGGAGAATTCCATGGATGAGGAGCCTGCCTAGCTACAGTTCATAGCGTCACAAAGAGTTGGACATGACTGAGTGACTTTCACTTTCCACTTTTGCCTCCCATTACTAGGTATGCACTTATAAAAAAATAAATTTATCATGAAAGGACCTCAGTAGGGGCTTCTGTGGTTGGCATTACCTCAAAATTTATATAAAAGGAATAAAGAAGAAACAGCGAGTAAAAATGGCATTACAAAGCAGATCATCCTTAAGCCAGGCTCTGTCTCACTGTTTTAGTGAGACAGAATGCTAACATTTAACACTGCAATGAAAATTGATAGGCTGTCAAGACTGTTGGGCTTCCCTGGTGGCTCAGTGGTACAGAATTCACCTGCCAATGCAGGTGACGTGGGTTCGATCCTTGGGTTGGGAAGATTCCCTGGAAAAGGGAATGGCAACCCACTCCAGTGTTTTTGCTTGGGAAAACAGTTCATGGGGCTGCAAAAAGTTGGACATAACTTAGTGACTAAATAACAAGACTGCCAGGCATTTGTGTGTGGAAAAAATAAGAGCCTAGAACAATCAGAGGAACACAGCAGAGGCTGTTTTCTGTGGCATGAATAAAGTCAAAGGCTACCTACAATAGGAAAAGGACACACATTAGTCTGGGTATTGCAGATTTGCCCAGCTCAAGGGGCTTCCAATCTTGAAACAAAATGTAGGCAGGCAGGACAAGCCTCATGGTCCCTGCTTCTCGGCGGAGTGTGACAAGAGAGGTATCCAGTACATGGGAGACATTGAACTAGTCAAGGACAAGTGTGAGACATTTAAGTCACCCCATGGTATGGTCCCCCCTGTGGTGCTGGCTTCAAGTTGGGGCCCTAGTTTCTAGGCAGAAAGATGGATGTGTCCTCAGGTTTATAATTTCATATAAATGTGGTGGAGGAGAGAAGGGAGGAAATGTATCAGGACAAGATCCTTCTGGGGGATTCAGCATCAGCATGACACTCTCTAGGCTATTAGCACAAGATGCTTCCCCTCTGACATGCTCTCCTTGGGAACCCTACAATCGACGTCTGGAGAGGTTCCTCCCTTCGTCACTTTGCTCTTCAGACACAAGTTTAGTGTCTGAAGATTTTTCTTTCTTTTCTTCAAAAAATATTTAAAAAAACTATGAAAGTGAAGTGAAAGAAGAAGTGAAAGTTGCTCAGTCAGACTCTTTGCGACCCCATAGACTATACAGTCCACGGAATTCTCCAGGCCAGAATACTGGAGTGGGTAGCCTTTCCCTTCTCCAGGGGATCTTCCCAACCCAGTGATCGAACCCAGGTCTCCTGCATTGCAGGTGGATTCTTTACCAGCTGAGCCACCAGGGAAGCCCAAGAAAACTGGAGTGGGTAGCCTACCCTTCTCCAGTGGGTCTTCCCTACCCAGGAATCAAGCTGGAGTCTCCTGCATTGCAGGCAGATTCTTTACCAACTGAGCTATCAGAGAATCCTTTTAAAAGACTGTAAGTAGGGATATTTTAGATAAGAAAACTTGCTGACCTAGGATCAGTCAAATCTAGCTCTTAATCCTTGAAAAGCTAGATAAAAATTCTGCACTGGGTTTGAACCCTATGAGATGTAAGTCACCTTGGGGGAGGATGAAGAAGGGCAGAAAACAGGAGGCTGTGTGTGTGTGTTTAGCCAAAGAGTCACTGGAATAAGCAACTTAAGAAACCAACAGTTTCCCCCAAAGCAAAGGAGATAGAGCTAATAACTGATCAGCCATGATATCTCTTTTAGCAAAATAATTTCAGCTCTACACTGATTTCTCTGATAGAGTGAATTATGATGCAAAAACATATGCTATTACTTTCCTAACTATTGAGCAGAAAGACCAGGCAATACTCACATCAATCACTTATTTTAATGTCAAATGTTTATTTCTATGCCATAGTTGCCTCAGCACAATTTGTAAAAGAAAGGAATCCAAAGAAAAGATTTTTTTTTTTGGTTGGGATATTTTCTCTGCAGTTATAAGAAAGAAAATAAACACCTTGGTATCAGAATTACCATTTCTTTCATATCATTCTAATAAATATCGCATTTAGATATTTTCCTTGGGTGTCATTTTTTTAAAGGATGGAAAAATACCCACAGGGGGGAAAAGGCTTGAATTCATCAAAATAAACTTGGGATAGTCTTTGCCAGAGAATATATCTAGAACATCTTTGTTTTGGTACACTATATCACTAATTGCCATATTCTTATTATTTAATATAACAGGCATACTTTATTACATAAAACAAAGTGCACTGAAAATGAACAATGTTAGAAACAAACTAATATTTGGTGTATCTTAAATCTTCAGGTGATTAAATATTAGCTGAAGCGCCGGGATACAAATTTCACCATTGAGACAAATGCAATTCTCTTTTCTGCGGTGAAAATGCACTTAGTAGCTGAGTTCTTTTTGATTTAGCAGACAGGGCATCCAATACAACTGAAACAACCTGATAACAATTTTTTTTTTTTTCAATAAAAAGGAATGCTCTGGTTCTTAACTGGCTCCCGTCTTCAAGCGAGCCAGAAGACAGCCTTTGCTCTTTCAGTATTTTTCTCTTGTCTGATTTGACACACAGAGCCACCAAGATGCTTACAGTGGAAGCAGGCACCACACCTGAGGGCACGAGGCTCTCAGACAAGCCAGTCAGAGTCAGTCTAAGATGCGCGGGGTGGGCCCCGCGCCTAGGACAGCTTGGTGGTTGTGCATGTAAATCCTTTCAGCAGACTCAGGGAAAGGAGGAGAGTTCTTTAAGTTCATGCACATTTTATTGAGTAGTAATATAAAATGCTTTTTTCTTTTTCATTGTTACAAGTGCATGCTTTGATTGCCAACATCTCAGAAGTCAAATTACAAAGGCAAGGCTTTAGGCTGTAGTGAATTACTTGGGCACTTATACAATTTTTAAAAAATATGAATGGACTTTTGTGGTGGTAGTTGTTTTCAGAATGAACCAGTTGTAACCCGTAACTGATATACAAAGGGAAAAAAGTGAAAAAAGTACATATTTTGTGGCACATGACAGAACAGAACAAAATAACTAAACCGTTATGACATTAACAGTTACCATGCATTTAGAGTTCCACATGTAACTACAAACTTATTTAAACTTCACAAGGTTTGCTAAACATGCTAACCATCTATATGTGCACTGACAAGCTTATGTTAAAAACTTTTAAGAATACTCTCCCCTTTAGATTTTTTCAAAGCTTTTTTTTGATTACAAAATTTCAAAGGCATGAAGCATTTTAGAGAATATAAAGTACGCCAGTATACATACATTTCCAGTATATGTCAGACCACTAAGCGCATTACAGTCTCATACAGGCCGATACAGCCATTTTGTTTCTTAAAAAACATGCATAGGCAGATTTTTTTTTTTTTACAGAATATAGATGCTTTATCACTGTACTTAATATGGTGTCTTGTTTACTATACTTAAAAATGCACCACTCATAAATATTTAATTCAGCAAGCCACAACCAAGACTTGATTTATCAACAAAAACCCCTAAATATAAACAGCAAAAAAAAAAAAAAAAGGATAGAAGTAATTATTCCAGTTTTTTAAAACTTAAAGAAAAGAAAAGGAAAGGTATTCATTGCTAAAGTAATACGTGTTATATGGAAAGAAAGGCATTCAAAGCACACTAAAGAAACCTGAGGTAAGCATAATCTGTACAAAATTAAACTGTCCTTTTTGGCATTTTAACAAATTTGCAACATTCTTTTTTTTTTTCTTTTTCTGTTTTTTTTTTTTTTTTAAGACTGCCTAATTCATTTTATAGCCATTGTCTGACAAGAGTAGCAAAACATTATCAATAAATAGTCCTTATTTAGTTTGTACATCATTTTGTTAAAAATGGTTGATGTCATCCATTTTTAGTGCTGCGACTGTAAACGTACAATAGAGTAAGAAATTAGACAAAGTTTTCGTGTCCAGTAACATAATAAAAGACCTCTCGTTAACCTATCTAGAAGTCCCCCAATGCAGTAGGAAAACATGTACATTCCCCTAACATTGCAGTATATACTAGCATTAGCTTTCTTTTTAAATTTTTTTTTCCCTATAAGCATTTTTTAAAAGGCATACCCAAAAGAGGTGTTTAATCACCACCCCCACCAAAATATAGTTTATAATTCTCTCTCCCTCTTTTTTAATGATAGTGTAAACTGAATCCAACTCCTGGCCCCAGAGCAAATAAGCTACCATCAGAGGCAAGAACATCCAACTGCTGATACACAGCCATCCCCAGCAGACCCTGCAGCTCAAAAAAGAAAAAAAAAAAGAGGTGAACAGGAAGTGGTCACTGGATATTACTGCTGTTGCTGCCATTGCTGTCCGTGCCGTTAGTCTCTGAGGCGAGAGCCTTGTTGATGGAGTTAAGGTTGGCGTCGGAGGGCATGGCATCTCTGCGAGGTGGCATCCTCTCATTAATTCGGTCTAAGCCCTTGGCCTCCTCGAAGCTAGTGATCTTATGTTGTGGTGAGAATCCTTTGATAGCTAAACGGAAAATCATTAAAAAAAGAAAAATCGGGGTTAGCCCGAGGAACACAAAGGGCACGGCTGCTGCGTCAGGTGATGTTAGAAATTTCGCAGTGAGAGAGGGGATCCTTTAGTAGAGAACAAAGTGACGGGACCTGCACACAACACAACAGACTCCTTACCATACCCGAAGATAACCCAGAGGTTTGGTAACAGCCAATGTCTCTTGCCAACCAAAATGTCCTCTTCAAGTGAGTAAGATGTAAAGGTTTTTCTTGTCTTCATGAATGGTTAGAGCCACGAAGTGGTATATAAAAAGGAAGGTTGCTACTAGTAATAGGTCTCTAGGCCCAGCATCCACTGGCCACATCCTTGGCACAATTACTGTATTAAATGCCCTAACCTAGAGAGGCAGGGCATGGCCCTACTTTTACTATTCCATTGTGCTAGTAATGGCTAATTCAGTAGACTCACTGAAGCAGCTAGACCTAAAAATCTGTAAAGAGCTTAGAGCAGAAACTAAAAGGAGCTACAAAAGGAATGAACTTGGGGCATTTCCATGCCATCTCAGCATCCCAGAGAGAATTTCTTGGCAGACAATTTAACGGTGGTATGACAAAAAAATGAAATTATAAACACCCGCTTCTCCACTCAACTTTGGGAATATGTGGAGTGGATGACAAGGTAAAAGAAATTGAGAAAAATCAAGATCAGATCACTCAGCTGAAGAATTTGGTCTTTCCTTCAGTAGCAAACAGGCCAAACTGATGTTCATCTGGTCTACTGCATGAATTTAAGAAAAACTCTTAGTAGATCAATGTAGATGTTAAGTGATGGTTCACAAATAACAAAGGGAAAACACTTTATGCAACTTTAAGCAAAAATGAATGGGAATGATTTGGGCCTTATCCAACGAAAATATGGAATTTTTAAAAGGGGAGCACTGATATTTGAGATTTTTCCCCAGTTATCCTACTCTGCTCTAGACATAGATAAAGCATTTGCACAAGAGACTTAAGATTTTCTTCCATAGGTGCACCAACCAGTAAGCTGAAAATAAAGTACATAAATGGGGAACCATACATAAATGGGGAACACCAGATTGCTTTACTCCCTGTGAAAACGCAAGCCAGACACTGAAGGGCCAATCACCAGTGTTGAATTGGGCTGCATCTCCATGGCTGATGAAGGACAATTTCATTGTACCTTTATCCTTCCTACCCTATTTGAGAAAAAAAGGAAAGCAGTTTCAAGCCGAAACTTTGCTAGCCACTCCCACACAAATGTACAGTGCTTTTCATTAGTATGGATGAGATTCTTAAAAGGTAGACACAGTTGCTTCCAAACTTGTTAAACGATGAGAAACAGTTCGTTCCCCCTCTGCATTTTAAAGGTTAGCATCATGGTGATTAGTCAACTATGAGAGGAAGAAGATGGGGAAATGGGGAAAGACCAAGGCCCAAAGCAAAGCTTTTTAATTCTTCTCTAATTCAGTCAGAAATCACAAAAATAACAGAGCTGTCTAATGAGCACCCGCCCTGAAAATGAACTCAGCGATTTTTCAGGGACAAAAGCAGTATCTACTGTTTTGCTAAACTACTGTGAATATCATTTCATCTCATCATAATGAATAAATATAAAAAGTTAGTCATCATAATTGACGATGCGATTTTATGAATTGAAATGGTAAAAGTGGAATCTCTTTTTTAGGTTGTGTAAGGTTTGAAAAGCCAATAGAGTGGGAGCATAGAATTTCAAAATCTAGCGAGAACAAGGGCTATGTGTGGAAGAGGGCTCCGTTTCTAATCATTCTGTCTACCCTGGTCTGGAAGAACGTGTGCTCTGCTGTAGTTGCTGGTCAGACAATGGGTATTAGCAATTTACATTGGTAGTATACTTAACACAACACAGAGTCACAGAAACCACAGAAAACAGCCAAACTATCAACAAGAATGCACACTGCAGATTAGAATTTGCCAAGAGGAATAGAGAATTCCCACATAAATAGCAGTTTATTCACTGCTATTTAGGAAACAGTTGTATTTTCTCTTACAGTGCTATCATTTCCCCTACTGTATCCAAATCACATACAAATGAGAGAGTCTAAAGTGGCACATTTTACATCATACCAAAGGAACATATCACACAATTTTGGGAACAATAAAACATTATCTTGCAAGAACAAAATACAACTGAAGAATTTTGTTTTAAAGGGGAACTTCAAATTATTCTTTTTAAAATTTTCAGGGGACATGGTATGTATCATGTTAAAAACTATTTGGGTAAGCAGTTCTCTCGTAATTTGACATTTAAAGAGCACAAAAGAAACTGCGAGAGGTCCACTCTGTTGCCACTGAGCAGGGCTGGGACACAGTGATGTAGGTATCTCGATTTTCCTGAGCTTCGCAGCACAGTGCATGGTGCAGAGTAGACGCTCAGCGGACATTAACCAGCTGAATGATGACGGTATTCACTATGCTTGCTACCGATCACTTCCACAGCCACTAGATATTTTTGAACTCTTTAGAATACCTTGGTGGTGCTAGCTGTCCTACAAATACCAGTAGGTGAAAATTTCATAAGACTAGCAGAACTGTTTATCTTAGAATACAGCTGTCTCTTGTTGGGATATGTTTTAGAGACAAAAATTAACGTTGAGCTACCACAAAGCACTATTCAAGTGAACTTCTGTTTTTTGCTAGAAATTTCTGAAGACTAGATTTCATAAAGCTATTTTTATCCTCTCCTTTTCAGTGCTGACTCAAAGTGATTTGAGGGAGGGACATGGTTCAGCTCAAAGAATATTGTTTTATCCATTGTTTGTCAAAACGGCTGCCATAACCCCCACCCCACATGTTCAAGATCTGTTATCCTTTTGTTTTCTGTGATTTTACTAGGATCATTATATACAAAGTCAAACAGAGCTTTAAGGGAAAAAAACAAACAAACAAACCAGAAAAGGACATTTTCCCCTTTAAAGCAAGAACATTTTGGTTAATACTGAGCCACAACTGTTAGCCCAACACCCACACACTCTTTACAAGCTACAGCAAAAAAAAAAAAAAAAAAAAAAGGAAAAAAGAAAAAAAGAAAGAAAGAAAGAAAGAAAGAAAGAAATGAATACACCCAGCAGAGCCCTTATCTGTTGCAGGTACAACAGAAAGGGGACTGGCCAATTTACCTTCATCAGCCTCAATAGCCTCAACAGTAGCTGAAGAGAAGAAAGGGGTGCAAAATGAATGAGAAAAATGAGCAGAGGATTTTTAACTCTAAGAACAAATCAGTGACGATCAAGGGAGCTAAGATGATTAGTGTTCCTGTAAGTGCTGGATTCTGGCACAGACAACCAAACAGAAATGCTAAAAAGAAAGAAAGAAAGAAAGAAACCACAAAAATGATAAGTTTTTTTTTTGTTTTTTTTTTAATGAGCTGGATACACATATCTGAGTGAACCACTTTGGATTTTGCTCACTAACTAAATGACCACATGATTAACCCTTTAGGAAAACACTCAGGAAAGGTTTCTTTGACTTAGATAGAATCTACAAGGGACTAGGTCAATCTAAAATGTGCATCTGATGCACATGAAGTATGAAAAAATCCACTGCTATGACTGGTGATTAACAGTTTTAAAATGTCCCCCCAAATGGCAAAACTTGAAGCACTGCCATATTGTCAGTGGAATAATTCACACTATTTAATATGAAATAGAATAATTTCCTAGTGAAATGGAAAAGCAGGGGGCATGCAAATTAAGAGCTGCCTCCGAGTTGATGACACATGTGATTCTAAAGACAAACCCTGGCCATGTTTCAAGTGTGAGGCAGAAAGGGAAAGGAGGAGGAAGGGGATGGGATAGTCTGGATGTCTTCTGCCAGGTAACCCAGTTTACAATCAGTTTTCCTCAATGGAATATCATTTTTAGAAACAAAACTTTTGAAATGTTACCATCAAGTGGTAACATGCCAGTAGCGGCAATAATTCTATTAGCATTTTAAAGAAAAGTCAGTCTAAATTCTGAAACCTCAGCATATTTCAGAGGCAAAACTTTAAAAGGCCATTGCTTTATCAGCAATTTTTATAATAAGCTTAGGGTCTATGGTCTCGCTATACAGGTGCATGAGGTTTTCAATGTTATCAAGGTTAGGGGATATTTCCCTAATTAAGTGCTAAAATGCAAAACTTCTCTGTAATTCCAAAATGTTTAATATTAAAATCCTACCCCTTGACTTTAATTTGCATGTGTCTCATAATTTAAGGTTTTAAGACTAGAGCAACTGCCAAATGTGCACTATAATTTACTTACAATGCATTCTAAATTCCTTATGATAAAAATGTATGACGGTCACCACCATGGAGACAAACCAAACAGTAAAACTTTAAGTAGTTTCCTCCTTTCAGACAAATTTAAGCGAATCAGACAATGAACTTTGAAACTGTATTAGTGTCCATCGTTTAAAATATACACTGACTTTTCAAATTCTCAGAACTAGCAAGGTTGTAAGACCTTATGTCTGCTGTGGGTATGTGCTTCTGTGTGTGTGTAAGTTCAACACCAAATGGCAAACAAATGGATCTAAAATAAGACAACAGAACAACTAAAAATTCCAGGTTAAAATACAGGTGACAATCTGAAAACAAAACAAAGAATTGTAAGAACTTAAGTCACTTAAATTTAAAAGTAAAGCAAAAAAACCTGGAGTTGTACCAGTACCAACACATATTAGATATGTGTACTGTCCGTTATGAAGTGTATTCTTCTAAAGCAACTGTGGCCCACAGTCTCTGCCAATACACTCGCTGTACTGGAAAACTGTGCTTCTCAGAAACTATGCAGATTTTATTTAATTAGGTAGCTGTGCATTTCGTGCATATACATGATGCATATGATAAATAAATATGCCAGTGTTCTTAGAGAGCATGTTTACTTTGATGGGAAAAGTTTTGTTTTTTTCCTTCAAAGTTACTAAAATAATTTTATTAGCTATAAATTAAATAGGGGATTTAATTATTTATTTACTGTGATATTTTCCTACTTTCATTTAGAAATATTTTTCTTTTGGTGGAAACTCAAATACACTCATGTTGGAATAAATTCATATGAAAATAAAGAAAATTTTAGTGATGCTGCCAGGAGGTGACTGTTTAGCAGTACCATATCCATGAAGCTGGGCACCACTCTCTATGTAAAAGAGCTGTACCTAAAAAAACATAACCATAGGAATATCAGGATCTTCCAGACTGAGGGACAGGGATAGAAAAGAAAACACACACACACAAAAAAAAGATTCAGGGAAAGATACAGGAAAATAAGCAAGAGGCTGAGACTGTTTTAAACCTTAGAGCGCATTTTTGTTTTCATTTTTTTCTGTTAGGGTCTAATCTAAAAGCAAAATTTCCATAAAGTATGCTGAAATGGTACTTTAATTAATGAGAATATTGGTAAAAATAGATAACAAAAGTAACAAAAGTAAAAGAGCATATTGACTGAGCTGTCTAATACAGTAGCCACTAAACCACATATGGCTATGTAAGTCAAAGTAACGACAGCTAGGTAAAATACAGTTTTTCAGTTGTACAAGCCGTATTTCAAACACTCAATAGCCATACATTGTCAGTGGCTCCTGCACAGATAGAGATATTTCCACCATCACAAAAAGTTCTATTGGATAGCACTTATCCAAAAAAACTATAGATTTTAATACAAAAGCTATCTTCAAGGAAATGTTTTCATCCTTTTTAAAAAATGAAATATGATTCTAATCACTCTCAAGTTTTGATGAGTAAGTCAGAGGAAAGACACCTTTGACTTTAATTTCTATTCAAAACAAAATCATCCTTCTATACTCTTCCTCCATTCTCCACTAAATCCTCCACTTACGTATGTATTTTCACATGTGCGTGTGTTTATTTCATCACTCCAATAGATAACCAGCACATTTAATAAACATGCAATTAACAAGCTGTTTTTAGCAACTGCTTGGTTCCAAGTGGTCAAACCTATACGGCATGTAGGTGAGCTAAGTAAGCTGTCTGACAGTGAGGCCTGAAATCGTGATTAGTGTGCAAATGAGGACATGGGGGTGGTGGGGTAAGGACCACAGTCCAGCGAATGAAGGGGCTATCATTTGGGCATGACTGGTCAAGCTGATGGGGGGCAGTTTCAGCCCTTCTTTCAGCTGAGAAGAACTGAAGACCAAGACTGAGCTTAAATGGATGAGTAAGTCAGGGCTCTAATGACAGAGCAGATTGAGGTGCCAGCACAGGTTGCACCAATGGGCCTGCTTACCGCTTTGCAGGGTTTGTTTCCCTCCAGAAAGCACGCCGCTGGGGAGCATGCCTGTGGGCGTCAGGCCTTTCAGCGTCAGCACACTCTCACTCTCCTCTCTGCAAAGGCACAATGGGGGCGTGGGGGGGGTACATTACCTTTATTTTCTTTCAAGAAAAAGATCAGACTTATTAGGAAAAAAAGGTATATAGAACTCACACATTGAACGCTTTCTTGGCTCCCTTGGTTTTCTTTTTTCCCCCTTTTTACTTAGAACACATTGTATTTTCACACATTCATATAGAAGTCATGTTATGTAAATGACATGACTGCTAAGATACAGTTGAGAATTATATAACTGTCAGGGGTTCACACTCTTCTGAATCCTGAAGATATGGAAAACAATTCTGATTTTGTAACCAGGTGTCACAATATAAAGTGTTGCTGGGTATCTTCCATGACACCATAAATATGTTTTTCAAAAAAAAAAAAAAAAGCCAAGGAAAGAGCTGTTATAAGTTTTACTGCTAAGGCTCAACAAAATAAGTAGGGCTGATTTGACTTGGGAGAGAAAACCAGACAGCAAAAGGGAGATTTAAAAAAATCTGACCTATGGATCATCCTCTTAGTTGCTATGCTTTAATTTTTTTTCTTCATGATAAATAATTGCTGCTTTAAGTTTTATTACATTTGTTTAGAAGGAATGAATGAGTCCTGTAAGTTCAGTTAGGAATGTAAAGCATTAGAGCAAAGGTGGCCTCATTCATCAGGCCGCAGGGAGCAACTATGCCCTATTTTCAGCTTTAACATGACTTTTCAAGGTTTGGCTGCTACTGCACAGTTATTACTGACTTTGATCTGGTGTCTTTGGGAAAAGATGATGGTGCTTTTCATCCTACTCATGGCTCCCTGCTTTATGTATCAAATCACTAAATTACTCTTTAGTGACTCTACGAGGAGTGAGGTAGAAATAGCAAGAAGGAGAAATCAAAAGAGCCACTGTAGCTACTCCATGAAAAAGAGTTGGAAAAAATCTGGCAAAAATTAGAATATGATATTATACAATGTGGAGATGGACTTTTCCCCAAGATGGTCCTATTTACCCTTGTTAATAATGTAATTGTGAATTGATTTTATACTCCTCACATATAATCATACTGTAGATTAAAGTAATCTCTTGAAGAGAAATATATTTTGTGTTATCCAAGAATAGATAACCGAATTTAAGTAAAGTGTAGTTAATCCTTTTTAAGAAAATACTTGTTTTCTTAAGTCCATGCATAATAATAACATGATGTGTGATTCATGTAAAAAATAACTAACATATGGGAAATGAAACTCTAAATAACCTTTTCATTTCAATGATTTATTAGAATAATATAGATTCTCATAAACAAGCTTTATGGTTTATGTTCATTTCCTAGAAATCTAGTGAAATGCACCTGACAGATTCATCTTTTACTACAGGGAGTGAATGAAAAATAGGATTATAATAGCTGTTCTATTTTATATGTTGACTCTATTGTGAAATAAATGTTTTAAAGTCTTGCAGCACAAAGAGGGATAAAATGTGAAGCAGTCCACTTAGAGGCTTTCTCTACAGAAATAATTTAGTAGATTTCAATTTGACTAAAATAGTGAGGAACTAACAATTCCATTTAAAATATAATTAAAGAAAAGAAAACAGTTTCTGGTAACACAGTTAAATGACCAGACTGAAAAATTAAAACACTATTCAGTGACATATAATCAAAGGCAAAACAGAGCAGAGGACCATGATCTTACCTGAGAACTGAGAACACTCTGGCCATTTTGCCAATGGCTCGGATCTTGTTTCTTATCACCTCCTTCCTGGCTGCGGCAGTTGCTCCTGCATTTTAAAAACAGTTGAGAAGTCAGGTAACTTTTTATTTAACTCTAACTAGTTGACTAATTTATAAGCTGCTATAAGCCAAATCAGATTTGTTTTTTGTTCCCCCCAGGCTTCCCTGATGGCTCAGTCAGTAAAGAACCCACCTGCAATGCAGGAGACCCAGGTTGACCCCTGGGTTGGGAAAATGCCCTGGAGAAGGAAATGGCAACCCACTCCAGTATTCTTGCCTGGGTAATCCCATGGACAGAGGAGCCTGGCAGGCTACAGTCCATGGGGTTGCAAGAGTCAGATATGACTTAGTGACTAAACCAAGAATTTATCTGTGAATCAAGTTTAAAAGCTTATGCTTCCAGGCATAAATGCTTGCCTGTGATATTTCAGAGGTTCTCAAAATGCCAAAGAGCAACTTCTGAGATTTCCAAGGGGAGGGGTAAATGGGTAACTGAAAACTCAATGAGGAGATGAGGCAGGTTCCTGTCCTCTTCTGTAAATACAAAGAGAACCTGCACTGGCAGGAAGAGGAAGTGAGTCACCAGGATCTTCTACTCATTTCCGGTCTCCATGCTTGGAGACTACTTCAGAAACTTCTTTTGGAAAGTTGTCCTTTGAAGTGATCCAACTAGGGAGTCTCTTAATCCCTTACGTTCCCTGGGGGTATTTATAGTATTTATAATATTTATAGTATTAATGGCCATAAACATTTGTTTTAGCGCTTGACACTCTTTCATCTGCTGGTTACTGCGCAAATTCTAGAAGAAAAAGCAGAAAACTACTGAACTGGATTTAGTGAGAGAGGGTGGCACATATTTTGTATTTTAGCACTTATGTAGAAAAGTTACACAGAAGTCTAAGTTTTACCACTGACTGCATGTTCCAAATTTAAAAAAGTCAATCTACATAGGTTATTGTTATTATAAACATTTTTTTAATATTTTTATTTATATAGTTTTAGAATAATGCTATATGATCTTTAGTGAATCTATATTATTTCTTTTTGAATTTTCAAGGTCATGTTTGAAGAAGTGCAAAACAGAAAAAAAAAAGTTCTCTTTTTAAGATTTTTCTGTGTCAAAGTAAAAGGGATGGCAAGTACGCTCAATCACTCAGTCATGTCTGACTGTCTGGGACCCTATGGACTGTAGCCTGTTAGGCTTCTCTGTCCATAGGATTTCCCAGGCATGAATACTGAAGTAGGTTGCCATTTCCTCCTCCAGGGAATCTTCCCAACCTAGGGATCAAATTGAATCTCCTGTGTCTCCTGCATTTCAGGCAGGCTCTTTACCGTTGAGCCACTGGGGATGCCAAAAGGGATAAGATATCCTTTGTAAGCATATGGGACTTTGTAGAAAGTGTTAACACAAGCAGATTTTCTTTCTAATTCTACTGCTACTAATAGGAGTATAACAAAATATTCTTAGCAGACAATATCAGAAATGTTTGTATTTCATCAGTTTAAGTCACAGTTTGTTCAGAGACTAGTCTAGAGGTGATAATTGGTATACATTTTGGTCTTTTAATTCATGGTAAGTACAAGCTTTATGACCTTTTTTTGGAAGGAAATATTTTTGCTGTTTCCTATGACTTCTAAGAATTGGATCTGAAATCTTTTTCATTGTTTGAAAAGGGTCAAACAATTAATCACTGACCTAACACTTTTATAAGAAAGAAAACTCACAGCAACACTCACACAATTTGAAAATGGCCAGAAAAAGGCCTCTGATTTTCTCTTCATCCTAAGGATGTGAAATATAATGGGTCACTTTTTTCTTCTGGGTGGGTTAATTTGTCAGAAGTGATGTTAATGCATACCCTTCTGAGGATATTCCTTAGAAGCTGTGTATCTAGGAGCTTGTTTCCTCTTTTCTCTGACCTAAAAGCCCTCACCCAGCCCTACTGTTGTCGATTTCTTTTTCTCTAGTGACAATGACACCACAGAAGGTATCCCCCCAACCCATCTAACTGGTTTGCATATATTTTTCCCATCACTTCCCCAATCCCAATCCGGGTGTGGCCATGTGTCTTGCTTTGGGTAAAGCAACATTAGCAAAAGTGATGCTAGCAGGACCTTGAAATGCACACAGGCTTGTTCTGTCTCTTGCTCCTTGGTATTTTTCCAAGAGAGCTGAAAACTTATGTCCACACGAACTCCTGTACACAGATGTCTATACTAATTTTGTTCATAATTGCCAAACTGGAAGCAAGCAAGATATCCTTCAGTAGGTGAATCTACTGTGGTCCATCCAGATAATGGGATTTTATTTGGTGTTAAAAAATACTGTTCTCTCAAACCAGAACTTATGGCTTTCTCCCATATGGACTTAAATTTATTTCACTCATTTGCAGGCAGAATAGCTTGCAATACTAAGTTACAATCCTGTATTTCTTATAACCAAGTGGAAACATGGATTCTCACTTATAATTGGTTCTGTTAATTAAGTCTGTTGGTCAAAATTTTGGAGGAGAAAATGGAGTGTGCCTAATAAAGGCCCTCCCTCAAACTTTATTCTGAGTTTCTAATAATATTTAGTTATTATCTATGATGTGCAATTGTGATTCTTTATATAAAACCTGTTCTAGAGACCATTCGAAAGTTTAAAGTTTCTGTGCTTGAATTTTAGATGATTTATGATCCACTAAAGGACATTTAAGACTACTAAAGGACATTTGTTAAGGGGGAAAAAATGTGGGGTAGCAATTAGTTGCCTTATAGTGGTTTTCCTACATATTTTTTTTAGTTGTTCAGTTAAATCCTGCATCAGTCTGACTAACTGGTGGGCTACTACCACTCTGTGCTTAATATTTCCCAGTCTGTCAGGAGGCATGATGTGCTAAGTAAGGGGAAAGAGCCTGACCCTCTCCAAAAACAGTATGGCCAGATCATAAAATCAATCCAACAGACACAAGGAATGGAACATGTGGGAGGACTCCAAAACTGGTGACTATATTTAGAAGCACAACAAGAAAAGCAGCGAAGAGTAGTCTAGAAGTGTAATTGGATATATTTAAGAGGAATGAGAAGGGGAAAAAAAGTAAAGTCAAGTAAGTGAAAAATATCTAAGAAGGCTAATCTCTTTGAAAATTTTCATTAAAGGACTTGTAAAAACCATAACCTGAGCAACGAAAATAAAGAAACTAACAGGAAAGAAAGGGAAACAAATTATGTGGAGCTGTCCTTTTCAGTTCAGTATGAGCCAGAACTCAGAAAAATGCTCTAATAAATGTGGAATTTTAAATGTAAAAGAATGTTCTGACAGTCAGAGCCAGTTTAGTATTTCCTCATTTTTCAGACCTAGTGACTTACTGGAGAGTACAGAGCAGGTATCTTACTTTGTGTATTCATAGCTGTACTCCCAGCAAATAGTAATTCACAGCATATGGTAATGATCAGTAATTCATCTTAATGAAGAAATGCTTTCTCTCTTTAGATTTCTCAAAAACTCTGGTAAGTAAGAGGTTTTAGTACATCTTTTATAAAATTCAAATATGTTTACTCAAAAACTCAGTGAACTTAAGCAAAGAACAGTAAGAAGAGATCTTAAAAGTGAGTATCTCAAAGCTTTATCTTAGGGAATTACCTTCACTATTTTCCACATAATCAAAATCAAAATGAATACCATACATTTACAACCCACGCAAATGTAAAATGTTCAAATAAAATATCTGAATTAATATGTAATCAAACTTAGAGGAACTGAACAATAGCAGGATAGAACTAAGTTCAGATACAAAGGTTCTTGCATATTTAGTACTGTTATTCATTAAAACTCTTATTTAAATACTTAGGTTCCATTGCAAACCCTCAACAGTGCATGATTCTATAGAAAAGTCAAGGAAAAATGCACATTTTTCAGACTTTTACTAGCTGTGACATGCAAATACAATGTCATGTTTAACATTCTTGGAACCTTATTTAGTTTGTGGAAATGTATCACAGTAGCTCAACTTAAAATTCAGAATATTGAATAAAATACTTTCTCCATTAAACATATGGCATGCCAGATCTTAATTCCCCAGTCAGGGATCGAACCTGTGCTCCCTGCATTGGGAGCGTGGAGTCTCAACCTGTGGACCACTGTCTCCTGCACTGCAGGCAGATTCTTAATCATTCTGAGCCACCACGGAGGCCAAGAAGCCCATACATTAAACAATTTTTAATAGGTAACTACTGTTAACAAATTTTCAGAGACAAATATAATCATTTATTTTAACTTGAAAGTCCAAAACTGAGAGGCAATCTTTCATAAGGTTAAAAACAGCTAGCAATTTTAAGTAAAATTTCATTTTGTGTTTGCATTCAAATAATTATCACTTCTTTTTTGGGCCTCTCTTGCTTTACCTTTTAGATTCTAATCTTCTTTTATGCCTGGGGTATTATTCTACTATTTTCAAAAGCTAGGCACTCTGGCACACTCCATTTTCCTCAAAGGTTAATGTACAGACCAAAGGAATCTTTAAAGATCTGCTTTTACCATGTGTCCTTCCTGACCTTAGCTCAGTGCCCTGCTGACTTCTCATGAAGTTCGGAAGGTACCTATGCCAAATGGCCCGCTGAGTGAATGCTGACAGGCTCTGAAGGGAACTGGAAAACTGCAGCAGCATCAGAGCGATGAGCGGTCAAGTGCCAGGGCAAAGACAGGTTCTAACACATGAGCTACCGGACACACATTACAGACCCTAGCTCCCTATGGCTCACCGTTCCTACCCATCCATTGAGTGACTACTGTAATTCCTCAGTTTTAACTGAATCAGCAGTGTGTGGAAGGTACTCTATAGAATACAATTTAGTACCCAAATCATTTATTCATTAAGTGTTCTTGTGAATCCTTTTTTATTCTATAGCCTGCCGCGAGCTAACAGCTAGCAACTGAAATGGGAGTGAAGCATGGTCTCCACTTTAGGAGATCACCTGATCACCAACAGCACACAGGGACAAGGGGCAGAGAGGAAGAGGCCGTGGAGTGGGGAGCGCCGCTGTCAGCTGCAGAGAGTACACTGAGCACATCTCTGCTTAAACGCTGTGTTCAGTAACTGACTTCCTGTCGGTAGCTTGAAACCAGCGGCAGGGAAGAAAATTTATACTAACAAAATCTGCAAGCCCTACAAACGAGGGCCATTTTCTTTCTGCAGTGATGGGTTATTAAACATTTACCACTGGAAGCAGGTGTTAATTGTCTGGAGAAAAATGTTCACCCAAATGGTGACAGTTAAAGAATCCTGAATGATAAGAAAGAGTTAAAGAGGAGGAAAAGTCTCCTTAGAAGGAAGAGAATTTTCAAGCACGTGGAGGCTGCAAGAATCCATATAATATTCAGATAATGGGCGAGAAGTCTGGCACACATAGTTTGGGCACACTGAGGTGTGGGTAGGGTGGGAAGAGAAGCAGGGTATGCCTGGGGCTAAACTGTAAAGGCTTTAGCATAGTGCTAGGAACAAAGAAAACATTTAGATATAAGCCCCGGTGGCTGAGAAGGTGAAGAACCCGCTGCAATGCAGGAGACCTGGGTTCAGTCTCTTGCTCAGGAAGATCCCCTCGAGAAGGGCATGGCAACCCACTCCGGTATTCTTGTCTGAAGAATTCCATGGACCGAGGAGCCTAGTGGGCTACAGTTCAAGGTGTTCCAAAGAGCTGGACATGACTAAGCCACGAACACTTTCATTTCACTTTTTATACTCATCAGAGAGGTATAGAGAACATACTTTGCACTTACCCACCCCTTTTCCAAAGAAAGGAAGAAAGAAAAAGATAGACTGATGGCTGGGTAGAGAGACAGAGATGTGACAAAGCAAATATACTCATATGTTAATTGTAAAAAGTAAGTGATGGGGACAGAACTATACAATTCTTTCAACATTCCTTTATGTCTGAAACATTTCATAATAAAATGTGAAAAACACACACACACACCATTTTATCTGGAAGGAGCTTGCTTTTGAGAGAAAAGGGAGATAGCAGTTTTAAGAACAGAGTCTCTCCATCCCCTCCTTTCTTTGTGTTACATGAAGGATGCAGGATCTCGGCAAAGGAGGTCAGGAAGGAAAGTCCTCAGTGCAGTGACCTCCACCCCTGCTCTTCTCCAACCAGCTCCAGGGGGAATTTGGACTGGTAAGATTTTGTTGAATAAGCCCAACTCAACAGAATCTAATTGCTTCTGATACCTTTTGGAAACTGTAAGAAGTGAAAATGATGAGCTACATAAAAGTTTTGCACTTAAATATCTTATAAAATAGGACTATTTTCCTATTATTAGAAGGTGAAAAAGCTGTTTTCAAAAAATTGAGTGCTTAATATTTAATGGAGAAAGTACTGGGACAATTCCACTTCATTTTTACAATGGCATCAAATGCTTTATTATTTAGGCTTCTTTCTCTAAAAGACTTTTAACAAGTGTATCCATAGCACATGTCTTTAAATGAAATACATGATATTAAAAGGAGTGTATATATATTAAAATCTCACACTTTTTCAGAAGACATATTTTAAGAACTATATTCTTGCTGATAGCCTTCAAATACCTTAAATCTTTTAATTCAAAATCAGAAAATAATATATAAAACTCACTTTTTCAAATTTGTTAAAGGATAATGAAGTCCCTCTCTGTAAGAAACCTATGCCACTGGAAAGTAAAATTTTATTTTGATTCGTTACTTTGAAGCAGAGTTTAGACATGTCTCCAGATTTTATTTTTCGACACATAAGGCAATTACTGAATTTGAATAAAGGTTACTGATGGAACAAAGCCTAAGGTGCTGAGATAATAAGATCTTTTGTTGTGTTACATTTAAGACAAATGGTTTCTATCCAAAATCAGCACTTTAGAAATACGATACCATGTAAAGACAGAATATGTCTTCAGAAGCCTCCAAAAACTTTGCATAATTGGTTTTTATAGCTCTTGACAAATGATGATGAAATCCTAAGCATACAGACCGTCTTTTATGGGAGAACACATTTTCCGAATTGGCCCCATAAGACTTGGAGCGAAACCATGTGCCTAAAACTTATTTTCTTGTCTTTTCTTTCTCTGACCTAGTTTAACAATAATAAGTCTTGAGTTTCTATATTCAACAAAGTGAGGCTGTACAGAAATTACTTAAACATCTACTCGGTTTTGCCCTTGGCTGTGGTGAGCTTGACAAGCGCTTCACTACATTTTTCTACACCACTAGGCACTTGAGTCCTGGGAATTGGGGGCAGTATCATGAGCACTGAGAGGCTGTGTCCACTCTGATGGACTGGCTATAATGATGCAGTCCTTACCTTTTTTACTTATGCATCTACAAAAGGCTATCCCCCAAAGAATATTATTCTCACCTCCATTTAAATAATTATGCGGAATATATAATGCTGTAAACATTGCCATTTTAAAATGAACTGACAACACTACTTTTTAAAAAAATCAATGGTGTATAAATAACATAGCAATTTCATCCTACCATCCTCCTTTCCAATACAAAATCCTTACATTGGTCCGTTTTTTTTGAAATTGCATTTCCATTTCAATTTTAACTTTAGTATATTATATACACTGTTTTTAATCACATTATACTTTTCTTCCAAAAATATGTTTAAAAATTAAAATTTATTTTTAAAAATTTCCCGAGACAATGAGGCCTTATGTCTTATAACTTCTTTTGTAATCAAAATCAAGATTAGTAGTAGTACATAACTGAACCCAACAGCACAAGTATATGATAGATGTTTATGAATATTTCAAAAATACATAGAAATATAATTTGATTGAACGTATCCCTTAATGGGCAGTCACACTGCCTGGATTAAGGAGACTTCCTAGGCACTGAGCTTTCCCACTGTCTCTTTGTTTCAGTACCCTGGGCAGTGTTCACAGTGACGATGTAGGGAGGCCCATGCCTTTCTGTTAAAGTAAGAGAAAAGCAACTGAGAATGAATGAGGAGGTGGGCAAGGAAAGACTGCAGTGAGCCTTGCATCTGACCCAAGCTCAGATGAGGTGTCAGGCTGATCGTCTTTAGGAATGAAGACCCATGAAGGCTGAGGATGTAAAAATGGATTCCCTTACTCCTCTCGAAATCCCTCTGGGTAATCCCAGTAGTCCAAATACTCTGGCATGAAGATAACTGCTCTATCAAGAATTATATCACCAATTTCTAGAGGTGATAGCTGTTGGAAGATCTCTGTGACCAGCCATAACTGTAGAATCCTGCATTGCTGATCTATTTAGAGTCAGTGCTGGTTAAACCCAGTTCCATGAGATTGGAGATGTTGCCCCTCACACAACAGCTGTGTGTATGTTTATGTAGGTTATTCTATTGGAGAACAACACCTTCAATATAACAAATTTAAAAATCTCTGTAAAAATTGATCTTTCTGAGGACTATAACCTAAAATATTTGGAATACCTTTCTAATTTTTATTTTAACAATACTGTAATACATATCTATAGGTGATAAAATTGGGACATAATGACTACTCACTCCAAACCACTCCAAAGCACATATTCTGAATTTCTTCCATATGCTTTTTAGCTCAACTAAAATCTCAGCATATAATAGGCCCTACAATGGTGTGATATTTGGCATAGGGCTAGTCTGCCTTACATGTCATTTTAAAAGTGCCAGAGGATTCTTGAAAATATATATATTTTAAAATAAAAAGACTCTCCTGTGTAGTGGATTTTTAAAAAGGCTAGCACAGCCTAGACTATTTATTCTAATTTCTCTTGCCATAAAACATAACTGGATTCTTTGGCTAGGAAGCCTGAAAATGTACAGACTACTCCTAAATGTCAAATATAACTGTCATTATTTGGTTATCTTAAATACATAGTTTAAAGCTACTTTCATTTCCAAGTGTTAATTTGATTCTACGGACTTTTGTTCTCTGAGACACTGTGTTCCATCTGTTCAATGATTCCTTGGTATAGCTGCCGAAATTGGCTAGAAGCATAATTATAACTTGGGGAAAAATTAAGACTTTAGAGTAGATTAGGAAGTGTGGTTGATTTTTTGAGAAACTCTCACATATTCAGCCTATGCCTTACAGAGGACATTTCAGTTTATCTGTATTCGCCAAAGTAGAAACTAGTAGCATATGAAATGCCATTTTGGATTGAATTCTTTATCGTAACAGACATGCATCAATTTTATAAACTGACAGTGAAAATAAAAGCAAAATAAGATAAAATAACAAGTGTCAAGCTAATAATGGAGATATACTGTCTATAGAAGAAACACTCATAATGCCTGGATGTTTAACCTATCAAGGATTATTCTGAATATAGATAGATGAGGATATAACAGCTGAAAAATATATTTATTAAGGACCTAATTGGGCATACATACTAAATGCTGGAAAAATGCATTTAGACTACTGCCAGGTACCATGCTACCTGCTGAAGCACTTAGCACAGATCTTTGATACATGACACTCAAAAATGTTTTCTCTTTATATTAAGAAGGTAAACAGTTCAGTTCTTCTAACAGTTACATTTCTCACTGTAAATTAAAAGGCTGATTGTGTGATCTTCATTAATATCAAGTTGCATAACTGGGGGGGGGGCCTCAGTTGTGTTTTGTACAACCAGGCTAAAGGCTGGACCACGGCTGATGTTAGTTCACTAGGGAAGAATAGGAGAATCCAGGATGCTACTGGCTTTGTTCTGAGTCAAAAAAAAAAGATCATTCCACAAATATGGGTGACCAAGTAAAACCAAGATTTCTGTTTCTTTAAAATTCTGAGAAAAACTGGATGAAATGTCATATCTTCTCATAAGCTAACAGTAAAGATGAAGGGGAAAAATTGATTTTTTTAGGAGAGCAAAAATAGACTACCCTGATAGAAAAATATTTTTAAACTTTAGATTTTTCTGAGCATTTATGAACCTTTTCATATAGCCTTTAAACATGCCGCTTGAGATCAAACAAGTATAAAGAGAATGTTTTACAAACCTTGGACTTACAACAACTCTGCCACTGTCAACCAATTAGTAATTATTCTAAGCACAATCTTCAGATTAAGAAGTTGTACAAAATGCTTTAGTACAAAGAAAATGGTGCTTCCCTGATGGCTCAGAGGTTAAAGCGTCTGCCTGCAATGTGGGAGACCCAGGTTCAATCTCTGGGTTGGGAAGATCCCCTGGAGAAGGAAATGGCAACGCACTCCAGTATTCTTGCCTTCGGAATCCCATGGACAGAGGAGCCTGGCAAGCTATATATAGTCTATGGGGTTGCAAAGAGTTGGACATGATTGAGCAACTAACACACTTATTTATTAATAGTGAGAGGTCAGTATTCATTCCTATCCCAAAGAAAGGCAATGCCAAAGAATGCTCAAACTACCTCACAATTGCACTCATCTCACACGCTAGTAAAGTGATGCTCAAAATTCTCCAAGTCAGGCTTCAGCAATACATGAACCATGAACTTCCAGATGTTCAAGCTGGTTTTAGAAAAGGCAGAGGAACCAGAGATCAAATTGCCAACATCCGTTGGATTATAGAAAAAGCAAGAGAGTTCCAGAAAAACATGTACTTCTGCTTTATTGACTATGCCAAAGCCTCTGACTGTGTGGATCACAATAAACTATGGAAAATTCTGAAAGAGATGGGAATACCAGACCATCTGACCTGTCTCTTGAGAAAACTGTATGCAGGTCAGGAAGCAACAGTTAGAACTGGACATGGAACAACAGACTGGTTCCAAATAGGAAAAGGAGTACGTCAAGGCTGTAAATTGTCACCCTGCGTATTTAACTTATATGCAGAGTACATCATGAGAAACACTGAGCTGGAGGAAGTGCAAGCTGGAATCAAGATTGCCGGGAGAAATATCAATAATGTCAGATACGCAGATGACACCATCCTTATGGCAGAAAATGAAGAGGAACTAAAAAGCCTCTCGATGAAAGTGAAAGAGGAGAGTGAAAAAGTTGGTTTAAAGCTCAACATTCAGAAAACTAAGACCATGGCATCTGGTCCCATCACTTCATGGGAAATAGATGGGGAAACAGGGTAAACAGTGTCAGACTTTATTTTGGGGGATTCCAAAATCACTGCAGATGGTGATTTGCAGCCATGAAATTAAAAGACGCTTACTCCTTGGATGGAAAGTTATGGCCAACCTAGATAGCACATTGAAAAGCAGAGACACTACTTTGTAACAAAGGTCCATCTAGTCAAGGCTATGATTTTTCCAGTAGTCATGTATGGAAGTGAGAGTTGGACAGTAAAGAAAGCTGAGCACCAAAGAATTGATGCTTTTGACCTGTGGTATTGGAGAAGACTCTTGAGAGTCCCTTGGACTGCAAGGAGATCCAACCAGTCCATCCTAAAAGAGATCAGTCCTGGGTGTTCCCTGGAAGGACTGATGTTGAAGCTGAAACTCCAATACTTTGGCCACCTCATGTGAAGAGTTGACTCACTGGAAAAGACCCTAATGCTGGGAAGGATTTGGGGCAGGAGGAGAAGGGGACGACAGAGGATGAGATGGCTGAATGGCATCACCGACTTGATGGTCATGGGTTTGGGTGGACTCCGGGAGTTGGTGATGGGCAGGGAGGCCTGGCGTGCTGCGATTCATGGGGTTGCAGAGTTGGACATGACTGAGCGACTGAACTGAACTGAACTGAGCTGTATATATATATAACACTTAGTTCATTCCGCAAAGCCTGCACTTTTCTGTAATGTGAAAATTATGCCAACTAATAAACTCATTTGTGCAAAATCATGTAGTATTAAGAAGAGAAAAATGTATCTTTAATATTTGTGTTATTGTATCATTTAAGTTGGCAACTTAAAGATTTTCATTATTGTAATCACATATAAGTCAGACTTGATGATACTGACTACAATATGATGGCTACCCAGGCATCTTGTTTGGTATTCCAGACCCCCAAATATTAATAGCCCTATATATGGACAGGAATTTATACCCAAGTATCTAGTTAATATCTGTGTGCTTTTTCAGACATATTTCTGTTTTAATAATATACTGGATATAAAATTTGTTTCCTTTTTATAGCATAATCATGATGAAAAAAGGCAGTTACCTGTACTATGAAGGTAATAAAGTACAAAGGATGCATTTATAGTGACCAAAATGATTTAGCCTCTAAATTATGCACCGAAATATTAATTTTAAAAAATTAACAGTAAACTGGAAAGTAATTAACAAAAGTATGACAAGCAACTACAAAGACTTTTTTACAAAATATTGACTAGTCTTTCTTTTTACAGATATCTTCCTTTCCTTTTTCCAATTAGATAATGCAAATTCAGTTATTTTTAAAAAGATTTGAGAACTTAAAACTAACAAACCGATATCCATCTTTGACATGTAGTTTTTTGGGAAAATTACGTGGATTTCTCACATGGTCATACTTCTTAAGACAGGAACATACACAGTGTTTTTCTCTTCTTTGTCAGAAGTAGAAGAGAACAAGAAAGATATCCTTATGTTTCCTCCTTCAACTATCAAATATTTTATCCCAATTTACACTCCTTCCTCCAATCATTTAAATCCTCTGTGAAAGCGACCTATTTAAAATTGGTTTCTTATTGTACTATACTCTCAGCTCAATGAACGCAGAGACCATGTGTTTATTTACCACTGAATACACAGAAAAGGGCATTCTATTAATATTTTATACAGAAATTTAAAAATAATATAAAAAATAAAATAGAAATATACCATGATATAAAAATTGAGGTGCTTTTAGTTTTATTTTAGTATTTGGCCTTTTAAAAAATAATTTCAATTTTCTTTTTTAGCTATTATAAACATTTAACAAATTTTGCTATTTGCCTCTTTCCAATAATTTCTGATCTGACAAAATGACACCCTAATATTCATTTTCTGGTAAGATTGATATCTCACAGCATTTTTGGTGCAAATAATTTTAAACAGCTGCTGCTTGAACTGCTCCACAATCCTGGTTCTCATTGTCTTTCCCTCATCACTCTTTTCTCTATTTCATTTGTTTGTCTTTCTTCAGCTTCACAAAGAAGGGGTAATTTTCCTGAGCAGTCCTCAATTTTCTGATGTTTCCTTCCACATCAGTATCTTTGGAGGCACATTCGACTCTTAGTAGATTCAACGGTGACTTTTAACACAAAGCCTCAGTCACCTGCTCCAGTTTCATTCCCAGTTTCCAGGTCTCTATTTCCAAATCCTGCTTGGATGTTTCCAGAGCCATGTCACTGCTACTCAAACTCACGTCTGTCACTAAACCAGGGGTCTCCAACTTTCAGAATCTAATGCCTGATGACCTGAGGTGGAGCTGATATAATAATAATGGAAATAAAGTGCACAATAAATGTAATGCGCTTGAACTATCCTTAAACCACCCTCTTCCTCCCCCTACCTTCCATTCCTCCCCACACACATCCCTGGCCCGTGGAAAAACTGTCTTCCATGAAACAGGTTTCTGGTGCCAAAAAGGTTGTGGATCGCTACACTAAACTAATCTTTCTCCTGAAGCGGATGAAGTTTTTCCGTAACTGTTCTCATCCTCCTAGGCACCAAGGTTTGAGCCACCCAAACCTGCTTTTGTTTTCTTTGCCCATTGATTGCACAGTTTTAAGTCCCTGGCCACCTCTTTGGAATAGCTTCCTCTTCCTTTTATTATTAAGACTATCATTGTTCCAGTCTAGTCACCCCCACCTTGAAATACTTCATTCCATTTCTAAATTACAACCCAACTCATCCTTTGTTCTTTCTCCAAGCATTTTTCTAAGCTTGGAAAAAGTATTTGCTTTTTCTCAAACACAGCTTTTAAGATGATGGCAGGTTATGCTAAGAGTTGACAGAACAAGAATCATAGAGCCACTGTGCCCTCAGGGCTCTTGTTTGGTAGTATGTCTAAACACTTCTTTGAATTTTTTCATATTAAATGTAATACTCTCTCTGCCACACTGCCAATTATTATAAGACATAATTTTTTTTCTTTTTCGGATTGGGAACCTGAAATGTGAGATGCTGAAGTGAGTCGCTCCAAAATGACAATGATTACAGTCACAGGAAGAGCTCTGAGCTAATGGCTCTCAGTATATGAGCTGCCAGACGCACAGAGCAGAAGGGGGTTTTTAAGATGACATTCATCTCAAACACTCATCACCGCAAACGAATACAGCTTCAGTAGAAAAGGATTTACCCGAGTCCTTGAAGAGGTATTCCTCAAGGACCAGTAAGATGTCACTTAAGTCCTACTAATTTCCAACTTTGCACTTTAAAAAGTTCTGTATAATTTTTTAAAGTTAGAAAGCAGTGGGGAGACACTCTGGAACCTGTGATATTAGATTTGAAGAATTATCTAATAATTCAAAGCAGATGATGGAAGATAATTTTCTTGTATACAATTTAGATGGTTTCGTAGAGGCATGCAAAAAACTGCTCTGATTCCATATTCGGTGACTTGCCTGTGGTTAACATTAGGATAAGGCAAAAATGTGGATAAAGGATAAGAGTTCCACCATGTGGTTTGCTCCTTTAGATGAAAGCAGAGACATAAATTCTAATTTAATCCTAAGTCTTTCCAGGGCAGCTTGAAACTATACTTGGCTTGAAATGTATTAGTTTTTATTATTTTTTCTTTCTTATTCTACAGGATTCCAGTTTTACCTCCACAGTTCTTTCCTGTTAGCCAGACGTATCAGATATCATCATCTCAAACATAATTTGCTTACATATATGTATATATACATATACATAAGATAGTGATCTCAGAGTCTAAGATTTTAGACAAAAAGAAAGTTCCAAATAAATATTTCTAACTCATAAAACTGTCATTAGGCTTTTAACGCTATTCCAGACTTCCTTATTATAATATTGAACAGTAAAGAAAGCTTTGTGATGGAGACTGCTTGATTTCTGTCAGCTTCTCTGCCCCCCATTTCACATACACTTGGGGATCACTTACTAATCCGTGCTCTGAAATTAGTCTTTTTCATTAATGAGAATTAACTACTAAATGAGATGCATCTACTTGGATTTTGTTCTTCTCTGACATGTACTGGGGAATAACAAACCCAAATTAAAACCAGGCTATCCTTTTATCATCCAAAATCAGAAATGCAAACAGGAATCAAAGACCCCAATACATATAAACCAGATCCTCAAAAGACATTCAGTTGGCATTAAACTGCCTCAAAACTTTACAAGATAACAGAAGTTTTGTATTTTATTTTCAACAGAAAAGAACCACAGACCAATTTAAAACAGTGATCTTTTTCTAGACAGGCTATCAAATTCCTTTATTTGTAAGGCAGAAGCTGAGGAGCAGAAATTCACGACATGAATTCTACCCAGCAGAAGCCTAGGCAAGCCAGGAGACTTTTTGTCTATTCAGTTGCAATAAAATTTTTTTCATTATCAAACACATAACTTCTTAGAGTGAATTAAGGTTAAAGGAGTAAAACAAAACTATTTTATTTGCTCTGACTTTCATGGCCAAATGATTGTGCAAAAAATCTATTTCTTTATTTTATGGCTATTTAACAGAACAAACTAAAATATATTATGTTTTGCTAATAGTGTTTTGCAAAAAAAAAAAAAGAAAACCCTCATCATGCTGTTAAAAAAAAAAAATTCCAAGCACTATAACCATAGCTTGTGGAAAGTTCATGAGTCTGAGAAACAGGCAGACATTGGCATGAATCCAGGCTCCATTAGTTCACTAGCTCTTTGACCTTAGGTTTTAACCTTACTGTCCTGAGCTCTGTATGTAAAACTGGTATAATCATAGCACCTATATCAAAAAGTTGTCTTGAGGATTAGGGACAATATAAATCACCTAGGAAATTTCCGTAAAATAAATCATAGTTAATTATAAGTTTTTGCTGGTAGAAAGGGTAAGAGCTAATACAGATAAACCACTTGGAATGATGCCTAACACCTAAGCGTTAGCCGTAGTCACCCTCATCGTCAAGCGGTAAAGGAGAGCTGACAGAACCCAAGGGAAAGAAGCAAAGTGCATCCCACACCTAGCACTCCGCAAGAACATGAGGAGAATTCCTACCTGTGTGACTTTATAAATACTAACAAGTCCCCTTGACAAGGTACTCTGAGAGGCACGGTCTGTAAAGGCATCATTGTTGGTTAGTCACTAGGTCATGTCTGACTCTTTGCAACTCCATGGGCTGTAGCCCACCAGGCTCCTCTGTCCATGGGGTTTCCCAGGCACGAATACTGAAGTGGGCTGCCATTTTCCTCTCCAGGGGATCTTCTCGACCCAGAAATCAAACATGCTCTCCTGCATTGCAACAGGCAGATTCCTTACCACTGAGCTACCAGGGGAAGGCACCATTACTACCCTGGATTTTATAGCTGATGTTGGATATTAAGCAAAATATTGAGAAAGGGTTGATAAAGACTCATCAGAGTTGTTTTCCCTTTAGAATAAGCAGCCAGTTAAGGAAGAGCTTTAATTAAGTCCTTTGATGTCTTCTGATTCCTGCTTTCCCCTCTGGATCCAACCCAAGTGCAGAGGCCAGCCCCCAGAGATAGAGACACTGCAGGCTGCCTAAAGGAGGAACAGGGTGGGAGAACGGAACCTTGATCCTCAGCTTGAAAAAAACCCTACAAGATATGTTCTCAATAAACTACTGTCCCTCAAAGAGTTAAATAGTTCTGGGAAGATTCTCAAGTTTTTTTCTCTGAGTAGCTTTGAGGAAATCCATAATTTCTGCATTGTGTTAAATAAAGCACTAAAGAACATTTCTGATGATTTACTCTGAAATGTACACTACCCTAAGTTAAACATGTTTTTAATTAAAACTTTACTTCTGTTTTCCTTTTTCTTCCTTAGACGGCACATTTATGAGATATGAGCTAAAAAAGAAAAATCCCACTTAGAAGTTGGAGCTGTTTCTCTGCAGAAATGACCTGAGATTCAAAGATGGTAGTAAGAGTTCACTGGTCTGCTTAGAAAGAAAAGAATTCTTCCAAGTGCCCTGAAAAGGACATGCACTTCTATCATTGGCATGAACAGGTTTAAAAGCAACTGCTGATGAGCACAGCATATTGATTAGAACTAATTATTTTAAAGCAGAGGAAGTTCCAAAATGCATCCTTTCATGTAAGTGACTGAGCAAGTGGGCAAAGGAACTCACTGAAGTGAAGTAAACACTGAGGCAGTCTTGGTGATACTCAACTGCAGGAAACACCAGCACTGTTGAAATGTACAGGTACTTTCGGCCTTAGGATCTGGCAGCACAAAGTAGGTGCTCAATATATATTTATTGAATGAGTGAGTTACCATATAATTACAATCATGCAGGTCTGCTTATTTTATACCATGTGCTACATATTTAATAATTATTGGTCAATAAACCTCACTAAAACAGAGATTTGTATTAATGCTACTAAGATGAATGAATCTTCTTCTTTGAGGAGTGACAGAAATATAGTAAAAGGCATTTATTATAAAATGCTTGCTGACTTTTTAGATTCCATCAAGTTAGTATTCTTTCTTGAGAGAAAAAGAGTATCTTTTTAACCTTCGATTAGGAAGATTTAATATCTCTTAGATGGCATTATAACTATCTAACTATATATAGATAGTCATATATGGTATATAACCATCTAACTATACCTGGAAAAGTTAACAATGGCAAACTGTGGCTTTAACATATGAAACAGGTAGAATCTGGATAAAGCACAGAACATCCACTGGTTTTCTGAATATTTTAAAATATATGAATATGTTTACTTAAGAAAGTTCTTACGAACTATTTTTTTTAGCTCATCGTAACCTAGTAAAAGTTTAAAAAAATTCTTTTCTTCCCTGTATTGTACATCCCCTTGCAATGTGATATATGACTACAGAATAGTAACATGGAGACTAGTAATGAAGACAAGAGAAGTTACAGGAAGGAGAAAAACCTTGAGATGGTAGAAATAATTGTACACTTTAAATTTACCTAAGTATATAGACTGGATGTATGTGAGTGAATGGACACTTTTATTTTACTTTTGCCTAAAAGTTAGGTATTCTTCATTTATAGATGTGACTTGTATTAAGTTCAAATAAATATTAAATCATGCTGTTCACACAGTAACTTTCAGAAAAGGCTACATTCTTGCTTCATTTTACACATGTACAGTTGTAAGAGGTAAAAATTCTATCAATTTAAACTTGTCACAATATCTAGTTTCCACTGCCACCATCCCCTTTTATTTGATAATGTCTTATCTTATTGATATTTTATGTTTACACATCAATCTCTCTAATCAGACTGCAACTTTTTCTTAAGTCTTTAATGCATTTTGGAATCCTGAGTGCCCTGTGCAGAGAAGGCACATATTAATCATTTATGGAAGTAAACTTTGCTTTTGCACTTTTCTTTTCCAATTACATTTTTGTACATTACCATCCCCTTTAGGGCCCTTTTGTAAGAGCCAGAGTAATTTTTCTCTCTATCCACATCAGGAATCTTTGTCTTTTACAGAAAGTGTTCTCTCTGAAGGTAACTGAATACCAAATAGTATTAAAAAAAATGATAAAAAAAATCTAATAACTTATTTAATTATTACAGATATGAAAAAGATATTAAGGTAACATAAATACCAATATGCCAATGTGTAAGTTATCTTTTATCATAGACATCAAAATTTGAATAACTGACAGGAACAACTTCACTAAAAGAGCCAAAAAAGTGACTTAGCAATGTGAGCTACTGAAAGATGGTGATTAAAATACTTCACTACTTCAACTATGTTTTCAAGATGATGGGAAAATTCCCTCATGGACTTTGTTTCTTATATTTCTTCAAAGCATCTATAAAGTGTCATAACATTGTTCATTCTCAACAGTATACTATTTACACATAATCTAAATCTTAGAAACTTATTCTTAGGGTTACCTGTAAAATGCCAAGTAACTACCTAGCAAACCAAACTAGCACAAAGGCTCAAGGCTCTTACCATCAAATCCATCTTCTTCTGACCCTAGTTCATCGTCTGAGCAGATGTTGAGGACATTTACCAGCATCTCAGTCACTGAGGAGACAAAGGAAAGCAAGAAAAATTGTCTAAAAAATCTACTATAATGTTAATTATTACTCTGGCACTGTTAATGAGCAAGCTTGGCAGTAACGTCCTTACTTACATTGAAGATGGAATTCCCTGCATGGTAGTTTTTTATAAAATTCAGATCATAAAGGATATCAGGCTTTGTGTTTCTATGTAGACTTTATATTATTAAAATTATCAGCTCATGCCTACGAAATCTAATGGAAACATTGGCCAGGTATCAGTCAATAGAAAGTGGACAAAAGAAAAATGTGGATGTGAATATAGTATACATCTGAAGGAGAAAATGCTTTTTAATTTTTATTTATTTGTATAGCGATGATGTTACATTTAGAAAGATTACAAACGTTAGATTCATAGGGATCAAGTGAATACTGGATCTCTTTTTAAATTTTTTTAGTCCCCAGAGAACTCAGTTTAGTGATAGAAATGTAGTTTGTGTTTAAGAAAAACAGATGATTGACGAACTAATATATTTGAGATAGCTTTGAGAATATTGATTTAAAAAATTAATGTTGATATATATATATCATTAAATTTCATTTTCAAAAAGGTTTTTACAAATGAAGCTTAGATAAGGCTGATAAGAAATTTACTTGAGTAAATAGATTAAAAGAGGGTTGTATAAAAGCATTATATACAGAAATTAGTACTGCAACACTTTATATAAGTTACATGTTATTTGCGTTGAACATTTTTAAAAGTTAAGTTGGGTTCTATCAAGTGTGTGAAAAGAAGCTTGTCCAGTATTTTTTCAAGAGTTCATTTTTAAAATCAGTGTTCTTCTAGCATTAAAGATAAATGCTAAAGAGTGAAACTTCAGTGGGGCCAACATTAACCCAGAGCTTCACTTTCATTATTAAAAGTAAGTTATGTACACATATATATTAATATATTATTTTGTTACAGATGTTCAAAAAATCTGAATAATTAATGGAAACAACCCACATGAAGGGTTCAAGGGCAGCTGTCAGGATTCTCAGTGCTTTTCTATCCATGCTTTGATCTGATGGGTACAAGGAAGAGGTGACATGGAATAGTACTGGGAACATTTATCTATTAAAATTAAAATTCACTGACTCTTAAAATTTACTTTTGACTTGTTTTGGTATTGAAAGGGAAGACTTCTTTGATGACAGTTCATAACTTCTTGGGTTTAGTCATTAAAGGATATTTAAAGAAAAAACAAGGATTGTAGGAAAATAAATATTATACATATTAATATTATTACATATATGTATGAGTATAAATACACAAATATTTCAGAAAAATGCACAGCTTTTCTCTAAAATCTCCCCATAGGACATTCTTTTTCTAAAACAAGTGCAAGCTCTATGTTTATTACAATACCCATTCCCTTTCTCTGTGATGCTCAAGACTTTGCTTGAGGAATGATCCAGACTATCACCATCATGCCTCCTGAATGGAAAACTCAACTTCAGTGGGTACAGGCTTTTTCTCAAAATTTTTGTAGTGGTTTAGGTCAAAATATATATATATAAAAAAAAAGGGAGAGTGAAGGAAAGAAAGAAGACTAATTCTTCTGAAAAAAACTGGAGCATGCTAATAAACAACTTTTAAAATATAAATCCTTCCCATCTACTGGTCACAATATTTGTCATCACTCAGTTGTGTCCAGCTCTTTGCCACCCATGGCAGCAGGCTTCTCTGTCCATTTTTCAGGTAAGGATACTGGAGTGGGTCACCATTTCCTCCCCGAGGGGTTCTTCCCAACCTAGGGATCCAATCCATGTCTCCATTGCAGGTGGATTCTTTACTATCAAGTCATCATTATAATGAAATATATATATATATATTTGGTTATTGTACCTGCTGCATTTCAAAATATTGTAGACATTAATCACTTTCATACAATGATTATTATTAACATCAGAAATGTGAGGAAAGCATGGTTAGCTCAACCTTTTAATTTGACTGGTAGTCTGTAAAATAAAATAGAACTTTTGAATTATAATACAAAGGGGTAAGAAGAGAAGGTAGCCATTATAGCTTGAAGCCAGTCAAAACTATGACTCTGTTACTTTTTTTAAGTTGGATTATTGTAATAAGATTATGTAAATTATCCTAATAGTCCTCATTTCTTTTATTTCCCCCATAACTCCATCCATTACAGGTTAATAATATGTACAATGACACACTCAAATCACTGCTCCTCCGGTGCAGCTTGTGAGTTTTATCAGTTAGACCAAAGGGTTTCTCTTTCTGAATATTTCATGGTAAAAGAGGCCACAAGTTTTCTCCTTCCTTCTCATATCATTTTATGTAACATCAACATATATACACTACCAGGTGTAAGATGGCTAGCTGGTGAGAAGTTGCTGTGTAGCAGAGAGAGCCCAGTCTAGTGCCCTGTGATGACCTGGAGGGATGGGATGAGGGGAAGGAGGGAGGCTAGGAAGGGAGGGGACTTACCTATAATAATGGCTGATTTGCATTGTTGTAACAGAAACCAATGCAACATTGTAAAAAAAAAAATCTTTTTTAACATATCTAAAGAAAAAGAAAAAAAAAGAACATCTCAGGATTCCACAACATACCTTTTTCCCCAACAAACGGCAGGGACCAGGTGAAAACATCCATGAAATTTGGAAGCCAGTATGGATGAGGAGAACAGTTGAATTGCCTGATATTCATGACATTGTTCTCATATTTCAAAACTGCAGCTGAAAAAAACAAAAAGAAGGAAATTAGATTCACAAGCACATATTTCTGCTTCTACACATGGCTTGAGTTGATCAAGAAAATTCAACTATTTGACTTAAGCTCCAAAATATCAAGGCAAATAGCTTTATCTGTCATGAATGTTTATACTAGTTATGGATTTAATCTTCACTCAGTGTGATATGTAACTGCGAAATATATGAATGCTATATATGCAGATTCATTATGATTTGGCAAATATATATATAAAAAAAGTTAATCAAACACCAGGAATTAGGTCAAGCTTTTTTGCAGCCAAGAATATTTTAGTCTTATTTAATATTTGATGAGACAAATAAAAGTGGCATAGGTAAGTTAGTGCAATATAATTTAATAATCTCAAATATGTGAACATAATTTATTCCTATTCCTTTTAAACCACACTTCTTTTCCCAGTAGAACTCACAACAGTTGTATAAACAGTTTAAATTAGACTGCAATCTTGACTTAATAAAGTAAACTGTTTGGGCTGAATTCTGCCTTAAATAATATGCTGACTCCACCCTTGACTTCTGAAAAGGATGCACCATCCACAAAGAATAGGAAAATAAATCTGCTTGCTTTACTCTGGTTTGTCTGGTGTCTGTAGGCTGGATTGATACTCATATGGAATGTTATGGCTGATGAGATGCTAAGAGCACAGCTGATCTCCCTTCTAACCAGGTTCAGAACTTCATCTATAGCAATCAGGACACAGAGTGAGCAGGTCTCTGTGAATACTTTCAATGAAGCAAAAGCTTTACTACTTATTGATCTTAGTTCTCCCTTCTGAAAACATACAGAACAAGTACACTTCTGTTTCTTTTAATGTTAAAAACAAAACTCTCATATTGCAGCCTTTCTATGATGGCATGATTAGCCTTTGTGTGTGCGTGCTAAGTCACTTCAGTTGTGTCCAAATCTTTGCAATGCTCTGGACTGTAGCCTGCTAGGCTTCTCTGTCCATGGGATTCTCTAGGCATGAATTCTGGAGTGGGTTACCATTCCCTCCTCCAGGGGATCTTCCTGACCCAGGATTTGAAACAGCATCTCCTCCAGCTCCTGAATCACGGGCAGATTCTTTACTATAGAGCCACCAAGGAAGTCCATGATTAGCATTATCTTAGCGGAAATTACTGAACAGATCCTAGATGATGTCAAATGAGTTTTTCATGGATTTGTCTGGTGATTTAAAATATAGAAAAATTGAACATTTCACTACTTTAAAATTTTTAGGCTGACTTTATATGTGAAAGATTAGTTATAGCATGTGATTTCTATGCATAAGCATAGTCCTTAAAAATCTCTTTTTAAAAAAAAAATACTGGAAGTTTACTAGGTTTGAGCTTTTGCATCAATGTCTGCACTAACCTCTTTTGTTCTTACTTGATGATATATTTAACATAACACTGCTTTCATAGCTCCACATTTATCTTTCACTTAGAATGTTTTCTCAGAACCTCTGAATTTCCAAATTCTTCCCATTCCTTGGTGCCCAGCTCAAACACTATCCCCTCTTTGAAATATTCTCTGATGTCTTCTGATGATTGTCTTTCCTCTTAATTCCCAAAGCCCTTGACTTATAGCTCTATTTGCATTAATTATTTAATTTAAATACAGGTATTCTAGGTGTATATGTATGTGCCCAATGTCTCCCTATGTCTGTAAGGAAAAGTACCCTTCAGCAGACTTAATAGTGTTTATATTTGAGTGCTGAAGAATTGATACTTTTGAATTGTGTTTCTGGAGAAGACTCTTGAGAGTCCGTTGGACTGCAAGGAGATCAAACCAGTCCATCCTAAAGGAAATCAACCCTGAATATTCATTGGAAGGACTGATGCTGAAGCTGAAGCTCTGATACTTTGGCCACCTGATGCGAAAAGCCTATTCACTGGAAAAGACTCTGATGCTGGGAAAGATTGAGGGCAACAGGAGAAGCAGGCAGCAGAGAATGAGATGATTAGATAGCACCACGAACTCAATGGACATGAATCTAAAACAAGCTCTGGGAGATAGTGAAGGACAGAGGAGCCTGGCGTGCTTCAGTCTGTGGAGTCACAAAGGGTCAGACATGACTTAGTGAATGAACAACAACGTTTCACACACCATCTTCTTAGTACAGAAGCTAAGGATGTATCTTAATATTTCCCCCATAATCTCTTTCAAGAAAATTCCTCCTAATCCCTTTGACCTTACCTCACAGGAGACAGCTTCTACAGCCTTCCCCTCAACCTGCACATTCTATTCTGGATGCTTGCCACATCAGCGATGTGACTGTTAAAGTGTGGCTCAGAACTAATATCATCTTGGTGGGGATGATCAGTGTGGAGTATGGGAAGAATGTATAGTTTTCTGTGATTTGCGTACCACATACATCATACTGCAGCTGAACAATAAGTAGATGTTTTCAGCAGCTTGCCATTAACAAAAATCATACTTGAGGTTTTTTTCTTTGAATCGTATTTCAGGCTGACCAACCCAATTCCAGAGAACAGAATCAAAGATGGTTTGGGGACAAGAATTACAGATGGTACAATTAACACTGAGTTACTACTATTTTCTTCCTGTAGAATACTGAATCCCCCATACACTTCTGTAAACTCATTCTTCTTTGCATTATCCAAACATAGATTTGATATGTCATTTAGCCTAAGGATACATTCATACAGTATTAAAAACATGCAAAGTGAAAAAATCATGGCACATGACAACATCGTGTTTGCTAGATGAGAAAGGTGAAGTCCTTTCAGCTTAGCTGCCTCATCTCTGAGCACCAGCTTCATGGAAATGGTATTTATACTATTTTTAAATACTGCATATTCTTAGCAGAAATGGATCCTCCTGTCTTCAAAAGAATCTTTTAAGGTTCTAAGTTACCTTTTTGAAGAGTAGTTTCTTCTTTAAGTTTTCCCCACTTTTTATTAGCTTAGGGTGGTGCAGCAGGAAAAAATAAATAAGTGTTATAACTGAGACTACCCAGGAGAAAAGGGAGGCTTTTGATCATATGTCATTTAGTCCTTATTACAAATCTGAGAAAGAGATGTGACTGCACTCATGCTATAGACTAAGGATCTGAGGTTGAGAAGTAAAATAACTTTCTCAGGATCATGCAACAAGGAACTAGAAGATTTCATTCCCAATTCAAACTCAGCTTTTACTGACACTTAAATCCATCCTTTCTAACACGCTCTGTCTCTCCTAAGTGGTCAATGTTTGAATTCCAGTCCGAGCTATTATACTAATTTAACTTTGAATATGATGTTCATAATTAAAGATGCTTTAGCTTTTTGCCAAAATACATGTTTGAGAAAAATGAAATAGGATGCACATTCACTAGTGTGGATAAAACTTGTCCAATAGATAAAGCAGAAGTTCTGTTTGTCACTGGTGAGACAAAGCATTTATTCATTTGACACTGGCTCAACACAATTTATCTGCTTGCCTACCGATAATGCAGATACCGTTTACAGATTTTATTTTTGTTTATTACTAGCAACAGAAATAATACCATTTAAAAGCAGCTACATTTTCTAAGCATCTGCTCTATGTGCTCCTGTGCCCGGGCTTGGTCATTTCAGTCTTGTCTGACTCACTGTTACCCCATGGACTGTAGCCCACCAGGCTCCACTGTCCATGGGATTCTCCAGGCAAGAATACTAGAGTGGGTTGCCATGCCCTCCTCCAGAGGATCTCCATGACTCAGGGATTGAACCTGTGTCTCTTATGTCTCCTGCATTGGCTGGCAGGTCCTTTACCACTAGTGCCACCTGAGAAGCCCATCTGCTCTATACTAGGCACTATATTTGGTGTTTAATAATCATATACCTTCATGATATCTCTCAAAAAAGTGGTTCTTATTTACATTTTCAAAATAAACAGAGAGGTTATTTTCCCAAGGTCACACATGAGAAGCAGCAAACCTCAGTTTGGGTTTGAATCTGAAGTCCCTCATCTTTCCAGTATTTCACAATATTCTCACCCTAACTGCATAAATCATTCCAGGTCTACCAAGTGTTGAACACAGATTCTCCTTCCACTTTTACTCCTTTTTTAAAAAGGGAGCACTGGACTGGAAGGCCAGGCACCCAGACCGAAAGATGGATGCTGTCATGAATTACTCACAAGACCCAAGAACACTTAATGTCTCTGTGTCTCAGTTACCTCACTTTTTACTACTTGGGTTTATCCAGATAATTTACACAACCTCTTCCAGATCTGAATAATGTTAACAGACTTCTGGAATGAAGATCTCATCATTAATGCAAAGATTTGATGAATGCTCTCAGTAATTCTAGAAGCCACTAATAGCCTTTTCCCTTAAATTTCAATATATTAAAAATAAAGACTAGCTTTCATTTAAAAATGCAAATGAAGCAATATGTATTCTCTTCTTCAGCCATATAAAATACTCATGCAAATACACTTCTTGAATAATCTTACATTAATAACTTATAAATTTTGATGTTTTTGCATAATATATATGCAAAAAATATATAAAATATATTTTTATAAATATAAAATATATCACAAAAATATATAAAAAAATTAAACCAGAACAGTCCCAAATATCCAGTCACGAAATTCACAGTTAATGTTTCATCTTTCACCTCCCACATCCTCCTCCCCTGCCGCCTGCCTCTGTCACTGGAATTACGAAGCTCATCTGGAGCCCTAACAGGATGCTCTCCTCTGAAGTGCTTGAAAGACATTTATCTCCACCGGCCACATAAATAATACAAACGGTTGTACTTCAAGAATCATTTGAGACCACCTCTTGAGATCTCGTCTGAGAAATAGAGAGAGGAAAAAGACTGAAGTCTACCATCAAGGGATTCCTTTATTCCGCTGGCAATTATACATGACCTCGTGTCCTTTAACACCTGTATTAGAGGCTAGGGGACAGAAGATGACACGTATACGGGCCTTAGGTTACTGAGCATAACTCAGAACAGACCAGACGGCATGGCAACAAACGCTCTTCCATTGCACATGCAGGCGTGAAGAATAGCCAGAAGAAATCTTGTTTAAGAGATAGAGCATTAATCCGTTTGGATCTGGAGATCTTGACTGCCAAAATTATGGCAGCAAAGCTAGCCCATTAACTGGTCCCATCTTGCTTATGCAGAAGATAGATATCAAATCAGCAATAAAGAGACTGCTCCGACTGCTCCTGCTGGGGAATAGGAAGGGGCACTGGACCTCTATCATATCTAGTGACATAACAAGTCCCTCTAATATAGTGAAACCTGAGGAACAGGATCTAGATTTCAATTCAGTCTTCTCTCTATCAAACCCTGCACTAACTTGCTAGACCAAATCCAAATCTATAAATTAAAGGGGTCTCTCTTACTCAAAAATTGAAATTTTGATGAGATACAAAATCTAGTATTTCACAAAAACTTGGTAAGATTTCTCAGCATCTTCTTTACAACTGCCATCACCAGGGAGGCTGATGACAGGGCAGTAAATGACAAAAACATACGGTCAAAAGAAAGCTTCTAGTTTAAGAAAAGTTATTTAAATATTTGACTGTGGTGATGAAGAAGACTTGAGAGTCCCTTGGACTTCAAGATCAAAGTAGTCAATCCTAAAGGAAATCAACCCTGAGTATTCATTGGAAGGACTGATGCTGAAGTTGAGGCTACAATACTTTTTAGAGGTGAAGAGTTGACTCATCGGAAAAGACCCTAATGATGGGAAAGATTGAAGGTAGGAGGAGAAGGGGACAACAGAGGATGAGATGGTTGGATGGCATCACTGACTCAGCAGACATGAGTTTGCTCCAGGAGAGTGCTGCAGTCCATGCGGTCTCAAAGAGTGGGACACAACTGGGCAACTGAACAACAACAAGCAAAATACTGCTAACAAGATACATTTGAGTAGCTCACCAAATCATGGGCCCAACACATTCCAAATGGATTTCAAGAGAAACACAGAGCTCCGTTTCCGAAAGCCTTCAGATTAGCAACTGTAATACTCCCAACATACCTCAGGCATTCTCAACACTACCGCTGCTGCTGCTAAGTCACTTCAGTTGTGTCCGCTGTGTGTCCCCATAGACAGCAGCCCACCAGGCTCCCCCGTCCCTGGGATTCTCCAGGCAAGAACACTGGAGTGGGTTGCCACTTCCTTCTCCAATGCATGAAAGTGAAAAGTGAAAGTGAAGTCGCTCAGTCGTGTCTGACTCTTTGCAACCTCATGGACTGCAGCCCACCAGGCTCCTCCGTCCATGGGATTTTCCAGGCAAGAGTACTGGAGTGGGGTGCCATTGCCTTCATCTCTCAACACTACTAGGGGCGTTCAATAGCAGAGAAGAGAACCCACCAGAAGAGGAATGATAAAGTTTATTCTTTTGACCCTTCTGCTAACGTTTTTCATCTCTTTAACTTTAATTGACTGTGTACTCTCCCCTTCAAAAGAAAGGACAGAAGGACAAAAAAGAAACAAAGACGAGAAGAAAGCAAATGAGGGCACTTCAGAATCACTGTAAGACATCCAGAAACAGCAAGGAAAAAAGGCATAAAAGTCCCAGGATGTTTTTTCCTTTCAATTCTTCTACCCGCAGACACCCTAGTAGAAAAACTAGCACCAGTGTGTTCTTTTGGCAAAGTCCTACCATCACAGAAGGAGGCATGATAGCTTGATGGATGAAATTCCTAAGTAGGACTATGTACTCAAAATGTCCTTTAGTGGTATTTTAAGATTATGTTGGTATGCTTTTTCAAATATATATTTTCCCATAAAGACTACTTTTGGGTGAGGGACAATTTTAATTTAAAAATTTGGGAAGACATATATGCATAGTTATCATACTACATGTTATAGCATCTATGAACACAATCTCTGTGATTCCTTCCATTTAGAAAGGTGGGAGGGGGGTTCTGGGAGGGGAACACATGTATATCCATGGTGGATTCAAAGAAAATAATTAATCAATTAAAAAAAAGAGAAAGAAACCTGATTTCTAACTCTTATTCTCCTTTCGTTTCTCTTCTCCATGTCCTGTACTTGGCCTGACGGATTTTGCTTTAAAATGATTCCTTTTTTATTATTAGTAACCCAGGTAAAAGGCATGACTTAGGTCAAATGAAATTTACCAGTTCATGAGGCTTGTTACATTTGGTGAGCAAGGGCTATTCTTATAACTCACTCTTACTTTATGGCTCATAAATTTAGGTAAAAGTAAATATTCAAGTCATATATTAAGATGGACTTCAAGCCTTCAATTCATAGGTAATTTTGTCATAATAATAATCTTTAGCGTGTGTTTTTTGAGAAATTTAATGCTCAAATCACTCAATTCAATAATTAAGATAGGGTATCTCATAGACAATGCTTAGTGACTTCTACATAACGACTGAATTTCACCAACTTGAAGTATTTTAGTATTCCTGGATACAAATAGTACGTATATGTAATTATCTTGAAGCTAAGAGCTAATGATTTTGTACTTATCAAAATATACACACATGTGTTTCTGTATATATAACTTTTATGTCTGCCTGCGTCTAACCCTTATTCTTCCTCTTACCCTGTACATGCCTCTTTCATGGCACCTATAACACCTTCTTTAGCTTTGTCACAAGTCTCCTACATAAAATGCAGATGATATTATCTTACACAAAGGAAGGTGACTGTACTAGACGCATTTTCAAAATTGTCTGAGCCAATCTTAATGATTACGTCTGTGTGTCACTAAATGACTACGTGTGTTATGCACTTTCCTTCTTAACACTGCATTAGTAAATTGTGAATCAAGTATTATTCAAATACAAAGTTTTGAGTAAAGTAAGTGGAAGGCAGATGATAGAAGGGATGAAGAGGGCATAGATCTCTTTTGTTTTCTTTTTCTGTGCTTTGTACCATACCTGGCACACGGTTAATGTTCAACAGTGTTGGCTGAAGCAAAAGTTTAAGGGAAGAGAGAGAGAAAAGAAGGACAAGACTGAAAAAGAGAAGGAAGGAAGATGGGTGAAGGAAGAGAAAATAAAGAAAAAATTTAAAATACAAAATGTGTAACTTGTCAGGATGTTAAAATGTAACCCACCACATATGAATGAAAGTCTGAAGGATGCTTGAAAGAATTTTGAGAAAAAGTAATATGTCACTTCAGAGGCTGAATTCTGTTTCAAAACTGTAAGAGTCTAAAATAGACAAGAGTAGAAATAATACCATCTCTATCATATAATAACTATGTGAATGTGAGCAAATATTTCTCATTATTTATTTGAGCTGCACCATGCTGTTTGCTTAGTTGCTCAGTCCTGTCCAACTCTCTGCAACCTCATGACTGTCGCCCACCAGGCTCCTCTGTCCATGGGCATTCTCCAGGTAAGAATACTGGAGTGGGTTGCCATGTCCTTCTCCAGGGGATCATTCCAAACCAGGGATCAAACCCAGGTCTCCTGCATTGCAGGCAGAGTCTTTACCAGCTGAACAACCAGGAAAGCCCATAATTATGAGCTGTTCTGTCATATTTAGAGTATGAAAATCAAATAAAATATTAATAACATATATATATGTTAATATTCATAATATATACAATCAGATAAAACCTTTGGCATCTGAAAAATGTAAAGTATCACAACTCAGTTTTAAATTCCTGGAGGAGAGAATGGCTACCTCATTTTAATAATTTTGCCATTTTACAATTCTTACCTCATGTGTCATATCATTAAATTAGGATCCAGAGAATTTGAGCCAAAAATTGATCCTTGGAATTAGCTCAAGTCCAGTCAAACACTGTGAATCATTTGTAACATTACAATTTCATCAAGAGAATTTGAATTGCTACCATTAAATATTTTTTGCTAAGTCAATAAGAAGGAGTCATTGGCAGTTTTGATTACCCTATCAGTTTGAACAGATAACATTCCTTTAAGTTGTAATCTGTACTATTATAATGCTAAAATATGACTTAATCAACCCTAAATGAGAGAGATTTAGCTGAAGCTTTACACTATTGAAAGAGATGGCATGGACATAGGAAACGCTGTGTCCATTGTTGTTATTTTTCAGTCGCTCAGTTGTGTCTGACTCCTTGCAACCCCACGGACTGCAGCATACCAGCCTTCCCTGTCCTTCATTATCTCCAGGATTTTGCTCAAACTCACATCCATTGAATACATGATGCCATCCACCCATCTCATCCTCTGTCACCCCCTTTTCCTTGCTCTTATTGTTGATACCCACTCCAAATGTATAACAAAGGTTTAAGTGTACCTTGGTGGGATGTACTTTGAAAACTAGTACCTGTATCTTATTTGTATCTGCATCAGTATGCGATTATAGAACACTCTTTTGCCTTGTACTGGGTGTCAAGCCAATAAGCTGCAGCTTGCAAAGGTTCTAGGTTGCTTGGCAACTAGTTAATATTAACTCCTTGGAACTGAGTTAATATTGCCCATATACTTGATATCTACTTTATTCAGTAAGTCACTGAGTCTCTTGAAGGTCTAGAATCTTTAGATAATGAAAACAAAGTGATAATCCACTGACTCATGTCTTTAACATGTTACATATACATGGTTCCTGTTTGTCCTTCTGTTAAATGCCTTATTGACAGACTTCTAGAGAAGTTGGTTTTAGTTCAGGCTAAGAATCTTTGAACCATCTGTGAGAAAATGAAACATAACACCTCAAGATGAAAGCTTTAATGGGCCCTGTCCAAGTGACAGCAGGCAATGACGGTGAACCTGGATCGAGGACTCAGCTTCGTTGGAGGTCCTGTCTGCATCCCCAAATAAGGGCTCACGGAGTACTGCCACCTGGTTCTACGGGTGGAACTTTGTGAAAAGTAAGGATTGTTGTTCAGTCACTAAGTCGCGTTTGACTCTTTGTGACCCCCATGAACTGCAACATGCCAGGCTCCCCTGTCCTTCACTACTTCCTCCCAGAGTTTGCTCATGTCCATTGAGTCCACTGGTGATGCTATTTAACCATCGTATCCTCTGCAGCCCTCTCCTCCTTTTGCCTTCAATATTTCCCAGCTTTCCAAGGTCTTTTCCAATGAGTCAGCTCTTCTCGTCAGGTGGCCTAAAGTCAGGATTACCTCACCCACTGCCATATAATACTTTGTTGTGTGACAGTTAGTCACTCATTCTTGTCTGACTCTCTGTGACCTCATGCGCTGTAGGCTCCTCTGTCCATGGGATTCTCCAGGCAAGAATTCTGGAGTGGGTTGCCAGCTCCTTCTCCAAGGGAATCTTCCTAATCCAGGGATCAAACCCAGGTCTCCCATATTGCAGGCAGATTTTTTTTTACCATCTGAGCCACCAGGGAAGCCTATACTTATTTTGTTGAAAACTGCTGAAATGAACAATCCTGTAGTGGTGTTGGTTAAGAAACCTAGGTCATTTGTTAGAGCAAAGATATATAGATTATATGTAGCTTACTTTAATTAAAATATATAGTGAGAGTAATTCCTAAATTTTAAATCTTTATTTTCTATTTCACCCCCAAGGACAGAGGAGCCTGGCAGGCTACAGCCCATGGGGTCGCAAAGAGTCAGACACGACCGAGCAACTAACAGCTTCACTTTCATTTCCCATTAATTAAATGTTTAAATGTAAGCAAGGTAACTACTGGACTAAAACTAATCTGCTTAGAAAGTGCCCTCCGGCAATGACACTTTCACAGCAGAGTCAAACAAAAGCAAAAGCATGAGAGCTTTGGTGGGTGGGGGGAGAGTATCTTTTCAAGGGAGAAATTATTTATTTCAGAATAGGATAAAAGATACTCTAACTTTATTCTTTTAATAATGTATATACTTGGATGTATAACACTCATGCAATTTTAAAGTGGTAACAAATGACTCTTCACTTCAAAAGCTTTTCCTTTCTCATTGAAGAATAGTCAGTCACCTAAACACAGGAAGCTGAAAGCTGAATAGAGAGGATCAGAGCAAACACTGCCAGGAAAGCTTTCACATAACAAAGCTGATGCACAAGAGCACAGGAGGAGGTTAACTTGTGGGCCCCGGAGTTAGACTGCTGAATTTCAGTCTCAGTGTTGATCCCTGACCAGCTTGTAAGAACCTTGGCAAAAGTATGGAAGTCCTCTGTGTCCCAATTTCTCATCAATGAACTCAAAATTATAATGTAGTTCATAGAATCATTGAAAGAGTACATGAATTTCTTCATGGAAATGTAGATCACTGTCTGGCAATGGCAAATGTTCAATCATATTAGTTATTATTATTGCTATAGGTATAGGAAATCACAACACAGATCAGTTCCACATATTGAAATCTTGGTTATATAAGGCAGTGTGAAGGGGCCATTCTATTTAAATCTTTCTGTGGTTAGTTTTATCCATTTATCTCAGAGAAATGATTTCTCTGAAAACCAATCAAAATCTTCTAACTTCAAGTTCTCTTGACCTTTAAATGTCTACCTAAATTTCTTTTTTACCATCTCATATTGATAGTAAAAGAAGCCAATACTAAGAGTTTTGTTCATGGTTTCTGCTTTGCTCCCTCATAGACTCTTATATTCCATACTACTTCTTGGTGGACGGTGAAAGGTTTAACAGCCATTATTAAGAAGTTATCTTCTTGGTGTGTGTAATTCTGCAAATACTCATGTTTATCAAATAAACAAAGAAATGAATATTTTTGGTGGGAGTGTATCTTATTGTTTTGCTCTAGCATTTGTTAGCAAGTACCAAATAAGAAAATGGTACCATGAATATGTATTTACATTTTCTATAGTGAAGTAAGTGCACTGGCCAAACATTTGCTCAAGGCCAATTAAGAAAACCTTGAGATTTGAGATGACAGCAGGAATAAAATAAAGGCAGTGAAAACTACTGCCAATGGACAAAATCTCTAGATTAATTTTATCCACTTGGTAAGGCAACTAGGGATCACAATTATGGCTGCGGGTGCAAACACTTCAAAGTGTTTCAAAATGTTTACTCAAGCCTAAAGGTCATGCCCATGCTTAAGGCAGGCCCTAGACTCTACAGAAATGGTCCCTTGTTATAAAACGTGGGGGATCTTTGCAGGGGACTCAGCTTTTAAACACAGTGTAGAGAAGGAGCAGAGGAGCTACTCAGGTTGCCTGGACAATGACTCTCCTGCCTTCCCAAAACACCCCTGCCCATCTCCCTCTTCCACTCAGGAGAAGGATCGAATCTAGCTGGTTCTTATTTGACTCCTGAACCTGGCAGGTACCAGCTATCTCTGCTTGTGGAAGTCACTCCTGAATGGTGAAAAAAGTCCTCAGTGTGAAAGGACTGTGGTACAGCAGGGAAAAGTTCTCAGGCCTGGCAAGACCACCCTGTGATGCTGGTGGGTTCCCGAGGCCTGAGAGCCCCTGCTGGGAGAGCTGCAAGGCAAGTTGGCGTCAGATATGCTGCCGTGGCTCCTGGAATTCAAATCATGACTGCCAATCAGATGCCTACCTGGGCTCATTACATTAACAATTCAACCCTCTCTTACAATGATATCTTCCTGCCAATTATACATTACCTTTTAATTTATAAATGCTTGTCTTCCTGAAGCCCCTGTCCACTTTTTGATTGGAAAATATTCAAGGATGTTGAAATTGCAAGCTTTGGTAAGACTACAACACTTTCCGTTAAGCAATTCTATCAAGCTGTCAAGTTTAAAGTTTCAAACATTATAATACTTTTTTTTTTCCTATCGAAAAGAGTAGACTTTTGCAAAAAAAAGAAAAAAAAAACCAACCCTCAAAATTCTAGTGAATGATGTTTTTCTTGTCCATCCTCTTCCTTCAGCTACTTTAACACTGAATTGACTTTTCTCCTGGTTGTCATTTTAATCTTTGGTCTTGATACTACATTAGTTACATAACTGTTTAAGTTACGTAAACAGATCCAAAATACATTTTATTTAATAAATCTTACTTAACTACCTCATTTTACTGTCAGTAGTTTTTTTAGAACTGAGTTGTGTGCCCCTGGTCTATATATCTATATGTCTATAGTATATATCCAGGGCTTCCCTGGTGGCTCCGATGGTAAAGAATCAGCCTGCTACGCATGAGACCAAGATTTGATACCTGGTTAGGAAGATCCCCTGAAGAAGAGAATGGCTACCCATTCCAGTATTCTTGCCTGAAGAATCCCATGGACAGAGGAGCCTGATGGTCTACAGTCCGTGGGGTCACAAAAAGCCAGACATGACTGAGCGACTAACACTTTGATGGCATACATCCACCCATTGAGGCACTTATTCACCCATATGAAAACTCATCTGAACGATGGGGAACTGGCACCGCATGGGAATCTACTACAATTTTGTTATTTTTGAAGTACAGGTATAATCACCAGGGACATAAAGGACTTTTTACATCAAGGTTTAAAAAACACTTTTTAAAGGAGGTTTATTATAATTTTCAGCTAAACTGAATTGTTTAAAGCAGAATTCACATCTGCCATTGTACTTTGTAACACTGAGAGATTTCACTCTAAGATTGCTTATGTGTTACTTTCTCAGTTAAGCTTTCCTTGGTTACCACCAGCTAATTTCCACTCTCCTTGCATACCACACTTTTCTTTGTAGGATTTTGTAAATACATTTACATAATAATTATTATTTTTTTAATTTTTATTTATTTTTGGCTGCACCGGGTCTTCATTGCTACATATGGGCTTTTGCTAGTTGTGCGTCACAGGCTTCTCATTGTGGGGGCTTCTCTTGGAGCACAGGTTCTAGGGTGTGCGGGCTTCAGTAGCTGTGGCACACTGGCTCAGTTGCCCAGTGGCATGTGGAATCATCCCAGACCAGGGATCGAACCTGTGTCCCCTGCGTTGGCGGGCAGATTCTCAACCACTGGACTACCAGGAAGTCCCACATTTACATAATTATTGGTGAAATTCTTTACTGAACATCTATCACACTACTAAATTATAAACTCAACTAGAGAAAAGAACATGTCTGTCTTGTTTATTTTATATTCCTAGTACCAGGCATGGTAGTTGGCAGTTAGTTCTCAATAAATGTTTATTGCATGTGGATGAAGTTGAAGTCATTTTCATGTGGTGGAAAATTATTTTGAAAAAGAAGAAAAAGAATGAGGAGGAGAAAGAGGGAGAGAAGAAGTAGCTACATGCCATTACTGCATTTTTCTTCTGTTGAGTGTACCTGGATAATTGTGAAATCGCTTTTCCCTTAGAGCTACATCTTCACAGGAGAAAAACAATTCAAAGGTGCTAAGTGCTCTGCACATGTTTAACTCCAACTGGGAAAGGATATCAGCACTGGTTACAGCTGTAATTTAAAGAGAGATAAAGCTCTAAGGGTCAATACTGATAGGATACTTTGGGGCACTATCTTGCTATTAGTTCCCAGAAAGAAAATGTTTCCATCAATGCACATACTGGCTGTGTACCATGCATAAGGCATGCTATTTGACTTTATAATGTGTATCAAAAAGCCTCTGATTCAAACTAATTATAATATGATTGGGAATTTACAGGAATGCATGGAAAAGGTAACAAGAAACAAAGGCAAATGCTAAATACAAGGGCAAGTGATTGGTACTGCAGGTGTTAAGAGAAGACCAACCAGCAGAAAGACTGGAGGGGGTCTAGTCCATTTCGATGGGAAGAGAAGAGCAAGACAAAGCATTCTAGATAGCTATGGAAAGAAGTGGGTGGGGAAAAATGTGAACAGGAAAGCCGAAAGTTGTTCAGGACAATGAGCAGAATAATTTGGCTAAAGCAAAGGGTTCACACAGAAGGAAGCAGAGAGATAGGTCACAAAGGTAGTTGGACCCATAAAGTCGAATCAGAACTACGAAGCCGAAGAGGAGGAGTATGCTGCCAGCTACAGGGAAATCCCACACAGATAGGTGGCATCGTTAGAGCAACATAAAATATTCAGTTATGATAATATCTTCATAGTGCACAACATTCTGTTTCAAAGTAATTTCATCTATTATTCACAAGAGAATTTTTTTTTCTCCTTTTACAGAGATGTCACCATTTGTCAATAAATGTAGATGAGTTAGTTGTTTGATGGCAAAGTTGTGATTCAGAGCTACATCTTTGGCTCTGGCATCTCGCAGGGGTAAGCAGGGCTTGTCAGAAAGAGGAAACTGAAGAAGGAAGATGGGCGAGCTGTTCGCCTGTGTTAGCGTGGACCGGAAAAGATAAAAGAGTGGAATGGACTGAGGTAGGCCACAGAGTGAATGAAGCAGGGCATGGGACATGTACAGTCCGCACAGTTCTGAAAGCTGTTTTTAATCGCAGGCAAGCGTGACCTACTAATCAGAACTACTGGAAATTTAAATTTAAGGCTGATCATAGGACTATTATCAGTTTTTAGACAGGATAGACTCACAGAGATAGAAAACAAACTTATGGTTACCAAAGAGGGCAGGAGGGGAGGGATAAATTAGGAGAATGGGATTAACAGATACACACCGCCACACATAGGATAGACAACAAGGAACTACTGTAGAGCACAGGAAACTCTACTCAGTATATTATAATAACCTATAAGGGCAGAGAGTCTGAAAAAGAAAAAATATGTATGTATAACTGAATCATTTTGCTGTATACTTGAAAATGACACTGTAAACCAACTATACTTCAATCAAAAAAAGAGATGGCGGAATAAACTTATTTTTTCTTATTCTTTCATTTTTCCAGAGAGCTATGCTTGCTGCCTTAATTTGCAAGAGTTTTAAAAATTAAATCAAAACTATGAGGTTATAATTCCAGAGGCCTTTATGGTCATCTGTTTCTAAGAATCAAATGGTTAACTCAGAAATTCTTCACATTATTTCTTTCCACTGATTGTGTTCTGAAGGTGCTTGCAGCCCAGTTTTACTGCACTGCCTTTTAAAAATCTCGTTAACATTTATTTTATTCAAATCCTCCCTTCAACAGTGAATAACCAACTCCCACTCCCACATACTGTACACAGTGTTAGCATAATAGCTTGAAAGTACTTTAGAGATTTTACACAAAAGTCTTTTGAAATTGTGCTCAAACTGAAGAATATATCTTTCTTCTTCCTATCAGTTTATCTTTTTCTCTCAGACTTTTTTCTTTTATGAAAAGGTTCCCAAAATGAAATGCTTCTATCCCCTGCCGGGGAGATTGTGATCTGCCCTAAAGGCAAGAGCAAAAGAACCACAGAACCTCAAAGGCAGCAATGCCCATGTCTATTGTTTTTTAAGTTTCTACCTTGTTAAATCAGAACCATAGACAAAGAAGCAATGCATATATTTTTCGAGAAATTGCTATTGGTCTCAAGCAAAACTGCACTGCTTAGCATCCTGACAAATGGATAAAGGCTACGTCTGTTTCCACAGAGTAAAATCCCAGTTTTTTCTGTCTCTCCTCCCTCCCGCCTCAACCCCCATTTTGAGGTTTTTTTTTTTTTTTTAAATTTAATTTTTAAAAAGCTTGTAAGTATAGTATATGCTACTTAGTAATCAATCTCTGTCAAGAAAGTTATTCATTTGGACACTGTCTTCACTATGTACAAGAGAAAAAAAAATGCTTAATGCTATAAAACAATACAAACATAAGTGTTCATGCTTTATATACTTTGGGTAAAAAATACGATCACAGTGGGTCATGAAGACAGCCTACTGAGTTCTTCCATTTCTTACATGTACCACAAGGGAATTTTTGGTAGAAGACAGAGAAGGCTTTTCAAATCAAAGGGAACTACTTCTTACTGTTTTTACACAAGAGGCTTCAAGATTGAGATTTTGTCTGGAAAACAAAGTGTTTGCTGCTGAAAAAGAAACAAGTTGCAAAAACAGTGGCTTTGACTATTTTTTCCTCTTTCTAATCAAACGCTAACCACTCTTCCATGTTCAGATTATATTTTATCTTAAACAGGGCCCTCCCTGACCATTCTAGAAAAATCATTCCTTGTTGAATGGACTGAGGTGTTTGACTCTGTTGTCATTGTTCGGTCGTCCAGTCCTGTCTGACTCTTGCGATTTCAAGGGCTGTAGCCTTCCACGCTCCTCTGTCACCTGTTCAGGTTCACCGCTACCTGACTGAGTGACACTGGGCAAGGCAATTACCATGGAGACTTACTCTGCAGGGGAAATGATATTTAAAGTTTAATTCTTAATTTTAAAAAGAAATGACATTTAAGTAAGTATTTCAAAATATACTTACCTAGCACAAGATCTGATTCGCGGTAGGGTCTCAATAGATGAAATTTGAATTTGGATCTCAAGCTATAGTTTCTTTTTTGCTTATTTTTCTCAATCCTTTACATGTGGCATTCCCACTGTTCTTATTTAAATCCCTATCCTTCTTAAGAAACATGATTTTGGATTACTTTTCATTTATTCTTTCTTTGAAAGCCTATACCTATCAGAGCAGTAGCTGTCAACCCTCCTGCACCTTAGAGTCTCCTAGAGAACAATTAAAAAGTAGCAGTGCCTGGGCCCCGCTTCTAACCAACTGAATCTGGAACGCTGAAGATAATCACAACATTTGCATCAGACAATAAACGAAAAAGTAAGGAGAAAAAGAATGACTAAAAATGCTTAATTAAAACCAAACCAAACTTAAGAGTTACAGCACATACTATACAAGAGGGATTTGAAGCCACTCACCTTTGTTATTGTATACATCTAAGTAATTTGGTGCTGAAAAAATTGTAATGAGAGAAGGGAAGCCTGTTGTTTGGCTTTTCCTGTACATGCGGTACCTAAAAACAATTAAATGCAAGTCAAAACAAAGCTAAGTATGAAAAAAAATCACATTATAGATTTAGAAATAGAAAATTAAAGTTTTATCATTCAAAGAAAATTCAATTATGTAACATTAAACAAAATGTTCTCACTAAAGTTTGTTACACAGAGATTTCCATTCATTTCAGGGTGACAATGAAAACAGAGTCATACATACAATTTCCAAATAGGTCTTTTCTAAGGTTAGTAGACCCAGGGAGGGTGGAATTCAGTGAAAAATCAGAATTCATTTCTATACGTTCAATAGAAAGGATAGAGGCCATTTTTTGCACATAGATATCTGGCCTACCATGTTTTCCATGCCAATATTTTTAACAGAAAATGACTAAGCAGAGTAATACATAAACTTTACCACTAATTACCAAGCTGATTATTCTATTTATCTATAATACTCTAGTATGGCTAAATAAACCCATTATGCCTAGGCTGATTTGCTTTTTAAAGAACATCTGGTTAAATATATGGGTTTTACAAGCTGAAATTGCTTTTGTTTTAGAATTTTATTTATTGTCAGTCTCTTTTGGTATCTGTAGGTCAAAGATTATTATCTCAGCAGATAAACATTTAATCAATCAGTAATGAAGCATCTTCAAGATCTTTGGAAATAAGATCTAGTTGTTTTTCTCCCACTGAGACAAAAATAGGACTCTAGTCCTCAAATAATAAAAAAATACAGGAGATTTGATTCTTTTCCAAAAACGTGAAAAGATGTCTCATGACTTCTGTGTGACAGATGTCAGGAATATCAATTTAGAAAAATTACTAAAGTGCAAAACAAAATTTTATCATTCTTTGGTTATTCTGTGTCAGTAATTTCTGGCAGCTTAATCATGCCTAATTTAGCTGAGTTCTAAATGGGCCTCAAATAGTACCTTTAGATAGATAAATAATCACCTTAAAATTTCTAATTTTACAAATATTTTGATACTACTTTCCCCAGAGACAATACCCTCTTAAAAATCTTTCAGAATGGCCTCAAACTATTTATTCTGCTTATGGAACTGAGCTTTGTTGGCAGAAAATCAAAATGTAAAAGATGGTGACACTCTTAATCCTAGTGTCCTGACTTTATAAATTGTGGCTGACTGTGCTTATTTAACAACAAATAAAAACAAAGAATCTGGATGATATAACCTCAATTTTTTCCTAATGAATTAATCAACTGCTCATTTTAAACGAATATATTTGTTGATTTTAACTGATGCACTTAACCTATTTTCAAATAAGCAGATGGATATCAGGTCTATTGTGGCATTAAGATAAAAATGCTATGAACACGTTCAGTTGGGACAGTCAGCCAAAAAACAATGGTGACATCATTGCCCCCAAAGTGAAAAAGATGATTTGAGGACTTGATTGGCTGGGTATATCAATAGATTACTGCAAATATCAGCTACAAGAGCACTGAGTGTACAATATTGGATCATTTCATACTTGTTGACTGATTGCTTGAGAAAAGCTAATTTTGAAAAAAATTTAGGATCTGCCTTGATTCCGAACCTTCCCAAGTTTGGGTTTACTTGAGAATGCTAGCATCTAAATTTCTGATTTCAGTACACAGGTTATAAAAATAAACGTTCCTCCTTTTTAGAAAATTTAGAATATGAAGGAATGAGTTTAAGCATTTAAGGCAAAGCAGTGCCTTTCAGCAGAGCTTATTGGGAAGGGTATTGAACTTCAAATCTTAAAGTTAATTATGCTTATTTCCCCCATGCTTGTATCCCAAATGTAGATAAAATGTACCATCAGAGTGCATATCTGATATTTTTTAAATTTCCATGTCCTTATAATCTGTTTATGTTTTAAAAATTTACCAGCCGTTACAAAATCATGTTATGTATTTGTGAGTTAGAATATAAAGTTTCCCCATCATTTGAATGTCTCTGTTTTTGCCCTTTAAAACTTATACCGGGATCAGGAATGATAAATACAATCTCTGTTAAATACTAACACATAATTCAGACCAACGTGGCTGATGGAGACTGAAAAGTTGCTGGTAATTTACTCACTTACAGGACATAGGTAAGAGCAGGAACTGAAAGAAATAGGAAGAGGTGGCCTCACTGTGCTTAAAACAGCCAGTGGAAAATTCTATCTGTTCATTAAGTGAAAGTGAAGTCGCTCAGTCGAGTCCGACTCTTTGCGACTCCTTGACCATGGGATTCTCCAGGCAAGAATACTGGAGCGGGTTGCCATTTCCTTCTCTGGAGGATCTTCCCAACACAGGGATCGAACCCAGGTCTCCCACACTGCAGGTAGACTCTTCTGTCTGAGTCACCAGGGGCTCCTAGCAGCCAGCAGAGCACTTGAGAGGGGACTTCACAGCACACCTGCAACCACTTATTCCTCAGGATCCCGCCACATCTATGACGCCAGAAGGCAATTTTTAGATCTAATCCTTCAGGGAGAGAGTTTGGCAAAGGGAACCTCCACAGCCAAACACATGAAGGAACGACAGAGCAATGCATGGTTTGCATAAACCCACAAGAGTGCTCACCCTGCATCTTGGGCTTCATGAGCTCGGAGGATAGATAACAAGTTATTGTGCTGCAAGAATTCACATACAGCCGGGTAACTGCCAGAGAGAGAGAGAGAAGAGAAGCATCTGTTATAAAATCATCAGGAGCATATTTTCTATAACATCCAGATCTATGTGATCTGATCAAGTATAATCAAACACGCAACATTTATGAGACAAACTTCTTGGTTCTAAGCACAGGTGTTCTCCTGTGGCAGAAAAAATACCTACAGCTGTACTTTCATTTTTTTTTTTTTTTTTACTGAAGTACAGTTGATGTGTTAATTTCTGCTGTACAGCACAGTGATTTAATTATATATATATATATATATATATATATATATATATATATATATAATACACACACACACACACACACATACTTTTTTATTTTCTTTTCCATTATGGTTTATAACAGTATATTAAATATAGAATCCTATGCCATACAGTGAGACCTTTGCTGCTTATCCATTCTGTATATTGGAGAAGGTGATGGCACCCCACTCCAGTACTCTTGCCTGGAAAATCCCATGGACGGGGGAGCCTGGTGGGCTGCCATCTATGGGGTCACACAGAGTAGGACACGACTGAAGTGACTGAGCAGTAGCAGCAGCAGCAGCATTCTGTATGTGTAGTTTCATCTGTCTATAGCTGTATTTCTATTTATTTATTTGTTTATTTAGGCTGTCCCAGGAGAGTAAGCCTTCTGAGAAGTCAAACTGTCAACATCTTTATGTAAGTCAACTGAATATGTCAATCAAAATCTAAACAAAATTATGAAATTCACAAGATTTAAAAATGGGTACTTTAAATATGACCAACAGAATTTTATCTTAAGGCTTATTCTTGACTGTGACTCAATAAAAATATCAAATATACAACAAAGATGATTTTGTCTATTAAGAAAGTCTCAAAACCAAAGATGGAAACGAAATTAAAAATGAGATTGAAATTATAAACTAAACATGGAAAATCTTTCATAATCACTTTATCTCTGCTGCAAGAATTTTTAATGAGAAAATGTATATCATAAAAAAATACATTTTAGATAATTCAAATCAAGGGATAGCAAACAGATGCTTGTTTAAATATAAACAACTACAGATATTCACTAAAATCTAAACTACTAGAACCTTTCTCAGAAGACAGAGGATGAGATGGTTGGATGACATCACTGACTCAATGGACATGAACTTGCGCAAGCTCTGGGACATGGTGCATGACAGGGGAGCCAGGGTGTGCTGCTGTCTATGGGGTCTCAAATAGTCGGACACGACTGTGTGCTGAATGACAACATACACTACAGTAAACAATTCCCAACTATAAAAAAAAAAAAACTCTTTGGGGAAACGATATATGTCAGTGAAATAATTTACTATAAAATAAAAGATGAAAATAGCTTCTATGCTACAGATCTTCTAAGAATTCTCTGATGAAGAGGAAAAAAAAATACCAATGACATACCATTGCAGACATACTAATGATAAACAGGATTCTGTCTTTTGACCTGAAATCAAAAACAGTCTTTGTGCCTGTGCATGTCTGAGTGTGCATATATGTGTGTTCTAGAATATTCTAGCAATTCACTAGGGAGACATAAAGAGGAGACATCCATGAGGCCTTCACTTCCCAGTCTTCCAGGTCATCCGAATAAACTAATAAACCATCTAACTGATGAACATTAGCGTGACTTACTAACTAGAGGAGATGGCTCCCCAAGTGTCTACATGGAAATATGTCCACAGGGTACCTAGATTATGAGTTGGCCAACACACATCTTCAAAGACAGTTCTACTTTGGGAGAAGGTGAGGATATTATCTTTCCAGACCAGTGTGTCAACAAAAGAAACTTTAATTCAGAGACACTGGTTGGTCTTCAAAATACAGTACATTTGCTTGTTACATATTGAGCTATAAAATGCCCAGCCAAGGGCACTTAATAAATACCCCTTCCCTATCTCTTTAAGCAGTGTACTTATTTTTCATGTGCCCTCACAATGGTTCTTTAGAAAGACACTTTATTGCGTTGTACTTCTGTAAGACAAAGGTTGTCTGTCTAGGTTTGTTACTTATTTCTTTGGGCAAATGGCTTGGCTGCTCTTTTTTATCTATTTTTTCCTTTTGGAAGAACTTACCTAGTCTTATGAAAATATAATTTTAATATATTTTCCTCATGCTAAAGTTTGATACCTTACATGTTTAATCTAAGTTTCTCCCATGGAAATATATGTCATTTTTAATGAAAATCTGAAGAAGACAAAATTAACATAGCAGTTATTTGCTAGGTTAATAGCTATAAGTGAGGAACACGTGCATTATTACTTGGAACAAACTCATTTTGAAGAAGATATTTCAAAATGTAAAAGCATGCATAATCTCATACTTGAACTTCCTAAGAATTACAAACATTTTTCTAAATAATAATTTCTTTAATTAGAGATAACCTTCTACCATATTTTTATGGTAATATAAATGGGAATAAACCTCAAAGTGTTTAGCTGAAAAGTATTTAAAAACATACATGTAGAGTGGTAGGAAAAGCAGAGTTCAGAACATGTTAACAACACTGGGAGAGTTGGAAAATCATTAATGCATGAATCATTTATCAAAGACTTATTGGTGATATTTTTTCCATTTGTTATGAGACACAAGGAGGGTGGCATGAAAAGTGCAAGGGATGGTTTCTGTTCTGAAGATATAAACCACTAAGTAGGAAAAGAAAACACATAATTTAAATTAAAAATCTACACTAAAAATAAAACAGTGAAGTTTCACAGAGACGTTATAAAGCAAGAAACAAAGCATGTGGGTCTGAGGAAATCTTTTTAAAGAAATCTTTCTCTTGGACTAGGTCTTTTTTCTTGTCTTTCCTTCTCTTTTCATCACTAAGGTGATGATTCTAAGCTCATGAAGAAGAAAGAGTCTCTTCCTCTAGGCTAATCAGTCTAAAAGGGGCCATGGCTGAACTTTCTGAGCAGAGGTGGGCTGGATCTCAGGCCCCAACCATGCACCTCCACAGGGACACATTTTCAGGAACAACCTATCTGCAAGAGTGATTTTGCTGGAAAGGTTTCATCTAACCCTGTGTCCTGAGCATGTCTTGTAACAACATCCATCTTCAAGGGATGGTGAAGGCCAAGGATGCTTTTAGCCTTGTGATATTCATTTACCAAAATGTGTAGCTGTATTTGGGGGAAGAAGTTATTATATTCTTTGATACTTCTTATTTTTTTTCTATTGGAATATGAGTATTCCTTAAGCACTAGAAACTACATCTTCTTTGAGTAGAAAACAAAGTGGAAATTTCCATGGAATAGTGAGATTCATTCTTACATTTAGGTTATTTTTCCACTTTTTTGAGGCTGATTTACCACATTTGTAAAAATGCAGACAGTATTACTTATTTCATAGAACTAAGGTGAAGATTAAATAAGGTAGCGATATATGTAGATGTCCTAGCCCAGAGCCTGGCCCATAGCAGTAGACAATCAGCAATGTCTCCTGTTTGTCTCCCCCCCACCATGGTGCGGAGGGAAGAATATACCACAGAATGAATGGTGAGTCAGCAACTCCAGATTCCAGCAGTAGCTGTTCCATTTATTAGTTGTGACTTGTGTTAGATCTCAGAGGCAATGACTTATGGGGATTAGCAGACAGGTAAGGTGCTAGAATTCCACCAAAAAAACAAACAAAAAAAGAGCAATAAGAAGGAGACTGAGCATGAGCAAAGGTGAAGTAGAAAAGACAAAATCAAGAGAAACCATAGAAGAAACTGTTTTGGCATCAGAGCAAATAGCTCTTACTGACTAGACTCATTCTGCTGATTCTCTTATTTTTGTTTCTGGTTATGTTAAAATATATTTTAGACCCTGAAATATATCTTGTAGCCTAAGTGACTCCGTCTTAAAAAGAGGAGCTGCCATCTTGCGATAGAAGGCATCACTCAAGTTCCCCCACCCCCAGGTCACCACCCTAGACACGACTGCCAATCGGGGTTAGCGCGCGAAAATCCCCTGACCTCCCCTCCCGTCCTGGCCAGTCACAGGACGCTGAAACACATTACCCCATCCGAGCCCTCCTGCCCTTTGTCTCTTTCCCTTAAAAGCCTTGTACCCTGTGGCTCCGGGCCGCCGCCCTCACTCCGCTGCGTCGGTGTGTGTATGTGCGGTCCGGACCCGGGTCTGTAATAAACTCCCTCTTGCGCTTGCATCGGTGAATGGCCTCCTGGTGGTTTGTGGAGATTGGGATCTGGGCACAACACTAACAGCCAGCAAGCATAATTAAAATGGCTATTTTATGCTTCCATGCCTTTGCATATCCTTTCCCTGTGCTTGCTTGTTTGTTTCTTCAGGAAGGACCACTTTTCTGCCAAGCCTGAGCTAAATTATCACTTGGGAAACCTTCCCTTCAAACCTACCTCACCCTGAGGTGCACAAAACTGCTGCATCCACCATGTTCCCATAGCATATGCATCTAATATATCACTTGTCATGCTATAGTATAATTTATGTTTCTACATCTGCTCTCCAGTAACAGTGAATGAATGCCTTAAGAGACAGAAACTTTTATTTGTCTTCATATCCTAAATGCTCAGCAGCAATTTGTCAGCTTACTGATGCTCATACGCAATTGTAGTAGCCTCAACATGTGCGGTTATATAAGTGCAAGAGGCAAAGAGTTTCTCTCCCTCGTTGGCTTCAGCAGAGTGGAGGGTCAGCCTGCAACCCCTTGCCAGTGGATCAAGAGAAAGCTTCCACTCACCTCCTTGGTGCCTCAGTCACTCTCAGCCTGGTAGGTTGGAGGACTCACGACCCTGCCCAGCTCCCTCTCTGCTCCATGGGACCTGCCAATGGATTATTAGCCTCGGGATGTCCTGGTGCTGCCTGGATGATGCCAAGACTATTGTTTCCTAGGATGTGCTGTGTTTTTCTCTCTGCCCAAGGGTGCTCCAATTAATTTCATTTTGCCCACTAAGGATCAAGTCTGAGAGGGTTCCAACTCTTCCTGCCAGAACTTCACCGGAGCTTAAGCCCTTACTTGCTCCTGGCTGCCAGATGCCTCAGGAGCTGTGAGTGAATTTTATTTAAGGCAAACTTTTATTGAAGTACAACATCTTAACAGAAAACTGCACAAATCAGTTGATACACAAAACTGCACAAATCAGACAATTACAACTGGACATCCTTTTGACTAGCATTCGTATCGAGACAAAGAACAGTACCTGAACCCCAGCAACTTTTCACATCTTCTCTGAGTCACCATTATCTCCTCTCTAGGGGTAACTATCATCCCAGTTTTTAATGTTACAGATCTGCTTTCTCTAATGCTGAACTCCTATTTCAATAAAATCAGCAAATATACCCCCTTTAGTATCTGGTTTCTTCAGCTCATCATTATACTTGTGACACTCATCCATGTTATTCTGTGCAGTTTTGGTTAACTCTTTCTCATTGGCTGTATTTAGCTGTATAAATATTCTACAATTTATTACTCATTCTCCTAAAGAGACATTTGGGTTGTTTCCATTTCTTGGCTATTGAATCCTGCAGCTATGAACAATCTTGTATATGTCTTTTGGCACACATGCGTAGCATTTCTAGTGGATATAAAAACAGGAGTAGAACAGCTTAGTTATGAGGGTCCAGCTTTAGTGTATACCAAAGCAGCCACCCATAATTTGGGACTGGAGGTCCAGTGAGACCATTTGGGTAGTCATCTTTCTAGAATTCTCAGAGCATTATTTTCCTCATATTTTTCACCACTTTCTCCACCTGCAAGAGTCTTCACCACTGATTCTGGTTGGATACATCCTACTCATTCTTTAAAGCTCAGGTCTAACAATATTTCCACCATGAGGAGTCTCTTAAACACCATCCATCCTTGTTTGTGTGTGTGTGTGTTTGTGTGTGTGAAAGAGAGAAAGATAACTTCCACATTTATCGCAGAACTACTCACCTTACAATTTATTTGTCAGTTTATTTTTCTGTCTCTGCCACTAGACTGTCATTCCCTCAAAAGCGGGGACTTCGAGCCTCTATAAAACCTCACAGAAGTCATATATAGTAGGTGTTCGACTAATATTTGTTAAATAATTGAATGAGTGAATGACTTCTCCAAAGAATACATGTGATCTGGAATAGTTGAAGTGAGGGGAGGGGAAGGATGCTGTGGAAAGCAGGTATGATTTCAACAGACTAAATATGGTCTTGAACTCAGAGTGGGAAGGAGGGAAGGCAGGATGGTCTAGATGCTGGTTATATTTTAAAGAGAGGGCCATTAAGATATGATGACTGGTTGGTGGTGATTTCAATGAAAAAAGAAAAAGAAAAAATATTTGCTACTCTGTGTAACTGGAAAAACAAACCGTTAATAGAAACAGAAAAACCAGGAGAAATCCTCAGTGAAAAGGTAAATAATAAACCTCTTCAAGCAAGATGAGTTCAGGAAAAGGTGACAAAGGAACATCTAAGATGAAAAATTCCAGCAGAAAACTAGAAATAGAGAATTCAAGCTCAGGAAAGATAAAACGGACCAGGCACGGATCTGGTAATCTAACCAGAGTGCATAGTTTATGGTGAAGCTAAGGACACAGCTGAGGTTCTTGGGTAAAGTGTGCAGAAAAAACTGTCAAGAACAGGAGGAAGACAAAGAAAGACTCAGTGGAAGAGGCAGGGATCTGCCTGATAAGTTGGAGGGCAATCAGGATCTGTGAAAAAGGAGGAACCACAGGATTTCAAGGTGGAAAGGGCTGACAAGAGTGCCAATTACAAAAGAGCAATGGGGCAGCTTGGGAACAGAAGAAAGGCTGCTGATCTGTGATTAAGCAGCCAACAGTGAATGGAGAAAGCTGCCACCATTTGCAGCTTCAAAAACACATTTTAAGTGACCCTAAAGATGTTTTTCAAATCTCAGTGCTTAGAGGAATGTAAGAATGGATAGTTCAACTTACTCCTAGAGCAAGATACATCTAGAACACAAAGCTCACAGGACGCATCCAAGGCAAACAACCCAAAGTACCAAGTCTGGCCAACAGTTTCCTTTGCCCTAATGAAGATGAAATTTTCACCCCTGATTTGTCACGATCTTCACGAATCTTTACAATCTAACTCATGGCTGGTTCAAGCATTTCAGTTACTTCAACATTATAGTCACTGAGCATGCAAACTTTAGTCTAAGGTTCTAAAGGTAACAACAGTAGCATTGGAGCAAAAGGAGATTCCTTCCTCTGTCACATAGACTGTCTTCTATAACTCATGAGGAGCATCAGCAAATCCTTCTAGGTGCATTTGTCTGTGCAACTCCATTTTTTTTTAAACCATTGCCCAGACAATACATTGTATCATGGACAGAGTGGCAGAGCAAATTAAATACACAAATTACAGGCACATGTGAAATAAAACTGGGAGCTGTGGATGAAAGTAACTGCCAATAACTCAAACAGGTAATAACTGCCAATAACTCTACCTGTTTTTATTGTTCTTCTACCAATTTTCTTGTTTCTTTGTACCTGCTCTAGACCAGTTTTATAAACCATGGCCATAGAAGATGGCTTGACACCTTCAAGATGGCACAAAAGACAAAAGAATCCAAAAGTTCTAGAAGAATGCATGAGCCATTTTTCTCTTCTTCAGATAAGACATAATCCACACTGCTTTACCATTAGTTGGAGGACACAGGCTGTGGATTTTGACAGTCAGCATTTGTCATGGTGAACGATCATTATCTCTTAAGAACCTCTAATGAGATGAGTTTAATAGTCATTTTGTTGAGAACAAAGGTGTGAAAGAAAGCACACATAACCTTTAATTATCCAGTTGATGGACTTTATCTCTGATGTAAACACATCTAAGTCTATAGTCACAAAACAAAAATATCATAACTTTATACAAGTTCAGTACAGGACTTTATTTAGAAGATGACATATTTGAATAGCTAACTCAGCTAATAGAAGAATGTTATACTATGAATTAAAGAAAGATTAATGCTATATGTGTTAATAGCAAAATCAAGAGATTTACACTTTGTTTGATATTCTATTATTATTGAAGCCCAACTCAGTGGTATCAAGTAGGTAATTTAAACACTCTTGGTATAATTAAGGATTTAACACTAGATCTTAAAAATTGAACACTTGGCAAATACAGTTGTATTGCAACAAAACAACTTTTCACTAAAAGTTAGAAGTCGTTAATAAAATATTACTCCCCAATTAGCTAATTACTGAAAAGAAATCTTCAGGCTTTTCAGAAATACTATACTATGCCTCTATTTTAGCCAAAGTTTCCAAAACTTTGAAATGAATTGCAAACTTCCTGATAAAGAGGTTTGGAACAAGCCTCTTAATATTTAAAACAAAGACTATTCTTTGAATGATGCTTTATAGTAAACAAGATTTGCTGTTTACAAACTTCAATTTCTCAATCACACCAACAGATAAGCAAAATGAAACTTTTTTGCCCCATCAGGGAAACAATGTATGGAACAAAATGTTCAGAATAAACTCTGATCAGTGTTATGCAGGAGGATGATATCTGTTTACTCAAGAGATGATAGATGTAGTTGGATGTATTTCACAGAGTTCTTCCAGTCTGATCATTAGCTTAGCTGCCAGGGCAGGAATTGAGTATAAACTTCAATGACTATTGGGTATGATTTCAGTTAAGAGAGAAAAAAAAAACAAAATCCACACTGTATTCTAGAACTTAAATTCTCCACTTCTCCATAATCTCTTTTGCATTTTCATTCTGGCCACTTTCGCATCAAACTGTATGTCTGATAAGGGAACCTAGTGAAACTGCGGTCAATAAAATGCAGTAGGCTAAAACTGAGGTGAAATAAGGTATCAGGAAGATCATGTGGACATGCAAAAGTTCCAAATGAGTTGCTGACTTCTTTCTGAAATGTTACGGATATGGGGAAATCTCCATACATTTTCAAAAAGAAACATTACTATAAAAATTTTGTCAATATGGCTTGTCAAGTGCTAAAAATAAATTTATGGTGGTACTTATATACTGGGTTGCTGCTAATTTTAATTAATTAATTATTCACAAAGTCTGATGAACTTAAGAAAATTTAAGAATAACTTGAAAATAATTTAGTTAACCAATTTAAAATTGGTTTTCTGATTTAAGACATGAAAACTGGTAAAAATATTTTAAAGTGATTATATAATTGAATGAAAAAAAAAAAAAAAACAAGGCTGGCAGTGATTTTTTTCCCTATGGTTCTTGAAACAGAACCAACTTTCTCCTAAAGCCTATTATCTTCTTCAGCTGCCTTGACATCATGAAACTACTTTCCTCTTTTATGTCTTTTCTATTCTTCACGGATAGTGTACCTATATGTTTATATCGATACATCCATTTATTTATCTATCAATTTATTTATTTATATTTTCATTTTTCAGGGGCTAAGAATCTATCTGAATCAGGCTTTCAAAGCGAACCTTCATTTATATCTGTTTCCTAGAAAAGTTACACACATAACAAATAAATCAAACACATGGACTGATCAATGACAACAGTGAGGACGCCACATGCTCCAGGAGGTGGAGCTCTCCGATCTCACCTGTAGAAGTATGAACACCCCCTGACTGTGTTGTGAGTGAAATGTTCCTGAGTCTTCTCGTTTCCGAAATCCTCCAGCGGGTCTGACCACAGGATGTCACACATAGGTCCATAAGCAGGTGGTTCTTTGAATCGGTCTAACTAAGAAAAATAGAAGACAGAGAGCAAAATACTAATCTTTGGAAAGTTGGAACTTAGAAAATAGAAGAAACCAGCATTTCACAAAAACCATCTTTGCTTCCCAGTCACTGTGCAGAGTGACCTCCCCAACCTCTCTCCTGTTCTGAGGTCTTTCCTTCCCATTCTTCTCCTCCTTGCCTCTTTCTCCCATTTTCCTTCCTTCTTCCTGATGCTCATTTATTATCTGCCTTTATTTCACTTTATACCTCCCTCTCACCTCTTTAATTCCCACTTTAAGTTTTGCCTTTCTCCTGATTTCCTCTTTGTCTTTCTCTCCTTCTTCTTCTTCTTCTTCTTTTTTAGTTATTACCAACTGATGCTCTACCTTTGTTTCATTTCTTGAGAAGCTTTTATTTGATTTTTGGGGAAATTTTTGTTACTGCCTCCCATTGAAATGTGATTTAGAAATCAGGATAGGGAACAACTTATGGCGTTTATATTTAACAATATAATTTTGAGAACAGACAGCTTTCATTTTGAGAGTAAGAACTTGCTGTATGACATTTTGGGTATTCACTCACTAGGGGTTAGGTTTTTAATGAAAACCAAGCTGATTAGAGTTACCTCACATACCAATCCTAACAATAATCAGTAAAATAAACCCCAATTTAGCAGGCCATTTTTCAGTTCACAGTCCTAATTTTCCTAGCTTTACCTGGAGTCCTCATATGAAACCAATTTTCCAATTTTTCTAGCTATACATGTTTAGCAAAGCCATATTTCAATTTAAAATGGTGCATTTAGAAGCTATGAGCAATATAATAACTGGAAATGACATTTCACCAACAATTTTATAACACTGTCACTTTCCCATAGTTTATCCTGATTTAACTGCAATGAAAGGATTTGGGGTGAAGTTAGCAGATACTACGGAGCCTCTCAAAGAAAAGCATAACACAGCTATGAAAACTCATTAAGAACCAAAATTCTACATATTCTATACTACAATATTAAAAAAAAAAAACACAACCCACAGGACAGATGAATATATAAGTCTGACAGCCCATGAAATTCTTTATCTGAGACATACAAGGTAATGTAAATAATGGTCTTGCTACATAGCCTTTTTTTTTTTTTACTAATATCTAAAAAGTACAAAGCAATATTTCAAATTTTCAACACCCAATGAAAACCTTCAATAAGACAAGACCCTCTATATTTCAACCATTTTGCTATCCATAAAATATTCACTGCAAACTGAGACTTGTTTAAGAGACTTAAATAATTTATGCTTTGGAACAATTCATACAAGAAAAATAATGCTTGTCCATAAAAATACAGAATTTCTTTCTAAGAAACAAGAACTTATTCTTAGGGCTAGAGCCATAAAGGAGGAGACACTTTCTGACAAACGTAGATTCCCAACTAGAGCTTCGGTAAAGAAACCAGAGTACAGAATTTACTCTGGGAAAGTTATAAAATGCATTATAAAATTAATATCATCTACAGTTAAACAACTATGAAATTAATTAAATAAAATAAGTGTGGTAGAAAGGCTGACACATGGAAAATGCAAACCAAAAACCACTCTACAGCAAAGTCTAAAGCATAATGGTAATAAGAGAATTGAACATAATATCTGAAATATGCTAGAAACAAAGTCCTAGGGATAGCAAAGGATATTTTAAAAATCTACATAATTTGTGATAAGAAGTATAGTTACTGATTTCCGGAGTCTGTCAGATTGCAGAAGAATAAATTGGTTTCATTCATGCATAAAGTGAACCACACTGTACTTGAACTCAATGACTACATTTCAGTGTCCTGACTCCACAGAACTTTAAATGTAAAGCAAATACCAATCCTCTGTGTGTTACAGAACACCAGAAGCAGACGTGTAATGGCTTCTTATAAAAAAGGACACAAGCACACATCTTATAAAAAAGTACATTTAATGTACTTTCATTTAACTTTAAAAATAAAACCCATGCATTTCCTTTCTAACAGGAAAGTAAATATAATCTTATTTTTGACATTTGAAGACCTGAACTTTAATGATAGAGTATTCAGGTAGAATTCCAATGTTTTACTTACCTAAATATCGTTTTCCTTTAAAAAGCAATGACATTTTAAAAGGATACTGAGCATAATCAAAGAAATAAAAGATGTCTCTTCCACTAAATAAAAATACCCTATGCTACATTTTCTCATAAAAGAGGTATTTCCACACTCAACCTAACTCATCTTTTTTGCTGGCTAAAGTAACACTAATAGCTAGTGTTAAATTAAGTAGAAAAATATCTCATTAAAAAAAAGATGAACTGCTTTTCCCCTTGCCACTCAATACAATCAATAGAATAGCATCATCACCTTTGTTAGACTGCTACTTTAAAAGTTTAAGCTGTAAAAATAGATTTTTTTTAAAAGAATAATAATATGGACACATTTACAAGTCCTGTTGTAATACTTCCCCCTAAGACAAAAACAATGTCTTTTAACTGTAACACATCATGAATATACAATGGTTTGTTTGAAATAAGTCAAAGGGAAATGAAAAAGCATATATGTAAATCTTTTTAGTGATCAAATATTTTACATTTCTAACGTCATTTCACATGGCAAAATGAACCTTGAGGCTTTAAAGTATAAATATATCCTTCTTTCTAGATAAAAAGTGAATACAAAGACATTCATGACTATTTTAAATCATTTTCATTCAAAAGGATAAAGGTATGTTAAAGGCAGGGAAATTAATGCCATGCATTTATTACTGAAGGACAAAAAGTGGCTAGACCTGGAAAATAACAGAACTTACTTTTCTGATGTCATCTAAAGTGTTTATCTCTGGAGACAAACCGCCGTGTACACATAGGAACTGCTGGTTCATCAGGGCAGCCAGGGGCAGGCAGTCAAAGGCATCCATGCAGGCATCATACACGCGTTCTGAATACTTAATTTTACCTTTAAAACATTATCAAAAACCAATTACTTATTCTTATGATTTCAGAAGTAGGATTGGTTCATAAAAATTAATTTTTGTGTTTTTTTGCTGGAATCATATTAGCATATAACTATGAATGCAGAGTCCCAAATATGACTAAAGACTTCTGAAAGTTATATATTAACATTTATATCTACTGTTTGTTACTTTTGTGGTTCATCCATATTTGACCCTTTTTAGTAATTTTTTGTACAATGGAGGACAGAACTTTTGCATACATACAGTTCTGCTATTTATCTACAGTGTCCGCCGCTCAGTCATGTCCACTCCATGTGACCCCATGGACTGTAGCCCGCCAAGCTCCCCTATCCATGGGATTCTCCAGGCAAGAATACTGGAGTGGGTAGCTATTCCCTTCTCCAGGGGATCTTCCTGACCCAGGAACTGAACCCGGATCTCCTGCATTGCAGGTAGATTCTTTACCATGTGAGCCACAAGAGAAGTCCTATTTATCTACAAATGTATGTTAAAAACAAAACAGAACACAAAAACTAGGAGATCAATGGAAGAAGATACAAAACTGGATGATTCTCCTGAACCTTCTTATAGAAAAGCAGATAGCAAGAAAGTTTCCAATGTTGTTTCTAAGTCACTGCACATTGCTTTTCCTTTATTTAACTTACAGCTAATGCTTTTAGAGAAGTTTTGTGTTCCACTGAAATAGGACTAAATGAATGACAGAGAGAAATTCAACTTTCCAAAGACAATGAGGAAAATTAAGAGAGAGGAAAATGACAATTCATATGAGGTACTCCTCACCCTTAGTGTTTATTTCTACAAGAAGTTGTCTTCAATTCTGTAAAATCCACTTGAGGCTGGTAAATCCTTTGTGTCCAGAAAGAGAAGCACAAGGTTGAATCTGTCCATTTGATTTTGAGTGATTTGAGATTAGAAAGTAGGATTATCCTGAATAGCAGTATTCTGACTACTTTAAAAAATAACTTACTCGCTTGTTGCTTAGGCTTGTTGTTGTTAAGTTGGTAAGTCATGTCCAACTCTTTGCGACCCCAATAGACTGCAGCATGCCAGGCTTCCCTGTCCTTCATTATCTCCTGGCGTTTGCTCAAACTCATGTCCACTGAGTTGGTGATGCCACCCAACCATCTCATCTCTGTCACCCCCTTCTCCTCCCTGCCTTCAATTTTTCCAGTGAGTTGGCTCTTCACACCAGGTGGCCAAAGTATTGGAGTTTCAGCTTCAGCATCAGTCTTTCCAATGAATATTCAGGACTGATTTCCTTTAGGATGGACTGGTTTGATCTCCTTGCTGTCAAAGGGACTTCTCCAACACCACAGTTAAAAAGCATCAATTCTTCAGCACTCAGCTTTCTTTATGGTCTAACTCACATCCATACATGACTACTAGAAAAACATAGCTTTAACCATATGGACCTTTGTCATCCAAGTGATGTCTCTGCTTTTTAATATGTAGTCTAGGTTTTTCAGCTTTTCTTCCTGGGAACAAGCATCTTTTAATCTGCCGTCTAGATTTGTCACAACTTTTCTTCCTAGCAGCAAGCATCTTTCAATTTCATAGCTGCAGTCACCATCTGCAGTGATTTTGGAGCCCAAGAAAATAAAATCTGTCACTGCTTCTACTTTTCCCCCTTCTATTTGTCATAAAGTGATGGGACTAGACGCCATTATCTTCTTTTTTTGAATGCTGAGTTTTAAGCCAGCTCTTGCACTTTCCTCTTTCACTTTCATCAAGAGGCTCTTTAGTGCCTCTTTGCTTTCTGCCATAAGGATGGTGTCATGTGCATATCTGAGATTGTTGACATTTCTCCTGGAAATCTTGATTCCAGCTTGTGATTCATGCAGCCCAGCGTTTCTCATGATGTACTCTGCATATAAGTTAAATAAGCAGGGTGACAATATACAGCCTTGACGTACTCCTTTACCAATTTGGAACCAGTCTGGTGTTCCATGTCCAGTTCTAACTGTTGCTTCCTGACTTGCATACATACGTCTCAGGAAGCAGGTAAGGTGATCTGGTATTCCCATCTGTTTAAGAATTTTCCACAGTCTGTTGTGATCCACACAGCTAAAGGCTTTGGTTTAGATGTTTTTCTGGAAACTCCTTGCTTTTTCTATGATCCAACAAATGCTGACAATTTGATCTCTGGTTCCTGTGCCTTTTCTAAACCTTAGGCTAAATCACATCAGATATTAATTCTAATTTTATATCATTTATGAAGAACTTATAATTTTAAAAGAAATTCTTAATTCTCTTAACTCGCCATGCTCAGAAAGTAATATGAAATGATGTGGTCTCATTTTTTGAGCTTTTTATTTTTAAGCAATGGATCATAATGTAAAACTCTATATGGATTAAAATGACTATTTAGAATGCATGATGTTAAAAGAGAAACCAGAAGTATACTTACATTCTTGTTTAAATGTGAAATACTCTGTTAGATGTCTACATTCATGATTTCCACGAAGTAAAAACAGTGTTTTGGGGTAAAGAATTTTCAAAGCCCACAAATACAGCACACACTGAGAAAAAAAAGAATAATATAAAAATAAATATTTTCCATTATAGTTACACATACTTTGGCTCACATACCAGGAAGACATGAACAAAATGTGCTAATATGGCCAAAAGTCTCCAAAGACTATGTCTTTTTTTAAGGAAGATATTGAAAATCAAACAGAAAACATTATTTCGGTACCAATCCAGATTCACCTATGTGTGCTCAGTTGCTCCACTGTGTCCAAATCTTTGACAAACCCATGGACTATAGCCTGCCAGGCTCCTCTGTCTATGGGATTCTCCAGGTAAGAATACTGGAGTGGGTTGCCATTTCCTTCTCCAAACGTTCATCTATACTAAAATATAAACATTGCACTGGGGATCTAGACAACACACGCAAACAATGAACTACATACAGTCTACTGGATAAAACTGAAATAAAAATATATTAAAAATGAAAATATACTAGTGTAAAAGAATGAGAAGAAATGTGATGAACAGTTAATAAATAAAATAAAGCCACTTCTCTTTGTAAAGCTAATTATTTTGAACAGAAATGGAAGAATTAGCAAGGGAAGGCCTGACAAAATTTGGAAGCAAAAACTGCCAAGTTCAGGCTAATCTGGATTGTGTCTCTATTTTCTATTATGCTCTTCTCTCCTTCACTAGTCTTATCTCCCATTATCTTGTCTCTTATTTCAGTGCTTTTGGTATTTAAAGCCTTGAGCTTTTCGTTTTATATATATAATTGTAATCAAAATGAAGGCCAAGGAATCTCACTACACATGCTGTTGGCAGCTAGGGGAAACTTCGTATACCTTTAAACTCACAAAATAATTAGTTGCGTATTGCAGATTGTATAAAAATGAGGCTTGGAATCAACCTACATTGACACAGTCTTCCAGAAGGGTGAATTAAGATAACTGGGATACTCGAGCATCAACATCAATTTCATTATCCTCAAATAGCATTCATTAAAAATCCACAGGGAAGAGAAAATCACACTGAGAACAAGTGTACTTTTTAATTTTCATGAACTTTATTCTGAAAGTGAAGCTAAAGAACCAGAAGAATACTGAGACAGGTCTGATTCTAGTTACTAAAATCTAAATCCCCAAGTAAAGCAATATTTACACTTTAATAATGAGCTTTCTAACATACAGTAGGAATGAAGGACAAGCTACTGGCAATTCATCTGTGGTGCTACCTGTGAACAATCATCATTTCTGTCAGCCCATATGATTATTTATTATGTCAACGGAAGTAAATGTTTGAATACACAGCCCTAGTTTTAAAGAACTAGTTTTATTGAGTTGTTCAAGCCAGATACTGTCCCCAACTATGTAATTATAATTGAATAAACCAAAATGATGAGCTAACATCAAATTTTAAATATATATGTTACATTAAATAATTTTATAATGACTAGTTTGTGCTTATAATTATTACCTAAAGTTCATGTGAAAGATGATATTACTATTTCTGAGAAGTTGAACAATTGGCCAAGTAGAAGGGTTACGATCTTTTGATAGGTGTAAAATTCCCCTATGAGCTCAGTGGGTAGTAGGTGGCTTAATGAGTCTCTCTTATGTATCAGGTTTAGAGGCACACTTACAATGTTCTAGTGAAAGAAATGTGTCTTATCAAGCTTGTCTCACATTTCAGAGAAGATATACACTGTTATTAACGTCAATGGGAGAGTCATTCTGATTTTAAATTTATACGATTGTATATGTATATGTATATTTTGTTTATACATTATGCATAGTATACTTTAAATTATAAATTAAAAAATAAATTAAATTATAAATTATATATGCATATATTTTTTCCAAATAGATTGCTAACATTGGATGTTTGATTTGGAATAGGAATGGGTATGTGAAATCTTTTAAAAATTATATTCACTTGTTGAAATTGTATCTAAGGCATATACTGGGGGAGAGACTACGTGCTTTGGCTATATTGTAGTCACTTTTTAAAAAGATTTTGTTTTCTGTTTTCACTAAAGTATAATTTATACCCAGTGAAATGTACATATCTTAAGTGTACTGGTCAATGAATTTTTCCATATGTATATTCCCATGAAACCACCACCCAGATTCAGTTACATTTCAGCATCCAGATGGCTCCCTTGTGCCCGTCCAGTCAATATCCTTTGGAAAACGTTACCATAGTTTCGTACTCTCTAGATTAGTTTTCCCTATAACAATTTATTTTAAAGCAAAGCTATAATCTCTCCAACAAAATTCTAAACTGCAGTTTAACACCATTCAGATACTACCAAAGGAATCACATTCTAGAGCCCATGTCTTCTTTTTCTGCCATCTGTTAAGTCCACTCAGATACTACCAGAGGAATCACAATCCAGAGCCCATATACTCTTTTTCGGCCATCTGTTAAAGACCTTGTTTTGACATCAGCATATGGCTTTATCACCTCTAGTCTACATTACTGTAGGTCTTTCATAACTGAAACCTCAAAGGGTCTATGGTTTCCTTATCATATCTGTTTACCTTTTGAACGATTCAATACACATTTCATATCCCATATTGTGTAATGGATGTAAAGCTCCCTGCATGTAGTAGAAATTTAGGAAATAGTAACTCCTGTTCTATAAATGAGAAGGAAGACGGCCAGAAAGGAGAGGGAGCAAAGAGAGAAAAAAGAGATGACAGAGAGCAAAAGGAAGGGAGGGAGGAGGAGAGAAGGAGGAAAGAAAACACTAAAGAAAACTCAATTTTCAAATTCTTGGCTCAGAGGACCCTAAAAATAAGAGTCCTCTTTTCACATTTTATTTCCCTCTCCCCTGTGGCAAGAATAAAATATCTTCCCAAACACTGAACAAAACCACAAATGCAGCCAATATGGAATAAGTGGCATGGTAAATGACAGGGCAAGGGTGGATTGGAGAGTGGAGCCCTGCCAGCCCTCGCCCTCAACATCTGGTGGGAGAGAGCTGCCAAGCACAACTCTGTCTTGCTTGCAACTATTTTGTCATCTAAAGTTCTAACATTCTGGAGATCTGAAGAGCTTAAAATTACAACTTGATATTCTTTAAAAGAAAAAAGAAAGAAAGAAAGAAACCCCATGTAAAACATTATCACAAGTAATAAAGAATGAAATAAAAATTAGTTAAATAGCTGTTTTTTTGGTCCATGTGGCATCAGATGGATAATCTGAATAAAATTCTCATTCGATTTACTTAGTAAGGTAGAAACAGAGAGGCAAGTTCAATTGGCTTTTTTTGCATAGTGATAAGTAAATCAGTTGCACTAATCACTTTCAACAAGACTTTGACTATTTTTTCCAGTCTAAGTAATTAAACAGATATTTACAATTTAACTTGGACTTCCCTGGTGGCTGAGATGGTAAAGCGTCTGTCTACAATGTGGGAGACTGGGGTTTGATCCCTGGGCTGGGAAGATCCCCTGGAGAAGGAAACGGCAGCCCACTCCAGTACTCTTGTCTGGAAAACCCCAAGGACGGAGGAGCCTGGTAGGGTACAGCCCGTGGGGTTGCAGAGTCAGACATGACTGAGCGACTTCACTTTTACTTTCACTTTACAATTTAAAATTAGCTTGGTTTTGTCAATTTTATAATCATAGACGTAGTTTTCTCTTATGTATCTATCTTCCTCAGTGAAACAGTACTAACGATATAATTTTCTTCATTAGTTTAATTGGCTCGACTACAGCAGTAAAATGATTTACGTCGTGATTTATTCTTAAAAACGTGTATAGGGGGGTCAAGAAGGATGTGAAAGAAGAAGCAAGAAAGTAAACATATATGTGTATACATATATATTCAGCATCAGACATATGTCAAGCAGCTCCCTAAAATAACTACACATGCTATGAAACATTCCAATCAAAAATGCTGTCTCTCAGGCACAGGATGATCAAGTGAGGGATGTGAATTGGCTGGGAAAAGATCCAGGTTTCTGAAATGTCAAATGCTGCTTCTCTAAGCCATCATTTGTTTGGTCTGACAAGCACACAGACGCAGCAGCCCTGGGACTAGCAATACACTATAAAGACCACCAGATTTGAGGAGACAGCCAAACAATTTCTTCCTCTTGTCTGTGGCATCACTCTGTCACCTAACATCACCTGCTGTAATGTTTGCTTGTTATTCTCAGGCAGAAGCACGGAACACTGCCTGACGTACCGTGGTTCATAATAGTCTATGGGTTCACAGCTAGTAAACACAATTCTTCCTGCTTAAAGGAGTTTGAGGCCTGGGCTGAGATCTAGTTATTAGCACTGCGAGAGGGGCTCAAGGCAACGTCTTGCAGGGCAGAATGGCTAGAAAGGAAACCCGATGATGTGAACGGAAGGAAACGGCTGTGTGTGCCTCTTCTTCCAATTCCGAGCTTTCCCTGCATCCTCAGAGAAACACACTCAGCCATGAACCTGTATATACATAAGCTTCTACGTGTGTATACACACACAGGCACACACACACAGACACAAAGAGATTAGACAGCATAATGCCAGCATCAGAAAGAGGATGGTATTCGACATGAGACAAATTAGGACCCCCAGGCAAAATTACCTCTCTTATCGCTACTCAAAAGCTTGCTTGTTTTACTTGGGCTAACTTTGTGGGGAACCATTTCTAATTTTGGCAGAAGAAGAGTGGAGGAGAGGCGAGTAGGGAGTTCATAAAATCAGCTTCATGTACTGCCCAGAACACATTACCCAGTGTCTGTAAATACTGCCCAGCTGAGACTATATGTAATCTGAACCTACTCTTCAAAGCTTATTTGGTAAAAATTAAAACTTAAGTGCTCTTCTTTACCCAGAGAATAGCCGAAGGAGAAGACTTGTAGTGGAACTCTGAAGTATTAAGATGAATCAGGACGTCTGTTCGGAGATACTACACTCTGGAAAACTGAGCTCTCATTTTAGGGTTTGTCTTAAACCAACAGGCTTGTCCTTTAGATTATATTGGTGAGGGAGTGGCCTATGCGTGCATTTTTGCACACCTGTAAATTAATAAAACAATACATAACAGTGTCTGCATCACCTACATGTACATTTTTTTGGTGGCTCATTTAGTGAATATATGGCCAAGGCATGGGATATTGGAAAGAGACTTTGAATCTTGGCCCTGCCATTTACTGTGTATGTGAGTCTCTTTGAGCCTTGGTTTCTGCAGGCTGGAAAGGAAGACATTCGTATGCTCCTTGCAGAGCTATGAGGAATAAATGAGATCATTTATACTAGGCAAACAATACCATTTCTAACTTGCAGAGAATGCCAGTTTCCTTAATCCACAATAAAAAACCTCACAGTATCTTCAGCAAGTATATTTTACATAAATGACTGTTCTGTTTTAAATAGGATGATATCACTGAGCCATCCTGAAACCCCTCAAAGATTACAGTCTAATCAAAATGGATCATTTTTACTTACGAGGCCATCACATTTTTATCATTTTGTGTGCATGTGGCAAGTCCCTGGGGCTGTACTCTCAGACTTCTAAAGTTTAAAGAGCTGTTTTTAAAGATGGGGACTCTGGTACATGCATCTCAGAACTTTTAAATGTCCTCTGATACCCACATTTGTTATTTCCCCAACATTTGTTTTCAGATTTTTATTCTTTGCTTAAATTACAGAAGATACTAATTTACATTATATAAACTATCATAATTCAAGTGTCTAGATTAATTGTAGACTAAAATTAAAATCTACTGAGGAACCAGTTAGTGATTACTGCTTCTCAACTTCTTTACTTTAAAGAAACAGTTCTAAAAAAGCTCTAATTAGAGAGAGTTTATGAAGTTTCAAGAAGTAAATAGACTGGTAAAGTTAATAGAAAAAATTCTAACACAACATTCCATCATTTGGCTGATAAAAATAATCAGTCCCTACAGGAGAGTCTTCGCCATTCTTTGCTTAGAAAATGAGTATAGGGAGGGAGGAGGGAGGGGGGTTCTGGAGGGGGAGCATATGTAAACCATGGCGATACCATGTCATTGTATGGCAAAACTAATAAAAAATAATTATAAAAAAATAAAAAGAGGAAAAAAAAAGAAAATGAGTATATAGCACACCTATTACATTTATTCTCAGAACCTTTCATAGGAGCACATAAATGTCAAATGAATAACATCAATTTGAGTTACTAAAATAATTTTTAAAAATATTTACTTAGATTCCACATAACCTTAATTTAAGGGAAGTAACAGAAACTTTTTACCTCCCACTGCTGTTTTCTGTCTACTGCAGTCCTTCTCAAATTTGTCTACCCATGGAAATCACATTCAGCCATGTCAACAAACTCTGGCCCATAGGAAATAACTATGCCCCTTCTGGAAAACGTCCTCAAATGAAAGGGCATACTCTTTCTTTCTTCTTTTCCTTTGAGCTGCATGTAATGTGAGAACATGAGGGCTGAAGCTGGTGTGACCCAACCTCTTGGGTCAGGAGGTTGACTTTGGAAGGAGGTCACACTCCTTAGATCAATGAGGCCCAGAGACTGGGCCCTGGGGCCAGGGTGAGTCACACCACAGGTCCACCCATCTCTGGGTTTTTACCTGAGGGAGAAATAAACTTCTGTTCAAAACCAAAATTATTTTTTTCTTCACTCTTGGCAGATACTAGCCCGAAAGTGACACAAAGGTCTTAAAAGACTTGCACTCCATCACACTTCTCTGCCATGTTGGTGAAGTTAGCCCATGAGTGAGGTTTTACAAGGTTTCTTAATTTCTTCCTCTGTGCTTTTCTCACTTCAGTTTTCCTCTGAGCTAAATCTTACTTGTTCTTTGTTTCTTACCCCAGCCATATATGCTCTCAAAATTCTCCAAGATTTCTATATTCTAGTGGTAATTATTTTCTGTACTCCTTTTATCCCAAGATTTTAATAATCAGTTCAAATAACAATTGAATCCTGGATGACTATCTGTTTTAGACTTCTGATTCTATAGAGTTTTTTATAGTTATATTTTCCTGTATCGGTTTAGGCTTCTAGAGAGCAAGGATGTATATTTCTTTAAGTTCTCCCAATTAGCATGCATGTACATTTTATGTGCTTGATAAAACTTGCTTACTAAATGGTAGAAATACCTAAATGTATTTCCTTTTTTTGAACTTATTCAACCCTCCCTCCCTTACCAGCATGAATAATTAAGAAACATGTGATTTTTAAATGTGATAAATATATTGACGGCTATACACATATGTGTATATAAATATTATATTTTCTATATATATACATACTACAGACACACATACATATAGTCAATGACTGGAGGTGAACTGAACTGGAATACCACCCCAAATTAGTATAACAGTTTAAAAGTTAGTATAACAGTTTAAAAGTAAAAGCTGTCTAAGAGTGACATTTTTCAATATTAAATATTCCTATAATAAAATATTATGATGAAAATTTTAAAACCTAGAATTTCTTTTATAAATGATCACTATGAATGTATTACATTGGTGTGGGCCTTCAGTAAATTTGATTTCTCTCTTTACTTAAGAATAATTGTTTTCATTTTTAAAGTGTTACCTCCAAGAGTACATATACTGTCATCTGCTATAGCATGAGCTCTTTGAAACTTACAAATTATTTCTTTTAATAAGTATTTATAAGTCATTTCTATGTATGAAACACCACATTAAGCACCAAGAAGAAGAGCAAAGGTGTAAATAAAACAAGACCCTTGCCTTTTGTTTTGTTTGTAACTTCTACTTACCTGAAACACAAGCAGTTGGGAGGCTGAGGAGGAACCACTGCTCAAAGGTTATCTGCTTTGTTTTAATAAATGATTTTGACAAATAACCCTAGTTAAATGACAGGTGCCCTACCAGATAAAACATGGCAGCTGTAAGTATACTCACACATACTCACACACAAATGCAGACAGACATGCACTTGACTATCTGTTTACAAAAATAACTTAGTGCCTCATAAGATATAAACACACACATCTGTTGATGTAATCGACTTTGATCAGTTCTCTCAACAGGAGACGGAATTATCTAATGTAAAATATGATGCAATTTTTGCAAAGTTGGAAATCTGTAAAAAGTACACAAGGCAAAATCTTACTATTAGCCAATTCCTTGACATTTCTATGCAATAAAAAGCATATGGGAATCAATGAAAAATAAGAATATGTAACATCTCCCAAAGTATATGTATTAAAGTTTATTGTTAAAGACTAGGGATTTATTTAACACAATAACATTCACCACTTTTATTTTCCTAAAATAGTGTTAATCCATTACTGAGCAGCTAAAAGGAATCATGCAGACTTACTTCGATACTGAAGTACCCTCTGTCAACATAGTCCCCTAAGAAGAGGTAGCGAGTGTTGGCAGGAGATCCCCCCACTTCAAAGAGTTTCATCAAGTCAAAGAATTGTCCATGGATGTCCCCACAAACTGAAAGAAACAAATAAAATTCATTTTATGGTTATATTATGTTCCAATTCTGAATTAGATAATAAAATTATAAAATTTTAGAGCCAGAAGGAATATAGAGGCCATCTTAGCCACAGCATCCTTTTGCAAAACAGGAAAGTAAGACAAAGTGTCCAAAGTTAATTTGTGGCAAACCTCACTTTTGTGTCCAGGTCTCTACCACTTGACAGATTAAATGGAAAAATAACAACAACAATAATAATAATAGTTATTATTGTTGTGTGTTTAACAGTTGTTTAACAATTCTGCACCAGACATTTTGCTGAGAGTTTTATACAATTTTGTAATTTAATACTAACAATGTCATGGAATAAGTTTTTCTTTTGCAGATGAGTCAAAGAGAGTCAAAGAATTTGGAATAACTTATATACTGATATCTAAATATATATCTATTACATGTTATTGCCTCCTGAAGAAAGGGAAATGTTGATAAGCATTATAAAATTGCATTTAATTGACTCTAAAATGTCATCAATTATAAAACACATCATTATTTTAGGTACCATTGAGAAAGAAAAAAACAATTAAATTTAAATTGATATCGTAAGTGAGCATTTTTATAAGATGGACTCTAGTATCAGATGTCAAACTTTTTCAAATTTTGAAATGAAATCCTGTAAAACAGTAAAAAAAAAATCACTGGGAATTGCAATTTCTTAACTTTCTCACGTTCTCTTTAAAACAAAAATTCTTAAAAGCTATGTAGTCTATTTTTAAAAACCACTTATTCAGCACTTACTATTTCATTTGTTACTTTCAAATCTCTAAAAAATAAATATTATCTCCATTATGGTTCTGTGGCTGGGCAAGATCATTGTTAAAAATGAATGATATGGGTTTTCAATTCAGATTTGTCTAATTCAAAGCTTTTGCTGTTGACCATCACGTTATAATATCTTTGACATTTTATAGGGTTTACATATGTGTATATATTTAATATTTCAAGACAATTTTAAGCTTGAATGATGAATATGATTTGGCTATTTCTTTCATGCTAAGAGGTTCACAGAATGAATGCATCAGTGAATAGGAAATCAAGAGGTCAAAGGATACTTGCTATCTTAACACATTCTATGCTACAGTCAAAAGCAAGCTGAAATGTCTTAAACTTTACCCTTTATCCGATGAAAGTTGACAGAAGGAAGAATGAATCAAAAGAATTCATTGATTTAAAAACATACTGTAAAACAAGGGATGAATAAAAATGCCATATAAATTCCCAGTTTTGCCATGTAAAAGACCCTCAGACTTCAATCCTAAGAGATTCTGGGTAAATTACTCAACGTCTTTGAGCCTCAATGTATTCAGGTATAAAATGGGATGATATTGGTACTTTAACTTACTTGGCTATTGAGAGAATTAAAGGCATCAATAATGCAATAGAATTAGAAGAGTTCCTGAAACCTGATATGAACTTGAAAACTGTGAGGTCAAAGTGGCATTTCAAAATAGTTGTATCAAAAATATCAAGGTACCAGAAAAAATGGCATTCTGGTGCTCAGGGTAAAGGAGGAAGGAGAAATGAAAAGCATTCTGGAGCATCTTCTTCACTTTTCCCTCCCCTCCTATCCTCTCTTTCCCTTTCCATTCCTCCATTTCAATTCCTAGCGATGGCTGGAAATGCATGGATCATTATTTTTTATATCATCATGTCAATGACAAACACGAAGATACTAATTCAGGTTGTGGACCATGAGCTTGGAATTACTGACATACAATTGCAGCATAATCTGGCAACCAGAATCACACAATTTTATAAATACATGGGCTCTAGATGATGTAGACATTAAGGACAACTTTTCTTTCACTGGAGTACAGAATTACATCATTGTGAATGCAACTTTATAAAAACTGGAAAGTAAGCTCTTCTTTTTGGTGGACAGTAACTTTGTGATAAGAGAGAATCTCAATGATTTATCCATACAAGATCAGTACGATTACTGGATCTTGGCTTAACGATATAAAAGAGCAGGGAGCAACTGCTGTAAAGTTGGCATGGGAAACAAGATACCCTGAAATTCAGTTATTAGTAGGATGGCCACATTATCACTGACTTTACCTTACACCAGTCATGCAATTCAAATCATGCTTTTACAGTAGGGACCACTTATGATAATCTTCTGCAAAGAAAAGCAACTTGCATATACAATCATAAAAAATACTCAAAGCCCAATGAAAGAAAACAGTAGTTTAAATAAAATATACCTGAATAATTGAGATACTTTTATTAAGGTTTAAAGATTCCCCAGATCACTTTACACCAGTCAGAATGGCTGCCATCCACAAGTCTACAAACGATAAATGCTGGAGAGGGTACGGAGGAAAGGGAACCCTCTTACACTGTTGGTGGGAATGCAAACTAGTACAGCCACTATGGAGAACAGTGTGGAGATTCCTTAAAAAACTGCAAATAGAACGGCCATATGATCCAGCAATCCCACTGCTGGGCATACACACCAAGGAAACCAGAATTGAAAGAGACACGTGTACCCCAATGTTCATCACCACACTGTTTACAATAGCCAGGACATGGAAGCAACCTAGATGTCCATCAACTGATGAATAGATAAGAAAGCTGTGGTACATATACACAATGGAATATTACTCAGCCATAAAAAGAATACATTTGAATCAGTTCTACTAAGGTGGACGAAACTGGAGCCTATTATACAAAGTGAAGTAAGCCAGAAGGAAAAACAACAATACAGTATACTAACGCATATATATGGAATTTAGAAAGATGGTAACGATAACCTTGTATGAGAGACAGTAAAAGAGATGCAGATGTATAGAATAGTCTTTTGGACTCTATGGGAGAGGGCAAGGGTGGGATGATATGGGAGAACAGCATTGAAACATGGAATCACCAGCCCAGGTTGGATGCATGATACAGGGTGCTCAGGGCTGGTGCACTGGGATGACCCAGAGGGATGGAATTGGGAGGGAGGTGGGAGGGGGGTTCTGGAAGGGGAACACATGTATACCCATGGTGGATTCATGTCAATGTATTGCAAAACCAACACGATAATGTAAAGAAAAAAATTAATTAATTAACTTAAAAAATATAGAGAAAAAAATTAAGATTTCCCAGATCAGTTTAAGAGAAAACTATGTCTCTCTTTTTTTTTTCAAAATCATTTTTGTATCTATTTGGTCACCATCCTGTTCCTTTTCTTACTCAGTAGATGCCAGTCTTCTCTGCTCAAATAAGCCATGTTTCTTTCCTGTACACCCACAGGCTGACCCCTTTCCATCCAGTATGTCTCAGCTATTTGTCGCTATACTTGTTTCCAAAAGCGTTTAACTTGTTTTACTTTCTTCATAGTACTTATTACTCTCAGAAATAATCTAGCTGATTAATTTGCATGTCTGTTTCTTCCCTGATTCTTCCCACTGGACTATAAGCTGTGTAAGAACTATAACCAGTGAGAAGCTGTCAGCTGTAACCTGGACATGGAGAACAGTGCATAGCATCCAGCAGGCACACGAGAAATGTGCTGCCCTAGAATTCTTCACTGGGCCTGTGCTGTGCTGAATTTGAAAGCACATTCATTACAGAAGGCAAGCTTTTGAGGGGCCACTCACACTGACAGAGATGGACATCAGTGGGAGCTTGCTCTGGTGGAAGCTGAAGGTCCTCAACTTGTCTGAGATGGTACTTGTTTTCAGTTCAGTTCAGTTCAGTCGCTCAGTCATGTCCGACTCTTTGCGACCCCATGAACTACAGCACGCCAGGCCTCCCTGTCCATCACCAACTCCCGGAGTCCACCCAAACCCATGTTCATCGAGTTGGTGATGCCATTCAGACACCTCATCCTCTTTCGTCCCCTCTCCTCCTGCCCCCAGTCCTTCCCAGCATTAGGGTCTTTTCCAATGAGTCAACTCTTTGCATGAAGTGGCCAAAATATTGGAGTTTTAGCTTCAACATCAGTCCTTCCAATGAACACCCAGGACTCATCTCCTTTAGGATGGACTGGTTGGATCTCCTTGTAGTCCAAGGGACTCTCAAGAGTCTTCTCCAACACCACAGTTCAAAAGCAGCAATTCTTCGGTGCTCAGCTTTCTTCACTTGTTTTAAGCCTTTTAAGTCACAGCTTTCAAAACAGTGTGTGGCAAGACTGGGGGAGAATGAGGGACCTCCATGCTGGTTATGGTGGTTTCTTTACCTGGTTCTACACCAGAAACACTTGGGACACTTCTGAAACTACAGTTTCCTGGGTCCTGAATCAGAAACTCAAGAGATGCAGATTGATAACAAGCTCTCCAGGGGTTCTTATCTAGCCAGTAAGATGAAAGACCAATGTTTTCCACCCTCTGTCTTAGCAGACTGAGCCCTCATTCTGCATGCCTGTGTGGTTCCCCTCACAGTATGCACAGGTGGGAGAGATACACATTGGAAAGGCAATTTTGTTCAATGCTAATCCCAGGTTGGTGTGAGATCGGAAATTCTTATTACCCGAAAGGAAGATATTGAAGTGATTGTTTGATGGAGTCTAGGACAGAGGGATGACTCTAAGATAAGTGATATTAAAGCGCATGCTTATTCATGCATTTGAATGTGGCTGTTGCTCAGCCCTTGTGCATTTCAGCTTTCAGATAAAGAATTCATCCCAAAGTCCTAATACTTGGGAACATTCATATTTTGATTTCAAAAATCAAGCAGAGAGTGACCACCGTACGGGGGTATCCATGCTTCAGTACCCAAAAGGATGGAGGGGGCGGTCAGGACATCACACAGAGGGAAAGTGCCATGTCACGTTAAGTGAAAAGTACAGCCCAGTAATGTTCCGTCTATGCAATGCCATAGACCCCTCCTTCCATCCTCTTGGGTACCTAAAACATTGAGAGAAATAAAGTCCAACAAATTTTAGCTAATGAGGCAAACCATCTGCTTGGTTGCTCACAGCCTCTAACTCCCTATGAGGCCAGGTCCTTTCATCTTCAACGTCACTGGTTTTAACAGCACTTCTAGAAGAAACAGGCTTTGACAAGTTCTATTATACCTTCAAGGCAAGCTCATTCTTCACCAAATACTCCTGCTTCCCATATTCCCCCAGCTTCCCATATTTGCTTCTCATTTCCAATGGAACACTGCTGGCAGGCAGGAACTTGACTAGGGGCTAGCTTTGAAAGCCCTGCTATATTGAAACAGCACCAAAGATACAGGAACACAGGACATGTAATGAAAGCACTCCTAATCTCTATGAAATTATCCATCCATCTGAATGAACGTTCAAAAATACATATTATGTCTTCAATAGATTATGACCAGACTTGTACATATTTCCATAAGAAATGTATAGTTATGGTAGTTAATGAAATTAACACATCAATGAAAAGAAACATATTATTTTTTTCTGGACCACTAGTACCCTAATCCATTCCTGATGTGCTACATCATGATGATTATTTTTCCTGTGAGATGTAATAAGTCCTCCACTTGTTTTTATACTGGACAAGTAAAAACTACCAGGAACACTGAGCAGTAGAATCGAGTTATTGAGAAGGTTGTTATTACCTTCTTCTTGGTTTTTTTTCTAAGTCAGGTGACAATGTGGTTTTGAATGTGGTTGTTCTAACATCCTCAGTACAATCAACCTGTGATGCTTACATTTCTTTTTTTTTACTTTTCTGTCATCTACTATCAGAAAATACATAAATTATGCCTAAATAATCAACTAATAAGTAATAGCAAAGCAAGCAATCACTTTTGAGTATTTGCCTTTTAATACTATTTCCATCCCCTAGTGACTCTTAGCCCATAGTAAATGAAAGTTTATTGAAAATGATCCTCACATGAGTGGTCTCAACAATTTTTGACCTAAGTCTGCTGAAGAAGAGCACGGAATTTTGAAGGAGGAAACAAAATAACATACAGAAAAGATCTGTCTTTGTTTCTTGGGAAAGGAAATAGCGTTTATTTCTCATATCATTGCTAGAGAGTAAGTTATTAAACTTTGAAATCACAAACTTAGGAGGTTAATGTACATATAAATATAAATATAAATGTGTGTGTGTGTGTTTGTGTGTGTGTGTATGAAGCAACCCACCACAAAGGAGGAATTATTTGGAGATTAGTGGTCAGTGTACCAGTTAGGAAGTCATTAAACAAGTTCAAGACATTTCTCACTGTAGATTAAAGCAAAGTAGTGCTAAAGAGAAACAGCAATAAACAGCTGGGGCAGGAACAAGAGGCTCTTTGTAGTTAGTGGAGAAAGCTCTTGGGATCTACAAACTGGACAATGAGTCAGTCACAGGGCAAGTCTTAAGGGTCCTTAGAACTGGCACGCTGCTAAGGAGAGAAGATAATGGCCAGCATATTGAGGACAAATGGCCTCTTGAGAAAATAAGCTCAGAGTATGGAGGACAAGTTGGAAAGCTAACCAAAATGAAGACCAAGCCTATGCTTTGCATCTCCTAAGAGAAATGCCATTCTCTGTCGAAAAGGGATAGCTATGCAAAACAACTATGCATATATGATATGTGTAATGAAGAATGCATGCCTAAATTACTGATTCTGCAAGAAAGTATATCCATATTGTAATTTAACTATTTTTCAAAGAATTCTATTGTTTCTAAATTCACATTGGCAACTAACTTGCTATCTTGGAAAAATGTAAAAAGTAGACCATACTGAACATATGAGGATTAAGTCCCTGTAAACTTGCTACAAAACTGAGAATTTGTAAAGAACTCTGCTACAGATTCCATCCTGAGTGGGAGACACATTAACAAGCGTAAGATAAAATAAAATACATACTTTCTCATAAAACTACTTTGAAAAGCTTTGAATTTATGATCTGATCCACACATTTAGCCCTGTTTACTTGCCTATATCCAAGGAAATGCTTCAAGGAACATCAACAGGTCAACTTTTTACTGATGCTAAGCAAAAATTGTATAACGTCATAGAATTCTATGTTAAAGAATGCCTACTGAAATTAGGGTGTTTAGAGACAGAGGAATTTTTAAAAACAAACAACAAAAACAGTCAAATAATACAGTGCAGGTGAAAATAGATTTTCCATGGACTGGCATTTCAAAATGGCATCAATATTATGATTTAGAAGTCAAGTGTTTTTAATTCTTGACTCACTTTTTATTTTTCTATAATGATCTTTTAGTTCCTCCAAAATACTGGCTTTTATCATCTTGGAAGATTGTATAAAGTAGAATAACTTCCTCTACAAGTTTTTCCAGTTCTCATTTAACAGGTTGTAATTTTTCTTTTGGAGAAGACATTACTGAGTTGCTGAACAATTTTCACCATTAGAAGTCCACTCTACTTTCAGCTTCATTTAATCCAACCCAATATTTTTTTCCATAATAGCCACATTTTTTCCAAGACAATACCCTTTCTAATGTCAAGGAACTAACATTATGTATAATTCTCAGCATGAGGAGATTATCCTATCAAATTTACTGGTTTGGTTTTTGAATCCTCTATCTGCTGCAAATTTTTCTGTTCCAAAATCTGCAGTTTCGGAGAGAATGACCTTACATTTAGAGGTTTTGTTAGATGCTAAACACAGCGGGTACCACAAGCACATATCTATTTCCCCTGTTGGCAATCCAGGCTTATGTAACTTTAGTGGATGGTAAGTTCAGATACAAACCAGCCAGCCTGAATATGCGTGGTTCATTAGCAGAATATGTAAACTTCTGAAATTAAGCAATTACTGAGATAAAAGTGAGTTTCATTAGGGCATTCACTAATGAATTTCTAGATACATCTAGAAATCTTCACTAATTATAAAATAAACTAAATAAGAAAAAAAACAAGGTTTTAATTCATCAAAGAGGTACATTTCAAAATAATATTTTCGCCATGATGAATACTATTTTTCAAATGTTACACGTTTATTAGGTATGTTATAAAACACAAAATATGAATCTTAATCAGGGCTTGATAGTATAAAACAATAATGAAAAGCCTCTAAATCAAATTAAAATTCGCAAAAGAGTGACATTTCAAGGATTTAAACGAAAACAATAAAGTTATGAAGCTAAGTACAAAACAATAATAGCCCTAGTGTAAATTAGCAGTAATAATTTCAAACATTTTCCTTATATTTTTGACACCGTTTTACAAAGATAAACTGTTAGCTAGTGTTAATGAGAAACATAACAGGACAACTGAAAAAACAAGAGTGGGATATAGTGTGGATTACAGTAGATAATAAAATAAAAACCATACAGTACTAAATATGAATACTTCATGAATTCTCTCAATCTCAACTTATAACTATAATTAAATGGAAAAAAGCTAGAAGAGTCTATATTTTTAAACTGTTTTACAGAAGAACTAAGCATACCAGCACCATGGTACATTCACCATGTATTCTAATCAGCAGAAAAGTTGATTACTGAAATGTATGTTTTTGTTTTAGTTTTTGTTTTTTTTACCTTAAAGATGAGTCTTCTCACTATTGCGATTTTTTCAAATTTTATTTATTGGAATAACCTAATCTATTGAATAAGAATGCATTTGTTCCATCTGTTATCACTATTTTTCTAGTTCAGCATAAATTCATATTTAACAACATGCCTGTTACAGATCAATAATAACATTATTGAATTATTTTAAGTCACAGTCATGGCTGTGATACTAATAAATAGAAACAATAATATGTACAATACTTACAGTGTTATTTAATTAAATCTGTTCATGACTCTGTTCATGTGTCCAAGTTTGATCAGTCCTGAAAACTATAGCTTATTTGATATGTGGATTTATCCACATTATGTAGTTCAGTAAACCCTTGAATGTCATCATCAGATGATCAAGAGTATTGGATCATCTGTGAGAGGATGTAATTTCATCCAAAAATAATTAAACTTGATAACATATATTTATATATTTATTAATAAATGAAAGACTGCTCTCTTCACTTTCTGAAATACTGATACCGTGTTTCAGATTCCATGAACTCCCTCCAGGATCCTGAAATATGGGCTCCCATCACAGTAACCAGACCTAGGGTTAGAGGTCTATGCCTTAGCATTCCCATCCTGGCTCTTCCAAAGTGGTATATCTGGAAGGTTTTTTGCTTTGTCTGGGAGCTGTGGCCACATTATACTTTGAATTCTGGCTTTTTCTTGGGCATGTTATTTTTTCCTGAGTGAGAAGCAGTAGCGTGTAATGGTTGAAAACACAGTCTGTGAAGCTCAGTTTCATAATTGCTGTTCATGAGTTTTGGTTTTGTGTGTATATTCCTTCTGATTAACCTTAATCAATAAGCTGTAACTTTTTTGGTAATCACTTTCTTATTAACTTTCTCTGAATCAGCTTTATCATCTCAAGAAAGCATGGGCTTTTCCAAATCTTCTTAGGCAGTTGCACTCTATTCTTTTTTACTATAATTCTTTAAGCTTTTGACTATTTTCCCCTGTGAACAGCTACTGGTGTAACTATTTGTAGGAGGCCTCTGATGCCTCATCTATGTTGTTGATGGTGTTAAACTGCTAAGTTGTGTCCAACTCTTTTGCGGCCCCATGGACTGTGGCTCGCTCCATTGTCTCCACTGTCCATGGGATATCCCAGGCAAGAATATTGGAGTGGGTTGCCATTTTCTTCTCCAATGCCACACCTGTAAGGGGATTCATAATAGACCTTTTTTTTTAAAATAAGTTTTTTTTTCAATTAAATGAACCAATATAAATGAATAAAAAAGCTCAGCATGCCATAGCACATGCAATGTACTGACGCCAAGGTGAATGGCAGATGTAGCCACTATTACAGAGGTTGTCTACTAATAAACATCTCTGCCAGATGTAGACTGACGTAGAAGTACCTGTAGTCAGGGTAGCCATAAATAAAACATACACAAAACTGTTCTATTTTCTTTCACTTTTTATCCAAATGTAGGCTATCATATGTTGAAATATGTTAAGGATGAAATCAAATAGGCTAGGTCTCATGTTCCACAATTTCCATTTTCTAAGAGTGGGAAGATCTCCAATGGCTGTGGTGATATCGCCCATCTTTCAGCCAGCAACAGCAGCATGTCTCCAGCTAGTCTCATGTTCTTTTGTCAGCAGAGCTCATTTACAAGACCACTCTGTTCCCTGGCTGTGTAATGGCAGTAATGTTTTAAAAGCTGAAAGTGACACAGTCAACAGAAAAAAAGTAAGGTATTTCACCAAATGGATTTTTTTAAAAAACTACTTTTCTTTGGTTTCTGGAAAACTTGGTTAAGCAAAGTCTTCTGAGTTATGGTATCTGTCAAATTTTGACAATGTAAAAGCTTTCTTTGTTTTTAATATTTTTAAAACTCAGGGAAAGCAAACTAATGATATTTAATTCTAAAGTCCATATTTTCATCACTAATTTGGCAATTTAGGCAGTGGGGATATTCATATAAGAGTTTTTACCTATCACAGACTTTGAAGTAGTCAGCTCTATTTATGTCTACTAGTTAGTAAACAAAGCTAGTAAGTACTCTTTCTAACAGATAATACTTAAATGACCTGGTGGAAAGAAGGATTGATTATATTATATTGATTATACCATTTTGTCAGTAAAAACATGTTTATTTGTTATCTGAGGCACATTTGGAAATGAGACTTTTAATTCTTAACTCAGCAATTATTAAAAATATATGAACCACACAGACATGTTAGAACACATTCATTTGAAAATTAGTGAAGAAAAAACATTTTTGGGAAAGTAATTCTGACAAAAGCAATAAGCCTATCTTAATTCTACCTAGTTTTACTTAATCTAGTTATCATTTTCTTGTTTATCTTTCATTAAGCAAATATTCTAGAATATCTGGGGGGAAAATGAACAAAACACTAAACCATGAAACATTTCCTTAAAGTGCTGTATTAAAATGCTAAATAAACAACATTAAAGGCTGAGTACTTTTTATTTGTGCTGATTATACTGGAACAATGAAGAAATGGAAGGCATACAAGGAATGTTCTCAAGAAATTTACAGTACACTTGAGGAGGCACACGTACACACATGGTATGAAAACGCGTTGTCTTCCTGACATCAGAGTATTTCTCTCTCCATCCTGAAACTTCTGAGCAGCTGACTCATGGTCAAGAAATATGGGCTTGACACTTATGTCTCCCATCTGGGCAAATAATTTCATTACCTATTTATCATGTCAAATCTCTTAACAGAGGGAGGAACACATACAGTTTTTCTAAAAATAAATGGCCAATTACAAATACTTTCCATTTACTTTTAGTAATGATTTTTTTTATTTTGAAATTTCAAATTCATTAAGAAAGGAGATGAGGTTGCTTTATTTATTTTCAAAGAGGGCATCAATTGAAATTTTTGAAAACTTATACTAGGTTATTTCACATTTCTGTTGGACCTAATCTTCACTCTTACTGAAGACTCCTCTTATAGGGTTGATTATATTCCAAAGATACAAGCTGTCAATTTTGTTGATCTTTATGAATATAAATAGAGGTCAGTTACCTAAATTGCTGGAAATCATAGAATCCATAGAGCCTTTGCATTATTTTGTATCTTTAAATATGTGACTGTCTCCAATCTGAGCATGAATTATACCTCACATTTCTCGTTGCTTCAGCATGTGACACATCTCTAATTAAATTATGCAAAAATCATGTTTTCGTAATATGTTATACATGGCATATAAACTGAGCAATTACCACAAACTAATGCAGGCGTTTGGAAAACAAAAAATAGCTGCTGATAATTTATCATAACTTGTGATTTATTAGTAATCATACTTTAAAATTTAGTTTAATTTTCATCAGTTAGAAACGATGAATGTTTGTTATATATTTGAATTAATAAAAGACCAGTCAGAATTGTCAATCAACTCTTTTTCTTTCCTTTGACAAAATAAAAAAAAAATGAAAAACATGTTCATGTGTTTGGTGAGTTACTAAACTTGGTGATTTTAACTAGGGAAAAGTTTGCTTTATAAAATCACATAATTTCAGGTTGCATTTCCTTACAGATCTATCTCATTAAATTCCCAGAACTCCTTCCATCTTTTATATACCTGTTTAATGCATTTTAAACAAAACCTTTAAGGTTCTTAATACTTAAGGCTATCTTTGAAAATATGAAATGTCTGTTATTAGTCACATCACAAATTCAATTACATTTTACAAAAGAACACTTGATTTCTCCTAGGTTGTTTTGATACTTTCTATTGAGGGTTCACACATCAGATAGGACAAAGTGTTTATAATCCTAAACAACAGCTAACTTCAGAAATGAGGCTATTTTATTCAGGCCTAAGTATCAGGGAGTTAGTAAGTACCTTTTTTGTGATAGATTGTTAATGGTGAGTTAAAAAACAATCATTATTCTTTCACACTGGTAGGAAGACAAGCTTATATAAATATAAAATATAACTTTATACTAAAGGAAAATAAATACAATTAATTCCCTTAAGAAATATAAAATATACTTGGGATATAAGACTTACACACATGAGTAGGGACCAGATGGGGCTAAAAATCATATGGTACTCTCTATGTTCCACAGATGTTTCCTGGGAAGTGGGTGGAAGCCAAAAACATTGGGCTTGAAACACGTGCTGATGCAGGTATAGCATGTATGATCCTTTACTTCTGTTTTGGGAATAAGTGATTTCCTTCTCAGCCGTGCTGTTAACCTGACCACCTCCAACCTTTCCCTTGTTAAGAGGAAGACTGCACAAAGACCAGGGTGGCTGAAGGCACATACTGGCTTCAAATGTGTTCTGCAGAGCTGAAGGGGGCATGAGGAATGCTAAGGGTCACTATTACAATAAGACCGACTTTTATGGTTTTTATCTCTTGGAGTTTCAGGTAGTGTTTCTTTCCTTATCACTCTTTCTCCCACTCTTTCCCTCCTTGTGTGTGTGTGTGTGTGTGTTGAAGCAGGAGATGGGGTAGATTCTGCTGCTTGAAACTTGTTTATGAGTACCACTGATATAGACAGAAGTCTTACAAAAAGTCAGAGATTATGGAAATGAAGACTGGCTGATATCATCAAAGAAGACTTAACTGAAGGGAAGTGAAGGAAGTGCTATAACATTTGTCATAAGTTGAGAATGAGAGAATAAGAGAAAGAGATCTTTAGGTAGAAAAGTGAAAATGAACCAGACTAAGCGGATTGCAAAAACACTTGGATTGATTAGAAGGTATACATGAAACAGCAGAAGTTAAATTCAAGTAGAAAAGCATCATGAGATTATGAAGGGACTTGGATTTGAGTGCATTGTTTGAAGAAGGAGAACAATTCCAGTAAAATAAGAAGATAAATCTGGCAGATGTATGGAAAACTCAAAGGTGTAGAAAAACTGAAAGAAGGCTGATTCCAATTAGAGGTTCACTGCAATAATACAGTCACATGACAGTGAGGTCTGCTATGATAACGGTGACAGTGTGAAAAGATAAAAGAGGCCAAATAGAAAATTCTCGTATTTCTATCAGAACCATTATAAATGACATAATAAGTAAAGTCATTCATCTGTGCTCTGATTCAATAAATCTTCAAGCCAGCAACATTTCAACAATATTCCATTGTGTTAGACCCTAAGAATGCAACAGAACAACTTAGATACAATCCAAGCTCTTGAGCAGTTAATGAAGGATATTGAACTAAACAGGTTATTAATAATAACACTAGAGTAAAAGCCAAAAAGGAAGAGATCGTTTCCTTCTTTGTCCCCTGTCATATTCCTAATGCTTAGGACAGTGCCTGGTACAAAGCAGATCCTCAAGAAATATCTGCTGAATGAATCTATAAACAACACACAATGGGCACAGTAGACTTAGGGAAGTTTCTTGGAGGATGTGCAATGTTAGCTGAAACCTTAAGAATGAGGAGGACTTAGACACAGAACTGTAAGCACAGGAAGCGGGAACGGGACTCACAGAAGAAGAAACAGCTTGTGGCAAATCTTAGAAAGTGAAAGGTGACCTGTAAACCTGGAGTCTAGGTAAGGAACGAAGAGATGAAGCTTTAAAGATGAAGGTTCAGAGAATAAGGGTTTTGCCATCCAAGTCAAGAAGCTGGAACTTCATCCTAAGAGGAGTCACCGAAGGAATCTGGGCAAGAGATATTCTACCTTACCTCTGGTAAGTCACTCTACCTCTCTAAGCCTCAAGTTCCTGATGTGCAGAGTAAGGATAATAGCAGCTACCTTGCACTGTGGTTGGGAAGATGAGATCTGATAACGTAGCAACTGATACAGATTAGTAACTCAAAGAAAGGTAAGTTCTTTTTCTCTATGATAGCTGTTTTTAGCTCCGTTTGATTGAAGCTGCCTCCATCCCTCTATGCCTCAGTAAATGACTACAATGATATTTCAAAGGTAAAATATCACTATCATCAGCCTGGATAGAGTTCTGGATATCATATATTAAAATTTACCTTTTATTTAATGGTAGGTAATGAGTAGCTGGGCTTCCCAGGTGACACTGGTGGCAAAGAACCTACATGCCAATGCAGGAGACATAAGAGACTCAGGTTCAATCCTTGGGTCGGGAAGAACCCCTGGAGGAGGGCATGGCAACCTGCTCCAGGATTCTTGCCTGGAGAATCCCATAGAGGACCTTGGCAGGCTACAGCTTATGGAGTTGCAAAGAATCGGACACAACTGAAGTGGCTTTGCACACACGCACAAGAGCTGCTGATGGTCCCAACTTTATATCTATAGATGCAAACTGCAAGAAGGGGAATTTGGGCATAGAATGGATACATGTATATGTATGGCTGATTCCCTTTGCTGTTCACCTGAATCTATCCCCATACAAAATAAAAAGGTTTTAAAAAGTGCAAGCAGGGGAACATTGCTTTCTTATTCATCTTTTTTCCCACAACATGACTGAATTAGAAAATAACTGCAGAAATATTTAAAATAGAAATTACATATATGTAAGTTATACAGAAATGACTACATTGGTGTTGAGCAGCATGTTTTTATTTCCATGCTTCTGAGTTTCCATCATTTATAAAGTGCCTTAACTGGCATTCATTACTCAAGCAATTAAACATTCACGGGTTTCTGAACTATTAATTGATGCACACAGTATTTTCCATAGTTTGTAAATACAATGTATTTGAAACATAGAGTTTCTACATGTCTTAAAAACACAGAAAATTAGGATATATCAAAGCTTCAAAGATAACGAGGAAGTCTCAATGCTTGTCAGCACACAGGTGGGATGGCATGGGAACCACAGAACCTTTAAGCCACATGAAAGATCTGCTCCCAAGTTCTTGGAGAATTCTGCAATTCACAAATGTTACTGAGCATATTACTCTCCCATAAAATACAGTAAAATACAATCACTGATTTGACGTACAAATGAATCTGGGCTTAAACAAAGCTGTCCTTTCACTCTCATAGCAGTTTCTCTCTAAACATTAGTCTTAATGTCTGCTACTGAAGTTAGGACTCCCTCAAAGTATCTTCCAAATCGGGTCCAGCCAGCACGCTGACTTAAGACGCGGAGCCACCATTTCCAGCAAAACTGAGCCCTGGATTAACTGACTGGCCCTACTCACTCCTGAATCAGTTGCTGGGTGTAGGGCACGCAGACTGGGCATTCTTGGCTCAAGCAACCCTTCCCTCTTATTGATGGGAGGGGGGCAAAGTCTTATGATCAAAAGGAATGAGACTGGGTTAAATATTCAGGGTTTGTGTGCTAAAAACAAAGAAAAAAATTTTTTTAAAAAATTGAATTTCTTCTACTTTTGTTTAACTCAAAGATCATTTCAGTAGGCATTCTACTGCCATTGCTAGGGTTTGAAGTTCTTATTTAAGCAATGTTGGGAAGATCTGGAAAATTTGTTGAAATAATTTAATGTTCACTTTAACTAGTATCTGTCAAGAATCTTTGATGGATTCATTTATAGTATGGACAGAAATCCCTAAAAACACATGGCACTTTATTCTTTAGTTTACCTAAAGCTTTTCCTTCTGGCTATAAGTCTTCACCTCATTACTTCTTACTTCCAAAGGGATTGGCTCTCTTTTTATGGAGACTATTTTTCATAGAAAATATACACCCATACTAGACACACGAACACACAGATACACAGGTAAACACATACAGGATACTTAACGAAAGGAAAATGACAAAATGAAATCAGATACTGAGAGGTCTGTCAGCCTAGTGCATAAGCTAAATTAAAACATGTAACGAACCACTGCAAAAGGTCAAGTCTTAGAATGTAAATCTGTGCATGCCAAGACTCTCCTCTTCTCCTACTGTATCTTGTGATGTCTAAAATATGGTGAAAACATCTTAAGTACCATGACTCATGTCTCTGAAGATGGCAGCAGGCTTCATACAAAGATCAAGTGTTAGAAAGGCATGGAAAACTGGAAACGAAACAACTATATAAAATCCCACTTAGGGGATGATCTAATCTTCGTTGATTCAAATTCCTGTAAGGATTAGAAAATTCTACGTTAAGTAGACTTTCCATATTTCTCTTTCCACAGTTGTCATTAATATGATATTTACAAAAGACTTTTTGACTAAAATACAAAAAGAGATGAGTTTCTTAATATTTCTCCTATACTGCTTCTTACTTGCAAACAGAATCTTCTTCTATTTGGGAAATCAAGACTGGTTATTCTGGAAATAATGATGGTACAGACATAGACAATCATAATAAGCCTCTATTTATGATGCACCTTTTATTCACAGTATCATTAAGCATTTTACGAATCTAACAAGCTCGTATTTAAAATCCACCAGTAAAGCTCTCAAGTGGAGAAGGCAATGGCAACCCACTCCAGTACTCTTGCCTGGAAAATTCCATGGACGGAGGAGCCTGGTAGGCTGAGGTCCCTGGAGTCGCTAAGAGACATGACTGAGCGACTTCACTATCACTTTTCACTTTCATGCATTGGAGAAGGAAATGGCAACCCACTCCAGTGTTCTTGCCTGGAGAATCCCAGGGACGGGGGAACCTGGTGGGCTGCCATCTATGGGGTTGCACAGAGTCGGACACAACTGAAGTGACTTAGCAGCAGCAGCAGCAAAGCTCTCAAGAGCAGACAATACCTAATGCTTATATAGAGTAAATTCTTAGTTAAGTGTCTGAATCAGAAAACAAACACATTCTCCTTCCTAGGAGACTTCAGAAGCATCTTAAATAAACAAAATCTAACTGTGTAGGTTGGAAGTTGGCCAGGCAATCAAAATCTATAATGCTGCTTTTATGACAGCTATTAAAACTATATTAACACTGCCACATTGTTAAGAAGTTATTTATTCCACATTTGAGGAAAGGCACTTCCATGAGCGAACTGGATCCTCAGTGATAGCTTTGGGTTTACAGCCTATCTCTTGGGAACCAGTTCAGTACTGCAGGCCCTCTAGGATGTGGGTCCAAATTTGCCCCCAGGAGGACCTGAAATCTTATTTTCCCTTATCTTAGCCCAGAGGTTTAATTTGGACTGCATTATTTATTGAAACCTCTAGTACCTATTCACTGCTTAAATCTCAAAACATCACCTGTTCTTAGACCACCCATCACACTCCTCTCCCTATTGCTATCTTCTACTTGCTTCTGGGACACCCAGGTTTTCTGTTTTGAACTCCTCTGCTACTATATATAATGAGGTGAATTGTGGCCCCCCAAAAGTACGTTGACATTCTCACCCTGGGTACCTAGGAATGCAACTTTCTTTGGAAATAGGGTTTTTGCAGATGTCAGGTTAATGTGATGCCATACTCCATTAGGGTGAGCACTAATCCAACATGACTGGTGTCCTTATAAGAAGAGGAAAATCTGGTTGTTGTTGTTCAGTCGCTCAGTCGTGTCCGACTCTTTGTGACCCCATGAACTGTAGCCCTCCAGGCTCCTCTGTCCAAGGAATTCTCCAGGCAGGGATACTGGAGTGGGTTGCCATTTCCTATTCCAGAGGATCTTCCTGACCCAGGGATCAAATCCTGCATTGGCAGGCAGATTCTTTACCACTGAGCCACCTGAAAAGTCCTTAAAATATGTCAAAAGTATCTTATTTGCTTAAGTTCAATTAATCTTCAAATTATCACAGGAGGTGGATTCAATTATTAATCACCATTTTCCAGATAGGGATTGGAGAAAGGTTAAGCAACCTGCCCAAGCTAATATGCAGCAGAGCTGAAATTGACACCCAGGCAGTCTCACTGTGGGACCTGAGTTACCGAGGATGGCTCTTCATGCCAGCCACCACCTCTCTGCTGCGTCAACAGGACTTCCACCACCACAAGCATATGAATCTTCATGGTGAACCACCTTCCACGCACAGGTGTCACAAACTGTTCCTAGCAAGAGATGGGCTGTGTGCCCTGAGAGATGACATGAAAATCCTTAAAAAAAAACTCTATATCCATTATCTTGAAAAGGTCTTGGAAGCGCCAGTTGATTGCAGACTCAATGTGTGTCATGTCTGTGCTGAAACTCCTAATGAAACAGGTTGCTCTGAACTCCATATGTCAAAAAACAAAGAAACAAAATAGAATATCCAAAGGGAATATGATAAGCATTTATTTTGGGCCTTAAAAACATGTTTTATAAGAGACAGGGGTAATTTGGTCCAGGAAGCAAAATAGATAGCAACATGATGAGTATTTTTATGAATGAGACACCTGGTTTATTTTTTTCTCTTTTTTGGGGGGCAAAATAAAGGTGGATGAGTGAAAGCTAAAAGGAAATCTATTTGTCCAATTAAAAAAAAAAGAAAAAGATTCACTTCTAATAAGAAAACAATTCAGAATGGAGTTGCTGGCATTGTGTGAAAATGTGCTCACCCACTCTAAAAAAAAAGTATTTCAGCCAACAGTGAAGCAACAAGTGGCTATTTTTTTTAAATACTCTATTTTTTATTGTTATTTCCTAAAAAACCTCTAGATCTGACTTTGAACTCTAGATTTTATTTAATTTTCAATTAATTAATTTTGGCTATGTTGGTCTTAGTTGCGCCATGCAGGATCTTTAGTTGAGGCATGTGACTCTTAGTTGTAGCAAGCGGGATCTAGTTCCCTGACCAGGGATTGAACCTGGGCCCCCTGCAATGGGAGTGCAGAGTCTTAGCCACTGGACCACCAGGGAAGTCCCCGAGTTGCTACTGTTAGTACTTCCCATCCCTCTGTCCTGCCTTTATTCTCTTCTTCTTTTGGCCACTCTGTGCAGCATGTGAGACCTTAAGTTCCTCAACAATAGACTAAACCCATACCTCCTGTGTTGAAAGTGAGGAGTCTCAACCACTGGACTACAAGGGAAGTCCTTAATTTTCTTCATTTTTGATTAATGATTCTCTTCATTCAGGGTAACTTACTTTGGGTAAAGAGCTTAAACCCTGGTTCGAGTGGCAGCTACCATTAACCAACTATTAGTTTTTCAATCAGTACAAATCCTCCTCAACTTATGCCAGGATTGCGTCCTGATAAACCCATCACAAGCTGAAAATAATGTCAGCTGAAAATGCATTTAATACACCTAATCTGCCAGACATCAGAGCTTAGCCTTACCTACCTTAAATGTGCTCAGAACTGTGCTTAGCCTACAACTGGGGAAATCATCTAACACAGTCTGTTGTGCAATAAGGTGCTGAGTATCTCGTGTAACTTACTGAATACTGTATGAATGTGAAAAAAAAAAGGAATGGCTGTATTGCTGCAGAATGGTTGTTACTGGATCAACAGTCCACTCATGTGATCAGGTGGCTGATTGGGAATTGTGTTCACTGCCCAGCGTCAGGAGAAGAGTATCATAAACATCAATAACTCGGGAAAAGATCAAATTTCAAAATTGGAGGTATGGTTTCTACCAAACACATATCACTTTCATTGTAAATAAAAAATCACCACTGTGAGCTGAGAATTGCCTATATTAGTTTTCTAAGATATTGAGCTAGTCACCTCAATACTCTCATCTCTAAAATGGAAAGAATAAAATCTCACCTTGCAGGGCTGTCTGAAGATTAAAAAGCATAGTGCACTGTGATTGTCAGACACTATAACACATCAATGACCTTAAGATATCACTGATTATAAGAAATATTAGTATTTTGTGTATTACTAAGTGAAATAAAATTTCATTATTTTCATAAAAATGAAGAATGAAAAAATTTCATTATTTTCATAAAAATGAAGAATGAAAAAATTTCATTATTTTCATAAAAATAAAGTTTTTATTTTAAAAAACAAAATGTTTCCTTGTCACTTAAACTCTTTGTTCCATACTTTATAAGAGAAATAGTGATTAATGTATTCCTAAATCTTCCTCCCATTTAGACTGACTCATCAGAAACGTTTTTCACATCAGAGTCATTGATGTTTTTTCACCAAATATCATCATCTGTGTTTATCGAAAGTGTTCATAACAGTGTGTCTCTAACAGCATTAAAACCAGGATTTTGTTTCTGGACTGTCTTGCTGGGTGTGTGAGGAGCAATCCTCGTCTCCAGTGCTGGTAAGAAAACTGAGCTTCAGTATGCTATGGTAAGCTTTATTTCTCAGGTCTTATAAAGCCTATGACTTGGCTTTGTGTGAAAATGGGAAAGTGCAGACAGTCCTCCAGTGGTGAATATTTTCTTCTCTCCTTGTTGCTGTTCAGTTGCTCAGTCGTGTCTGACTCTTTGCGACCCCATGGACTGCAGCACACCAGGCCTCCCTGTCCCTCACCGTCTCCCAGAGTTCACCGAAGTTTCGTGTTCACTGAATCAGTGATGCTATCCAATTAATGGACCTCAATGTCTTGTTTCTGTCCCTTTCTACATGATAGCATTTAGCTTCGATGTCAAATAATATTTCTGAAGATGGTGTAAACAGCAATTCAACTCAATAGATGTGGTTCCAACAATGTACGTAGTAACTCAGAGAAAACAATATGAACAGTTCTGACCAAGTCCACACCTGAACAGGTAATGGCAACTCTATCATGACTATTGTTTGCCTAGTGATTGAGAGATGGGAGGTAAATTTCAGAGAAGTATGAATAAGAAAAGACTGCATTTTAGAATTGGTGAAATATGGTATTGTTTGATTACTATACTGTAGTCTTCCTCAATGGTCAGGGAGTGTATGTCTTAACACGCACCCCTGTATTTACATAAAAGAAGGACTCAATAAATGTTTAATGGAGTAGAGGCTGGCAGGCACAATACGGAAGGGATTTTCTAGTATTATACAGGGCAGACTACTGCTAAATTACTTTTTGAACTTCTCATAGCAATTAAAAAGGCAAGATGTGAGAAGGGGTGCGCATGTGACTATCATGCCTTGAAATGCAACCAAAAGAACACCTTAAATGAGGAATCACAAAGCAGAGTGGCCCTGAGTCTGAGGAACGGTTTGCAGTTCCAGAGCATCATGGCCAGATGATGTGAGACACACTGAGATGTGTCTGCGATCTCCTGGGTATGTCATCTCCATAGCTCTTGGTGGGCTGACCTTCCAGTGCCAGCCTCCCTTCCCCACTGAACCAAAGCAGAGACTAGGGTTCCCCAGAGCTGGGTAGGCAGAAGCCCCGGGGAAGAGCTGAGTCACACCATCTCTGGTTGAGATGCCTGCCTGGGTGCTATTTTTTCTTTTCATCATTGCTGATCTTTTTGGAGACTCATCATCCCACATTAGTTTTAATTAGTTGATGCAGCTCCACACCCCTCTCCCTACTGCTTCTCCTGATCTAAATGTGTCATGAGAATGAGAGCAATTTACTACTCTCCATGGGCTGAGAGGAGGCATGGATAAATTTGGGAAGCTCATTATAACTCACAGCTGTCAGTCCTCAAAGGAAAAAAAAATAAAATAAATATAAAACTCAAACCAGCAAGGACTTTGGCTTCATTATTCTATGTTATGTAAAACAGATCATTAATAAATGAGCAATTATATTTCCACTTCTGTAAAGTTGAGATCTTAACAGCATTGCTTTCACCGTGTCACTTCTCTAGGCAGAAATAACCAAGGCATTTTGCTTAAATGACAAAATCCAAATTCCCTCTCATGGCACCACCATATCCTCGCTTCTCAATATCATCTGGTTCTATCTCTCCTCTCCAGCCTTGCCTCCAGTCAATTGTATTGAGAAGAAGTTGGCATTATAGTACAGCACGTGAGCTTTAGCACAGATTACACGATTGGAATCTTGTCTTTACTGCCAGTACATTCATAACTTTTGGACAAGTAACCAAACCCCAGTGGATTTCAAAGTTCTCATCTCTAAAGTGGGATGAGACATCTACTCATTAGCTTATTGGATAATACTATATTTAATCACCATGACCCTACCTGACATACAGTTAATGTATATAAATGGTAACTATTATTATAACAAAAGCATTCTACTCTGCATTCTCTCTTGTCTTGAGCCTTATCAGGCTTGTTCTTTCTACTACTCATTCTGTATTTGTAATAAATACATATGTGTTTATAAATAGCTACACAGGTTTTATATATATATATATATACATAATTTATACAGTTATAAGGTTGTATATCTAATAAGGTTACATATGTAACTTTATATTGTTAATAATTTCATATTATAATGACATAAAAGTAAAATTAAAAGAAATGATAATATGAATGATAGGAAAATGATACGAAAATCTGACATATGAAAGATATTTTCAAAGAACAGTAAATATAAGTATTTTATAAAAGTGGAAAGTAACTCTTTGGTTTAAATGACTCGCTAAAGGTGACCTGGCTGGTTAGTGACAGAGTCAAGTCAGGACTCTAAACTCCTAGTACGGTAATGTTCATATATCCCAAATTTGATGAGGCAATTAAAGGATGAAGACAGCCTATCTGAGTTCTTTGTAGGCTTATACCTAAATGTATAACTGCTTTAGGTATAAACCAAAAAGCAGTGAACCTGAATAGAGTCCTGATGCAAAGTGAAATGAATTCTTACCCGAAGCAGAGCTTTGGAGTTTTGCTTGTATTTGTCTTATAAATTTTGAACAAATAAAATAAGAGGCTTTGCGAAATTTCTGTTTTCTACTGGCTTTGAGTTAAATTTTGTTTCAACTCGGACTACTTGAAAAGATCTACTAATATATATAGGACAATGTAATTAATTCTGTAGTCTTTAAAGTTTCATTTTCTCTTATGGTATTTTTAAGCCTTCTGGCAAAAATGACACTACTACATAATCCTAGGCTTTTGTTACAAATTAATGTCTTCTGCATCACTTTTCCAATGAATTTTGTATAGTACTTTCATATTTTACTAACAGCTTTCTGACTAGAAGTGAAAGATGAAAGTAAGAATTCACCATTTCAAGATGTTCATTTATTTATCTACATAACAGTTTTTAAAAAGGTAATAATTATTCAATACATTCTATCTCAGTTTGCTGAAGACTATTTATAAAAATGTTTATTTATCTTCAGTGATATGGAACTCAGTGCTATAGTTCTTCTTTGCAATTTAGTTTTCAAACTAGCTAACTTTGTTTGAAGTGTATAGCCATGCTGAGTACTAAGTGCAGAATTCAGTACTAATGATTTGATAATATTCTCATTTGCAAAATACAACACTTTTAAGACATGGATCTGAGCAGACAAATACATGTTCCACGCAGATACCCAGTCATGTTAATGCTAGGTACATGTTGGCAGCTGGGACAAGTCTCCTTGCTGGTTCTTAGGACTTGAATCATGTACTATTAGACACTAAGAACACTTTTCCCTCTTCTTCCCCTTTTTAGCACAGTCCTCTCTGGATAAGATGCTTTAACTATGTGCTTCAGAATAACATGAAAAATGTGCTTTAACTTGTGCTTTAATTTGGGAAGAAAAAAACTCAAGTGACTTTTCTTTTAAAATTACCTTGAGTAGAAGATGTACCTGTGATCAGCACATAAACACTTTATTATGGACAAAAAAAGACATGATGCCAGAATTATTATGTAGATAGTCTGCAATTTCCAGAGTGTCCCAGATAAGAGTCAAGAGCACTGGAGGTATGGGTCTGGCTCTCTATTAACAGACATATTTCCTAAAACATGTGATTAAATCGAACAGAAATAATATCATCCGTTTCTAGCATTCTACTCTCATGAAATGAAAAGAAGTGGGTAGACAGGGATTTGACCTTAACCTATCTATGTTTGACATATGGTTTCCTAGTACAATATTTTCATAGAACAGGGAGCAATTTTGATTAGTTGCTCATGATTCAGAAAAGAGGTTAAAAAATAATGGGGAAAGAAAATCTCAAGATGTCTTATAACCAATATTTTACTTCTCTGCTGAACACCCTGAGGCGTCCTATCTGAACTGAACAAAAGCCAAGGCCTTGAATGCTCAGGTCTCCCAGCTCCTCCAACCTCAGCTTCCCCTTCTCCTGGGTACCAACCTGCTTCAGCTCTCCTGGCCTTGCTTTCTGAAGGACAGCAAGCCAACTCCCACCACAGGACCTCTGTATTTGCTGTTCTTCTACCTGGAGAATTCTTTCCTAAACAGATGCTCTTCCCTCTTCTCTTTATTTATATCCTGCTGATGTGTCACCTTCTCCTCGTATTCCCTACTGCACACATTCCTTCTTTAGTCTCCTGCACAGCGCTTGTCACAACCTTATTTATATGTTGTATATTCTTTAAACTGGTTTGACTAGAAAACAGCTTCCAGAGAACAGAGACTTGGTTTTGTTTACTGCTGTATTTCAATATGTTGCTCAAAATGTTCTTGAGTGAACAAAAGAATGTAGGAGATGAGTGCTACAAAGGCTGGATTTGCAGTTATAATACAAAGTAGCAAATATAATCTCACAGATTTCATAAACTGTGGTACAGCGATACTTAATGTTAGCATGCCAATGGAAGATGATATGAAAGTACAATAAATGTTAATCATTTTAGATGGTGGGGGTGGGTAGGGGTAGGGGTGGGAGAGCCAAAAATTTTAAAAAATAGAAATGATTGGAGTTAGCTATAAATTATCTGGGAAGAAAATGGATATTACATTCAAGACACAAATCACAAAATTAAGAGAGAAGTAAAATATACCAGAAATGGGAGGCTTCATCTACCTGATGAAGTATGGGCCTAAATTTGACTTGCTATAAATTTCACTGCAGAGAGTTTGAGGAAATAGTTAGAATAACTATTACTCTCTAGCTGATTTTCACTTGCAGTATGGAGGTGGTCAATGAATTAGAAATGATAGGGAAGAGTGATGTCATCTGAACATTGAAGACAATGAGAAAGGAGAAAACTAAGAATAGTTCGAACACATACTATAGACTTTTATAATGAGTAGCAATAGCAATAATGGTAATTATACCTGTCACTCATTGAGTATCCATCATAGAGCCAGCACTGTACAAAGCCACGTACATTTATAACTTCAAGATTCACAATCCCTCCTTTTAGCTCCTACTTTTAAAACACTAAGTAAAAACCCCTTTAAAGAACTGAAGTACAGTTGCTTTACAATGTTTCAAGTAGACAAAAAATTGATTCAGTTGGATATATATTTCAGATTGTTCCCATTATAGGTTGTTACAAGATACTGAATATAGCTCCCTGTGCTATACAGTATATCCTGCTATTTACCTATTTTATATATAGTAGAGTGTACCTGCTAATCTCAAACTCCTAATTTATGCCTCTCCACTCCTTTCCTCTTTGGTAGACATAGATTTGTGTTCTATGTCTGTGAGTCTATTTATCTTTTGTAGATAAGTTCATTTGTATCATTTTTTAGATTTCACAGATCAGTGATATCGTATGATATTTGTCCTTGTCTGACTTACTTCACTTAATATGATAATCTCTAGGTCCAACTATGTTGCTGCAAATGGCATTATTTTATTCCTTTTTATGAATGGGTAATAGTTCATTGTATCAATACATATATACTACATATTCTTTACACATTCATCTGTTTATGGACACTTCCATGCCTAGGCTATTGTAAACAGTGCTGCTATGAACACTGGGATGTATGTATCTTTGCAAATTAGTGTTTTCATTTTTTTCTGGATATAAGCCCAGGAGTGGAACTGCTAGATCATATGGCAACTCTATTTTTAGCCTTTTAAGGAACCTCCACACTGTTCTCCATAGTGGCTGTGCCAATTCATATTTCCACCAACAGTGTAGGAGGGTCCCCTTTTCTCCACACCCTCTTAGTAATTACTTTTTGTGGGTTTTTGATGAAAACACAAAAAAAGAAAAATGCCTTTAGGAAGAACTTTTATAACACAGTCAGATAAGGGAATTTACACCAGAAAAGACTCCAGTCAGGGTGGCCATGGTACCCGATTGAGGAGGCATGGAAACCCCTGGACCTGGGCTGTCCAAGATCCCTTTGGCTGCATATCTTGACCCCAAGACTGATCTTGCTGTCCTTTCTACATTGCCTCTGGTTACTTCTCTTTCTCAGCTACTCCTTCAGGAGGTTTCCATACCATCCTTGAGGCCTACTGTCTCAAGGATCATGCTCTATCATCAATTATTTACTCTGTGTCATATCAGTGGAAAAGAATCTGCCTGCCAATGCAGAAGATATGGGTTTGATCCCTGGGTCGAAAAGAACCCCTGGAGAAGGAAACGGCAACCCACTTTAATATTCTTGCCTGGGGAATCCCATGAACAGAGGAGCCTGATGGGCTACAGTCCATGGGGTCATAAAGAGTTGGACATGACTTTTGTTGCTGACTTAACCAGCAACTAAAACAACAAGGACACATATTTCTGACTTCTCTCCTGGTTTCTTCCCCTTTACTTAGAAACACCTGAGTTCCTTCCATGGTGAAAAACTCTTTGCTTGACTCTGTAATCTTCTCATGCTACTCACATGTTTTTCTTCTGTCAGGCTACCTGCAAGAGTGATCGACCCCGGGGGCCTTCTCTCCCTCTGCTCTCTGTCGGTCTCAACTCACAGTATCAGGAACGTCTTCGTCCCCAGCCACTTTGTACTCCCTTTCTATGGACAGAAAGCACCGGTCACTTCCTAACTATCAAGCCCTGCAGGCATTCTTCAGCCCCTCTTGCCTCAGCTTCCACTGAGTCTATCCCCTCTTTTCGGTTTCTGTCTTAGCTCACTTGGGATGCTGCAACAGAATACCAAAATCTGACTAATTTATCCAACAGCGCTTTATCTCTCACAGTTTGGGAGGCTGGCAAGTCATTGGAAGACTCAAGTGCCTGGCAGATTCGGTGTCTTGCGAGGGATAGATCTGATCGCCTCCTCGCATCTTCCTGCTGCTTCCTCACACAACAGTAGCCGCAAGTGGACTCTCTGACACCTCTTTTATAAAGACACTAATTCCATTCAGGAGGCCCCCACCTCCCAACAGCTCCACCTCCAAATACCATCACATCAAGGATTAGGTTTTAACTTATGAACTCTGGGCCAGAGGCGGGGGACCCAAACATTCAGTCTGTAGTCATTCTCCACTTACTCTTCTGGATATAACTTCTCAGTCTTCTCTGTGGTCCTTTTTCCTTTGATTGTTCCTTAAATGGATGCATTTCCCCCAGCTTCGCCATTGCCTCTCTACCAGCATTAATTTTCATTTTACCAATGCCAGGGCTTCCCAGGTGACTCAGCAGTAAAGATCCACTTGCCAATGCAGGAGACACAGGTTCTGTTCCTGGATGGGGAAGATCCCCTGGAGACGGACAGGACAACCCACTCCAGTATTCTTGCCTGGAAAATCCCATGGGCAGAGGAGACTAGTGTGCTGCAGTCCGCTGGATCACAAAAGAGTTGGACATGACCTAACGACTCAACAGCAACAACATGATGATAACTCCAGAGTATTGACTCTAATCTGGGTCTCTCAGCTGAACCCTTCAGAAATGCATCCAGAGCAGCTTCCTGGGTGAGTCTGCTTAGGTCTTTCAGAAGACACTCACATTCAACCTGTCTAAAATGAATCCACTGTCTTCTCACTGAAACCTGTTCTACAGAGATATTCAGTCTTGGATGTTGGCATCACCGTCTATCCAGTCACATAAACCAGAAAGTTCAAAATCATCCTAGATTCCTCTTTATACCCATAGCTTCCTACTTTTTAAAAAACATTTTATTCTTCATTTATCTTTGGCTGCACTGGGTCTTAGTTGTGGCACAAGAGATCTTTCCTGGCCACACGTGGGCTTCTCTCTAGCTGTGGTGCACGGGCTTAGCTGCCCTGAGGCATGTGCGATGTTAGTTCCCTGATCAGGGATCAAACCCTTGTCCCCCTCATTGGAAGGCAGATTCTTAACCACCGGGCCGTCAGGAAGGTCCCCTCAATCACTTCCTTCTCGATATCAAGTCTTAAATATTTAATTAAATTTCACCCTTTCTACCACTGCTGTTGCTGCCTCTGTCTTGCCTTAGTTTCTTGTCTGGACCATGTTAATGACATTTTAGTTGGTCTTTCTGCCTTCAACATTTCTCTCTCCAGTGCTAGCTTCAGAGTGATGTCCAGATGAAAAAAACATAATAGTAACACCACATAGAAGCAAATCTTTTCCTTACAAAACATGCTTTTGAGTGTCTGTACACAATGAAGTTTGAACTACTTCTTTGTAGTGTATGAGATGTCTCCCTTCCAAACTCTTTAGTCTCTCTTGATATCTGCCTTCAGCTCTAGTAGTTTTCCAAACATTCCAAGGTAAAACATGGCTCTGCTCCTTGGACCCCATTATTCCTATGTATAGAATGCCCTCTCTAAACCTATGTGCCAGATAAACTATTTGTCTTTTAAAACATACACCAGAATCACTGTCTCTTGAACTATACCCAGAGTTACTCACTTGGCAGCCTCTAACCTTTGCAAATAGTTTTTATTTTCCACTACCATATGTTTTTATAATAGGTTTATTTCAGTATCTGTAACATCTAGTAAACTATGATACTATTTAGGGCAGAGGCTACATATTTATCAATTCTGTGTCTGTGGATCCTAGAAATTGGAATATTCAATAAATATTTCCCAACTGAATAGAAGAATGAATATTCTATTTAGTCCACTTTAATCTCCTTCTCTGAGGTTTACCATCATACTTAAGGAAACCTCTTTCACGGTTTCCTTAAGCATTGCCTATGATATATCTCTCTGAACAATGGAAAATCTGTACAAGGTTTTGTGCTGTAGGCAATGTTTTCAAAAATTATTTGATAACAAGCCAAAGTTAGAAAATTTACATCATAAGGCATTACAAATATACATATACACAAATGAATAACAATTTTATAGATACTTATTTAGCATGATAAACTCTGATATGCTCTTTCTTATTCTAGGGTTTTGTATTAAACTTTAAAAATACTGTATTGATAACAATAAACTGCTTTCATGTCTTCTGGATTGTGATACATATTTTGAAAAACACTGCTGTATATGCAGTATCTTAGAAAAAAAATCTTACTTAAGGAATTCAAATCTCTGAATTAGTTAACTATTTCTCTTACCTTAACTGTAAATTTAACAATAAATGTTATCAGAAGACTTGTATCATTTATACATACTTTAGAAATGTAGATAAATGGAAAAATCATAGAATATTTAAAAAGAAATATCATGCTACATCTCTGAAATTCACACATTGATGCAAACTATAAAAAATCAGTGAGGTCCTGGCTTTAATGACTATACAAAAACACTTTGTTTGCAAGCTATTATGTTAAATATGTCAATCATCTCCTTTTGAAATATCTCACATTTTATTTAGTTGAATAAACATTTCATTCACAGACATTTTCAAGGTAAGTTTGAGCATAGTCCAGATCTAAGTGTCAAGGACCTAAATTTAGGAGAGTTCAAATTCATGAAGGTTTTCGTCATTCCTGTTTAAAGCTGGAATGTTCTCAACTACCTATGTCCATTTCCTGTGTTTTTAGCCACTTGTTGTTTAGTCACTAAGTCATGTTTTCTGGGACCCCATGGACTATAGCCCGCCAGGCTTCTCTGTCCATGGGATTCTCCAGGCAAGAATACTGGAGTGGGTTGCAATTTCCATCTCCAAGGGATCTTCCTGACCCAGGGATCGAACCCATTTCTCTTGCATTGCAGGCAGATTCTTTACCATGAAGCCACCTGGGAAGTCCTTTTAGGCAATACCACTCTACAAACGTCCTAAGGGCATAAATTCTGTTTTCTGTGATGTATCCACAATCACGGCAACGGGTAAATGAAATCGGGTAGGAGCTCTGCAGTAGAGCTGCCCTTGAGCACGTGTTTCTGCATGTTAGGCAATATGCTAGGTGATTTTTATACCATTCATAATTCTCACAGCAATCCTGAAGGTCAGTATTACCCCTGGTTTACAAAGATGACCTAAGTAACGTGATTCCAAACATAGTTAGGAAATAAAGGAATCTGTCAAAATCAGAGGAAAGCCTACAGTTTACAATGTATTTACTATCTGCCAGGCACTGTTGCTTTTCATTGAGTATTTTACTTAATTTGGAAAACATTCTTATGAGAAAAAGGTACTATTTTTATGCTCACTTTTCAGATTAGGAGACTAAAGCAAAGAAAGGTTAAGTAATTAGTGCAGGGCACACAGTTCCTAAGTAGCAGAGCTGCGATAGAACCCAGATTTCTCCCAAAGTTGAGGCTATTCCCATGGGATTCTCTGCCTTTAAATAAACGCAGTGAATAGTCAAAAACTGATACACTGCTGGATTTAGAGTTTAGGGTTTTTCTGGCCAATAATTTCCCATTTCGTTAATTCTTCATCAGAGCACGCAATTAAATTCTGGCTTAATTTACAGTCTATGAAAATGTCACCGTATTATAATTTAAAATGAATTTGAAGAATATAAGTACTTTTCAAAGATACCATGAGTGAGAGTTTTCTGGCGTGCTGCAGTGTATGATCAAAGAATTCAGAAGGATGCCTTTTATCTGAGAATATCAAAGGCCACTAACTAAAAAAAGATACAGAGCTCCTATTACACTGAGAAGAAAAAGCTGAGTCCATTGAAACATAAGACAAGAATGTTGGCATACAGGTAATTCACAGATATTATTACCTTTGCTACTTGGAATTGGACCAATCTGGATTCTTTCCAAGAGCTATTCTTTTAAAAGTGTAATACACTCAATTCATTTGTTACAATTGCCGCATTTTTCCCCTCACTACTCTCCCACATTTTATGTAGACCCTACATAAACACACATATACCCACACAAAGCAGTTTATGGCTTCAGATCACATATCCACATATTATGCTGTTTGTCAAGTGATTAGTAAAAGTCAATGCCATTAAATAGCTAGTGTTTATCCATTTAAAAACTGTAAGATTAAAATTGAATGAATTTTCTGTTCAAGTTGTGACAGGCCTCCAGTCACTGTGAGGGCAGAGGGATATTTTCAAAATCTAGTCAATTAAACAACTTGGTGTCTTCTACTATTTTACTAAGGTCTATGTTTCTGTCTGAAATAAACCCAAGCAAGTAATTTCACTGCTTTGGGGCATATTGCAGACAATAATAATCCCTTCTTAAAATGTTTATCTCAACCCCCTCATCCACAATATAAATGAAAGAGCAACTTTTTCCCTAGGATGCATCATAGGCAGTATTATTACTGAGTTAAATTTCATCATGATATTAAAAAAAAAAAGCAGGTCTTAAAGAGTTTTTAAGATTTAATTGGAAAAAATATCCCCTTTGAGCTATATATGACAAAAATAAAGGCTAGGAAGAAAGAATATGTTTCCTGAATTATCTAACTCCACAAATTAAATGCATATTTTTAAAATAACTATATCAAAGTAAGTATTCCCACATACAATTTGACTTAGTTGGCATGGGTTTCCATAACAAATACCATAGACTGAGTGGCTTAAACAGAACATTTATTTCTCACAGTTTCAGTGGCTGGAAGATCATAGTACCAGTTAATGTCTTTCCTTCTTATAGAGTCACTAATCTCATCACAAGGGTCTCATCCTCATTACCTCCTCTAACCCTAATTATTCTCAAAAGGTACCATCTCCAAATACTGGGTTGGCCAAAAAGTTTCCATATCATCATATGGAAAACCCTAAACGGACTTATTTGCAAATCCCCAAACACCATCTTGGGCATTAGGACTTCAATGTATAAATTAGGGGAAGGGAATATGGGACATAAACATTCATTCTACAACATAATTTGTAACACTATGTTTCTCAATATGATTTTTTTCATGTAGAATTATTTCTAAATATTTAACTCATCCTGGTTAGTTGTTGTTTAGTCACTATATCTGATTTTTTGCAATCCCATGGACTGCAGCACACCAGGATTCTCTGTCTTTCAGTATTTCCCAGAGTTAGCTCAAATAATAGACATCTTGGTTAGGCTGTCTATTAATTTACTAAATGTCTTGATTATGAAAGCTAATTTATCTTTCTAAGCACAAGAATTTCTGATATCATGGAAAAAATTACCATAAGTTATTTTTTATAATTACAAATAATGGATTTCTTAAAAATATTAGTCTCTTGATAACCTGTTCATACAGCAGAATTAGTCATTTAGTTATGTTGACTGAATTCCCAATCAAATTAGCACACACATTTTAAAGATAACATGTATTCTTCAATATTCGTAAATCAATCAATGTAATACACCACATTAACAAATTGAAAAATAAAAATCACATGATTATCTCAATAGATGCAGAGAAAGCCTTTGACAAAATTCAACATCCATTTATGATAAAAACCCTCCAAAAAGTAGGAATAGAAGGAACATACCTCAACATAATAAAAGCTATATACGACAAACCCACAGCAAACATTATCCTCAATGGTGAAAAGCTGGAAGCATTCCCCCTGAAATCAGGAACAAGACAAGGGTGCCCACTCTCACCACTACTTTTCAACATAGTTTTGGAAGTCTTGGCCACAGCAATCAGAGCAGATAAAGAAATCAAGGGAATCCAGATTGGAAAAGAAGAAGTAAAACTCTCTGTGTTTGCAGATGACATGATCCTCTATATTGAAAACCCTAAAGACTCTACGAGAAAATTACTAGAGCTAATCAGTGAATATAGCAAACCTTCAGGATACAAAATCAACACACAGAAATCCCTGGCATTCCTATACACTAACAGTGAGAAATCAGAAAGAGAAATTAAGGAAACAATTCCATTCACCATTGAAACAAAAAGAATAAAATACTTAGGAGTATTTCTACCTAAAGAATCAAAAGACTTGTATACAGAAAACTATAAAACACTGATGAAAGAAATCAAGGAGGACACAAACAGATGGAGAAATGTGCCGTGTTCGTGGATTGGAAGAATCAACATAGTGAAAATGAGTATACTACCCAAAGCAATCTATAGATTCAATGCAATTCCTATCAAGCTACCAGAGGTCTTTTTCAAAGAATTAGAACAAATAATTTCTCAATTTGTATGGAAATACAAAAAACCTCGTATAGCCAAAGCAATCTTGAGAAAGAAGAATGGAACGGGCGGAATCAACCTCCCGGACTTTAGGCTATACTACAAATCCACAGTCATTAAGACAGTATGGTACTGGCACAAAGACAGAAACATAGATCAATGGAACAGAATAGAAAGCCCAGAGATAAATCCACGCATCTATGGACACCTTATCTTTGACAAAGGAGGCAAGAATATACAATGGAGAAAAGACAACCTTTTTAACAAGTGGTGCTGGGAAAACTGGACAGCCACTTGTAAAAGAATGAAACTAGATCACTTTCTAACACCATACACAAAGATAAACTCAAAATGGATCAAAGATCTAAGCATAAGACCAGAAACTATAAAACTCCTAGAGGATAACATAGGCAAAACACTCTCTGCCATAACCCAAAGCGGGATACTCCATGACCCACCTCCCAGAATATTGGAAATAAAAACACGAATAAACAAATGGGACCTAATTAAAATTAAAAGCTTTTGCACAACAAAGGAAACTATAAGCAAGGTGAAAAGACAGCCTTCAGAATGGGAGAAAATAATAGCCAATGAAGCAACAGACAAACCATTAATCTCAAAAATATACAAACAACTCCTGCAGCTCCATTCTAGAAAAATAAACAACCCAATTAAAAAGTGGGCCAAAGAACTTAACAGACATTTCTCCAAAGAAGATATAAAAATGGCTAACAAACACATGAAAAGATGTTCAACATCACTCATTATCAGAGAAATGCAAATCAAAACTACAATGAGGTACCACTTTACACCAGTCAGAATGGCTGCCATCCAAAAGTCTACAAGCAATAAATGCTGGAGAGGATGTGGAGAAAAGGGAACCCTCTTACACTGTTGGTGGGAATGCAAACTAGTACAACCACTATGGAAAACAGTGTGGAGGTTCCTTAAAAAGCTGCAAATAGACCTGCCATATGACCCAGCAATCCCACTGCTGGGCATATACACCGAGGAAACCAGAATTGAAAGAGCCACGTGTACCCCAATGTTCATCGCTGCATTGTTTACAATAGCCAGGACATGGAAGCAACCTAGATGCCCATCAACTGACGAATGGATAAGAAAGCTGTGGTACATATACACAATGGAATATTACTCAGCATTAAAAAAAAATTCATTTGAAGCAATTCTACTCAGATGGACGGAACTGGAGCCCATTATCCAGAGTGAAGTAAGCCAGAAGCAAAAACAATAATATAGTATATTAATGCATATATATGGAATTTAGAAAGACGGTAACGAGAACCCAACATACGAGACAGCAAAAGGAACGCAGATGTATAGAATAGACTCGTGGACTTTGTGGATGAGTGTAAGGGTGGGATGATATGGGAGAAGGGCATTGAAGCATGTTAATTTTCATATGTCTAGTCAATCGCCAGCCCAGGACTGATGCTCGGGGCTGGTGCAGCGAGATTTCCCGGGGGGGGGGGGGGGAAGAGGGAGGGGGGTTCCGGAGGGGAAGCATATGTAAACCCATGGTGATATCATGACAATGTATGGCAAAAACAATTAAAAAAAATAATAAATTAAAAAATTAAAAAAAAATAAAAATAAAAAAATAAAGATAACATGTAAACTGCTTGGATCTTGATGGCACTTTATATGGTCCCAAGAGCCTAGTGCCTGGGCCTGTCTATTATCTCAGATGGTAAGAGTATCCATCATCAGACCTAAGAAAGGATGAGGAGGAAAAGTCTCTATGACAGGCCAGGGTGGAAGATTCTCCCAAAGGTGTCACTATAACTATTTAAACTTTGTATATTTCATTGTTAACAGCTGTAATAAAGCTGGTGACTCTCTCAGGATATCAAATTCCAAATTAGAAAAAAACACTTTTTTAAGCACAATAGCATTAGACTTCTAAAAAGAAGAAAACCTATCAAAGTAATGGTTCTAATTTTATTTTGCTAATACAATGCATTACAGATAAAGATACATTTTCAAAAGGTCTCTTGTTGAGGTTTCCGATTTTTAACAGGGATGGAAAAGTGGATTTTCAGAAATTGGCATTTCAAAAATATTTCTATTGAGAATGCTGTAATTTTATATCTTTGCAACTATGAGCACATATTAGAGAAATTGCTAAATTATAAATAAACTATTTAAGGTGAAAAATAGATGAACTTGAATTAGGAATAGGAAGGCATGACAACCCACTCTAGTATTCTTGCCTGGAGAATCCTCAGGGAAAGAGGAGCCTGGAGGGGCTGTAGTCCATGGGGTTGCAAAGAGTCAGACACTACTGAGCGAGTAAGCACACATATGGAACAGGACTAAGCAGATGTAAAAATGCAAGTAAATACTTGGAAAATACATATAGTACATAAATGAGATTTATTAGTGGAGGTCTTTATGGGGCTTTATGAGAAATAGATAATAATTGAGAATTATCAGCACAATTGTTTAGACGTAAATAACATTTATAATGCTCTTAGTAGCATGAAAAAATACCAAGAGTTATCATTAAAAATTGCTAATTCAGACTAACATCATATTCTTATGTAGTAGGTGCTTGGATGAAGACATTTTATAATATCACAAACTGTTATAAGGCCATCTACTTATCATTTAAAGTTAGAAAGCAGCAATTGCTAATGCAGATTATGTAGCAGAAAATAAAGCGCATTGATTTTGTTTGAAAAACAGGTTTCTCAAGCACATAGTAAGTGTCTGTGTACTTTTTTCTCTTAATCAATTAACAGATATTTAAGGTACGTGACCATGGGCAAGCACAGTGTTACACATTGTGGAGAGAGACAAAGAGAAATTAATACAGTCTTTTCCTTGCAAGAAATAAACAAAGTTTAGAAGGGAACACAGACAATAGGCCACAGAAGTTTTGATGCAAAGTAAATCTAAGTGCGCTACTGTCATCAAAAGGGAGAGTGTGAAGGCAGAAGACTGCATGTTTCTGTGGATAAGAGGAAATGTCCCACAGGAATGGCATTTAAGATGAGACCTAAAGGGAAAATAAGACTTGTAGAGGTTAAGGGGGGTGTTTAACAAACTCGATGAAATATCAAGTATCCAGTAAAAGCTAGGGCATAGAGAGTAAAGTGGAAAGGGCTCAGAGGGGCTGGAGAAGAAAGAAGTCCTGTGGGGCCATAAGAAATCTGGATTCTCTCCAAAGGGTAAAGGGAAGCTATTGAAGGATCTGTGTAGGAGCGGAGACTGACGAGTGTGTGCAGAACTCTGCGTGGGTCTGAATGAGGCAGGCGTGACATGAAAGAAAGAACTCTGGCTTCTTCTCAACATGGAATCTAAACAAAGCGTGATATTGTACCAAATAAAGGAGCATCCCCCATAAGTTCAACTATGAGCAAGAAATAAAGACTGTTTTTCTTTCATTCTTTTTAATAACTTTCATGTCAACAGTACACATACAGCAAAAGATTTCTGAAGATATCCTACATTAGTGGCAGAAAAGACTTGTACCTTGGGCACACGGAATATAAAATTCTAGTCATTACCCCACATTTGTTTGTTTAGCTGCTAAAAGATCTCTTGAACAAAGAGGTCAACAGAGAAGGTGTCAAACATCAACAGAGAGAGATCTTGTCGGAGCTTAATTAGGGCTTCCAATTAGAAAACCAAACTAAGGATCCTATTAGCACTCAACTAGGCATTCTCCTTGATTTGGAAGAGCCAAGCATCACCCACATCTAACTGAGCTAACAAAAAGGATTTTTTACCTTTATGATGACCTCCTGATGGGCCTAAGTCCACAAAGCCAAGCAGCGTGAGAGTCTCAGAAGCACAGGGCACACTTCCTGCAGTTCTCCAAGCCACCACTACAACTCCCTGTTTTTAAAAATCCTGCAACAGTTTGGACAAAAGGCCTTGTCTGCTGCTTTTGGTACAAATTAGTACATAAAGACCACGGCTACTACTTTTAAGACAAAAAACTGGGTTGCCTGCCTCCCAGTTTTGGAAGACACAGTTCTTTTCACCTCTATTTTGAGGCCAGAGTACTTTACAAAGTGTAAATAGTCCTTTCCTACTAGTTAGTAAGGAAAGGTTCACATTACTGAAACACGGTAGTCCTATATGAACTTCAGCAACCCTAGCAATAAGTACATTTAAAAGAAAAATTTCAATTCAAATATACCGAGTAACATAAATCTGACCAGAAAACTTACAAACAGGATCAAAACTTAAATGAGTCCCAACAATCAAGCAACACGTGTGGCTTATAATGCACAGGAATTTGGAAACGGTTCTTTTCCCAGGCTGGTGAAATGCTGGGAAAGATACTCTAAAGCTACACTATGGGACAATAAAAGTATTTCCTACACATCTAAAAATCATATGGCCTAGTAGTAATTTTGAAACTCCAACATCTTATCATAGAAACATAGAGTGACTACATCTTAGAAATCGCTGGTTAGATTTCTGGGAATTGATGTCCCAGAGTTACCTGGTCATCATGGGTCCAACTCTGGTTTTCCTCAAGAGATCTCAACAAGAATCTCAAGAGATTTCAGCAAGAGATTCTCCAATTGCTTGAGTGCTCCAATTTTACGATTTTTAAATGCACATTACATTTGTTCCTCTTGGCAATGAGTTTAGCAAACATAAATCTGTTCCAAAAGTTTTCATTCCCAGGAGAAATGTGTTAATATTTAAATTGACTTACTATATTAAAATGAGCACAAACAAAACAAAAAACATCTCCCTAACTTTAAGGCAGAAAACTAACTCTCATTCTCTTCCACTGAATGTCTAATATCAAACAGTTGATGAATGGAAAAGATAATAAAAGAGTGGATGAATGAATGAGCAGATTCACACAGAGCACCCTCCCCAGGCCCTTTGCTTGAAGAGCTCAGGCAGGCATTTCTTCCTGTGTCTTAGGCCTCACACTGGCTTTGCGTTTGTGTGCTAAGTCGCTTCAGTTGTGTCTGAATCTTTGAGACCCTTTGGACTGTAACCCTCCAGGCTCCTCTGTCTATGGGATTCTCCAGGCAAGAATACTGGAGTGGGTTGCCAAGTCCTCCTCCAGGGGAGCTTCCTGACTCAGACAGAGATCGAACCTGAGTCTCCTGTGTCTCCTGCACTGTAGGGGAATCCTTTACTGCTGAGCCACCAGAGAAGCACCAGACTGGCTTTAAGAGGGATAAAAAGGTCCTTCCTGCTCTTGCTGCCTCCTCTACTCTCCTTTCTCAAGGGAGAGAAAGGCATTCTGAGATCAGGGAGGTAGCAATGGATCAGAGAGCAGATAGCCTTTACACGCCAATCTCTGTGTGGCTGGGAGAGTCTCCTTCTCCTGGGAACAGACTCATTTGGCCCCAGGCTTCCAAGAGAAGGGATAATTACATGACTAATATAAGGAATTGTTAAGCTTAAATGATTCCTTTGTTGTAAGTTCCTACTTTGGGAAACAGAGAATCACCTCAGTGTGCTAAATGCCTCATTATTACTTAAAGGTATATTCGGTGAATTTTTGTCCTAACTGGAAATAGATTTTGTTCTCAAACAGGAGATACCTTTTCACTCAAAATAAAGTAAATGCTGAAAGAAAAAAATACCAGATTCATCAGATAATAGCTATAATAATATTCATACTGTTATTAATACTAATGGCAACAGCTAATATTTACCAAGCTCTTATGTGATGGGCACTGTTCTTATCCTCACAATTACACCACAAGGTACACAGGTACCACTATTATACTCCTTTAGAGACATGGAAACTAGCCCCCATATCAAACAGCAAGGAGTCAGAATGAGATTTTGTACTCAGACAATCTGCTTCCAGTACCTTGTCTTATGAATGTTATGAAGCCTACTTCACTAAAACAAGTAGAACTATCAAAATCAGCAATTATGGAATGGTCCCAACCATGGAATATTGAATGGTTCTTTTCAGTGTGTGGTCAACCCTCAGTCATAGTTCAATTAACTTTTTGCATCAACAGACATTAATAATTGATGTAATGACCTTCACTTATGTCACAGACTTCTTCCACATTTTAGCGAGTGTGGCCTTTTCTACCACACAGGTCCTAAGATGGCCCGAACACAGACACAGTAGAGATTAGAGAGAGGGAATCAGATTGGAAAGCTATGTTTAAAGAAAATTTATAATTCATAAAAAAGAAGAGGCAGTAAAATGTATACGCCAAAGCCAAAAAAAAAAAAAAAAAAAACCAATTTGGCTAGATTTGCAGGTTTATGAAGGAAAAATAGGAGACAGGTGGGTATGGGCCAAACGGTGGGCGGCCTGGAACAGGCATCTCTACTAAGGCCTTTGAGTTGATTTCTAAAACTAATATTAGGTGAGTCACTTCAGGTTTTTAAACAGGAGATGAAGAAGGCAAAATGGCATTTCAGAAAAATTAATCTAGCAAATTAAAAACAAAATGAATTGGAAGAGAAAGAGATGGACTGCAGGCAAAATACCCAGGAAATACCACAGCCCCTTAGCAATCAGAGATTGAACATTCATAATTTCAACTTGTCCCAAGTGATCTCCAAATGTTCTCATTTCTAATTTTTCTAGGGCACAGAGTTATGAGGCCAAATTTTGAAAGCAAGTGTTAGCTAGCAAGCACTAGCTAACAAGAACTTTCTGCTTCTCAGTGGGGTTTTATCTCTCCCCTACGCTGCAGCAGGGTCCCATACTCAGTCTGTTTCACTAAGTGGAGATGGATGTTCCTTTATGCAGAATGCTCCCAGGTAAACTTCAGCTACAGTGGCTTCCTTGATGGCTCAGATAGTAAGGAGTCTGCCTGCAATGCAGGAGACATAAGAGACGCAAGTTTGATCCCTGGGTCAGGAAGATCCCCTGGAGGAGGGCACAGCAACCCACTCCAGAATTCTTGCCTGGAGAATCCCATGGACAGAGAAGCCTGGTGGGCTAAGGGCAGTAGGGTGGCAAAACGTAGGACACGACTGAAGCGACTTAGCATGCACGCAAATCCACCATTACAGCAATGAGACTGGTGATGGAATTGTAAAGTCTGACACATTCATCCCTTGGGAATGTCCAGGGCATTTTGTACTTGCCACATTCTAGGTGTCCTGTCAGGAGGAAGGCAACAGAAGTAAAGAAGAAAAGGGAAACAAGAAGACATCAGAAAGGAATGGCAGGACATACTTGGCTGACTAGCGACGGCAGATAAGAGCAAAGAAATCCAGATGGGCTGTCAAGTTTTCAAGTCTAGGAGGCAGGGGGCATGTTAGCGCCTAGAATAAGAATAAAACCTGGAGGGTACGGAGCACCTAAGCAAACGTGACAGGTATCTGTGCACACTAAACAAGGATTTTAGGGGCTGATTTAAGTGAACTCTTGTCTGGAGGAAGGGAAGCAAATTGGGTAACTTTAGGGTTCTCTGAAATACATCCTACAGGATGTGGAATTTATCTACCACTCTTTTCTTCTGCTCTTTTAACAATGCAGATTTGGGGCACTCTAATTTCTTGATTTTCCAAATCAAAATTGTACAGTTTTGTCTCTTCTTTCAGAAAACACTGTCTAAATCTTGAACTGTGCCTGATGGGACCAAACTCCCAGTTTTCTTGACTAGTTTCCAGACAGCTCTATTTTCGGTCAGTATCTGAGAGGGACAAGTGATTAACTTTTGTGCCTCTAAATAATGATACTGATATCCATCATAATGGAGAGAGAAAAGCCAGGGGTGAAATACCTTCCCTGTGTTAATTTTTCACCTTTGTTTTCCAGGAAAAACTTCAGGGTGACAAACAGCCTATGGAATAATTAAACTTAGATATAAACAAAGAAGGTAAAAAAAAAAAAAACAAAAACGGTAATTGCTGAGAATTCAAACCAAGAGAATTAGTCACAGTGACAAAGAATCTTTATCCCCCAGCCCCCTGGCCAGCTCCTGGTGGATCACTGGCCTCATCTGTATTTCCTAGGGGAAGCAGCAGCAGCTCCAGGGAAGATCAGCCGAGAACAGAGAGTGTGCTATTATGTGCAAATATTTATTTCAGATGGATCACAAATAGGAGCCCAGTAGGAGAGAAAGGGGGGAACATTCTGCAGCAGGTTTACAAAGCAAAACTTAAGATGACAGAAATTTTTTTTCAGTTTTAAGATTTTGCTGGAGGTTCAGACACAAAATGGATATTGAGATCAACTGTGCTTTAAAGTGGGGGGCTCTACTTTTCCTATCAACATTTGGGGCTTTGGAGCCTCGGCACAATGGGATCATTAAACAAGATGCCAGAGGACAAACTGTGACAGTAGTTATGATTTCCCAGAGCAAGTGCTCAATAAATAATGCTGAAGTGAACCAGGCAAGTGTAATGCTAAACAACTAAACACCCAAATCTACCTGCCCCATGAATACACTGCAGTTTACCAAGCACAGTAAAAGCTTTGTTATTCTAATGTTTGATGCACCTGAGAATGTAAGTTTGTTAAAGCCTTTTAATCAGCTAAAAGTTAATTCACAGCTCAGTAATATTTGCTAAGTAATTTTTACCAGTATTGTCCATTTCTTTTCATCTTCACACTGCCCATGATACTTCGTTTTATGAATGGAGAAAAATAAAGTGCAAAAATGGTTAAGAAATTTAAACCAGGACAGTCTTATCTGGTTTAGTTTACTCTAAGGATTGGCTCAGTTAATCCTCACAATTGCTTAAAGAAGGTACTATTATTATCTCCCTATGCTGATGAGGAAACTCAGGCTCAGAGTTTCAGGTAACTGGTCCACATTGATAAGGCCAACAAGCCCAAGAGTCACCAAAGTCTGGACCAATCCTAGCTGGCCTCACGGTCCACAGAGAGTCCACGAGGAGGGGAACGGTGGAACTAGAGAACAGGCATCCAGATTTGGAAGTCTTTGTGACTCAAATGGTCAAGAATCTGCTTGCAATGAGGGAGACCCAGGCTCAATCCCTGGGTTGGGAAGATCCCCTGGAGAAGGGAATGGCTACCCTCTCTAGTACTCTCGCCTGCAGAATTCCATAGACAGAGGAGCCTGGCAGGCTACAGCCCATGGGGTCGCAGAGTCGGGCACGACTGAGTGACAAACACGTCACTTTTTCACTTTCCTCCAGACACCAAGCTGACCTAAGCAGGTACTCCAAGTTTTCCTCCCTCTCCTGCCCACTGACCTGCCTCTCCTGATCTAGGATAAGAACAATGGCCGCCCCAGATTTCATCTGGATTCACGTGGTCTTAGAGGACGAGATCAGGGACTTTACAGTAATCCAGCCCTTCTACTCCCAAAGATTTAGTCTTCTGATAGACTCTGAACCAGTAGTTTTCTTTGTTTGTTTGTTTTCCATCTAGAGGACTGGCTTTCTTTCTAACGTCAATAAAAAGACAGCTTTGTTTAGTAATGGTCAATAATGGTCTAAATGGACACCTGTATTTTTATTGCGTAAAACAGATTCAGGAAACCCCACAATGCCTCTAGACTTAAAATGATCCCTACACTATGCAATACTGTCACTATTGCAAAAAGTCACAGAACAAAATTTAGTCTTACTGCAGGACTGCACAATTCCAGAAATAAATCTTTCAAAAATATACATTTTGGGATGTAGGACTAATTCTAAAATAGGTACCAACCAAGACTGCCTTTTTTCTGCATTGCTCCAGATACCTGAAATATATACATCAAAACCATCTGTACACAGAAATGGGGCCACTGCTAGGGGCAATAATCTTCTAAGAGTTACAAAAATTGTAGCTGTCTATCAAACAGTCTGTCTGGCTCCTACTGAAGACAGCCCAATAGAAAAAAAAAAATGCATGCATGCATCTTTATAAAATAATAAAGATAGACTAAGGTAACAGCTACCCTTGGAAAGTAGCAAAGGAAAAAGACAGAAAGTAGAATAGAAAAGTATGACAACATCATAAAGCAACTATATGCCAATAAAAATTAATTTAAAAAAAGAGAAAAGTATGATTGGTGTATGCCTGCCACATTCTACACTCTATTTGAACTGCTGTGTGCCATTTAATTTAACAGTATGGTAACCATAAACCTACATAGCAACTGCAGTGATTAAGTAGCTTACCAAATTCTGAAGTACCTGCACTTTTGCATGGAAAAGCCCATTGGCAAAGATAAATACTTCTAATTTTTAAAATAAGGTTCGGCTCACTTTAAAATAAGTTAGGCAAATAACTTACTCCTTCTACCTCAAGCTTTCTGACTTTTGAGGTTTTTGTTCCCCTAGTTTTATTGACGTGTAGTTGCCAAATAAAAATTTTCCAGCTTAAGATGTACAACATGATGTTACCCCAAGTCTTACATCTTAAGAAGCAGGGGGATGGACAACATATTATATTTATTCTCTTCAAACTGTAATATGCATTAACTAGGTCAAAAATAGTATCTCCAAATTTCTGTGTAAATAAAATATGGAGAAGTCTAGTCATGTTAAAAGGATGATTACTGATCCTCCTTGCTAGTTTCTATGAAAACAGATTTTTATTGGTTTGCTTAAAATAGGCACATCAACCCTCTCCAGTGGCACACAGCTTTACACGGTGCTGCTGCAGAAAGAGATGGTGGTACACTTCTGATTTTCATAAATCAACAGACATTTCTGTTTTTATATACCCAGAGTGTATTTGTCCTTTAAAACCTTCTTTTAAATCAGAGAAATGAAGATGTTCTTTAGAATGTATGTTAGTGAAAGTTTCTAAATAGATAATAAAGGAACAGGTTTTAGGAATACAGAGAACATAAATTCTGGAAATTTAGATCTGCTACCATCAAGAGTAAATCTAAATCTTTGTCAAAGTTCAAAATAATGACCCCAATTCCAAGGGTTTGTTTTTCTCACTTACAAAAAGAAATCGTAATATTTTTCTTGATTATTTGAATAATCCGCCCAACAGCACCACCACAATGAATGCAGTCACCCATGAGTGTTTTCACCAGGTGCTATGACATGGCATAACATTACATACTTTCTCAGGGCAGACTTTTGGTAGTTAATGAAACTAAAACAGATTGCTTTACTGTTGCTATGGGAACAATTATCAGATGGGAAGGGGATGGTAGCTATCTGCTGCCGTATGGGAAAGGATTCATTAGCTCTAGAACACCTGCATTCCGAAGAATTATTTAAATATAGACATTAGGGAAACATGTTCAATGGCCAATTGGGTTACCCAGCTTTAAAATCTCTTCTAAGAGAGACATGGGGATCCTGTGATACTTGATAAAGAATTCTGACCAGATTCAACTACAGTGGCAAATTTCTGAAGAAACCTGGAAAAGGAACAGATGGAGTTGAGATGTAAGAGAAAACTCATTCGCTCCCCAAAGAACAGGGAAGCTGGTGTCTCATCAGCACACCATAGTAGGAGTTGCTCTGAGACAGGCAAGCTGGTTCCTTCCTCACAGGCACAAGTCTGTACCCGACTTGGCTGGACATGCATTCTGCAGGCAGATTCTGCCTTTACAGTCCACATTTCTTGAAAAAGAAAGAGTGAAATATATCATTGAGCTCAATCAACAATGAAAGTCTATTCCTTTGACACTGAAGAAAATACATAAATGGGAAGTCTAAGAATCTGGTATTTGCAAAGCTGACACAACGGCAGATGAGAATGGCTGTCCCCATAGGAAACGTGGGAGACAGTCTGAGAAAAATACATTAAAGGAGTTTCAGAAGTTTCCCTGTTAAGCAGAGTTAGTTCTTTCCCATAGCTCTACTTCATGAAATGAGGAAAACTTAGAAGTCCACGGACATTGACAAGCATTTCAAAAATTAATTTTAATCACAAACGTCAGTTAGGGATTACCATGTTTTTACATGCAAAGTGTGAAATAATGCTGGTAGAAGAAGTGATACAGAACTGACCATAAGAAATGGACTTCAAATCAACTTATCTACCATGGAAAAAACACAAAACAAAAAACTGGAAGCTAGATGATTTCTCTGCTTTCTATACATTGAAACTAGAGGAAGCTGATAAACTTATGAACTTCTCAGGGCCTGACCATTAAGGTCCTACTTTTTGCTCAGTTATTAGCCATGTGGCCTTGAGCCACATTTAGTCTCAATTCTCTTGCTGACAAAGTGAAGAGACTGAATTTCAGTACTTCTGAGACTGTGTGCAGCCTGTGAGAGAAGCACTGGCTGCGGATCTGTGTGGGTTCTGATATCCCAGGGATCTCAGGTCCACAAGATCCTTGGGCAAGGTGCCCCAGGATTCTGCACGTTACTGGACTCTGGGTAGTTCTGAAGCCAAGTGATCCTTGAAACTCACTTTTATTTATTCAACAAAAATTATCTGAATGCAAACTATAGACCAAGCATGGTGGAAAACATTAGAGCTACAAGTGAGTAAAATCAACAAGATCCTTGTCTTTGTCAAACATCCAGTGTTAGGGATCTAGCTCCCCAACATAATGGTTTCATAAATAAACAGGTTGCTTCAACCTAACAAGGAAAGAAAGATAAATGGGACTTCCCCCCATAACCCTCAAAAATTAATTTCTTAGTTGATCCACTCAAATGAGTAGCATTCCAAAGCATAGATGCATGTGCACAATTATAAGTACAGTTCACAATGCCTTGTTTCTGGGATTAAAATTTCTTGGTAGCAAATCTGATTCATCTCTTCCCTTTAAGAATTTCCACTTAGCTCTCACTTCTTCCTTTAAAATGAATATGCTCTTGACAAAATTTTAACGTCAGCACTCATTACTAACCCCTTCTGTGTGTGCTAAGTCACTTCAGTCATGCCCAGCGCTTTGTGACCCCATGGACTGCAGCCTACCAGGCTCCTCTGTCCATGGGATTCTCCAGGCAAGAATACTGGAGTGGGAAGCCGTTTCCTTCTCCAGGGGATCGTCCCAACCCAGGGATCTAACCCAGGTCTCCTGCATTGCAGGCAGATTCTTTACCAGCTGAGCCACCCGGGAAGACAACCCCTTCTGTACTCTCCCAAACGTGACAGGGCTAGAAACTTCAGAACTACATTTCCCAGATTTCCATGATGTTAGGGTTCTGGATAAACATAGGTTTTGCCGATGAGATGTATTCATGTGATAGTCAAAAGTGAAGGAATGTAGACGTTAACCTCACCCCAGCATCTGACAGGGCTGCTACCTGTGGGTTTTGGTTAACAGCTTTTAGTGGCTGGCAACCCCACATTCACTAGTTTAGGGGCTGTGGAGCAATCATAGCTTTGTCAGGATTTTCCTGCATTTGTGGATGGCAGCAGTAGTTTTGTGGACACTTATTCATAGTTTGCAGTGCAATGAACAATGACAACAATTTGAAAGAAAAAAAACCCAAAGAACTCTGATACTCTACTTTTCCCAACCATTTCTGAAGGTACTTAATTCACTGTTTTTAATTCTTTTTCTATTTGAAATACCCAGTATTTCCATTTCCTGTCTTGAACTCTTTCTCCCGAGAAAAACCAGTGATTTCAATCTGTCAAATTTCAAGATGTTTCTTTGTTCATGAGTCAAGGCTGTGGAATTTTCAAAGAGATCCCACAAAAAGATGCAGTGTAAGTTTAGGTAGTCTCAAAGTTATCTGGCGGAGGCTTTAAAGAGGGCAGGCAGGTCAGTCCTTCCTTATCCCACCCTTTCTCCAGGGCTCGCAGGGCCTTCTGAACGGGGCATGCTCGCTCTCACTCTTACCCTCCCTCCTTTTCTCTTGTTACTCCTCATACTCGTGACAGGCCTGGGTTGAGTTACAGAAAGAAGCACAGCTCTAGGCGTGGGAATACACATTTTCTTCCCCATTCTCTTCCATTTCCCAGTTTGTCTCTGGATGGTGTAGAGTTCTGGTTGAATTTAGGGGTGGAAACAGGTAAAGTAGATCTTACATTGTTTTCGGTCCACTTCAAGGGACCAGAAAAGACTTCCCTGTGGCTCAGCCTAGCTCTTCAAGCACTACCCTGAAGTTTAAAGCCAAAGGCTCAGCTAGCAGCTACTGATCGTAAATGGACAGACTTCTCTCATGATCTCAGGTGAGAGCTTGTAGACAAGAAGATAGGTATTTACAATTCCACATCCAGGCCAGCATTCTCTCTGCTGAGAAACATTGAGAAAATATTGATAAAAATGCTGTTTGTTTATATGTAGAATATCAAATAATTTAAACCAGGGTTAATGCATACTCAAGTTTCCATTTTATCAAAACAAAATAACAAAAAGCAAAGTAACTCAGGATTTCTCTAGGGCAGCACAGTTCTGAGGACAGTACTAGGAGAATCAGCGCTCAGATACACTGCCCTCCAGTTCGCCCACTCTTGCCTCCAGGCTGCTCCATGGGTACTCAGGCTCCGTCCTGTCTTAGAGCCGCGCTCCAGCTGTTCACTGGAGGAAGGGCCCCTTTTCCACGGATCTTCTGGACGACCTCCTCTCTGATTTCAAATCTGCTCAAATCCCAACTTCTCCATGAGGCCTCTTCCAACCGCCCTTTTAAACAGTGTCTCCAGCTCGCATCCTGACATTCCTTTATCCCACTTTACTTTCTCTATTGCTGTGCTGCTTATCACCTTCTAACCTCCATTATAACTTGCTTATTTATACTTTAGTGTATTTACTGTTTATGTCTTGCCTCCCACTAAGAAGATAGAAAGGAACTTCATATGGTTTACTGTCACATCCCCCTTTCTCATTCCATATTCCTCTCTGCATCAGGGCAAAGTCCTTCTCCCAAACATTTTAGGTTTTGGATTCAACCACATGAAATAATGTCATTTGTTAATACAGAATAAATAATTTACCCTATAAAAACAGTAAAATATTTGTTGTGTCACTTTTTGTCCATATAATCTTTTGGAAGGCAGCAAAAACACGAACCCAGAATCAACCCTGCAACATCCTCCATGCAGTGCCTGCCCTTTCTACCTGGTCAGGTTTCATTCTGAGCTTTATAAAACCCTTTTCTCCTATTGCTTTATCCCCAAATAAGAGGAAAAATCCTTAAACACCTGAAATTGCTTTCCCAACACAACCCAGCACATGTTCATCAGTCTCAATGAGAAATTCACTCGCAATACAGACATTTCATATTTATTTCAGCCAATTTCTTTTGCTCCCAAAGGACATTTTTTTCCTGACTATTCTCTCTCCTGGAAAGAGGAAAAAAGGAAAAACATAAAAAGAAAAGAAGAAAAGAGATTTTTCCAAGTTCAGCTTCTGATTGCCTAAGTCATATTTGCAAGTGACGCTGCATGGCACACCACGTACTACATCCTAACACCATGAGTCCACATCATGCAGCTCACGGAGACTATCTCCATTATTGTGGATTTTCGCATCCTTTCTACCAAGTTCAATCATCCTTAGTTCCTTTCTACTTAGTCAATCATCCAAAAGAACCCAGCCTACCAAAGATGGATTAAAAGATCTTACCTCTAAGTTTCCTAAGCAATCTTAATAACACAAATACATTTATTGACAGTGCTACATTTTATATTTCCTTAGGCTTCGTTAATACATTGGAGTGATTGCTACACTGTCTCGAAGCCAGTTCGCTCACTTGACTTATTTACCTTGTACTGTTGATGTTAATAAGAGCTAGATTATTAGAGAACAATAAGACAACTTTAAAAACTGAAATAATAACTCAAGGAGAGTCTCGCTTTTTCCTGCCTCTCCTTGTTAATTATGCCTGCAACCGAACATTTTAACCTGAATTCAGGAGAAAATTAAGTGAAAAATTATTTGCCTGAAGTCAAACTCGAGACTTCCATGCTTTCAACTCAATATGTTATTTAGAGTATCATTAACTGAAGGAAGTGGGCCAAAACTAAAGCATATTTATGTAGGAGAGATCACTTGTTAGGCTCTGTGGATGGCTATTATTTTAATAACCTGAGGAGCCACAGTCTCTACTGGGTAACAGAGATGATGATTCCTGCCAGCACAGCAGGGCCTCTTGGTGAAAGTAACTTAAGAGCAAACTGCTTTCAGATTTTCAGGGACAAGGAAGTCACTGGGGGGTAAATCCCAGTCACATGGTTACCAGTCAATTTTGTTCAGCTGGACAGTTCTAGTATAAAGCGTCAAAAAGGAGCTTAGTAAATATGCAAATCATCACTGACTAAACAAGTATTTACCAAGTACCACATATAGTCCAGATACTATTCTAGACACTGGGAACAGAGTCATGGAAAAAAATAAATATTCTTACTTTCCTCAGGTTACATTTTAGGGAGAAAGAAACATAATAAACGAAATAAAACAGCTACAAAGAGTACGGGGCTTCCCTGATGGCTCAGCAGGTAAAGAATCTGCCTGCAATGCAGGAGACACAGGAGAGGGAGATTCAATTCCCTGGATCTGGAAGATGCCCTGGAGGAGGAAATAGCAACCCACTTCAGTATTCTTGCCTGGAAAATCCCATGGACAGAGGGGGGCTATGGTCCAAAGGGTCACAGAGAACTGGACACGACTGAGCGACTAAGCACACAGCACAGAGAGATCACTGGAGGATAAATGCAGTGGAGGAAAATAAGACTGAAGTGCATGACAGCAAGCACCTGAGAGGTGGTGAGCGGGTGTGGGGAGAAGAGGAGGCACCGCTCCCTACAGAATGGTCAGGGAGGGCCTCACTGAGGAGGTGACTTTGAGCAGAGACAGGAAGAAGGTGAGGACTGTATGGAGACGTGGACCAAGTGTTCTCTAGCAAAGACAGAGCTTCTACGCGGAACAGAAAGGAGGCCAGCATGGCTGAGGTGAATGAAGGAGGGTGGGGAGCTGAAGGTGTAATTAAAGAGACAGATGAGCAGAAAGGGCTTCCCAGGGGATGCCAGAGGTAAAGAATCCACCTGTTGAGGCAGGACACACAAGAGACACAGGTTCGGACCCTGGGCCAGGAAGATCCCCTGGAATAGGAAATGGCAACCTGCTCCAGTGTTCTTGTCTGGAAAATTCCATGGACAGAGGAGCCTGGCGGCCTATAGTACACGGGATCACAAACAATCAGTCAGATGCAATTGAGTGTGCACACGTACACCTGGGGTGAAGGGAAGAGAGGTCAGAATCCCTAAAGCCTTAAAGATGAAGGCAAGCACCCAGGCTCTTAACTTCCACGATGGAGAGGGACTGAGCAGGAGAGAAGTAGAACCCCACTAATATTTCATCAGGAAAACATGGGCAGATGGGTTGAGAATGTAAAGCCTGGGAGAAGCTGGGAACACTTAGACCCTGGCCACTGCAATGACCCGGCCCAGGCCAGCGCAGAGCAGGAGGGGATAAGTCATGATCAAATCCTGGGTGTGTTTTAAAGACACGGCCATTAGAATCTTCAGATTCCATACCAGACGTGAAAGAGAGATGTTAAGAATACAGCTGTTGCGTACTAAGAAAAAGGACAGTAGGAAGAGCAAGCTTTTAAAGGAAGCAGGCTTATAAAGGGGTGTGGTTTGGGGCATTTGCGATGTCTCTTACACAGGCAAATGGAGATAAACAAGCAGTTAGAAGCATGAGGCTGGACTTAGAGAAAAACACTGGATTGGAAACACAGATATTTAGGAAGCAACAGACTGAGGATGGTTTTGAAAGCAAGAAAACTGACAAGATAACCAAAGGAAAGACAAGCAGACAGAGCAGAGAAGCAATCTAAGGACTAAACTTTGGGATACTCTAACAGGAGACAGAACCATGGAGGAGATTAAGAAAAACTAGTGGCAAATTAAGGGACAAACGGGAGAGCTTTCCCCTTAATTTCCTGAAAAACAAGTGTATTGGAAGAAAAACAAGTGAATGTATTGGAAGAAAGGAGTGTCAACTTGCCAAGCAGTCCAATACAGGAAGGACTAAAATTTGGCGCATGGCAAAAAAAAAAAGTTCAGATACAATAAAATAGAATCTGGTTTATTAAAAACACAGATACCATTCTTTGGAAAATGTTTTTTAGGAGCTGTATTGTCCTGTGCAGACAAAGAAATATCTCAAAATATTCCATTTGACATTTACACTTCCAGGTGTCCTGTATTCCCTATGTCTGCTTATACAGATACAATGATCCATCTGCCAAAGCAACCATCTCAGCCTGATAAAGCAGTGGTCAACTCTAGGAGCTAATTCTTGATAATTCTATCTTCTCCTTTACACTTATTTGCTGGGCGATCAATAATATGCATTAAATGAAACAATGATAAAGCTATTTCATAGACTTTAATAACAACTGCAAACAGGAAATTGAAATACTCACTTTTCCACAAGGGCAATTCATTACATTAAGGAACTACCGACAAGCGGCTAAGCAATTAAATCTAGAGACAAGAGTGGTTCACTGAAGATCAAACTGAGTGTGCAATGTGATCATAGTGTGCAGGCAACTAAGGAAACTGAATATTTGACCTACATCCCAACGAAGCTGCTAGGTGCAATTCATCACTTGGACCCCCTACATGGATTTGGCACAGTGCCAAATAAGATGCTTAGTAAGCAGTGGAGACAAGAAAGAATGGTGTGCACACTCAGGGTAGCTGCAAAGGATCATGTTGGCGGTACCCTGTACAGCGCAGAGGATGCTGGTCACCTAGACTGCCATGGCATGACAAGGGTAGTACAAACCTGACAGCCACAGGTGGCAGCACTGGGGAGCACCTACCAGCCTCTGACTTTTAAAAAGCAGTCACAGTAATGGCACCTATATGCTCCATATCCGTAGAGATGGCTATAAACTGAAAACAAGCCTATAAAGATGTGTCATGCGAGAAAAGACAGTTACTAAATGCCTATGGACGGGTTTGACAAATTTTACTTTACTGTATGTGAACGTAAAATGTTTGCAGCATTTGATGAGAAACTGCTAGCAGGCAGGGATTTGCTCAAGCAAATGCTAACGACCAGAAGCAGTAAACACCTTCTTAATGGTGCCTCTAGTATGTGACGGATGACTTTGCAACATTAAAGCAACCCATGACAAGCACCTTTAAGCAATGCTGATTCAGAAATCATTTACAAGTTCTCTCTTCAAGATATGCTGGTGACGTTTTTATCCTCTTAAGTTTGGGGAATCAGTGTTGATTCTGAAAAGACTGCTCAGTTTACAGTGAGTGACACACAGCAGCATATTTTGAGTAGAGGTACTGAACTATGCCAAAGCCTTTGACTGTGTGGATCACAATAAACTGTGGAAAATTCTGAAAGAGATGGGAAATACCAGACACGTGACCTGCCTCCTGAGAAATCTGTATGCAGGTCAAGAAGCAACATTTGGAACTGGACATGGAAAAACAGACTGGTTACAAATCGGGAAAGGAGTACGTCAAGGCTGTATATTGTCATCCTGATTATTTAACTTATATGCAGAGTACATCATGTGAAATGCAGGGCTGGATGAAGCACAAGCTGGAATTAAGACTGCCGGGAGAAACATCAATAACCTCAGATATGCAGATGACACCACCCTTATGGCAGAAAGCGAAGAAGAACTAAAGAGCCTCTTGATGAAAGTGAAAGCAAGAGAGTGAAAAAGTTGGCTTAAAGCTCAATATCCAGAAAACTAAGATCATGGCATCCGGTCCCATCACTTCATGGCAAATAGATGAGGAGACAGTGGAAAGAGTGACAGACTTTATTTTGGGGGGCTCCAAAATCACTGCAGATGGTGGCTGCAGCCATGAAATTAAAAAACTCTTGCTCCTTGGAGGAAAAGCTATGACCAACTTAGACAGCATATTAAAAAGCAGACACCTTACTTTACCAACAAAGGTCCGTCTAGTCAAAGCTATGGTTTTTCCAGTAGTCATGTAGGGATATGAGAGTTGGACTATAAAGAATGCCGAGCACCAAAGAATTGATGCATTTAAACTGTGGTGTTGGAAAAGACTCTTGAGAATCCCTTGGACTGCAAGATCAAACCAGTCCATCCTAAAGGAAATCAATCCTAAATATTCATTGGAAGGACTGATGCTGAAGCTGAAACGCCAATACTTGGGCCACATGATGTGAAGAACCGACTCATTGTAAAAGACCCTGATGTTGGGAAAGACTGAATGTGGGAGGAGAAGGGGACAATAGGGGATGAGATGGTTAGATGGCATCACCGATGTGATGGACATGAGTTTGAGTAGGCTCCGGGAGTTGGTGATGGACAGGGATGCCTGGCATACTGCAGTCCACAGGTTCGCAAAGAGTTGGACACGACTAAGCAACTGAACTGAACTGAACTGAACTATCAGGCAGGTCCAAGCTGTTTGGCTCATCGTCCCTATTTCAATAATTTTCCAAGGAAAATCCCCTATTTATTTTCTAGCAGTTTCTGCTCTGCATCATCCTCATCACAATTAAGAACCATAACACATGATACAATAGTGACTTTGTCCCACAGACAGTAATTTAAAATTTCTGGAATATCTACTGAAATCACAAAAGAATAGTGGCATTAAAAAAATATATATCACTCAGAATTTCAGTTATTTAAAGTCTCAAGACATGATTTCCCCCATAATGACACAAAGCTCCACAGAAAACTGAAACATCCCCTGTCTCTTACTGAAAATCACAGGAATCAAAAGCCAGAACACACTGCAAAGCACCTGGGCTGTTTGACTTGAATCCCTCTGATTCTCAAGAAGGTAGTTCCTCATAATAGTTCTCAAGTCACAGTTAACCACATAACTAACACAAACATCAACAAGATTTGAAATACAAAAGCAATAAACATTTTATATGTTAGCTCAAGTGATTAAATATTAACAGAACTTAACTAGCTGACAAGGAGCTAAGAGCTGGGAAAAAGGACAAGGGGGTGAGGGGAAACGTGGTGAAAAGATGAGACTTTCACATTTGCATTGTCCACCATGCTCCAACCAACTTCACACTTAATACATATACTCTATGTCTCTGTATCTTTCCTAGATGTACCTACATCAGGATTTTACTCAGACACCTAATAGAAGAATCAATACGTTTCATCTACCATCACTGGAAAATTCCTGCAAGTTATTATTCATCCATCTTATCATTTCCAAACGATCTGAAGGCTTTCAAAATTCACTTGGTTCACTTCAAATCATGTTTACCGAGCACCTAATATATACCAATACATCAATGACACTGACAAAAGTCCCTGTTCTCCAAGCACTCATGTCCTAGTAAAACCCATTTGGTCAATTAATACATCATTTTGGAATTCTGAAAGAATTATCTAGACTCTACAGAAATTCTTAGTATACATTTGCTTGCTTACTGATTGCATTTTTCCAAGCACCTGTTAATAGTCGCTCAGGGGCAGAGACACAGAGCAAGGTCCTGGGATAACTGTCAGTTGTTGACATTCTGCTCTGCCACGTGTGTGACCTCCTCTGTGTCAATGTTCAAGTCATCAGTTTTTACCTTGGGGTATAAATTAGGGTTATTGATGATTCCCTAACTTACTGAACCCACACTTACTGAAAAAGAATCTTCTACAGTGGAGCCTGGAAACATGTACTCTTTAAAGCCCTATAGTCGGTCCTGAGGCATACTCCAGTTTAAGAGAACTCCTTTTAATAAACCCTGAGAAGAAGGAAAATAGCACAGATGAAGGCTATGGATAAAAGAAAATTTCCTAAAACATTCTACTACATAATAGTAGCATGAAAGTGAAAGTGTTAGTCGCTCAGTCACACCAACTCTTTGCAACCCCATGACCCCATACCTCCAGGCTCCTCTGTCCATGGAATTTCCCCAGAAAGAATACCAGAGTGGGTAGCCATTCCCTTCTTCAGGGGAACTTCCCAAACCAGGGATCAAACCTAGGTCTCCCATAAGGCAGGCTGATTCTTTACCATCTGAGCCACCAGGGAAGCCCGTGATAGTAGTATAATAACAGCTAAATCTTCTCCTGTATTCATATTTCTTGCAGTGTTGTAAACTGTTTTCTGATATTCTTTCACTCTACATTACAATAACCAGCATTCTTGTTTTGCAAAACTACATGGGAGGTTGAGAACCTTGCATCAAGTAAGTGAATAAGCTCAGTAAGCGGCGGAGCTCCGTTCCAAACCTTGACATGATGCTGCTGATGTCCCTGTGCTCTGTTGCCACTTTGCAGAGGAATTTATCCCAATCATTCATTAATTTTTTAATTTACTTGGAAAATAGGTACAGACAGGTATGTGTCTATTTTCCTCTGTAATACGTATTATACGTACAAACAATGTGTAATTTATTTAATACCTACCTCTGCTAGGAGGTAAGAATCACATGAAAATAAACAGATCTCTAGCATATGCTGGCACCCCTATATTTAGCCTGATGCATGGAAGCATTCAATAGATATTTGTTGATTGACTGAATGAACAAATAACAAGTTTGCAGACTGCCGACATGCATTTTCTACCTTGTAAACAGACTTAGCTCATATGGTTAATGCTCTATCAAAGTGCTCATAGAGATCAGTGGGAGACATAAGAAAGAAACTAAAACCTATCAAATCCAAAACATTTCTTGACTCTCACAAGGAGCCGATGGCATAGGCAGCAGAGGTATCATTAACCATATTTTGCAGGCAACTCACTATGAGTGTGCCTAGCAATTCATGCCACAGACCCAAAACCTGGACTGTGGAATCAGAGACCTGTTTTCAAATCTCTTTCTGACACTTCTATCCTGGGCTTTAAGCAAGCTGCTTAGGATCTTTGAGTTTCAGCCATCTCAACTATAAAGAGAGGTATATACGGATCTTGCTTTTTATTCATGGATATATCCCAAGCGCTTAGAATAGTGCCTGGCATCCCACTGGCACTACATTTATTACTGAATTGTAGTGCTGTTAAAGGCTTTAAATATGAAAATATGTATACAAGCACCTAGCACCGTGACTGAGATGGACTGTTAGCCAGTGCTCCCTTGTGACTAAATGTCTCTAAAATGTTATTGCCACTTACCCTTCCCTTGCAAATCTTGATCCCTTCCCTATTTCAGATTCCCTCTGAGCCATGTGGCTCCTTCTACAGTGAGTCTTAGTCGGTATAGACCTGTGTGATCCCAGGAAATCACCTGGTTCACCAATGCAAAGAGGGGCAGATTTAATTTTTAAATCAGGACAGGCTCTAACTTACACCAGGAATTCATTTGCTTTCTCATTCCCACAAGACATATTAAGCATAAATCTCTAAATTTTCCTTCTTTCTAAAAATCATGGTATACTTTAACACATTCTACAATGATCCTATTTTTTAAAAAAGTTTTACAAAATTGCAGCACTGCTTTATTACCAGTCTTCAGACTAATAAATATCAACTTGCTACATAGCTACACATGAGCCTTCTTTGCACTGAGACAGTTACCTGGACCCATAAATTCGGCATCCCCGGATCTGTGACAACCCACACTGAGCCTCATGCCTGCGTCCTCCTCCGACTCCTCTATGCTGCCATCTTTACCTCTTAGTGTAGGAGCAGGACCACAGGACCAGGCCAACAACACGGCTAGGAGGCTGAAGACAGATTCTGGGCACTGATGATGGCTTTTAAGAATTAACAGAACAAGGCTTCTGTTTGGCTAGTTGTGTTGTGGGTGTGTGTGTATGTGGCTTTTTTGGGGGGCGGGGGGAACTAAGGAGTTACATGAAAATGTCCTTTAAGCCCAGCGACATTGCTATGAGTAGCAATATTTAGATTCGTGGTGGGCAGAGTGTTTATTTAGCCCGTGGTAGGAGGGAGAAGCCAGTGCTTGGATGGACTACAAGATTTTGCAAACCTGGTATGCTGAGGAAAAAAAATCCAAACTTTAGTGGGCCTATTTCTTGCAACAGTAAAATAAAACTCTAGTTGATTTCCACACTCATATCCAGCTTTAGTGATCTGCATTTTTATTAACAGCTCAATATCAGTGTTGTTATATTTAAACCACAGGCTTATTCTTCTGCACCAGGAAAGGCAGTGATGTCAGGATTTATATAGATAGAGACACAGATATAAATACAGGATGAAAATCTTCTGTGAGCTTAAGTTTTAAACAACAGTTTGGCAGGGAGAATTTTCATCCAATTTAAAGTTAATTTTAATTTTTTAATCAAAATAATTTCTGATTTAATAGAACTAGCTAACTGGATATAATCATATTAACAATGACCATATCAATGCTAATAATAGATAGCACTTATTGATGTAATAGCATTGCCAAAACCCACTGGGGTACACGCCATTATTACTATCATACCTGCTTCACAGAAAGGAAAATCTTACCCGTAAGAGAAGAAGCAGTGCAGTTAAGCAACAAAATAGGAAAATCTGGAATTTGAATCTAGATCAATCTAACCACATAATTCCAGCTGTGAAACACATGATTTTCCAAATGATTACAGATAACCATAGCAATAATTTCCTGGGACAAAAGTGGAATGGATTACGGAAATCATGCTCACAGAGGAGTTAAAACAGCTGATATCTTCTCCTAGCTCAGCCATTAACTAGCTGAATATCCTTGTAATGAAACTAATGAGTCTCCGTTTCTTCAGAGGTAGAAGGGAAAATTTAGCCAGATTTCTCCCACTCTGTATCTGCATGGTCTTTGATCACAAGGAAGGAAAGCATCACAAATATAAAACAGAGACATAACCAGTCTCTGTTTTATGTTTGGAGTTAGGCATAATAATGAAGTTTTACATAACATTACATTAAAAGATCTTGGTTCTGAACAAATAGTTTGCAAATCACTGAATTCAATAAGCCTACAGGGTTTTAAACTCTTTTGACATTGTACAGCTCTACTAAATACTTTAGATTGTCTCCTTTAGTATCACTTATTGAATATTACCTCTTTTAAAATATGAACCCAAAAGATCTCTTTTCAAGGAAGCAAAACCACCAAACTACTTGGTGGGTTAACTTTTTCCATTAAGATATCACAAAATTGGAGTTGGGGGGAAAAAACACGAAATGGTAAAGGCTTTGGATGTGATTTATTTTGTTAAAAGAGACTTAATAAATCCTTTGCATTTATGTATTCTTGTAGTCTGGTTTAAATCTTTTCTAAAACATTTTCTTAAAGTATGACATTTCTTCTCAACAACATGTGAAGGCCCTAAGTATTGTGGGCATGAGTTCTAGGATTAGAGAAATATAAAATGTTCGTGTTCAGCCCTAAATACGAGATTATGCATGATTTGAAGTATTTAAGGGAAATCTGAAGGCATCGGTTTCTATGTACTTCCTGATCCAAAACAACATAAAAGGACATGCAACCTAAGTCAGAGGAAGATGAGACCCTCGTTTGGCCAAGAATAATAGTGAGGAGGGGTAGAGGAGGGATGCTGGCAGTAATACTACAACAGCCAGCAATCACATACCATGTACCGTGTGCCAGATGGTGCTTTACGAGCTTACAGATACCAATTCACTTAATCCCGACAACAATTCTGTGAGACAGACACCGAACCACAGAGCGTAAGTAACCTGAAGAGTCACAGAGCTGGGGTTTGAATCCGACACTATGGGAAGGGGAGTGCTTTGAGAAACAGGGGTGGTAGGGGAGAATCAGAGGGTCAGGGTAAGATTTCAAGTCCTGAAAAATCCTGGGAGACATGAAAAAGACCTAGGAAATCTGTAATGATGGAAGAAAAGGAGATGAGAATCCCTTGGAAGCAAATACTAAAACACAGAGACTAAAAGTAAGGAAATAAAGAATTGTTATAAGAAGGTAGAAGGACACCACCCTCATTTTTGAAGCTACAGAAATCAACGAGGGGGGGTGGTGGTGGTGACAGATCAAAGACACTTCTGAGAAATGAAAGGGCGCTTTCAGGATCATATCTGAAATTGGGACTCAGGAGAGGAGCCAAGGCAGATTCCTGGGCAAAGTAACCACCAGTACTAAGTGAATGCAAGCAAAGAAATGTGGGGAGCGAGTCATCCTGGTACCAGTGCTCCTTTTATCAATGAGCAAACTGCGGCCTGGTCAGTTGAAGTGACCTGTTCTGAGTTTCTTCTCACTGATTAGTGACAGTCCCTCACTCCCTTCACTCAGCTACTTGTTTTCTTCCTTAACATTTCTTCCAGATGTAGTACTTTTTGTGTGTTTGCTAAAGAAGCATCTCAGGAGGCCAAAAGAAGTTAAAACTATGATATATACCTATCAAATTTTTTGGTAATTTTACATATGAACACACTATGGGAAGATCTGTAGACCTATGTTCTAGATGAGAAAAAAGAAACTGGTAACTTATGGTCTTTGATGTATGAAAAACCTTTCGCTTCCTTTTTTTTCTTCACAAGATTTTTTTTGATGTGGACCATTTTTGAAGTCTTCATTGAACTTGTTACAACATTGCCTCTGTTTTCTTTCTTTCTTTTTTTTTTCTTTTGCCAAGAGGCATGTGGGATCCCAGCTCCCCAGCCAGGCATTAAACCCACACCCCCGCCACTGGAAGGCAAAGTCCCAACCACTGGACCGTCAGGGAAGTCCCCACACTTTCTGTTTTCAAATGGAGAAATTTGATGGCCAGAAAGAAACCTCAGCAAGGAGTGGAGCAGAGTGTTGTTTGCACTTCAGGCACAAATATCACGAATAAGGTTGACTCTACCACCCAGAGGGGTATGCTTGAGAAACTCAAAACATTCTATTTTATTCCATTTTCCACAGGAAACAGAAAATGGAGATCTGTGGTAGACTCCCATTAGAATTCTGTGGTCTCCATAAAACCCTACTTTCTCAAGTCTGAAGACATTTCAAGGTAATTATGGGGGAAAATGAAGGAAACTTTCCCGGCAGTTAAATAGGGAGGGTCATGGAATGGATAAACATCACGCCTCGCAGGTCATTACCTCTGCCCTTCTGCCAGATATGATGTAAGAAGCAGAAGAAAGCTCCAGATCAAGGACAAAATGAGAAGGACATTGAGGGCTTACTCTATTTAAAGGTTAGTGGGGAAAAGTGAATTTATGTGAACTACAGGCTAGGGAAGAGTAGAAACACTCAAATCTCTTGCTAAGGAATAACTTGAAATGCACAAAAAGTACATAAATATACTTTAAATTCCAAGATGGGCAGCAGAAATTAAATTGTGAAAGTTAACACTGAGAAGGTGCAGAAGTGAAGTCATCCACGTTCTCCATTATTGTTGAGAAGAAAACAGATGACAGAACACAGAAGGGCAGTGGGCCACGGTGGTGGGGACCGGAGTTCTGGATCTAACTCAGCTCTAACTCAGCACGAGCCGGCGGTGGGTGACGCTGCCAAGCGCAAGCCCTAGCCCTGCCCCAGAGGACTGTCCCCGCTGTGAGGCTGATAGCTGGAGGCGGTCTCTAAGTCTCGCTCACAAATAAAATCAGGTGACTGCTACAGCAGGACAATAATCACAGGGAAAAAAATCAAATATTTTTTAAAAGTCAAGAATTTAATAACACGGATTGATATGACCAGTGATCAGCTATATCAGGAAGATGAACCCTTAGAGGAATAATGAAAGTGTTCATCAAACCACAACTAGTACAATATGTAACTATTATCAAAATCTCCCCCTGCCTGGTGAGTGCATGCTAGATCGCTTCAGCCATGTCTGACTCCTTGCGACCCTATGGACTGTAGCTGGCCAAGCTCCTCTCTGGGATTCTCCAGGCAAGAATACTGGAGTGGGCTGCCGTGGCCTCCTCCAGGTGATCTTCCTCCAGGGATCAAACCTGCATTTCTTATGTCTCCTATGTTGGCAGGTGGGTTCTTATCATACCAAAAAAAAAAAAAAAAAATCCAAAGATTCAATAACATCAGTATCTGCATGATAAAAGGAAAACTGCTTCTCTATTCATAACACTTCTGATGCCACATGTGTGGGTTTCTTTCCCCCTACCAATCAGTGTTTCAACTCTTCAGACATCAACTGAAAGTCCTGCAATTTAACTCAATTCTGACACTAACTGCCTGGAGCCAGTGGAGCCCTTCAGGTACCAGTTGCAAATAACAGGTCCCCAGGGTACTAACACTTTCATCAGCCTTGGTTATAAATAAAGGGTTCCCACTACTGCCTACCCTTGCTCCTGGTTCAAAAATTTGCTGGAAAGACTCACAAAACTCAGGGAAACATTTATGTTTATTTACTGGTTTGTTATAATGGATATTCTAAGGGATACAGATGAACAGCCAGATGAAGGACTACCTACGGCGAAGTCAGGAAGGATTCAAGCACATGAGCTTTCTTCCCCGTGGAGCTGGGGCACATCAGCCTCCCAAGCATGGAGATGTATTCACTAATCTAGACGCTCTCCCAACTTTGTAGTTAAGGAATTTTTATGGAGGCTTCATCACACAGACGTGATAGATTATTAACTCAGTCTCTGGCCCCTCTTTCCTCCCTAGAAGATGATGGATAAGGTTGAAAGTTCCAAACTTCTATTCATGGCTTGGTCTTTCTAGTGACCAACTCACATCCTGGAACTCTCCAGGAATCCACCAAGAGTCACCTCATTAGAACAAAGGACACTTATATCACCCAGGAAATTCCAAGGGGTTTAGGAGTGCTACGTAAGATGCTTCTATTTGCCGCACCATTCAGGAAATTTTATAAGAGTTTTAGGAACATGGGGCAGGGACCAAAAATAATATTTCTTCTTATATTATAGTGATATATCAGGATATTTTACTTAAAATTCACAAGTCCATCCCCCTTTCATAATGCATCTTTTTCTATAGTCACAATAAAATTATTCAAAATAAAAAGCAGTCAATTCACTTATATTAGAAGACTAAAAAGGGTATACACTTAAAGAAAAAATGTTTAGGGAAAACTGTCCTTCTCTATTAAAAAAAAAAAGAAGGAAACACGTGTGGGGAAGGGTGGGGAAGCTCCAGTTATAACAAAAAGGGTTATGCTGTTAATGACAGAGGTCATTCTAGTTATCAAAGAACACATGAAAATATTTTATTTCAGAACCGGTGGTTCTGCAATGTTCAGGAAACCATTCTATGGGAGACATGAACTCACACAATAACAAAAATTGGGGTCATCAGTTACTTTGACACAGAGGTGTTTTTAAAGGGTGGCAGGAAAAAATACTGATAAGGTTAATGAAGTACCTCATCAAAGGGTTCGTTGTAAAGTTAGGTAATGGGTAGTTTGAGTAAGAAACACAGTTATAGAACCAAAACTGAAAAGTGCATTGAGATCATCTAGAATAATCTTCTCATGGATGAAAGATACTGTTGTCAGAACTGGCACTACTTCTCTGGATTCCTGATTCATACTCCTTTACTCTTTCCCTCTGGGGCTAGACAGTAGTCTTCACCAATATCGTTATTTTCACTGTCCCTTTTTTGGTATGTTCAGAGAAAGATAATCTTTTAGCATAATAACGACAAGAAGATCCTCTGTAAAATAACTATATTTCCACCTGCAACTAAAACAAATGTCAAGTAACTCATACATGAGTCAGACGGCAGGCAGAATTCAGATGAGAAAGTAAACCAAGTCAGACAAGAAGAGAGTTTGCATGAATTCTGTGAGTTGTATTTTTGAATTTGTGATCATAAATTACTTTAATGATTTTCAACTTGCACCAAAAGGGCAAATATGAAGTGAGTGTTGAATAAATCAGTAAATGTTTGATATTTCTTACCAAGAAACGATTGTTAAATTTAGCAGACAAAATAACAAAATCCCTTTGACCATGACTAATATCACTTAGTGTAAGCCACTACAGAGGGAGATTTATAATTTTTCTTTTCTTACTAAATAGTTTCATAGTTATCCATCCCTGAACTTCAGAAGGTTCAGTGGTATGAGTGTGGAAGCACCAATATCAGTGGGAATAAAGGATAATTTTTATCCACTTGTTCTTACTATGTCTCAGGAATTGTGTGAAGATTTTCTTAACATTGCCTCCTATCTTACAGCAGTGTAAGGTAGAAATTATTCCAATCCTCTCTACAGATGAGTAAATGGAGAGGGATGTGTGAAGTAACCTGTCAGCAGCAGGATTAAAATTTACATCTGTTTGATTCTAGAGCCAATGTTCTCTTCACCAGGAGACAGCACCTTACCTGACAACATTCTCATGACATACAGAAAGGAGATGTTACTTGTAAAAGTCTAGAACACAAGACTGAACACATCCATGCTCCATGGCAGTTTTACCTTCTCCATAGATACTTATTTTATTATTTGCCAATAACACAGCGACTAATTAATGGCTTTAGCATTAAGCCTTACTTAAACAGAAAATCAAAATCTGCTCCAAAAGAAACATTGTCTTTACTTTTAAAAAATTTAATTAAAATCATGACCATCACTGACCCTTAAATAATGTAATCTGATAAATATAGTCACACTCCCATAGGCCCCTGGTAGACAGGCTTTTGGTACTTTGCTCCCTTTCCTAAGGGTTCATCTGACAGTTTTCAGATTCTTTGATCAATCATAACACTTATTTTGCTATAATCCCTTTTTACTTTTTTTCCACCATTCAAAGCTGGACAACCCATCATGAGTCCAACCCCAAATCTACTCCAGTCTATCCTCGAAAGAGTTGTGTCTGTTTCTGTTGTAATTTACCCCCAGTCTGTTTCTTGAAATGAGCATCTGTCATTACGTTTACCTAGTCATCACTAAACTCAACATTAAACTCCCTAGCTACTGCAGGTTCCCTAGACATCCATCATATGAATGGATATGTCCCCATTAGTCCTCCGGATTTAATTCCTCAGACTCAAACCAATTAATGACAATTTTAAAAATATTTGAATCATCTTAATGCATCAATGCATCTTATGTATCTTATACATAGGACACATCACTGGTTTGTGGCCAGTCAGGGCATGGAAGGAATCACTGGAAATTCCTGTCACATTTTTCTGATTTAAATATCACTGAGTAATCTATAGTAGCACACTATTTGGGAATGTAAAAATCCAGATGATGGACATTTTGTTGGAAGTTCCATGAACTGTTATTTAAAAAATCATCACCCACGGCCACCATCAAAAAGTCTACAAAAAATAAATGCTGGAGAGAGTGCAGAGGAAAAGCAACCCTCCCACACTGTTGGTGGGAATGTAAATTGGTGCAATCACGGTGGGAAAACAGTATGGAGTTTCCTTAAAAAACTAAAAATAGAGCTACCACAGGATCCAGCAATCTCAAAACTGGACACATATCTGGAAAAAAAGAAAACTAATTTGATAATATACATACAACCAAATGTTCAACAAAGCATTATTTACAATAGTCAAGATATGAAAGCAATCTAAGTGTCCATCAACAGATGAATGAATAAAGAACAATATATATATACACACACATATATGTATCTATAATGAAATATATATATACACACACACATATATGTATATATACAATGGATTACTACTCAGTCATATAAAAGAATGGAAAAATGCCATTTTGTAGCAACATGGGTGGGCCTAGGGGTTATCGTAGTGAGTGAAGTAAGTCAGACAAAGAAAGACAAATATTGTATAACACTTCTATGTGGAATTTTAAGAAAATAACACAAATTAACATATTTACAAAACAGAAGCAGACTCATAGTCATAGAGGGAAAAAAAAAAACAAAAACAACTATGGTTACCAAAGCAGAAAAGCTGGGGGAGGATAAATTAGGGATATGGGATTAACAGATACACACCACTATATATAAAATACATAAACAACCAGATTTGTTGTATAGCACAGGGACCTGTATTTTCAAAAGCTCAATCATCCAAATTTGAAATGAAAATGTATTTGCATCAGAATGAGTCTAAGCTGTCAAATTCATAGTATTATTACTTTGAAGTGCGACTCTTCAGCAAGGGCCACCCTCCCATATTTGGTTAATTACTTCTAATTTTTAAAGACATCCCAGCCCATATTACACAGGTTTTAAAACATTCTTTTCATTATCTATTTCTAATTGATATAGTGACACCATGACCACGAACACAAAATGTATTTAAAACGTAATTAAAATGAAAACTCACTTGCAATTTACAAAGGATTAGTGGAGAGTTATAGGCATAAGGACCTATCTGTTTCATCTTCCGTTCCACAGCCCTCTCAATATTGACTTATATCCATCAAAGGTAATATACAGAGTCTGCTATAATATCCACACTGATACAGTCAACGGCTCTCTGTGCTCCTCATCCCTGAACAATAGAACAGAACTGATAGTTGCAATATTAGCTGCATAACAGTAATAACAGCTGTGACAAAAATGGTTATAGCCACGATAACAAAGCAGCTACTATTTGCTGGGCACTTACTCTAGCTGAGTGCTGCAGTTTACCTGAGTGACAGGCATGGACTCACACTTCATCTCTTCAAAGATGAGAAATATCTTGCTCAGTGGTAAACAGCTGGGAACTTGAAGATGCTGAATGCTAATTTAGAGGTCTGTGATTTTTTTTTTTTGTCTTTTTTTTTTTTA